>OX596010.1:69748430-70428141 GCA_951394025.1 Heteromyza rotundicornis | reverse complement strand
CCCCGCCTGCAGTATGTCGTCGTAAGCAGTTTGTTTGGGTATTTGTATGCAGTAAATTTCCCATCTGGCATTAGAGTACGTTCCACTCATTCAAATGTTTGCCTCGTTGCCAGTGTTGAATGTTGTTGTGTTTTGTAATTTAGCAGGGAACTTCATTTTGGAAAACTTTCAAGTCTAGCAAAATAGTTTCGCATTTTTGTATCTTTTGGGTTTTGCTTTTAGCCCTTCACGTTGCAACTCTGTGTGAGCGTGTGTTTGCGAGTGTTCGTGAAGCCTGTAATTTATTTCTTGTTTTGATTGAAATATTGCTTCGCACAGACACTCGCTCGCATACTCTCGCACATAACAATACACCCAGCCGCATACTATAGCCGGGGCCATATTTCAATCGAAAAGTGTTCATCGAAAAGGGATTTTTTCGGTGGTTTGGGTTGGTGGCTGGCAAACGTTTAGAAATTCGCAATTAACAACAGGAAATTAATGTTTACTTGGGTATATTTGTTTGGAAATTTTCAAAAATGTTCTTCAGCGAGTTAAATTTCAAGTAAATTTTATTGTTGCGCTGCAAGGAAATAAAATGCACTACTTTTGGTACAATGGGTTCTGATTAGAGAAGGTAGAATATTATAAATTTAAATAATTAAATTTTCGTCTTAAAAATTATTAAAGAAAATATTAACGCTGAAGTATAACTTTTTCGATAACTTTATCGAAAAATTGTCGGAAATATTATCGAAAAAGCTATCGAAAATGTTTTCAATAAAATGTCGATATGTTTATCGGAAAAATTTTGGAAATGTTATCGGAAATGTTATCGATAAAATTTTATTTTTTAATTTTTCAATACCTCAATAAAATAAAACTTCAATATGTTTATCGAAAAATTGTCGGAAATGTTATCGATAAAATTATAACTTATAACTTTTTCGATGACATTTTCAATAATATATTAGACACAGTATGTATAATTAGGTAACACTATGGACCAACGTGGTCTATGTGAGGCAATTAGCCGCCACTGTAACCTAAACTAACCCAGTTGTCAAAAGAAGGTGTCTGCAGGCATGTCAGTATGCCTCTTTAGGAGCTCGGATGCCTACCCTCCTCGCTTCCAACCTTTACTTCTTTTTTATATGAAACGGGACAAATAAACAGGCCTACGTCTGTCGCTTCGATGCGTATGCCTGCTGGCAGGCAATATTGCATAGAAAATCCATTGACACCACCCTATCTCCCTTCTAGCGCAGTCATACCGGCATGCCTCCACTAGAAGCGAGGATGGAATGTCCAATTTCTTCCCATAGCAGGCGCATGTCTCTAGCTGAGAGGCCTTGCGAAATTTACTACTGGGAAGCTATGTGCAATGAGTATACTCAACGGTGTCAGCCGTAATGCAATCAGAAATGAAATGTAATTTCAATTCATTGCAATGAAATTTATATTCTCATTACTATTGCCATTGTAGAAATGGAAGGAAATTTCTTTACCTGTAATGGTAATCGGAATGGTCCCTCAATTTCCCAAGTAGTCTACTTTTGGTTTTTCAGTTATTTACTCCATTTTTCAACTGGATCCGAACAAAGAGTTGGCTTCATAGTTATGGAAAAGGCGTAGACCGATTTTTTTCTTCGAAATCCAGTTTTTAACATATTGAGTTACGCCTTTTCTATATTAAGACACTGCCCGATCGAATGAATGAATGTTACTTCGTTCGTTCGTAACACATGGACGTATGGGATCAATATGCATCAATCGTCCAAATGTTATTTAGCTACACCAGTTATCAATGACGGCACCCAAATTGACATAGCTTGTCTGAACACCAGACAAGATTTTCTTTAGAGGAAAAATAATTTTATTGATAATTCCAAAAAGATTTTGAGGTATGCAGTTGTAAAATGTATGGCAAAGTACTACTAATTGGTTGTGCTTTCACATAAAATCTTCAAAACATCGATCAGTGGTCAATTTCTCTGCATATCCTGTACATTTTAACAGTACTTAAATCCACTTAATTACTATCAAAATCGTATTAAATATTACCTCTCAGCTCATTTCCATTTTACTGCGCCACAAAGAGCCCTTTCAATTCTATGATAAAGTACGAAAAAGAAGAAGGAGGTGGAATTGCCAGACGCATATTATAAAATGCATTATAATTCAAATTTTTGCAATAAATCTCAATTTCAACAACAATCGACAGCGTCATCATCTACGATGGGGCAAATTCAATCGATTACGCGACTTAACTTATAAACGGGCCTTTCAATGGGATTTGCCAAGAAAAGCCAGGTGCTGAGAGCTTTTCTAAAGCGAAGCCAACGACGTTGCCATTATGATTATAATATGCTTAGGGTCGCTTAATATGAATGAAGCGCAATTCATTTGTATCCCGACAACACAAAAGGATTCGTGCTTACTGTGTGCTCGGTGTGTGTGCCATAAGCAACGGTTATCCTCTGCAAAATCCTTTTCACTTTTTGAGCTGCTCCTTTTTTTTTTTGTGAAATTTCTTTTTGTGCAAAACTTTTACCTGCTGATGAGGCGCACAATTTGGCACACAACAGAATACAGCTACGAGTACAGGGATACCGAAAAAAAGTAGACGAAAAAGAAGATGAAATAAAAACGAAGAAGTGCACGACGAAGAACGCCTAATGATATGCTTTATCCTTTGGGCTGAATTAATTTTTCGAAAAGCAAAAGAAAAGAAAAAAACGAGACGCATCGGAAGCAAGGCTTGGAAATTATTATAAGCAGCTCAGTGATACAAACGAGTCCGGGATGCATTTGTATTATAATTCATAAAGCAAACAGCAACAGTGGAAACCGACCAGACAGTAACGGACCGACTGACAAGCAGACGAACGATTGGACAGAAATCAGAAAAGTTGCAAGGCAGCCATCCACTTCATCTCGGGCACACTCACAGCCACAGGATGTAGTCGGCTGTAGCCGACGTCGTCGACTGCGGCAAATGAAGTCAAAAACTTTTTATCAAGTCAATTTTCTACGTTGGCATACCGCATACAAACGCACACACACACACACACACACACACAGCACAAAAGGGAAAGAGCAAAAAAAAATACATTCGCATAAAGCAACTCAAATGACAAGGAAAAAGTTAAACTTGCATTTTTATTGTTGCTGTGTAACATTGTGTGAGTTGTTGCCGTTGTTGCTGTTTTGTCTGGGCCACCGCTCCGCAATACTGCACTGCTGTTCCAGACTAGACGTCGTCGTCGTCTTTACCCGACTTTGGCCCAACTTGCAGTCTCGATTGCAGCTCAATAATAGTTGGCCCCCGTTGTATTCCCATCTAGTCTCTCCGGACGATCATCGTCGAGTTGGCTGCAGTAGCAGAAACGAAGCAACCAACAAAATAAAAATGTACACATAATTATTCATTTAAACTGGCAGCGTGGAAAAAGTTTAAACAGTTTACAGGCGATTTCAATGTCTGCATTTTTAAGGTACTGCAAAAAATGTTTAAAAAAATATAAAAAATTGGAAACTATTATCCATCGCCAACATTGGAGCAATGCCGGATTGCCTTCGCTTCACTTCGTTAATATATATATATATATATTTTTTTCCAGTTTAAGTTTTTAATTTGCTCATCGATTGCCCATCGACGCGCTGCAACGTATTTCGAACTTTATCGACCGGAATTCAATTAATTTCTTTGATTGGAAGGAATAAATTTGATCTCTCATTGATAGTTTCGAAGTCTGCAGACGGTCTTTGGTTGAAACCAAAAGTACTTGCAGAGATTTCGACATTGTCTGTAGAGTGTATATATGCACAAGAGCAATATTGACAGTTTGGTATGGCGCGATTCAGTTTTAAGTCGCAGTTCATGGGAGTAACTTGCTTAGGAAAATCCTTTTAGTTTTGTGTAGGCAGTCTGTCTAACTGAACTAAAATACAAAACTATCAATATGAACAGTAGAAGAATTATTTCGTTTGTCCCAAATGAAAAATACATACTTCGTTTGCGATCAAAGAAATTCTTTTCCAGCAAATACTTGCTTTGTTTGTAGGGAAAATACTTTCTTTTATGAGAAACAAAAAAAACATATCCACCAATTGACTTTTATTTGCAGTAAACGATTTCTTTATTTATTTCGTTTGAACTAATTCACAAATACAAAAAAAATATATTTCATAAGTCTCTACACACAAAATATCCTTTCAATTTAACATTTTCGCCACACAATTGAATTTTGTCATTTCACCACCATCACATCGAAGATGATAAAGATTCCCATGAGACGTTGTCACTACAGATGGAATATAAAAACAAAACTAACCAATTAACTCTATGAAACCGTGAGCCAACCAACCACCGTTCAGTTCCAGCCGTACCGCATTACATCCCTAACCCACGGTAAACTCAACTCATATGTCTGCAATATTAATAAGTCCCCAAAGGACAATATGGTCGACTGTTGCTGATTGCAGTCAAAAATTGCTGAAAAATGCATGTTGAGAGAAAAGTCAATAAATACAAGAAACTATGACAAGGATAATATACGCGCGTGAGTTTTAATCGCAGAGATTACACTGACATCTGTTTGGGTTTAATTAAAAATGAATGTTATGAACGAGCGCAAGAGCTAACGCAGTAAAGCTTTAGCCATTTTACCTCTCGCACCTGCTGAACTGCACTAAAAGTTGTTGTAATTACATTTTTCCTGTGTGTATGTGCCATAATGTTTGCTCATTTGAAGGTGTAAATGAAAACAGAAAAATATTGCAACACTTCCAACCTTATGCGGACAGCCTTCGGTTAGACGTGAAGTGGCTAGAAATAAATAAATAAACAAATGTGTAGGTGTATGCGCATGTAGGTGTAATTTAAAATTACTCTAAATACAAACAGATACAATTCACACATTCCATTGCAAATGGCCAAAGTGATGTTGTAGCTTATTCATTTGTTTGGCCCATAAGCAGCCGCAAGCGAATTAGACAACTAAATACTCCACAAGTGATGGGTTAGGAAAAGCACAGTAGAGCAAAAAAACAAACAATATTGACATTTTATTTTTGGCGCTATTGATAACATTATGATTATCCTTCAAAATGGGTTATGGGTTGTACATTTGCGATGTCAATTGAACATTTGAAAAAGGTAAGGGAGTGTCGGGTATTCTGGCACTAGTTTCGTATTTTGTCTGTTAAAATCGAACGGTGTAGAATATCATATTCCGCCATTTTGAAGGTAAGGTTTTCGGCAATCTTTCCACCATAAACGGGTTTCTTGTACAAAGCAATGTTAAGGTCGAAACAAGTAATTTTGTAAATGTTGAAAAAGTGCCAGATTACCCGACTATGCGGGTAAAGTGGCATTAAAATAAAAATATGGTAAAAAGACAAATAAAAACTAAATAAAAACGAATAATATTTATGATTTCTTTAATATAAATTGATAATATTAGACAAAAAACAAAAACCTGTATTAAAATCGACTCAGGAGGTGATGCTGGTCAAGAATATATATAATTTTCTATACCGGACACACTTGGACACTAGTGTGCAGGGGTATTACAAATTGTATAGAAACGGTGAAGGGAATGGGGATTTATTCCAAAAATGCCTAGTGGATATGAGTGCCACTTCTCTTGGCTCGAGGGCTTTTCCAAACCTGGTTTTATTGCCCTAATTGCGAGGTTATAAAAACAATAAATTATTCAACTTCAAAGTCATAAAAGTCCTAGCAGGATATTTTCAATTTTCTCCACTGTGCTCGCATAATGAATATTTTTGAATTTTGCGTAATTTGTACTTATATTACCGGAAGTGCTGCACACTATGCGACTGTGGCTGGAAAGTGGCTGCAGAGCGACTGTTGCAATCAAAATGTACAAAAAAAGAAAAAAAAACATAGAGCGCCCTGAAGCACTGCAGTAAACCAGAGCTGAGCAGAGTTTACACCTTCACACGCAAGTGCAGAACATGCGAACGAGTGAATGTGAAAGTGGGAATTGTTGAGTTGCGTTCCGGAATAGAAACAAACTAACAAATGGATAAATCCAAAAGCTGTTAGCGATCAAATAGGAAACAAAAAACAAAGAAATAAGAAGTAAAAGATGCTGGCAGCATCGTAACTCCAATTACAAGTGACCATTTACGCTTGAGCGAGGTGTTACCCGCTCTCGCCCTCCAATGTACTGTATCATTTGTGTTTGGCTTTGTGCAACAGCACAACACTTTGTGTCTGTCATGTTGGGACAGTTGAACTGTCAGACTGGCCATGACGGGCACAAGAGGAAGTAAAAGTGTCAGACAAAGCCTGCCGGTGATGTTTTCTTAACAATGAAAATGAAAAAGTCCAGCCACTGTCTGAGGAAAATCCGAAACTATGAATTGACTGCGGCCCCGAACAGAGCGAGTAAAATTCACTTTAATATAGTTTAGGTAAGAATCGCTACTGGTATTTACCCAAATACTCCATTAAATTGAGGGGCACTTAAGTGCGTCAACAGTGTCTCTCCGCTTGCGCTAATGCAATTAAAATCTTCAAGTTTCCGTCACACACACACACCCACAGCCACATTGTAATTCCATTAAACATAAGTTACATGCCTTTTGATATTCGAAATTGGATTTATTATAACTCCACTTCGCCTCCGCTCCATGTGGGTTGCACTCAATCTGAGTGAATCCGCCAAATCCCCACCTAAAATGGGTCAACGTGCGCGCACTGATGATATCGCCTCCCCGTGCGCCAGCAGAGTCAGCGAAGCTCATGTAATATTCACCACCAACGCCAAGTGACATCCTTTCAGATTCTGTCACACATTCGGTCGCATCTTAAGTGCGTTTGTTACATACACCCCCCCCCCCCCCCCCCCACCAAACTTCTACCCTCTGTGATACAGGTAAGCTTTGTTTGTGTTTGTCCATCCCACAGGTTGGCTGCTGTCTTTTCAATATGTGAAAATCTGTGCTTGACAGTTTCACCGTGGCACACTTTCTTTATCTTTTGCCCCCCGTCCGTCGCTCCGCTTCACTCGATGTCAGTTCCTTCGCTTTTCTCCGTTCGCTCGCTCGTACGCAATCATTCATTTGCTTTTGTTTATTTATTTTACTAATGGAATTATTTTTTAGTTTACATTGCCGTGTTCGCCAACGCCAAGGCGTGGCCAGGCATCTGAGGAGCAGTATGGACTACACACACACGTATGCTGTGCTGGACGATGATGGACTTCTGGAATGGATTTTCATGCAAGGCTTTTATTTGATGTTTTTTTTTTGCTTGTGTCCAATTGATTCGAGCATATTTGGTACGTGTCATTTGTTGATTTCTAATACGACTAATTGATTTCGCTTTAATTGGACTTGTGCCAATTGAATGCGATTCAATCAAAACGAAATGCTTTCCTCTTCGAATTCACTTTGAAGAGATTGAATTGCCCATCCAGGGTAGACCAGAAAGTCCACCAAAAACTTAAATCACTTTACCTTTTTGCATAATACATTGCAAATTAATACAAATAAAAAAAAAGTATATAAACGCATGGCATGTCACGCTTTAATGACACAGGCATCACGTCCAAGAGAAGCGTCCTTTTAAGGTGCTGCTTTTACGTGTCACACCGAGAGGGTCATAAAAAGACAAGTTAAAACGAAATAAAATAAAAATGAAATATACGACAGGACATTATTATTATTTCTTGGCTTTTGTTAAATTCTAAAGGACGCAGGACATAAAAACTTTGCGTGTCACAAAGACTTTCCACATAGAAAATTGAAATGACTGCAGAAAATTGATATTAGAAAAAATATACTCGAATCAAATGAGGTAAATGAAGCGTATTGAAGTAATACGGACACGCCTATTTAATGGACTTGATTGCACCACCACCATTTGCCGTAGTGTTGCCCAAAGGCAATATATAAAATTCTTGGTGAAAAACTAATCAATGTCAAAGTCTTTGATTGCGATGACAATGGGAATTGTTCAATTCGTGGCGGCGGAAAGAGAAGCGACACCACAGGAAAATACAAAATTGTTACCTTCTTTTAGCCTTGTTAATGG
The DNA here is from genome assembly GCA_951394025.1 of Heteromyza rotundicornis. Taxonomy (NCBI): domain Eukaryota; kingdom Metazoa; phylum Arthropoda; class Insecta; order Diptera; family Heleomyzidae; genus Heteromyza; species Heteromyza rotundicornis. The sequence goes on along the minus strand of OX596010.1, from coordinate 70,420,091 downwards.
TAGCGAAAGTCAAATGTATTTTCAACGAACTTTTTTTGCTGGCTGTTCTTCCTCTGATCCTCATTCTATTGGCATGTGGTCGTATGTGACTGTGTGTGTGTGTGTGGTGCAAGGAAACATGGACGCGTGATTAGCGGAAATTAGAACATGTTTTTATTATTTGACAATTGACCGACCGCTCCTTGAACTTTAAAGCAAAAAATTCATTACATTTTTAGTAAATTCTCAACTGGAAAGAATATTTTAGGGGTATTCACGGTATTCATTGTGTATTTTTGATAATCTTGTTTTTTGTAGTAAATTAAAAAAATGTAAATGTAGGGGAAAATGGGGTAATAAGGGACATGATTTAATGTGGGGATCCCAATTCGTGGAAGTGTATGCTAATGTTTAGAAAACGAACATCTGGCAAGTGTAGCTTTATGTTGCGTAATATTTTTAATCTACTATTCGATTTAAATGTACACATTTCTGTTGCTTTTCAAAAACAAGTAAAATATGAACATTTATGAATTTTTTTTTATAAAAAAGTCGCCATTTTTTATATTTTTAATCAGGGGAATACATTGTTTTTTATCTTTTAAAGTCCGAAAGTTTTTGCACATAATCTACTATTACTTAAATGATGCCAAACAAAGTGACAGTGGTGAAATTGGGGTAATGTGGGAAACATTTCTTGGGGAAACATTCACACTGTGGTAAGGCATACTAACTTTGACACAACGTTTGTAACGCCCATTAGGAGGCGTGCCCGGTATAGAAAAGTATATATATATTCGTGGTCAGCATCACTTCCTGAGTCGATTTAGCCATGTCCGTCTGTCTATCCATTCGTCCGTCCGTCCGCACGATAGCGGTCGCAGTTTTGGAGATATCGACTTGAAACTTTGGGTACATATTTTCCTCTTCAAAGGAGATCAAGTTCGAGAATAAGCCAAATCGGACAAAAACTGGGCGTGGCTCCCATATAACGAAAAAAAGGTCAATATTTTTCAAGTCTTTTTATTTATTGCTGTATTCGATTGGAAATGGATTTTGGACATGGTCCGAGTCTCCAAAATACATATAAATGTCTCAAAATTGAGGCCAAATTTTTTATGTTCGAGATTCTTCTAAATGGATCATACTGTGTGGGGGTATTTAAACTTCGGCATAGACAAAAATAGTTCTTTTTTGTAATTTTAGTGTAAATAACGTGTTAACCTGTTTCATTTCATTAGCTTATTAAACAAGTCTGAGATGAGGAAGAGTATTTGAATGATTTTATAATTTTTGTTCATGAATTTTACATAAGAGGCATTTTTTTCATTTTGTTTTACCTTTTTTTTTTCGATTTCCCATATTTTTTTTGAGCGTTTGACAAACATGTTATTAGATTGAATTAACAACATACATATTTGATTTTAGGCAAAATTTTGAACATTTCTCACTTTACTCCAACCAAAAATTGTATCAAATAAAAAATTGTTGTTGTCTGTTGATGCAGTGGCGGCCGTGGTGCACTGGTTAAGAACTCTGCTTCACGATCGGAAGGTATCGGGTTCGACTCCCTCCTGGGGCAAGGCAGAAATTTGTTTTCTGTTTTTCTGTGTAGACGGCCACTCTCTCGCCAAGTTCTGGCAATCTAGCGAGAGTAATTTGTCATGGAAAAGCTTCTTCTTTGGGAGTCCCGCCGTTCGGAACCGGCAGTTCGAAGCTCGGCCAAAATCCCTCGAGGGTTGTAGCGCCAAAATATGTATGTATGTATGTTGATGCAGAAAGTTGGATAATAAATCTGCAAAATAATTTAAAAAAATAACAATTCTTAGTAACTTTTTTAAAGTCAAATCAAAGTGTCTCCCACGATACCCCATCTTCCCCTATAAAAGCGAATAATTCTTATTTCAGTAAGTAGAGGGTATCAAGTTTTCTTCTGTCTGTACAGTGGCTCACAGTCACATATTGGTATCAATAGAAAGATATTTTATACTAACTGTACTAAAAATTTACCTACTTTTCCAACTTTTTTTCTTGCGATATATAATTTCTTTGAAAGCTCTGTTCAAATAAAACTAAAACATTCCTCAATTTTGAGAATTTTTTAAATGGTATTATTTTTGCATGAGACTAATTTTTTAAAAATTCTCAAAATTCAGTAAAAAATTTTTATTACAAAACTAGTTTTGTCTTTACTTATTTATTGAAATTTATTATTAAAGCTGAAACTCTTATGCAGAGTAGTCTGGAAAAAGTCCACTTTGACAGCAATTAAAAAGGAATTAAGGACCAAAAACCCATACATCAAATTTCCCAAATGACGAATCATCATCATCGTCATCATTTTCCCACCACTACGGCGAATTAAATTCATTTACGTTCGGTTAATTCGTCTCAGCTTGTTTAACACTTCTCGATTGTAATGCTTGAACAAATGATTGCAATTAAAGAATGGCACCCGAACAATGCAAGCGCTTAAACGGAATATTGATATTGAGGAGAGAGCACTTAAAAATTAAAATTAAATAAATAAAAATGCATTCGCAGCTACAACCCAAGTACGTACACATGTTCATGGGGCAAATAAGTATTCACATTGGTGGAAAATATGAAACGAAAGCAACAACGAAAATACAGAACAATATAAAACGAAAGAGGATTAAAATGAGCGGGTCACAAGGCATTAAGCGCAAATGTCAATATGACAGTACAGGCATCGCCGCCGTGCGTCAAAAGACACACAAATTTCGAATGTGCCATTGAACGATTAATCATTTAGAGAAACGGAGAAAGCCATAAGCATCATCATCAGAAGCAAGTATATTTGCCAAAGGATCATTATCCGTGTGAGAAAAGCTTATGACAATCGATGGTTTGGAAAATTTCTCTACAAAATGATCTGAAGATAGTAAGGGACGATCAGTACTAAGCTTTTTTTTATTGAAAGGAATTACAAAATGAGAAGCCACTTTATCAAATTGATAGTGCCTTCGATTCAAATTGGTTAAAGGCAATGAAGGCATCTCATGTTGAGATTATTTTCTATTAATCCTTACCTTTAGCTGTGCAAGTATATCCGCTTCAAAACTATTTCAAGAATTTTTTTTAAATTCCGTGATACATTTTAAAAATGCCATGCGTGGACTACATTGTCGTGATTTCAGTGCGTCCATTTTTCCCAAAACCCGATAAGTAGTCTATTGTAATGCTACAATCTGTGATAATAGCCTAAGTCCTGCATACCCGCCTAGTCCAAGTTACAAAAACTTAAAAATCACTAGCTCCGCTGACATGCTCGGAGGAACAGAGCGACGAAATGTACTGACGCTCCATACATTTCATCGCTTTTTTATTCAGATCGTGTCATATTTGAGTTTATGACATTAATACTATCTCAACATATTGGTTTGCATGTCACACATTGATGGCGACACAATGCATCACCGTGCATCACAAACAATGCCATGCAGCTGCCGGCACAGCTGTGCTGCGAAAAGAATTTTACACAATGAGAAGATTTTATTTATTGATCCATTGCTATGAAAGAACAGCGAGGGAACAGCGAGGGAACATCGAAAATAAAGTCCATACCACCTGCAATCAAGTGACAGCTTTCTTCATCCTTATTAAAATCACAATAATAATAATAATAATAATAATAATAATAATAAAAAAACAAATCAACAATCAAACAAACGAAAAAAAATCAAATTAATCCCAGCATTGTCAGTGAAATATTTTTGGTGTGTTCTTTTTTCGAACAAAGACGACCCAGGCAAGTGGGTGGTGCTGAGAGTCCCTGACTATCAATGGAATTTTTTTCTACCTTAATTCAATTTCACTTTTCATGTACATACATACGTTGCTTGGCTGTCTGTCTTTCTGCCTTTCAGCCAGTCAGTATTGCGCTGCGGCTGATGACATTCCGTGATTTCTCTCGTTCATTTTGGCGTTTCATACTTCGCACATACACACACACACACTCACACACACATCCTTTCATACATTATTTCTCTGCAAATACATTTAATACAATTTATTGTAATACAATCAAACTGAATGCCAGCGCTGAACAAAAGGCATAGAAACGTCATACAAAAAAAAAAAGGAGTAAATTGTCATCGAAGCGAAATTGAAAGTAAATTTTATACTCGAAATCGCATGTTGGCGCGCAGTTTTCTTTTTCGGATTTTCATTTTCTTTCTTTTATTTCGTTTGCTTTTTCGTCTTTTGTTGAAAGCTTTTTTATTGGGTCCTCATTCGCGCTTGTAACTCAATTTGCATATGCTTGTGTGAGTGTCTGAATTGTATGGCGAGGTGTGTGCGCTATGGGTGTTCATGTGTTGTTTGTGTGTTTCATTCAGAATGTACAAAAATAAAATAAGTTTATTTTTCCTTGTTAACTTGTCGTTATGAAAGGATTAAATTGTGTTTGTGCATGTGGAAGCACACGTTGAGTCACGTTATGTCATGTTTTCATAAGGATTCAGTTTGATTGCATATGTACTATATGTACAAGTGTAGGTATGCTTTGGCTGCACAAAGGAACAACGAAATGAATAAACTTTTTTTTTTGTTAAACATTTAATTTCAAGTCACATATGGGGTCGGAATGTATTCTACCAGCAAGACCCTCTCAAGTCATATTCTGGATTTTCCAAAAGAGAATGTCACATTTAAGTTAGTTTTTTCTTTCCCAAAGGGCAGCTCAAAATATGGGCTAGTCAATTATAGTATGCAGGTGATCATTCACCAGGACCCACGAATATATACTTTTCCATACCTACCAGTTACAAGCGGAGTGAGAAAAAACGTAGGGTAGAAAGGGGCGCATTCGCCACGTTTTTTCAAAGATTTTTTAAAAATTAACCAAATATCTTTTCTTACAAATTTTTGTACACTTCGAAACTCACATTTATTAACTTTAATATTTTAACGCCTGAAAGCATATATCTAAAAGCTATCCACTACTTTTTCAACGATTTTCTAAAAAAGCCAAAATTGCGAAACTGCCCCACCCATGGGGTAGAATCGCCAAGGGGAATAATTTAAAAACGCGCAGACTTTTTCGGCAAATGTAATATTTTATTTAAGTATTAAATATCAGAAGCTAAAATAAAACATTAAACAAATGCCTTAATTACTTTTTTAGGAAAAATTTTTCACAAAATGTAAAAAAAGTTAGTAAATGAGATCCGAGTTAAATGCAACTTTCCAAACGATTTTTCTAAATAAATTGATGAACCTAAATTATTGATTCTTCTTTTTCTCTTCTTTAAAATTTTGTTGGTCGGTTTTGTTATAACAAATACACTGACCTATGTGCCCCAGGTGTTCCCACTCACACAAATTCTTTTTTCATATTTCTACTTTTAAGAAATTGAATCAAGTCGAGCTTTTATTCCATGCATTAATATCAAGGAAATAATACCACAAAGTATTATTTTCCTAATGCAAAAACTGAATTTAATATCACCAAATTTACTTATTCAAAAAAAATTTCGCAGCACCCCTAAAAACAAACAAACACGTTTTGCCGTGATCACGATTGAGGTAGAAAGGTCATGTACTTAGGGAAGAAACTTTATCGATATATGCACAAACTACCCATACTGTCAAATTCAAAGAGTTTTTGGTTTTTAAAAAAAGGGTGGGTGGCGAATCCTCCCCCTTCTACCCTACACCCTAGGACTCTTCTGGGCAGTGTACACAAATAACTAAAGGCTATTTCGTTGCTGCACTAAGTTCCTCAATTATTTGGGCAACATTTGAAGAAGTGTTCCAAAAATAAAATGGAAAAATTCCAACCGAAAAAGCTGTGGGTAGAGAAATGTCTCCAAGCCAAAAAAAAGAAACACTTCAAATCTGAAAATAGGCAACCGTAAAAATAAATAGGTTCACTTTCCGTAATCCAGATAACAAATACCGGAACATGGAAAAACGAAAAGCAACCAACAACAACAACAACAGCAATAAGAACAGTGCAAATGAAACGTGTTACTTAAAGGATTTGAATGTCCTTCTAACTAAATTAATAGCAGCGACCCCATTTGTTTGTCAGTGTCTTAAGCCCCCCCCCTTTAAAAGCAACTCAGCTTTTTTCGTTGGCTTTACTTTGCATTCCAAGAGAAACTTTTCGTTGCACCGAAAAAACAAGAAATCCGGCCTTTGCCAGTCTCTAAGACTAAGAGACACCCAACGAGTGTGAAATGTGAAAATCACCATGAAGGAATTAAGTCCACAGCGGAAACGGAAGTGGATGTGCAGCGTAAACTTTTACACTCGACTGGCGTTTAAATTTTCTGGGTCATTTTGGAGGGGGGAGGCCTTGCTGTCACTTTCGCTGCTGCCATTGCAGTTTTTCTAGTTTACCAAAAAATGGACTCCACACACAGACACACACACACACACACACACACACGCATACACACAGGCGCACTCATTTAAATTCGGTTTTGTCACTGACTGGCTTTAATTTGTTGCTGGCGTTTTGTGTCGCTAGGCGTGTAACGGCATTTGAAGTAGGCCATAAATTGGACTCCATGCGATAAGTTTTTATGATTTTTTTTGTTTGCATTTCCTTTCCTTCTCTGATTGTTTGCCGACTTACGTATTTGTGCTACGCACGCATACCAAAAATGACCCAAATTTTTATGTGACAGCTAAGTGCTAATGACAACAACAAATAAAATGTTCTCTCTTTCGTAGGGAATGCAGCTCGATGTTGTAAGCGGCCCTTTTTCTTTTTAATACTTTTCGCGCTTCATTTACGAGCGGTACTTACATTATTTCGCATTGCGATTCTTTTCTTCTATCGTCTTTTGTTGGAATTCTTTCATCGTTTTTTTTTTCGCCTTCATTACGATTGTCCTTGCAGTTTCGTTGCACTAATGTTCTTTTTATTTCAAATGCTTATCCATCACGTTTTGGCGCATTGTCATTGTCCATGGTTTGTGGTGCGAAGGTTGAGAACGGCATGAGATTGTGATTTGCGGCTATCAGGCATAATAAACGAGTTCCAGTTTCTGTTTTTTTTTTTGTTTTTATTGCAAAAGTTCTTACGCTCAAACCTGTCAGGACAATTGAATTTCATTCAAAGCCCTGAAAACTGTATTCAAAATACAACTCAGGCAAAAATCCAAAGCGAACTTCTCGCAACATTTCCAATATCCCTTTGCGCATTGTTCTTCGAATTCAATATCCTTCACATAGCACAGCGCCAACTCTGAAGTTTTCCCTCAAATTAAACCTTCTGTCCACATACAAAACCAAGCCGAAAACTTTTTGCTAAACTTGTTTCAAATTAATCAAAGTAATTACAAATTCTTTCAAGGTTTTCCCCATGAATTTAATTTCATCCAGGCAAAGGCTGAAGCTATTCACTACTAACACACACACACACACGCTGACACACACAAACGCTCACACGCACTCTAACACATTTATGCACCTTTCGAATCGAATCGAAAACGAGCGAAAGCATTTAATCTTTCTCAAATCTAACGTACTCGAAGAGAGGAAGTATGCATGCCAACTTTGGCAAAGTTTTCACCGTGATCGCCACGTATAATACGTTAACGTCCTACCACCGCCCCTAACCCCGGCCCCTAACCATCGTTACTTTTCGTAACTTTCGCTACTATTGCAATTTTCACTTTAGTTTAGTTTTACGTGGAGAACATTTTTCGCAGCATGGCCTCCACCATCAACGCAAAAAAAAAAAAAGGAAAAAAAAAGGAATTTAAAAGTATTTGAAACTCTCAAACGGCGGAGTAGAACAAATGAAATAAGCCAAGTTAATGAATAAAACTGACATCTCCTCTGGCTTCTCTGTGCCAAATCGTATTTGTGTGTGTGTCAGTTACGTATGTATGGTTGTGTGAATGGCTGACTTTGTCAAATGATTGCGTATACGAAAGTTTTTCTCTAGACCTCTTCTTCTTCTTCTTCACCTCTCCCTATTTCCTTCTATTTAGTTTCACTGTATGTGTGGCTTTGTTTTGGCTTACTTTGTCCATTTTCGTAATTTTGTGAAAAATGTATGTGTATGAGTTTTTTTTCTTTCTTTTATTGAGTAAATAAACTAGATTAGTGCATAGACTTCACAATGAGTTAGGTGCACTTAGAATTGTTGGTTTTAAAGAATGTTCTCAGCACTTTTTAATATGAAGCAATGGAATGAGTTTTACTAGAGCGAATTTATATGCAAATACAAATTTATTGCATAATTTAAGGGGCCAAACAATCATAGAGTTCCGAATATTTACGTAAGTAGTACAATAATTACAACGTTATGGTGTAGCTCTCTGCCATTTCACATCCTATGTGCACGATAACATTGTAGTTATTGACCTTAAAGTTTTGTCACTTCATGGTTTTTTGGCCCCAAAAATTATGCAACAAATTTTGATTTTCATACATATCTCTTCTCTGATCACAACTCGTGACGGTACAACGTTGGAAAAAAATCGCTACGAGTCCTTCAAAGAAACATATTTTTGTATGCTCTACATTTACATTTAAGCTTAACTGTACTTTACCTACACATCATAATTACTTACACACACACCACACATTTACCATATAAGTTTTAAAATTGCAAAACAAATTTTTCACTCTCTTTTCAAATGCTGGGATACAATCACTTTTATTGTGAATTGTCTCGGAGGCCAAGTGAATCTTCAGCGTCCATTTTTTGTAGAATGACCATGATCGCAATTGTAGGCCAAGTGAAGTAGAGGTTTTAGTCTCGTCTTCAGTTCCAGCCTATCACTAAAATAGACGATATTTTAAGAACATTTCGCGTTTGCGGAAAATTTAACACACAAAAAGTTCAGTTTTGTCGATCAGTGGTATTGAACTATCGAGTATAAATTTTCGTCACTTTCTGTTTTTTTCGTCACTAAAAATATGCAACGATTTTTATAGATTAACAAAAACCGTACCCTGCTCATTAGATTCATTGCAATTCCGACAGCAGTTGTTTGACACTAGACCCAACCTAAAAACGTGATTGCAATAAGAACATTGCGTAGTCACTCCTCACGGCTAAGGGATAAGATGTGTTTGGTTTGGGTGTTTGCTGTAGCTTAGCAAGAACATTTTTGTAGTCTAGCTGTGACTAGTATTCGTTCATCTTTCATCAACCATACATTGTGAATACCGTTGATATACCCCCCTCTCCTTTTTGTAGTTGACAAATCTCGACTTGCAATAAAAACTTCGTCACCGAAATACTTGTCTTATCAAACACAACAAATTTGAAGTGAAACTGACAAATTGAAAATACACCCAATGAACGTGCATTTAATTTGCTTGCTGCTCATAGCACCAACAATGGCCTTCAACAACTACACCACCAACTCTATCAGTTCCCGAAAGGAAAAATGTGCCCCTCTAATGGATGAGATGCTGAAACAAATCTGCGTAGGCAAAATTACGCGCGAACTACTTATCAAATACAAGGATCACCTAGTGACTGCGGGTTCAATGTTTGGCATTTGGGAGCGTCAAATAGACGAAAGACACTCTCAAGCGGTGTACATGGTTTCCTTTCACGATGCCAAACTTCTCAGATGCCGCGACCTACTGATCACACCATCCCAGCAATTCCTGTGCGACAGAGAACGTGAGCTGCACTTCCAGCACAGTCAATTGCATTGCTTCGACTTCAATGTGGCCTATGTGGACGATTTGTTGCTGTTGTGCCTGACTCAAAATGAACACCTCATGATGCATTATGAGGAGAACGAATTTGCCGCATTGCACTATGCAACGGGTGTAGTGTTCAAATCGGCCGCAAAGGAGCGACAAATATCGATCGGTGAATTCTGTGACATAGTGGCAATGAATGGAATTTTGTTCTTGGTGGCGAAAGTATTGCAAACGTCGTAACAATGAAATAAAGACTTTGCATTCATTCCATTCATATGTACTTCCTAAGAACCACTTGAAAATGCTGAGGGAAAAGTGAAGAGGAGAAAAATTGCATAAGAAAAAGCCTAATGCTGCTTAGCATTCAAATCCATTGTAAATTCCAGAGTCTTAATGTCCCCTCACCGCCGTCCAAGTCCGATAAGATGAAAAATAGTTGTATTTCCTGCATTTCTGTTGTCAATCTGCATCCTGTTTGTTCACTGAGTGCACTCAATTGGAAATTTATTCAAGCTTAAAAATCGACTAGCATAAATGTGACTCATTTGGAAATCAATTGCGTTTATTTTGCAAACATTTTTGCGCATTGTGAAGAAATCCGCTTCCAATGTACTCTGCTCTTCTCGTCTCTGCATTGTCCTTTCTAATCCTTGTTGTTGTTGCTGCATGTTTTCCTATTCTAATGCCACTCAAGTGTCATTCAGCGGGACGAGGAGGAGAACATCGACGAAGGCTTTTTGTCGTTTTGGGACCAGAAGTTTGTGCTCGTCCTCTGCTTCTTCTTCTTCTTCTTTACAGATGAGAATCTTGCCGTAAATGTGTATATTTTGTACATTTCGTATGCCTGTTTCATGATTTTACATAAGCTCACACGACATCGGTGAGGGTGCATTTGTATCGCTTGTGTCATCCCCTGACATCTGCTTATGGTCACATGTCACGTCGCCTTTGTTTACTCCGTCTTAGATTGCCCAAAAGTAGTCAAATGCATCATAAAAAATTTATATCGAAAAAAAAACACGAATCTTTAAGTAATTTTTGGAAGTGTTGTGCTTTCGAATACTTTGCTGTCTTGTTACGAATGCAAAGCTTCCTTTCTCCACATTTTCCTTTTCCTAAGCGGATTTGTGAGGAAAGTGATCGGCAGTTTGATTGGGTAAAAATGCAAAATGTACTTAATGCTAATTGAATGTACTTACATCAGCATACATTAGGGTACCGCTTATTTTTAAGTTTTTGATTTGGAAAAGTGTTGATGTGTACCTACTCTCCCCCTTTCAAGTGGCACATTCATCTGCATCGCTTGACACGTTTATCGAAAGTACCTTTCTCGAAATTGAAATCACAATACAAAATCTTTCAACGATAACACATTGCTTTATCAATATTTACAAATATCGCGTGTTGGCAATAATTCAGTGGCATGCTTTGTCATTCGATACTGCAAAAAACACCCCCTACTAACCCACTTCGGATAGTGCACAAAAAAAATTGTAATCATTCAAATCTATCAACTGGGTGACATTAAAATGCAGCTGCACTCAATTGCCTTGTTGTAATAAAAATTGCATCAGTCAGATTGATTGGGCGATCAGAAAAATATCAATTTTATAGCTACATTTGCCATACACATACACACACAAATATAGCATAAAATGGGGGTGCCAAAAAAAATACAAATCAAAAAATAATGCCGACAACCTCCGCACGAATGGTAAATGTCAAATATCATTTGACACTTCACATTGAAACTATTAAAATGCATACAGAAGAATGTGAGTGAGTAGGGAATACACTGAGAAACAGAAGCAGAAAAAAAACAATGGTTGATAGTCGTACAAGCAAAATTTTATATTGATGCAATTTGGATATTTCATCAAATATAGGGAATCTGATATGAGGAAATGTGAATTTTGATATGATTCTATCATAATTTTGATATGAAAAACATTAAACTGTTTGTGTCACACCGTTTTTCAGTCATTTTCCAATCAAAATGGTCGCAAAATTTGAAATGGAAATGGATCGGAAGCTGGAACAAATTTAGAAATGGAAGGGGAACGAAATGGAAATGAAATAAAATGTAAATGAATACAGAATAAAATGAAAATGGACTGGCATAAAACTTTGCCGACGTCGTTTTTTTTTTGTATTTGGTGAGAAATTATTTCAAGAACGGAATGGAACTGGAACGAAATGGATATGGACCGGAACAAATAGAATTGGAACAACATTTTTTAAATAGATTGTATAAATGGAATTTATTGATAGTCCGGATTACGGCTAGTCGGTCACCAAATCCGTGCGTCATGCGGATGTGCCCCTCGGTCGGTTGGGCGGGTAAGTGGGACCATTGGAATTCGTCGTTAAAAAATATCAAAAATGTTGGATAAATGCACTAAAATTATTGAGAAAATATAAAAAAGTTATTGGTGAAAAATCGAAAAATTATCGATAAAATAAGCGAAAAATGTGCTAAGAATGTGTCGTTCTCGCATGCGCTGGGGTATTTTAGCTTAGGCCAGACCGAAGATAATTCTCTTACTAGTTTAAATATCAATTTGTTATTAACACAGGCAGACCTCAATGTAAAAATTTGTTTTCATAAAAATCGAAAGTCAAAAGACTTTGAGGTAAAAATAAGTACTTTTTTATTGTAGCCTTAATTTAAGTTTTTGGGTATTCATTTGCCTGTCGAAAATGCTGCATTATTTCAAGAGTATAAAAACGGCGTAAAGACCCGTTTTTGCATTTTGCAATTTCTCAAAAAACCTGATGTGATGGCTTGTGTATAGTTTTAATATAATTATACGAGACTACAGAAGTAAAACCATGTCGGCCTGTGTAATTTGTTATGAAATTACATGTTGCCTGCTAAAAAAATGAAAATTCTTAAATCCGTATTTTTTGGAATTTTTATTTCAGTGTACTTTTACATCATGCAGTTGGAAATATGAGTCAGAGCATGAGGGTGGGTGTTATTGTATTCGTTGACAATGACATTTGCGGTTGCAGCGGCTTCACATTTTAGCACATATCGAATTTCCATATGCAATTAGTGGATGTGTTAATAGAATTATTTGGCGGACATTTCCCCGCATTTTTATGATGAATTCTACAGGATTTATACATTTTTCGAATTATCCCCTGCGATTATTTACTTTTCATATTTTACCCTGTCAGTCTGAGAACTTAAGACTTCCCCACCATAAATCCTTTTCTTATATGCATACACTTTTTTGCTCTCTCACACATCTTCATCGTTTATCCAAGCCATTCAATTAAAATATCCATTTAAGAATTGTAGCCAGCGTCACTCGAACGCACACACACTCCAGCATAATTGCCTGTCTGCATCCCTAATGTGCGCAAAAGGGAAGAAAAAAGACCTCGACATCGCCTTAACAATAGACCCGCACAACTCATTCCTAGTATATGGAATGTACTTCACTTGCCAAGCCTTTAACACTGTCGGCCGTCGTTGACTGCTGCTCCTTGTATATCCTTTAGCTGCTTCCTTGCCGTGAGTATTATAATTTTGCTTATCGCACATGCCCGATCAGATTTGCGTCTTGGCATTCCCTTGGCGCTGATTGCGAGACTGCTGACACCAGATACAATATTCATTCATGATTACATGCATTATCCTTTGTGATATCCTTGATAAACAAAATATTATGTTTACTCCGAGAGAGAGAGAGAGGGAGAGAGAGGGAGAGAGACAGATGCGAATATCGGTTGTTTGCGGCCACATCACGGACCGGTCTAGGCGAAAGGATTGTTGTGCACCACAGCGATTTAGTAGAAATCTATTCTACACCAAGGATGCTTAAGTTTCAACTGCAAGGACAATGAATGGGCGGACGGACAGCACGCACACACACTTGCACAGATAAGCACATGAACGCTGGCCCAGTGTGGGGATGCAGGGAGACAAAGACACACGCGCATCATTGGCAGCGCTGTAATTTATTCACAAGTGGCATTATGGCGACAGGCATTGTCCCGAAGCGTCTTGTTTAATATATGAGCGTCGTCGTTGTAGTCGTCGTTGTTGGCATAATTGTTTTCCTCACAATTAGTGGCGGTAATTAATTTTCACCCAAAACGATTTAAGTACTTTCCCGAAACATTAAGTATTCCTTGAGAATTGCCTCATTTATTAAATTCTCAAATAAAGTGAAATTGTACAATTCGAAATTCCTTATATTCTGCCAAGTATACTTTCACAATCACCAACCACTCCACTCTCATTGTCTCACCTAGTTTCCTGATCCGATTTTCACGCTCTGCTGACAGACCCTACAAAGGCATTTGCCATTTTCAGTGTACTTGCACCTATCTTTCATACGTATGTATTGCACTCGCATGTCTTTGTAAATCCTTTTATGCATATGTTTTTTTTTTTTTTTCAATTTTAAACATGACTTTTGTAAGCTTTTGAACATATTCTAAAAATGAAAGGGTGCAGAAAAAAGATTGAAAAAAAAATGCTCAACAAGGACGTCGCGTTACATTAACACAAGTCCTTTCATCTCGAAATGCTCAACGTACTGTAAGTGTTAATTTCTGTGCTACCAGGAAAAGGCTTTACTGCATTTCCATTTCAAAGTATTAAAATACAAAGGGTTTTCACGTGACCCAGTAAAAAAATAGCAACAAAGAAAAATTTGAGAAAAAAAATATATTTCTTACAACGAAATGCATCGAATGCAAAAACCTTAAATCTTTCACTTTACACTTTAATTCTGTTCCAGAGATCCTCGTGACAACTATTACCTGTTTAGTACAATAGAGGTATTTTTACGTGGATTATACGGAGATATATATATAGGTACTTAGCAAATGAGATCAGATTTTTCCAGGTTTAAATTCCTAAAAAAATACTTACTAAATATACCTTAATGAAAGCCTGTCCAACTATTGGTCATGCCCAGTTGTTGGACAGTGAGTGTTCTGATGTGTCATTTTCTATTTTTCCTCATTTGACGATATATGGTGAAGAAGGAATAGCAGAGCTGCCCAGCTATTGGACACATGGTCTCACCAGATGTTGACACTGGAAAATCCCCGAATATTTTTTCCCAAATCCTGGGATTTTCGGGATTTCTATTAAAATTTGTAAACAATTTTTAAAATTTTTTTTAAATGTATGTTGCGTGGAAATGTAACGAAGCCCGAAAAATCCCAGAATCCCGGGATTGCAATTTTCAGTCCCGGAAATCGCGGGATTGTGAAAAGGCTTCGGGATTGAAAGCCCTAGTACACAGCTACTTGGCTTACAGCCGCATTTTATAGTATCGATATCCATATCACTAGAGAGTGGACTATCTTCGGCTATACCGAAGCTGAAATACCCCCACACAGTAGGAAGAAGTACCTCGAACATAAAATTATGTGGTCTCAAGACCTCATTTTGAGCCACCTATAAATAGTTTTAGAGCCCGGATCATGTCCAAAATTCGTTTCAAAGAATTTTCAATTAAATCGACCAAAAAAAAAATTGGTCTCAAGACCCCATTTTGACCCTTACCTCGGACCATTTCAAAAATTCGTTTCTAAACATTTCCAATCGAATACAACAATAAAAAAGACTAGAAAAATTTTGACCTTTTTTTTCGGTGTATGGGAGCCACGCCCAGTTTTTATCCGGACAGACGGACATGGCTAAATTGACTCCGGCGGTGATGGTGATCAAGAATATATATACTTTTCCATACCGAACACGCCCCCTTATGGGCGTTACAAACGTTGTGTCAAAGTTAGTATACCCTGTCACAGCGAGTGCGGTAGTATACAAATTTCTTTTGTATTACTCAAAAATTGTATGTCATTTTCAAAAGATTGAAAGGAACAGTTTAATTTTGAAGCGTTTTTTTAAAACATATTCGTATTAATTTTTTGTTTGAAAGCGACAGAAAAAAATAGTTAGGGAAAAATGCATTTACAAAGTTCGTATCACACAAAACCAAATGTTGGTGCGGCTCTACTGCGAATTGCTGGCATTGTCATTTCTCGGAATTTATGCTTTTACGTGATCAAGTTCAATGCAGTCGAATTTTTATATTCACTCGAAAATTGTAATTGTTGTTGCTATGTTATCTAAAAACTGAGTTACGGGGCTTTGGTTGGCGGAAAACTACCCAACTGTTCATTTAAAATATGCATTTTCGATGCGTTAAATTCCCTTGACTAACATAATGTGTTCTCCATTGAAGAAATAAAACCTTGACGATAAATGTTGTAAAAAAATACCAGCTAGAATACATTGAATGGATAAAACCAATAGATACAAATTAAGAGAAACCATTCACGAAAGTTTCTCACTTAAGAAACTGAATTAAAAGTTACAACCGGACAAGAAACTATAGCCACTGTATGAAATGGCAAACACTCTCTCCTCATGTTCATGGCTAAGCTAAAAACAATTTGTCTAAAAAAGACAAAATAAAAAATACCCCAGCACCGACAAATGCCACCTTATGCTCACATGTGACCCACATTGGTTTCTCCACTTCGGTTTTTATTTTTGCAGTAATTTCATACAAATTTCACAAACGTGGCTGATATCAAATCGCTAATTTGCGCTGCCATCATTTTTTTTGTGTGTGTAATAGACACAAGTAAAACAAAAACCATATACCGAACTGAAGCTTATTTTAAAAAAAAAAACCAGAAGAAAAATAAAAAAGAATTCATAAATAAATTGGAGCAATAAAAGCCATAGTGGATGTGGAAGCAGTAGTGTGTGCAGGTAACAGGAATCACAACAATAAATCAAAACAGCTTTTACAGCAAGAACGAACGAACGAACACCTACGAAAGCGAACGAGGGCAGTGGAGAATCTTTGGCTGCTGTTGTGGGGAAAATCGAAAATAAAACAAATACACACAGGTACTCACACCGCACCAATCCCCCCTCCCCCACAGCAGCCATTCGAAGTAGCGACAAGTGATTTACGATTGCAAGTGCAGAGGAAGTGGAAATTATTGCAAGCAATGGCAAACCCATCACACCACACAACCAGCAAATAAACACAAGAGTGCGTTTGTGTGTGTGTGTGTGTGTATGGGTAATGCGAGCGCCTGTTTGGCACACTTTAAATTGTCAACGCGCATTTGTGCTTTTACGACTATCTCCAGCAAGGACATAATGCGCGCGGCGGTGACTGTTTATGTTGTAGTTTTATTTTTTACATAAGTATTTTTTTTCTTCTGAATTTCTTCCCTGCCATTCTCAACTGTGCACAAAATATATGAGATGATGCAGCCCTGAAATTGGTACGCAACGACGATGATGACGCTAGTGTTTCGATTCAACTATAACGCTAACGAGTAACGCTTGCGCGAGTCACTCGCACTGTTCACCCTGTCCCTAATGGAGGTAGCCCGCTCCGTTGAGTGGATGCAGCAAAGCGTGCATCGTGCAAAAACCGTGGCATATGAATTCATAAAGTTCTGTGTGCGGTGCTGTATGTTGGCAACATGTTGTAATTGCGCACTTTATACTTACTGCCACTGCATACTACCTCCCTATCTGTGCATTTCTATATTTTCTTGCAATTTCTGTGCTGCTGTTGTTATTTTGAATTTTTATTTTTCACCGGAAGTTGCACCCGGTGCGCGTATAAATATTGAAAACGATTGCACTGCACTGCAGTTAGTGTCAGTTGGTTCTTATTGTTTTTTTCCCATTAAAATCATATTGTTGTTTGATTTCGAAAATAAAGTACAAAAAATCACACATGTTTTTTGTACGTACCGCATGTAACCCACTCGCTTGTATTTTTGCGAAATTTAATTGGAAACACAATTTCAATAGTTTCGTCCTGCTTTCATGTTTTTTAATAAACATGAGCACACACACGACCAACGACCTCGTTAGGAACATTCAAAAGTCAATTTACTTCTCATAAAATGCCAATGAATTCCGAGAAAAATGTGTATTTTTCATACGACTTGCGACCTTAATTTGAACACACATTTTTATACCCCCACACTCACTGTGGCAGGGTATACTAACTTTGTCACAACGTTTGTAACGCCCATAAGGAGGCGTGTCCGGTATGGAAAAGTATATATATTCTTGATCAGTATCACCTCCTGAGTCGATTTAGCGATGTCCGTCTGTCTGTCCGTCCGTCTGTCCGTCTGTCCGTCTGTCCGTCTGTCCGTCTGTCCGTCTGTCCGTCTGTCCGTCCGCACGATAGCGGTCGCAGTTTTGGAGATATCGACTTGAAACTTTTTTTACACGTTTTTCTCGTGAATACTGAGATCAAGTTCGAGAATCAGCCAAATCGGACAAAAACTGGGCGTGGCTCCCATACACCGAAAAAAAAGGTAAAAATTTTTCAAGTCTTTTTTATTGTTGTATTCCATTGGAAATGTTTAGAAACGTATTTTTATTATGGTCCGAGGTTCCGAAGTCACATATATAAGGGTCTAAATAAGGTCCTGAGACCAATTTTTTTTTTTTTTCGGATTTGATTGGAAATTTTTAGAAATGGATTTTGGACATGGTTTGGGCTCCAAAACCACCTATAATTGGCTCAAAATAGGGTCTTGAGACCACATTTTTTTATGTTCGAGGTACTTCTTTCTACTGTGTGGGGGTATTTCACCTTCGGTATAGCCGAAGATAGTCCACTCTCTAGTTTATAGAACACTTGGATACCTTAAAGCACAATCATCCTATGTCCGTTTTCATGAAAATCGAGTTTTTGGCATTTTTGGATTCCTGAGAAGAAGCTGCATCAGACAGGCTATAATGGTTTGTGGGAATCGTAATGAAAGTAATTGAAAAATTGGGAAATACAAATTAATTTCCATACAAAACATATCAATTTGAAAATTTGTTTTTCATTTTCCAGAGTTATGAAAAAATGGATATAGGATGGTTGTGCTTTAAGGTATCGTCTTGTTAACCATTTAAAGTAAAGCTAAATGGTTAAAAAAAATTACCGAACTATGTTGAATAATAAAAATATTTTTATGTTGGCACATTTAACACTAAGATGTCTCATTTTTAACAGAATACAGCCGTAACTTCTTAAGGGAAAAACTCAGATTTCACAAATTTAACTTTCATCCTCAAATTAAATTCCTATTTATTAAAATGAGCACACTCAGGGAAAACAACATAGTAAAATCAAGTACGATCGTATTTACTCCTTCATTTTTCCAACTTAATGGAAACAACTTGGAAATAAAGTGAAAAATACTTAAAATAACTATTGTCTACGTTGAAACAAAGTTGCAAAGTTGAAATAAAGTGAAAAATACTTAAAATAACTGTTGTCAACGTTGAAACAAAGTTGAACGATTTTAAATCAAGGTCTGGCAAACTTAATATAAATTGGAAAATTTTTGAAATAATCGGAAAACAACTTTGAAATAAGTTTGTTTATTTTTGAATTTAAGTTTTCAATTGGAAACAAGTTTGTTCGTAGTTGTTTCTAAAATTTCCAACTTTACCAGACTTTCATTAACGTTTCTACTTGTGTTAAGGTGGTTATTTTTGATTTTAGGTTGTTTTTTCTCTGGGTGTAGATGCAGCTCTGCACCGTATGTAACGAACAGCTGTTAAAGTGGCTTCAGAAATACGAGATATTGTACTTTAATAAAACATTGTCCGTGGAGAAACCGTGTACAATGCAAAATAAATAATAAACAAAAATTGCGAAATAGTTTCGGGAAGAGCAAAAAATTTGGATGGTGTTGTAGTACACATGTCCTCATATCCATTTTATAATTCAAGAAGTGCTGGTTTCGTCCCAGACCCTTTTATCCTCTTTACTTGCCCACTCATCTGGGTCTTTTTTTGAAGGATTGGAACGGGGTTTCTCTCACAACTATGATGTTTCTCTAGAGCTCTTCTACCACAGTTTCATTTCCATTAACCCTGCAGTATGCAGATACTCAAATGAAATCGTTAAACTAGATCTCATGTGACAGCTGTACTGACGCTTTCTTCCAGCGCTGAACTACTTTCGGCTTCTGACTTCAACAATTCAATCGTCTAGTTTTGCTTCATTTGTATATTAATGGTTTCATTGATTCCTTGGTTCTCTAGTTTCGTGGACTTGGAGTCCACCCCCATCCCATAAGTCCCAGTGAACTTTGTTATCCAGTCACTGAACTCTTCTTCATTACACATGTTGAAAATAAGAGTGTCTGAAAATGCGTATGGGTGTTTCTTGTATGCGGCCATAGCATTCTCAGACTTGTCGTATGGTACAGTTTCCAATGGCCTCACCGATGTTGTATCAACTCTAAACAGTCGATTTTTCATTTCTTTTCTATAGAATTTCCACCAGGTTTGAGTTCCTACTTTTTTGGTATATTAATCTTCTACATATCCGATACCTTAAAGCACAATTATGCTAAATCCATTTCCATTAAAAACGAATTTTTGGTATTTTTGTATTTGTGAGAAGAAGCTGCACCGAATAGGCCATTGTGGTTTGTGGCAGTGGGAAAAAATCCATTTCCATACACATGAATTTGAAAACTTGTTTTTCATTTTCTACAATTTTGGAAAAATGGACAGAGCATGATTGTGCTTTTTTCGTCGACCCAATCATATAGATAATTTTAGATCGTCCTTAAGCTTTGTTCAACATGTAAAATAAATTCAGTAGAGACCTCTACGGTTCATATTAACTCATTTCGCATAAACTAACCATAAATACTAAATTAAACCAAACGAAAACTGAAATAGTCTTAGAAACAAAAGATAAAATGCCAACACAAAAGGCAAACAATGCAAATTAAAATAACAAAAACAAGTATAAACCATACAAAAGCGGATGGCAACAAATTAAATGCGCATATCAACAACAACAAAAACAACAAAAACTAGGAAAGCAAACCACACTAAACTGCATACCTGCAATAAAAGCGGTACTTAGGAGGTACTTGCTACATAGCTTGCCTTGATAGCTGCTGCTTTTCTCCACGCTCCACTAAAAGAAACTGTCATGCATTCTGCGATAATAATTCAAATAAGATTTAAAGTCACACAAAACAAATGCTTAGCCGAGCCGCAAAGTATGCAACAATTTATTTAAATAACAGCGAGAAAACTCTTTGTTCTTTGTTCTTGCTGTCTACAACGGGGAGGTAGGTGGACTGATGTGGGGGGTAGAGGTTGGTGTTGCGACGCTTGAGAAAGAAATAAGCAGTACTAAAGCATAGATAAGCAACACTGCGCTGTTTTAAGGATTTGCGGAGGATAACGCATTGTCGAAACAAGCAAACTAGCAAACATCGACTCAGACACACTCGCATATGCAGCGGCGGGTACTAGTAGCAATAATGACGTTAGTAACACTGCAGTTGCCAAAGACCACGCCCTCATACACACACACACTTGTGTATTATTTGCCAAGGATATATGCAATTGTAAGTTACACTTATGCGCAAGTTTTAGTTTCTGTTTTTTTCCGTTCGTTATTTTAAGCTCAACAGTTACCCCAGCAGACTTTTGGCTAACAGCTGGTAAAGTGGTAATGGCTAAAAAGTCGCGGAATAGGAGGGGGGGGGGACGGTGTTACGCCCGACAACAGTTCATTCTACCCCATGGGCACTTTGGCATGCCACACTTTATCCCTTCGAGTCTTAATCCTTTATCGTTGCAAGTGCATTCCACATTTCTTTGGCGTTTTGCATTTTAAATTTCGGATTTTTGTTGTTGTTGTTCTTCGCCGGTTCTTTCTCAACCAGTATTGTTGTGGCCCCTGAACAGTGTTTACACCAGTGCAAATTGAGCGGCAACGCTTTAGGCTATCCTTGGGCCTTCGGTTATGCTTATCCTTTGATTCATAGACACTGTTATGTGATCTATGTGCTTGAGTATTGGTGGGAGCCAACAATTTTACTGTTACGTTTTCCGACCAAATTAACAAGTAACTCTTCATCAGTTGAAACTGTTGGGGTGCAGATATGCCTTTTTGCTATGGCTATGGTTGCTTCACTATAACGTTTCTTTAAATTATACGCATTGGCTTTTGTAGTATCTTCTGCGTTGCTTTCCACACAATTCATTGGTACACACAAAAAAAAGTCGGTAAATACGGTTAATGGCGGTACGTTTAACCGATGAGAGATCGTAAATTTATTGCAACATTTTTTTCACGGTTAAGTTGTAAATTTTTCAGTTAGTTTGTGAAAAATGCACACTTAATCCAAAATTGTGGTAAAAGAACTTACTTGTCGAATTTTGAAGATTTATTTTTACAATTTTTTTTCGGTTAATCAAACTACCAAATACGGTTAATAAATTCATGTTTGTCCTACATTTTGAAAAGTTGTACTTTTTTCTGTGTAGTAAATATGAGAAAATTATGACTTTTTCTGGGAAAACGCCTTGAAATTTGCAAGTGCAAAGGAAAATATTTAGCGGCTCATGGTAATCCCATGGTTTTCGTGAAATGTGCACATTTACTGAACTATTGAGATCCTAGTCCTGTTGGTAGAATTTAAAGCTAGATGCATTTTTGTTGAATTCATTTTGGGATTAGCACAACTCCTAAGTGCGTCATTGGAACTTTTTTGGTCTAATCCAGTGAGTGACATGAATCACCCAAAAACCAGGCTTCACCACCACCACCAAAGGAGCATAATAATATTCCAAACGCTATGGAGCAAGGGTAAAAAAAATATTTTCAAACCATAATAGTTATCGGCAATGGAAAAAATATAAATTGTAGTTTAATAGTTATAGTGCAGCTTTTTAGTGATGAAACTTATAATAGTTATGTCCCTGATTTTAAATAAAAATTGTTGAAATAAATTTAACGCAAATTTGTTTTTTGATTTTTAGTGCCTACGTTTAAGGGTTATATTTTCCCTTTTTTTATTTTAACCCTTTTTTGTTGTATTTCCCGCCTTTTTTCATTTTTCCCATTTTTAATTTTTTTCTGAAAAGGGCCAAATAACCCCACATCCCCTACCAAAATTTCATCATTGTAGCTTTAAAGAATAGGAAGTTCAATGTTTAAGAAAAAGTGATTTAAGCCTCCTCCCTCAGCCCCTACGCCTCTGATGGACCCGAAAATGTAATAGAATGCATTGTCACCGAAGTTCTATATTTTCTATTTTTTATAATTTGACGAGTTAGGTAAAGTTATTGTGAAGAGAGGAAAAAACTGTGCAACATCATATCAGAATAGCGGAGCTGCCCAGCTGTTGGACTTAGGTTCTGCTTAAATATAAGACACTGGATTTAGCGAACTTCAAGCATCCGATTGCCATTTTTATGATTCCGTCGAACCTCAAACCTCCTCACGAAATACAACTGATGCGTCCAATAGGTGGACAGGCATTTTGGGAAGTCTTTTTTGGGAGCACTTACAAAATTTAAGCAATCCTTTTTCAATATCAAAAAAAAACCCTAATATTTGCAAACAAAAATTCAATAAAGCCAATTTCACGTTCAAAACTACAATAGTTCTTCCGTTGGCAAACACGCCCAGCCTATAAGCTTAATTAACAGTTTTATGGGTTTTTCAATTTTTATATCCTCGACACGCTTCCGAAAAAACAAGAACAACCACTGCATGGTAACACTCCCCAGACTCTATTTGGGCTGGCTGGAGTGCACTCCCCCTTTAGTGGAATTCCCCCATAATACCGCACACACCATAAAAATCAACCCAACTTCCTTTTGCCCCATCCAATGCCAGTTCCCGCCACACCACACCACACCACACACACACAGACAGGATAACGAATTGCTTTATTTTCTTCAGTTCCCAAATCGATTTCCGTGTTTTTCGCTCTGCTGTTGATTTCGTTTTCGGCTGTTTTATATTCTTTTTTTTTTTTCACTTTTGCATATTACAAAGAAATAAAGGAAAAGTGTACTCCATCCCCTCTACCATCACTCAAGCAGCCAACAAAACGAAAAGTAACAAAATCCTCAACACTTTATTTTATTACATTTTAGTGCCTCGGCCACACTAAAAAAAAAAGAAAGGAACAGCCACTGAAGCGCGAAACGCGCAACACTGCCGAAAATAAAAAGTGTAACATTTGCAAAAAGCGAAAAATCCCTTTTTCCAAATCGATTATTCATTAGGGATAAAAACGTACTTTTCTTCTTTGGAGCAACTTGGAGTGATAGTAGAATCACTGTACACACAGTAATGGGAGGGGGGGCTTCACATATACAATACCACAAATAAACGCAGACCAATTTTTGCAACTTAAATTTTCACACGGCACTTTGGCAGTCGAGCAGCGCGAGGGGAGGGCTCTGAAAAAAAAAATACCAAAAATATAACGAAAAACGTTGTATCAACCAACCAACTAAAAAAAAGGTGCATTCTGGCACTGGCAAAAGCTACTTGGGACCCTTTTGTTTTTTGTTTTTGTCTCATAATCACTTTTGAATAAAACAAAAAAAAAACAGTGAAAATTTCAAAAACACCAACAAAACATTGGAAAATGAAATCAGACAAAAAAGCCAAATCGAATTATGGCGCCCCTTTTTTATTAGCACCTTTTTTTTTTGTTGCTGTGCTTTGTATGGAACACATGTGAACCGCACCGCCGCACGTAAAGTACGAAAAAATCCGGATTCATATGTGAACCGTTGGTGCACCCCTTTTTTTTTTTGTCTCTCACACTCTCTCTCTGTGTATGGAACTGCAGCTGGAGCAGGAGTATCGACAGCAGTAGCAACAGATAAACGTGCGCTCGTTTCAGGGATTACCGATTTAATCCTTTTTCGGTGTAGTTTTGCACAATTTTCACTGCTTGCTGGCGTTACTTCACTTTACAACACTGCCATCGATTCAAAACTAATTAAGAGTAAGTTGACCCTTGACATGGCCACAGTGGGCTGATATTGTCTTATGGGCGAACAAAGTAATATGAACTGAGGAAAAAATGTATAGTAAAAAAGGGTTGCATTGTCAAGTTAGGTTCGGTCAGGGGAATATGAGGTGACCAAAAGTCGTAATTTCTTCAACTTCTGGGTCACCGGATCTCTCGGTCTCTCTCATCGGTTTAAATTCTAAGAGTAATTCCATTTTGTGAATATTCATAGAATGCATAGTGGAGGCTAGAGAATTTCTTCAACGTCTGGCACTATACGAAACCAGGCGATGGATACGAGTCATTACGATTATGAAAAGAAAAGGTTTCAAGTCTCCATGTCACTGCGGTCACATTGGGCTTCTATTTTTCTTGTGCTATTTGTCCTTTAAGCTAGAGTCTTATGTTGAACCTTATCATGTGTGCCAGTAATGATAGTCTCCTAAAAACTTAGATCGTTCCTGCTTCCTGTTATTTCTATCAGGGAATATTACTCTGAAGTTGTGATGGAAACTCTATTTGGGTTGACTGAGATGACCAATAGAGGTCATGAGTTCATTAAATTGATGAGAGTGGGATCAGAAAACTTTGTATCTTCTGCATTGTTTTCCAAAATGAGATTTGTTGAAAAAATCGATCCATTTCCGTGGAACCAGTCGATATTCTGGTAAATGTTTTTAACACAGTCTTACCAGGTTAAGTGGAATTACAAGGTAACATTGCATATTATCGGCATATCACTTTCTAGGTTTGGCTGCATGAATGTTGGACCCATACTATATCAAAACTGACTTCCTTATAATGAGTGTAATAAAATGATCTCCTAAAGGGGGCGCCCCTCTCTCAGTCGTACCTTTTCTTTTTCCTTTTTTGCTCCCTAAGTCACTCTGTCTATTCATCAGATTCCAATGTATGACAGTTTGTGTTATACAAGGACTTCGTTGTAATGAGTGATCTTAAATACTTCAATCTAATTTAGTAACTAGTTTCGAAACTTATTAGTTATAACATTGTGTCGTCATAAATATTACCGATGCATTGTCAATTCATTTACAAATCGACGTGTCTTTAATTGGAATAGTAGCTTCAATAGAGATTTTTTTTCTTTAAATTCATAGGAAAACTATCGATTCTCTAATGCATTGAACAAATGCTTCATGCACAGCTTGTATTTGTTGTTCTCGAAACTTTCTGAACCTACAAGTACACTGATTTCGATGATCTATTAGACTTCACGAAGAATATCGCATTGTTTAGAGGAATTATAAGAAAAGTTGATCAAAATGCAGACAGAAGCCACTGCATACCACTGTAAACTCAACTAGTTTCCGTTATAATTGAACCAGACACATAAATAGTAGCGCTGAGCAAAAAAAAAAAGAAAAAAAGAGAGAAACATAACCAACACGAACGCAAACTGAAACGAATGAAGTAAACGACTATGATGTGAGATTGGGAATTAGTAGCAAACTGCAGCACCGTGCCAACGACAATGTCGAGGGGTGTGCAACTATTTTCACATTACAATGCAATTATTTCGAGCTACAGGCGGCAAATGGCAACCCTCCCTGCCTTTTTACGATATGCCAACATGCCACACTGATTTCTGCCACCCGTTCAAACGTTCGCAAGGGTTTTGCATGCATGGGGAAGTGTTTAGGTGTATGTGTGTGTGACTTGACTGCAGTGGCTTGGACGACTGACTGGTGGTGGCTGGTGGTGGCGCTATATTCTTGGCTGGTGAGTGGCGAGTGGCTAGTGTTAGTTCCAGCCATGTTGTTGTTGTTGTTGTTGTCTGTGCCTGTGGCAATGGCACAGCCATTTCCGGGTGTTGCTTCAAAAGTCGATGACGAAGGGTTAATGATCGAAAAATTAAAACGAGATTTCAACGGGGAAATTAAAATATAAAAAAAACAACAACAGCAACAACAACTTACTAGTAGTTTGTGTATAGCACGAAGGAAGCAGTAAAATAAGTGGTAAAACATGAAAGGAAGGAAGGCAGCCAGAGTCTTGGCACAGGCACCGCACCGCACACTCGCTCACACACACAAACACACTGATAGCGAAGCAAAGACTATGTGAGAACTAAATGAAGCGACAGGACATGCAAGAAAATAATACAAGCAACAAACGATCGACCATCAAATAAATGAAAGTACGGTAGAACACAGACAGGCTTACGGACGAGCGAACGAACGAACGAACGAACGGAGAGACAGACAGACAGACGAGCGTCGTGGCAGTTAAGTCCTAAACGAGCGCACGATTTACTTCGCTTTGAACTTGACGTTTTTGGATTTACAACGTTCATTGCTGATTCCACTGCGAACATTCGGTTCGTGAGGACTATATCCTACTGTGACTTGTGCCGTGTCGCTGCTGCTGCTGCACGTCGCGTGCTCAAAATCATTTTCGAATGCCTCGTTAATGTTTCTATTAACAGATTAGTTCTGCCAGTGCCAGTTGCTGGCACTGTTGCTGCTGCCAGTGCTGCGGCTGTCGCTCGATCCTGTTGCCTGTTGTTTGGCTGGCGTGTTCCACTTAAGTTTGACTGACTGACAGACACGGTTTCAATATATTCTTAACTCATGCAGTGCTGCACTGCACTGCACTGCACTGCAATGTTTTCCATGTTTTTAGGCTATTGTACATGGTTTATTTAAGGCTTGGAATTAAGCTTCTTGTTGTTAGCACATTGACACGTTTTGCATAAATTTAAATGGACATTTTTTTTTAACTTTTCCGCAAAGTGCCTTTCCGAGCGATATAAATTTGTACTCTATTTACGTGGTGGTGAAAAAGTAAGCTGAGAGTGATATGAATAAGTAAATATAGGTAAGCTGTACCGTTATTGATGGACTTTTTTTAGTGAATCGTTTTTAAATGGAATTTCTTGAAAATGTATCCATAAATTAAAAAAAAATAATTTAAAATTTTTACACGCAGAGAAAAAATATGGTTGGAGCATGATCGCAGAGATCATACATTTTTTGCTATAATAATATTATGATTGTAGCGAGCATTTATGGTTGGGGTGACAAAGCGAATGATTTCAGAAATCATAATATGATGCAGGCAATAATTAACATGATTGGATATTCAATAATGATAATGACAATCATATAATGGTTGGCCTGAATGAATACTCACGAAAATGTCATATGATTAGTATATGTATGCATTTAGAACATAATAAATGCAAGACAGTCGTAGCTAAACGTGCTAACGCGCTTCGTCAACAACCCGAGTGTCCCGGGTTCAAATCTCGGCACGGCAAAACGTAAGTAAGTAAAAAAAAATTTATATGAACTTTTATTTCTTTAATATAATAAACTATCAACTAATATTACATTGAAATATTAATAATATAGTTTAAAATAATTAAAAAGTAGATATTGAAATTTAGTTAAAAGTTAACTAAAAATTGGTTTACATGATTGGTAACCATCATCTACATTTTGTCTGCAACCATGTACATTTTTATTTTGCCATCGTGTACATTTTGGCTGCAACCATGTACATTTTCAGTTTCCAATCATGTGGATGGTTGGTGCAATCATTTCTCCAATCATAATATGTTCCCCTTAAAATATGATTGGGTCAACCATGTTTTTTCTCTGCGTGTAGTCATGATAACTGATTCTCATTTCGGTATTTATGACTAATATCGATTCAATTATGATTTTTTATTTATGGATCTATATTGTGAGCAATTTCTGCCAACAGTTCTCTCCGAATTCGGAATGGAATGTAATTTAAATATGAATGGATCAATATATGAATGATTTCAGATAGTGACAGAAATATAGGTGACTGAATGGATGCTTGGATTAATGAATGGAGTGAAGAAAAATTAATTTATGACAGATTTGTCATTCAATGGAAGTTTATAAAGAAGCTCATTTTCCCGGGTGGTAGTCCTCACCTTCCAGAAGCCATCAGCGGACCTTAAGTTTGTTAATTTCACTTCCATAGATACACCCGAGGCTAGAGACTCTCCTGGTGGAATTCTTTTTTTTTTCGAAAAAAAGGGTTCATTCAAAATATGGCCGCTGCAATAAAATTATGCTTTCCTGAAGCTACCAATGGACCTATCATGTTCCGAATGTACACATATATTCTACAAGATCGTGGATAGAACTCTGATTTTCCACTTTGAAATATGGACGTGGTAGTTAAAGGTGTGATTCCACATGGAACCTATGGGAGTCTAAAGACACTATTTTTTTATCAGCGTCACCTCTTCAGTTCATTCAGCGCTATCAGTCCGTCCTCTTTTCTTGTAAACACGTTGGCAGGAGCTAGAAGAAAGGACCCGAGATTATGGATTTATCCTTTTTAGGCCCTAGAAGGAGTTGGTATTGAAAATGGGCGGAATCGGATGACTGCCACGTCTACCTCCCATATAAGGGAATCGTGTATTGCAAAACTTGATATATGGGGGTTTCTGGGGTCGCTGATTTCTAATTTTATGTCAAAATTTGAAAATTCAAGATGACGGATCAGTTGGCCCAGAAGATGTAGGGTATGTCGGTTTGACCGACTGAAACTTACCCTTCACTTACGTTGGGACGGTATTGGAAATAGGCAACATTGGATAAGAACCACTCCCATTTTTATTAGTTTCGTTTATATTGAGAAATAATGAACCGATTTAGATGCGCATTTATCATTTGTTTTGAAATTATGTCGGAAACGAAATGGGAAAGAAACTGAGTCGAAAAAATAGGAATTGGAACAAAAAATAGAAATTATCGAAAAACTATTGATTATATATACAAAAATGATTGATAAAATATCGAAAAATCATCTATTAAATGTTTGAGAAAGTGTCTAAGAAAATGTCGTACTCGCATTCTAGCATTCTAGGGTATTCTAGCTTCGCTATTTTTTCCCTAAGAATATTCCAAGAAAAGTCGCAGAAGAATTTTCCAGCGACAAAACCTCTTCAACTTATTCAGTTTCTTTCGTTGATTACTTTTTTTTACGCTATCCTTCCTCCTTTAAATTTCCCCAAAGCTAAACACACTTCAACTTTAATTTCCTCATAAGTTGCACACAAAGACAATCGAAAGTGTCGCCTTAGAACTCTATTAAAAAATCTCTTAGTGTGCCGAAGTGTACGACGACAATGGAGATATTTATTTTAGGGATAAAAGGAATTCAGTAGGGCTTAAAAGTGCGGATGAGTGCTACTTCACTAACACAAGCACACAAACACACACACACACACACACAACGACAATGCGGTCGAAATGGCATACAAAGACAAAGTAGACGACAACGACGACGACGAAGTACATACTACGGAGGTACTGCTTAAGAAAGCGATGGCAGCATGCAAGTAGTTGACGTGAAAGTAAATACGAAAAAGAATTGAAAAACACAAAAAAAAAAACCAAACAAAATGAGAAATAGGAAAAGACAAAGCCTCAAGTGCGAAAAAAACGAAGTTTAGCGCTAAGCAAAGGAAGGCCGGGCCATATCGAAAAGGGATGGATTTGAGAATGGAGTGGCATTGGTACTAGCTAACATCATTACTATTTTGAAGGAATTCTTTTTAATTGGAATATAAACTGTGTAAATACTTTTATGAAAAATCCTGTAAGGTGGCTAAGTGCCTATTTTTGAGTACTTGTGATCAGAAATAATTTTTAACTACGTCATTCTCTGATTCGGCTACTGAAAGAGAAAAGAGGAAGACCTTATGTATGCTTCGGACAAAGTATGCATATTTCCACTGTAGTCCAGTGTAATTATTTTAATTATTTTCCTCGAGAATCTGCAAGTGTGGAACTATCCAGTATTCCTCCAGCACTTAATAGGTACCACTTGAGTAAATAAAGGCAACACATAAGCACACTTATGGCTACCACACACCTGGTCAAACGTCTGCCGATTTTTTTCCAGGCTACAGCCTTCTAAATATTCTTTTGTGTGAAATTGCTGCCTTTTTTCGTTTTGTTTTAAATAATTTTTTGTTTGAGTCTCTCTTTTATTTAATTTTTTGTGTTTGCAGCTTCTAATGAATGACCAGAGTATATACGTAGAATATATATGCGCACATACTCGTATACGTGAACACGAGCGTCGTCTGTATTTACCCGGCTGTCTGTGTGGCATGTTATTCGCATAGCTTTTAATTTTATTTTATTTTAACAGGTGAAAATTTGAAAAATTAAAACATACTTTTGGGCGCACGTACATTTATATTCCTTTTTGTCGGGCTTGTTTGTTTGTGTTTTTTTTTCTGGGTGATGTTGTGTTATTTGAACAAATCCTTTAATCCTTTTGCACCGTGGATTTAGTACGTTGAATAATGTTATACTGCATACACTTAGGCGTTTTTTCCTTTTCGTTATTATTCGCTGTGTTCTTTGTAAGGTTTTTCGAGCTTAATCATTTTTATGCAGATGATTTTATGTGAAACACTCATCATTTATCAACATGGCAAATGAGGAAATGCGCAAATTTCCTTTAGGAGGAGATTGAAGTGGGCCAGGTGGTTGTTTAGAAATGGGCCAAAAGTATAAAATTGAATATTCACAACGGGCAAAAGGATCATAAATGAAATGCTCTCAATCTCTAGTCAGTTAGTCTGTCAAATTCAATACAATCGCTCCCAGTAGCTTAGAGTACTACTAACAGTCATTAGTGGCAACTAAAATTTCTGCAACTACTCGTAGTCTATTTTACATACACATTCAAATCATTCAAAACACACAAAAGCGCGTTCATGCATTGCTTGCCGTTTTGTTTTTGTGTTCTTTACATTTTTCCACACAAATATTTCCACAAAATCCCCTATGTGCTGTCAGCATTAGTGCTCATTTTCATGGATTATGAAAAAATGCACTCTTAGCTGGGTCGTCGCTGGGTTTTACAAATTTCGTTCATTAATTTAAAGCAGGTTTCTTACTAAACCTTTTTTTTTTATTTCTCTTCGCTCTTCCATTTGTCATACAAATTCGTTCTTTCGTTGTGAGTACATATAGAATAAACCCATATCCTGAAAAAAAACAATTTTTACTTACATGAAACATTTTTTGTAATTAGGATACGTTTTATACATTTCAACGATCCCGTTGAAATAATCAGCAATTTTGAGAAATTCAAAAAATGAATTAAAACTGACATTTTTTCAGAGTTCATTATGTGGCAGTTGGCAAATCGTGGTCAATGTAGTCGTTAGCGACATATTTCTTCAGAAACATCCCCATTCCGTTTCCCTTCTAAATATAATTCCATTTCATTCCAGTTGAATTCCCAGTCCGTTCCCAACATAATATAAAAATCGAAATCAAAATCGGTTGAGTATCTTCGGTCTGACCGAAGCTAAAAAAAACCTGCCAAGACTTCATCGAAAATTGTTCTGTAGTTTTACGATAATTTTATGCAGGAACTGGGAAACCGAAACGAATATCGGTCCGTTTTTAGGCTACGGTTCTCAGATGTAAACATATATGGGTTTCGTTTCCGGTTTTGAGATATAAAAAATATCGATTCTGGTTTCGGTTTCGGTTCCCAGACTTTCTAAAATATCGGTTTCAGTTCCGGTTTCGGTTACATGAATTAAAACGGTTCCGGTTTCGTTTTCAGAACGGGTTCCTGGCAATCCCTGATTTTATGACAATTTTTCAATGTTTTATCGATCATTTTCATTTCCACTTCATTCCCGTTTCATTTAAATTTTGTTCGTTTTCCATTTTGTTCCAACTCATTTCTATTCCGTTTTGGTACCACTTCCATTTCTAAGTTTGTTCCCATTCTATATTGTTCTGGTCCATTCTCATTTCGTTCCAATCGAACCAAACAAAAAAAAGGCAACACGATTGGTTTCAGTATTTCTCAAAAGAAACGAAAA
Source organism: Heteromyza rotundicornis (assembly GCA_951394025.1). Taxonomy (NCBI): domain Eukaryota; kingdom Metazoa; phylum Arthropoda; class Insecta; order Diptera; family Heleomyzidae; genus Heteromyza; species Heteromyza rotundicornis. The sequence continues at coordinate 70,387,774 of OX596010.1, read as the reverse complement.
TAAAGAAATTTAAGCCGACAATATACCCTTGCCAACTTGTCTGTACTGTATAAAAGATTACCAATCAACAATGTGGAAAGCATTATTTTCTTCCATAATTTGGGCAAATTATTTTCCAAAAATTTTATTTCGCATTTCGTCACGATTTTGGTGAATTTTCTGCAATTGGCAATAATTTGCTTCAAATAATTACGCACAAATGACCGAAACATTAGACCGTAATTGAAGTCAGAAAACGCCAGACAATAGAGAACAGAAGACCTAATGATGACACTTCACCCTCACAGGCAAAACTCTAAACGAACCGAGGCAACATTGCGCAAAATGAAAGCACAAAAACGCACATGATTAAATGGACAAAAAATTATTATGGCAGCAAATTGAGGCACCGAAAAAGGAACAGGAAAATAACACAACCACACACACACACACACACACATACACCAAGAGATGTATGTAGAAAATAAATTAAATCAAGAAGGAATTTATGCAGCAAAAATAAACGACATTTGTCATTATGCAGTCAGGAGTTACAGCACCGACCCAACCAAACGACCAAACGACCAAACGACAAGCAAAATCAAGTTGAAAACTTTCAATTGCAATGAGAGGGGATGGCAAAGTCACAGCAGTAGAGTGAAAAAAGTGGCAAACTTGAATATTTTCGGTCCATTTAATTTCAAATTATATAACACGACTACCAGCAAATAGAGACCCGCTTTAAAAGGGGAAGGGCGGGGTGCTTTTGATACGTTTTTATATGAAGAACACATCAAAAACATAAAATCACACTAAACAAACTGTAATCAGAGTGAAAAACATTAAAAAGCTAAATGCAAGTGGGGAAGTATGTAGAAACAAGCGAGCGGTAAATGCAAAAAAAAAAAAATTGAAGCATACTTTTTGGCGTAGTGAAACAAAAAAACCAGAAAACAAGTTTGACACTATGAATAGACGATGAATTGTAGTTGTAGTCGAAATACATACACGCTTGGGCAGAGAAGAACAATGCCAAAACACTCACATGTGCAATGTCCTTAAAATTAACAGTGAAAATTGCATTGAACAAAAATCGGGACAGACAATACAGCCAAACAAAAAGGGGAAATTCTAAGAGGATACAGTGCCATTCCATTACTGCATACCCAAGAGGATACGAAGGCACAGACACACACCGAACTGGAATATCAAATACGACTAAAACTCAAATACAATACAATCGAGCAAAAGATTGAAGAGCCAGCATACCACTTGAAACCGCTTCACTTGTCTTCGGTGTGTGTGTGTGTATGACAGAAGAGAGAGAGAAAGCAGAGCAGAGTGGCAACCTTTGCAGCTATGACAGAGAAAAGCATTCACAACAATGGCAGTAGAAAGTATCACACCCCGGCCAGGACTAGCCCCGGACTGAATGACATTATAATGACAACAATTGCACAATTGACAATGAAAAAGCGAAAGGACCCCATGAGCAAAAAAGGATACAACAAAATATAACAAAACAATCAAACGAAACGAAACGCGCACGAAATGTACCGCATCCGATGCGAGCGGGCGGACGGACGAGCGAGCGACACTGACAAAATATAAATTGAGAATTCCCATGGGTCCGCCGCACTGACATCAGCCTGAACTGGCAATGGCTCTTCCAGTGTTTAAGCACATAAGTACAAATATTCCAATTGACTAACTTTGATTATTACAACAAACAGGATGGCACAATGGAACAATGTAAGTACGCTTTCCTACTTCACTGTGCACTGGGAAAAATTTCCAGCCGAGATAACAGAAAAATTAAATGGTTTTTGTAAGCCACTTGATTTTGATTTTAAAAGTCCATCCACACTCAAGATTCCTGGACTGCCTCTGACCTACATTTGATTGATTGTGTGAGTACGCATTTCCATTTGATGGCACAAGCCAACTCAACGAAAACTCATTTGCCGCAGCAATTAGTGGACAATACTTTTGCTAAATAATATTTTTCGAGTGTAAGTAGGTAGCCTCAAAACTAGCAAAGAACACGTACGGCCACCGCAACGCACACGCTGCTGCATATTGAGTAAGGTCCTTCAAAAAAGGCCAACAAATTAAAATTTTTGTCATTTGCTCGAACAATAACCACCAACACACGCACTCACTCACAAGCCACACCCTGTCCGCCCAACTAAAAATAATAAAATTACAAAAAAAAAACGGCTACTCGTCGCTCTTACCAAAGGGTCGTTCATTTCCAACTACCCTTTTTAGTGCGCCTTGGTACTTGAGGAGTCGCACGAAAAATGCTAATTAAAGTCAAAACGCAATGTTGTGGAAAAATGTTGTTGAAAACTTTAAGGCCGCCGCTACACCGTTACCGTTACCGTTACTATTACCGATGCCGACGTCGATTGCCTGCCATTGCTGGTTTGGCTTCTGCCACAGTAAAGTTAGAAGGACTGCAGGACGAATAGGAAAACATAAAGAAGTGTTCCCTGAATTATACTCAATTTAATTTTCCAGCCCAGTTAGTTTCTAGGGTTGAGTGCTTCGCCTCTCTGCGGCATTCGCTTTGGTTTGGCTTGGCTTGGCTTGATTTTTAGTTCACGTTTATGCGTAGAAAATAATGAAATCATTGCGCACTTTAATTAGTCGGTGCCAGTGTTGCGCTCTGAGGTTTCAATTACGGTTTGGTTTTCGCTTTTATTAATCACTTTGGTGAAAATTGTTTTTCGCAAATTTCTGCGGTGAATACATATGGTTTACATTATTAGCAAAAGTTGTTGACAAACACACATTCAGTAAATAAGTAAAGTGTTGGTTTTTTGTATGTGGTTGAACGGGACAGGGGAAGAGCCGAGTGTATGGAAAAAGTTTTCATTTCCACTTTTGGTGAATGGTTTTTGTAGAAATTTGTTACTTTAATAATACAACTTTGACAATTCAAGCAGGAAAATCAAGTAGTTACGCAAGTAAGTACTACTTTTAATACGAAACTAGTGAAAGTAAGTTGGCAGAGGGGTATTTCTCGTATTTGGATTTTTAATTTAATTATAAGTAATTGATTCTTTCAAGTAGAATCTATATTGTCGATGTAAAAGGTGACCAGATACACTCAGAAAACTACACATCCCAAAAACAAAGAAAAAGTTTCCTCAAAAAAATTTCTCTGGTTTTAAACATTTTCCTTGAAATGAGTAAAAATTTTCGCATTACCATGGTTGCAGGTGATCAATTTGAAGATACCTTTTTCTTCAATGTTGGGAATTTTGAATTTATCACTCAACGCGCAAAACATTTCAAAATTTCAAAATTAGTGAGGAAACGAATTCTGAAGTGGTTTATACTTTGATATACATATTAATGTAAACAAAAACTACCAAATAAAAGTATGTAATACAAATAAAAATGTATGACATATATAATATATAATATTATGGACCTAGTACATCTTAGTAGTATACTACTATAGTAGTATAATTAGTAGTAGTACTAGTTATTCTTGTATGAAAAAGCAATGGTTTTAATAAAAAAAAACATTTCCAAATTGAAGAAATATTTCCTAAATTTATGGAAAATTTCATTCTTTCAGAGAATATTTTCTTTAAAACAAAGGCAAACATTTTCCGAATTTTCCGAAAACTATAGAAAAATTTCCTAAAATTGTAGAAAAATGTCATACAAGCAACGCAACGCTCGCAGTGGTAACAAATTTGGCGACTTGACACCCCTCGATTATATTCGCTGAGACTACATCAAGTCCTTAGTCTACGCTAACAAAGGACTTGCAACTTTGGTTTAGCTAGAGACTCTTTTGGTGGAATAACGTCGCATATATTGGACCATGAAGAACTACTAACGAAGCTGAGGCGGCCATTTAAATGGTGTGCTATTCCATACATAATGGCATGAATGTAGCTTCAAAATAAAGCCCGAATCCATTTGATATCTCGCACTGTTGTTGTTTTATTTAAATTTGTTTTCCTATCGTTCTTACCTGGTCACTCTTAACTTAATTCTACAATAGGTTTTTTCTGAGTGGATGCACAAACTTTTCTTAATAGGAAAATATGCGTTTACCTAGTAGGGGCTGATCTGAATGTTCTCAAGTTTTCGTCATTCTGTTCGGCACTTGGATGACATATCAGCGGTTCGAGATAAGTCCCTCCCTCCGAACGAAATCGGGTCCTAATTAAACCCTCACAGTGATACATGTAGTATATGTTCTGCTATTTCTTTCTACTCGTCTCGTTAGTCTACACATTTAACCTTCCTATAATTGAATACCACACACTATCGCTTAAGTATTTTTACTAATTTCTATATTACCATATTAAGATCCAATTTCTTGTTTCATTCTTTCAGGTAAGTCCCGCCAATTTGCAGCCAACTAATTTGCATTATCCCCCAAAAAAAAAACTAACCGAAAAGAAATCAACCTAATTTATGATGCCATTGCATTGGGGTAAGTGAATTTTTATTTCGAAAATCTCACTCAATTGCCGCAATTGCAATTTCAGCTAATCACAATTCATTGGTGCGACAGTGAAAGTCATAAATTTAAATGCAACACTGCGCTCGAAACGTGCCAACTTCAGCAAAAATCAACACACACAGTAGCTTTCTTAAGACCCCTCCGCCCCCCCAGTCCACCGCTTCTTGACGGTGGTCCTTACGATTTGTCGCGCACTAAACCCACCCACGGAAATCCTGCACTAATAACGCTTAATGGGCTTTTTCCTATGCACATTTTTCCACAAACTGAAGAAAGTAGAAAAAAAATGAACGCGAAGAAAATAACGAAGCAATTTTTTCCGAACAAACTGTAATCATCAGCGAAAAAATTTCATGTAAATTAATTTTATTTTTTCACATTTTCCTTTTTTTCTATTTTGAGAAAATAAAATTAAGTGGGGAAAAATGAGAAAAATCAGTAGTACTCCGTCTCAAGTGCGACAGACGGCGACGCGTTGCGATGCGAGGCGACGTGCTGCTGCTGCTGTCGTTGACTTTTCCATGATTTCGTTTTATGAACTTTTTTTCCTTATATTTTTTTGCATGCTTATTTTTGGGGTATTTTTTTTTATTTGGTGATTTTAGGCTTTGTTTTGGTTTACGCGTGAAATCCATCACCTTAAAAGGTGGCAATGTAATTGATTTTTTTTTAGTTTCCAAAAATTTTTCGGTAATATGGGACAGTTAGGTTTTGAGGCCGTTCAAATGCTCTTTATAACATTTAACAATCAATAAATTGCATTTTGATTAAGAAGTCATGGTCCTCAGATTTGTGATCACATGGGATTCTTATAAAAATAAAAATTTGAGGCATACTTTTGGGGATCATAAAACAGGAAGTGAGATCGTTTTGCTTCAATAGTTCGATAATTATGTTGTTTATTGTTCCTGTCTGTTATTTTGCACCATATCTTCACGATAAGGTAAGATTTATTGCACTATTTCATTGTCTGGTTTTTTGACGCCAAAAAGTATGCTTCAAATTTTTATTTGCGTCAAAATCCACACCCTCCGTGATCACTGATTATTGAGACGAACTAACTTTTGGGCTATAAGCCATTGGCTGTGAAACAATGTTTTTATTGCTTTGGCTATACCACACCACATAATCCTTTAAAAGCTTAACTTAATGAAAGACTCCTTAAAATATTAAAGAGGTCGAAAGTTGATTGGCAACAGGGGTTTCCAGCGTACCTTCATCTCAGTTACATGCCCCATCCCAGCGAATTCAAGCGATTTTCGCACCCAAAAAAAACCTACTCCCAAGGACTCTCCCGGCAAGCAGATGCGCTCGAGGCGTGTTTCACTTCAGTTCGTTTAAGCATAAATAAGTTTTTCCTTTTTTGTTTTTTTTTGTAGAATTTCAGTGTTTTTTCCCAACTGGAATTTTTTTGTTTTTGGGAAAATTTATTGCCCTGGCCTGGTGGTAAACACGTTGCGTTTCACGCTCTGTAAACTTTGCCGCCATTTGCAATTCGCACAAACACGGTGCGAAGAAGACGCACCAAATGAAGGCGCTTCTTTTGCAGCAAAGTGCCAAAGGAGCAGCCAAATCGAAAAGTAAAACAAAAAACAAAAAACATAAACGCACCAACTTACCTGAACCTGAGGTGTTTCACGTAGCAAAATGTGAACATTTTAGAAATTACTACTTTTAAAGTGTTGCCAGAGAGCGGGAAGGAGTGAGGCCGAGCAGCCATGGATGCGCATCTTGGTGGTTGTAATAGCAAATTGTGCGAATAGGTGGTATGTGAAAAGTCCCATTTCGCTGCGCAGGAACAGCGAAAAACACTTTGCAATCTTACATTATTACTTTCCTTTGCTTTCGTTGCCTCGTTCTTGTTTCTTTGAGAGAGAGAGCGCGCGCGAATCCAATTTTTATTATTATCTTGAACTGAATTTAAGTACAAAGTTAAGGGGGCCACCGACAAAAGCAGCGCCCGAATTGCCAAAGACATTTAAAATCACCAAATTTTTGCAGTGGCGTTCTGGCAATTTTTAAATAATTTTCAGTTGAAAACTTGAAGTAGTCTGAGCGCCCCACTGTACTTAGTAGTATGTATCTACTATTATCTGTGATATCCTTGGAGGAGTTGCAATGCTGGCTAGTGCGGCTAAAAACTTCTCCTTCTTCGTCTTCGTCTTCGCCATGCAGCACACTTCCTTATCACCTTCTTTTCACTGCTGCACCCAATTCACTTTTCAAAGTATATAGTTGCTGTTATTTCCTTCATTGCTGTTGCTGTTGTTGTTGCTGAAGTATTTCAAGTTTTTTTAAGTGCAATTAGTCCGTTAATGGCATGAAAATTGTAATTGTAACATTGCACGAAAATCCGTTTTTGAACGCTTTCGCTTAGTTGAAAGGATCGTCGAAATGAAGTGAAAGGTCCGGTCCGTTCGCCGTTGTCGTGGGTGTTTGACGCACGCCTTTTCTCGTTTCGTGCTGTGAACACAATTCTTGCTTCCATTTGTTCGAATTGGTTTCACGGAATTGCTCAACGTTTGATAGCACTTTTTGAATTTATTGCTCTTTGGTAATTTTTTTTAAGTTACCAAAATTGGGGTTAATACCTTTTATATTATCTGGAAGTACTTTTTATTGGGTCGTCTTAATTGTATTTTTTTTTTTAAAGAATTCAATATTTTTATTAGTAAATACATACTTGCCATTGATATTTCTTAGCTCCTGCAATTTTGTTTACAAGAAAAGAGGACGGACAGACGGTCAGACGGACAGATGGATATGGCTAAACCAACTCAGGAGGTGACGCTGATCACGAATATACACAGTTTTCCATACCGGATACGTTTCCTTCTTGGTGTTACAAACATCAGGCCAAAGTGAATATACCCATACCTCATGAGGTGTAGGGTATAAAAATGTGGTTTAGAATCAGAATAATACAAGAGAAAAACATAAAAATCCATTGTCGCTTGTCGCCCTACTGGTAAATTAATACTGAAAAACCAAAATTATTGGTTCGTCTGAAAACCTCCTCCTTAGGGCAATAAGGTTATAAAAGCCAGCTTTTGGACATATTTTCATAGTAAGCTATTTAATCTTTTTTAATATAATTTTACGGAGCTCAATAGCTCGATTGAAAGATAAGGACACTAATAGAAAATTGCGTTAAAAAAATGTCTGACCTCCTGTTGGACACCTGAAACATACCGTTCGAAAATTACTCTGACCAGTGTGACGATGCCGATGGCTTCTCTTTGCCTCATTTTGCTGGTATTGACATCGCTTTTTCTGTTCTACCTGCTATTTTTACGGCATTCGCTGAAGCTCTCGGGGCTGTCTGTGTTTATTTCTGTTGAGCTTCGTTTTGGTTTTGAAATCGTTCGTCTTTATTTCGGTGAGATGTTCGGCTAGAAATCTCAGAAGCTGTTCGGTAAGGGTTATTGCGATTCGTAATAATGATAATGACAATCGGAAGATTGAATTGCGCTATTTTTATTGTCCAACACATGGGCAGATCCGGTGTCCAACGGAAGGCAGCTATACTGATATGATTTTTTCTCTCATCACAATAAGATTGTGTAACTCGTCAAGTTATGAAAAATGGAAAAGTAACTAAACATTACATACACGGATGGAATGTAGACTCACAATTGGAATACTACAGGTCACTGCCTCATCGGCCACCATGCAAAACGTATGATGCTCGTATTCATAGATTGCTGCCGCAACTGCAATGAAACTGGCGAGGAAGAAACGCTTGAACACTCTCTGCAACTGTCCAGCTTAAGCCAGAAGCAGGTGGAAGATCCATGATAGAGCAACGCAAAGTTTAACACGCTAGCAGAAGTCGCAACCACTGAAGAAGTTCAAAAACTTTAAAGGCCGGCACTTTCGTTAACTGCTTAAGGATCCTTAGAAGCCACTCAGTTGCTTCAGAAAATTCCATTTTATTTCCGATTATTCATCTAATGAAGGTATATACTTCAGAACCTAGCAAAGAGTTTATTTCTAAAAGAGTAGTTTTAGCATTCCAATTAAGCACCACCAACTTGTGTCTGTAAATGCCCGCAACACTTTCAAATTTTGTTATTAGTCATGTGAGCATAAACGAATATGTTTCGATGTTGTATGTGCGAAAGTTTTCTACCACCGAGCAATCTAACTTTTCATGTTCCACTATAATTCCCATTAAAAAAGACAACCGACAAGCAGTAAGTGGCAGCAGGGACAAACAAGGGCGCGTAAAAAGGTATGACTCTGGAGGATAACGACCATAACACAGCAACAATAGCACCACGAAAAGTCACCTCAGTTCGAGGGCGCGCTGCTGTTGCCGCCACCCCAGAAACTAATTGTACGCAAAAGGACAATTTGGAAACATTTTGGAAAATTCGTAATGGCAATTGCACTCGGAGAATAAATGTGCAATTTAGTCAGACAACGACAATAACAACAAGAAAACATCCCATGTACAATAGAAGGATAAGCGACAACAAGCGGCTTTCTATTGTTTTTATGCAGCGACATTTCAAACACAACAACAACAACTCCTTCACGCTTTACAAATTAAGAAACATAAATAAAAACACAGAGCGAAAAAAAAGAAGCATTTTGTTTTATTTTCTGTTTGGCTGCCATTCGCGCTCAAACAATTTGAAATAAATGCACGCATCACAGCCGAGAAGAAGTGAGTTGAGGGCCACCTCACTGTTGGCAGTGATATATCCTTGCGCCCTGCACATACAGCTCACACGCCGCGTCCTCCATCTACTGCCACGGCTGGCTGGCACTCGTCCTTCTGGCATTATCCTGCGTCATACTGCGTCGCAGCGGCAGTTGAACTCGTTTATGATGCGTGCAGGAATGAATTTATTTTATTATTGCCGCGAATAAAATTTAAATTAAAATTTACGAACAAGAAAACTCGCGCCGTGCGCCACACTAAAAGAAGTCGAAAATGAAATGAAATAAATTATCCATGTGTGTGTGTGTGTGTGAGAGAGAGTCGCCCTACGCACTTCTTCCTCTTCTCTATGCAGGTAAATTTAAATGCGATTTGTTACGGTTTGTGTGCCAAAAAGGGGAATCGCATTCGCATAATGAATCCCCCGTTTTCCCAAGCAAATTTGTTTCATTTTCTGTTCTTATTTTTTGCTACTTCGGCTACTTCTTGTTACTAATTTGTCGTTTTGCTATGTTTCTGCTATATTTTTTTTCTTCTCTTGTCGTGCTGGCAGTAATGGCGGCATGTCATGTGTCAAATAAAATGTGAACTATTACCGTGAATTATGCAGTTTCGTATTTTGAAATTTAAATATGTTTCCTTCTGCAATGAAATGTTTGCCATTCCAGGTTTAAATTGGAATATGTCAAGAGCTGATTTGAATTATTGCTCCCGAGTGAGTTTATGATTGCAACCAAATTAAGTTTTAATTGCACGTAGGCATGGAGAACGTAAATACAACAGCAACACTTTATACATAGAATTTGATGGACCTGTATTTCATGATTCAAGGAAATCAGACGGGGTGCAATTTCGAGAAACCCAAGGCGCCATTTTAAATGTTTGGCATTTGACTATCTTTCTGCCATGGACGGTTCTTCAGTACAAGGTCGAAATGTCCAAAAAGCTACCAAATTACCCGAATATTAGGGTAATTTGTAAAAAAAAAACTAGGTGAAAACGAGAAACAGAACGAAATTTCAAATCGATCGGAAATGAAGTTGAAAGAAAATTATTGAAAACTAGCTGTGCTCGCCCGCTTTGCTGAGCCTAACAAACTTTTATTGTTAAAGTTATCCCATAAGACAATTCTTTTCCTTGAAACCGAAAGGTTCAAATTTCACCGAAGTTGAAACCCGCAGATATGGTAACACTGTTTGTGTGGGGAGAAATTAAGTGGTAGCTATAAAAAAATGTCTGCAAAAATGTGAGCGAAATACGTATTTTCTAACTTGTGGGCGGTAAAAGTTGGGGTGTCAAAACCTATACCACCTCACGACTCACGACCCATAGAACACATATATAAATGTTGGTGAGAATCTGTGCGGCAGTTTCCGCGTCTTCTGGTGCCAAACACCAGCAGTAACGGGGAACAAATGGGCATGGAACTGCAATGAAATGGAACTGGAGCGGAACAAAATGGAATTGGAACAACATTTTGAAATGGATCGGGAAATTATCGATAAATATATAAAAATTGTCGATAAAATGTCATAAAATCATCATACCTCCCATAAAAAATATCCGTAAATCTTCTTTATTTTCCTTTATCTTGAGCAGTACTCGACCGATTTGGACGCCGTTTCTTGTATTTGATTGAAAATTTGGTCGGGAACGAAATGGGAATGGAACTGGAATGAAATGAGATGAGATGTGACCGGAAAAAATGGAACAATATTTTTATGAAGTGGAAATGAAAATTATCGATAAACAATCGCAAAATTATTGGTAAAATATCGAAATATTATCGATAAATTATCGAAAAATCATCAATAAAATATCAATTAAATAGCGAAAAATGTTCAATAAAATTACCAACAAATTGTCTTAGAATGTAACGGCCTTGCATGTGCTGGATATTTTAGCTTCGGACAGACCTAGGATAATTCTCTTACTGGTTAATTTAAATGAATTGTTCACTATAAAAAATACCAAAAAAAATTAAGAGATTTAGGATAATGAAAATCTTGACCGGAGAAGCCAAAAAAAAAAGATTAAAAAATGTCTTTGTGGAAAAAATGAAACCAAAAATTTCGAAATTTTTCAAAAGATAATGAGCAATATAAAACTGTATAAAAATCTGCATAGTCTTACTATAATTTTTGGTTCGTTTAAGATTAATGTTCGATTCAAACAATATTAAAGCCACATTAGCGGTCGAAGCCATGTATCAAGTATCGAGATACGCGAACTGATAGGTCAAAAATAGATTAGATACTTCCAATCAAAGTAATCAAAATAAGCAAAATTATTTTTCATTTTAAATTCGATGTGATAAAAAAATGTTGCAAAACGTAGAAAGCTATTAAGGCGTTTCAATTAAAGTCGGAGAGAAATCAGGAATTTTTTTGATTTTTTCTAACATAAATTAGATTTTTTTTATTGAAAATCTGCCAAAAATATACTAGAGACTTACAAAAATCGGGAATGCCAATTTAGAAGGAAATCTACCAAAAATGTTTTCAAAAAATGTTAACACTGCTTCGAGGGAACCAAAATTAGTGACGCAAAACGTACTTAACTCAATTTTCGTAACGAAAAAGAACAAACTTTTTATGAAACTCAATTCAAGCAATATTTCGCTGGCTCCATAACTGGACATCTATGCTTTATCAGTGCACTCAATTTCTTGCTCTCTGTTATCTAACATTTTTCCATTCAAAACAGTAGCAGGAGTCCGTCCTCAGCTGCAAAGTGCACCCAATTGATGATTTTAATGGGTTTTCCCGGAAGACAACTCAACCTAATTACCAAGTATTTCCAACACACAAAAAATACACGTGTTCCGCCTGAGACTTGATTTTTCATTACAAAACATGGTCTCCAGCTCAATTTGACATACTGGGAAATTGTTGCTTCACACACCCACACACACGCACACACACACACACACAATCGAAAGCAATTTAAAAGCTTTAAATGCAAAAGTATGTACGAAATTTGGCCACATAATTGACAATTTCACCCTCGATGCTTATCAGGGCCGACAGTCAGACAGTGTCTGCGTAAAGTATCGCCAAAGTACAGAGTAGCATGATTTCATACGCAAATTCCCTAAAATCCATTTGACAATTTTAAATTAAAATGCCAACATTTTATGTTGGGCCAAAACCAAAGCGCTTAACTAACTGGACATGGGACAGTGAGCGCAACGACAGCAAAGATGGCAATAGCACTACCAACAGCAAGCACAAGCACAAGCACCATAGCAGCAATAGTAAACAGCATCAGCAATAAGAACGTTGTTGCAACGTCAGCAATTGGCAACAAAATCTAAATAAACATTGTCACAAACGCCCACACACGCACACATAGTATGTACGATTTGTAGAAATTTGTGAGCGCCCACTGGGAGAATGTCTATGAATTTGCAACAACAACGAACGCAAACAAAAAAAAAAAAAACATTGCCTTCGGGACACTGCAGTTACCGAAGCAGCCCTGGAAATGCATTTTTGCATTTTTACTGCATGACACCGGGGACTTGTGTCGGTCGCTTTATAAATAAATGCATTTTCATTTGTGTGTCTCTAGTCTGGCTCCCGCCTCAGTTCGATGCGGTTCACTTCATTCGTCCGCAACCGGCCCGGCCCCCACCTCCATGTGTGCCGTATCAGTTGGCGCTGTCAATAGTCTATTGCATGGTAGCTTGAACCCCAGTCAGCACAAGTTCTACACAATTTTTGAGTGTACGAATATGGCTGCCGGACATAATTCTAATACACTTTCGCATGATGTTGGCTCTCACTTTGGTAATTAAGATATTGGCTAAACTCCATGCCAACATGCAAGTATAAACTTATTTTGCGGCCATCAACTTGTCAAAGGCGAAACTTTTCATTGTTGTCATAAAACTAGACAAAAATTTCATCATATTCGTTGTGGAACTTGGCACTTTGATAAGGAAAACTAAATTGCAGCACACAGAGAAAACTGTACAAATCATAATATAAAAATTCTAAAAATTAAATTTTATAAATTGGAAAAATTACAATTTTGTAATTATCCCGAAACCCTTTAAGGTCATTATAGCCTCCGATAGTTTATATTAAAGGCAGTAGAATTTTTAAAAACTCTTTGCAGTCTTCTTTGTACTTTTTTAATCCTTAGCGGGGCATAGAGCATTAATTGTGTTGACACATTCAAAATATGGGTCATGTAAAGCCACCAATGGACCATCACCGAAATGAGTTACTAGAACCAAAGATAGGGGACCTGAAGCCTGTTAGCCAACACGTCAACCCACCTTACTTCCGAATTAAATTTAATTAATTCAGATTTGTATCTAAACATCGCCCACTCCTGCAATAAAGACACAACTGAGTTCAATTAATTTTTGACATGTTTTTACCATTTTGTGTTTAAACTTTTCAAATGCTTAAATTTACATATATAAAACTCAATTTTATACTCAAAATAAAGATTTTGAATTGAGATTTCTCAAAATAATTAGGGAAATTCTCAAGGTCTCATATAGTCGCAATGTCCACCCATTGAGAGAGAGAGAAAAAGGGTGCGAATTTCAATAATTTCAATTATGTATGGAAGGTATGATTATTAGTGGCGGTCGTGGTGCAGTGGCTAAGACCTCTGCTTCACGATCGGAAGGTATCGGGTTCGACTCCCACCTGGGGCAAGCCAGAAATTTTTTTTCTGTTTTTCCATGTAGACCGCCACTCTCTCGCCAAGTTCTGGCAATCTTGCGAGAGTAACTTTGCCATGAAAAGCTTCTTCATTGGGAGTCCCGCCGTTCGGAACCGGCAATAAACTGTAGGTCCACAATTATCATATACACTTGCCCATGATAATTGCATTAAGAAGCTCGGCCAAAAACCCTGAAGGGTTGTAGCGCCAATATATGTATGTATGTATGTAGGTATGATTATTTTTCGACCTTTTTTATCTATAATTTTTCTATATTTTTCGATAATTCCATTTCTCAATTCATTTCAAATTTTTGTTCCAATTCCATTTTGTTGCCGTCCAATTCTATTTTTTTCCAGTTTCATTCCCATTTCGTTTACGACATCATTTACAACCAAATAGAATCGGCTCAGTATTGGCGTTCATTTTGTATGGGAGGTAGGCGTGGTTGTCATCCGATGTTGCCCGTCCAATCATTTGCAGTCGATTTCTCAAAAGCTACTGCAGTTATTGCACGAAATGACAGACGGACAGATTGACATAGCTTAATCGACTCAGGAGGTGATGCTGATGAAGAATATATACTTACAGTTTTCCATACCGAACACGCCTTCTTATGGCCGTTACGAACGATGTGACAAAATCAGTATTCCCTTGGACACTACATAGTGTGCTCTCAATAAGTTTATTCTTAGATAAATTTTAATTAAAAAACCGGTTAGACTCTGGAACATCATTTATAGGTACCACTGCTCTCAGGACATCAAAATTTTCCTCACCAGTCCAGCAATAGTTTAATTTCGCCAAACAATGTATTAAACAAGATCAAAGCAAATACACGATTGCATTTAAGTCTAGTTCAAATAAATACTTACATTTGCATTTTAAAATTGAAGGAAATCATTAAACATACCAAATGTGCTGTATTCCAGGTTTAATCCACAAAACACAACTTTTCACTAACCGAAACACAATTAACTAAATGGTGTTTGGATTCCAAGTTGAACAAAGTTTCCGAAATTTGCCATATCAACAAAAACCTTTACGTGTCCGGTATGCATATCAACGTGTATGTGTATGAGTGTGCATGAGTGTGTGTGAGTGTGTGTGTGTAAATAAAACATAAGTTTATAAACGAAAACAATTGTACGAACAGTCAACATAAGCAAATCAATACGAATTTCGAATTGTGAACTGCATCGTTGATGATGCTGCCCATATGCCCATTGCATTTCATATGCAAATGCGTTAAGTTGTTCAGTTGTTACGATTGTACGAGCGGTGTGCAAATGTGTGGTGCCTGTAAAGAGCATATTTGCGATTGTATGGAAGCATTTTGCATTACATTATCCACAAAGTAATGTGCAGGGGCGAGAATGGTAGAACAAGTACTGTTGGCATCAATTCCGAGCGCATTGCATTGAATGGATTGAATACAATACAATCGACCGACCAACACGTCAATTATGTGTGTGAATTCGATTGGGTCTGTGTGTGCGTGTGTGTGTGTGTGTGTGAGTACTGCTTTTGCAGCATATTTTATTTGCTTAGGCCACTGTACTTTACTCCACTCTGCAGTGTGTGGCATTTGTGTATGGGCAATTGTTGCTCGTCCATTGTCATTAAAATTACTGCGAATTAAATGGCATTAACGGACTTGAAGTGAACTTCTACTAAAACCGGACTTAACTTTTCGGAATATTATTGCAAATGCATAATTCACACTCTCGTATTGTGTGCGTACAAGCTTGCAAATATGTGCCTTGCTTTGCCAAAAATTAAAATAGTCTCTCATTAAAAATGCAGCACGGCACACTTTTGCAGCTGGCGCTTTAAAAATTCCATATTAAAAAGTACAATAGAGCCAAACACGAAAAATAGTTCCCCCTTTCGTTTTGGACCAACAACAATGACAACAACAACAAAATATTTGCAAACAAATAATAAAAATCCAATTTCGCATTTAATCACGCGCTTCAAAACAAAGGAAACCTGACTGGCTGCTTGCGTGCGCCTCAAACCCAACCCAACCCAAGCTGTTGTCGTCAACACCGTCACCGTCACCGTCGCCGTCGTTGCAACATGTTCAACACATTCATGCATAAAAATGTCCTGACGCGCTCAAAAATTTCGCTACTTGCGACAAGAAAAAAAAAGCACGAAACACAAAACGTTGATGCATATTAAGATTTTACCCTCCAACAGCAGCAGCAGCAGCAGCAAATGTTATGGCAAAAAAGGTGCTTCAAGTATTTCTGTAATTTATTGCTGTACACAAAAAATGTGAATCAATTTGGAACGTTATTTACCGCTTGGCCGAAATTTAAACACCCTATAAATTCGTGTGTTGAGTGAAAGTATTCAAAAGTCCTTATGTGACTGAGGCAAAACAAGCAATTTGTAGATTTGAAATTAAAATTTGTTTGAGAATTTATCAAAATTCACTTCTTTTTTGCCAGCAATCGTATGCGAATTCTAGCAGATGCAAGTAAGCTTGCGGTCATATAGAGTAAACGCCATCAGATGATGGGTGATTCGTTTTTGTAAGTCATCTGATCACTGATCTAAGCTCTTCTTTCACCAATCTGTCTGCAAGCAAGCATTAAAATTAATGTCCAACAGTCAGTTGAATGACCAAGTTACCGAATATAATATAGATCGGATGATTGGTCAGACATATGATCAGATGACTTGTCAAATGAATTACCAAACGACTGAGTAGTGTAATGCTAATATGATTGATCGCAATAGTGGTTAGGTAAGGTTAGGTTGGGGTGGTGGCTTTAGTCTCACATCTCTCTTATCCTTTACACGCAGATTGTAGACTTTCTTCTATTGTCTGTATTTAGCTCGAATGTACCGGGCCTTAATGCGAAGACCATCTAAAATTTTAAGTGCCGAAGATGCGCCTATTGATAAGGTATTTAACATTGATCGACCAAGAATTTTCCATATGCGAATTTTTAAGCGTCTGGTTACATGTATTGTCAGATTATAAGCCAACTGAATGGTTTGATGTCCAGTCAGTTAACTAATCATTTGACTGATAAACAGTCAAATGACTGTTTAGATGAATGAAGATATAAATATAGAAACTATAGTTAGACAGCGAGATTGTCAGATGAAACGGTCACACCAACATGAGAATAATTTACGAGCAGATTGTCATAAATATGAACCGAAAGGTTAATGACACAACGATCAGATAATATCAGAATCAACGAAGTGGCCATTAAACAGAAGAGTAGCCTCAGGACAGCTACAGACATACACTGACAAAACACTTGCTCGAGACACCTTTTTATACCCTGTATTTTCCAAAAAGCACCATGGGATATGAACCACGCCTACCGCCCATACAAAAAAGCCAGCAAATTTCTTTATTTCCGTTTATCTTGAGAAATACTGAACCGATTTGAACACCATTTTTTTTTATTTGGCTGGAAATAATGTCGGGAACGGAATGAAAATGGAACTGGAATGAAATGGAAATGGACCGGAACAAAATGGAATTGGAACAATATTTTGAAATGTATCGGTAATGCTGTAGAAATATATTATAGCCCAATTTTCGATAAATTATCGATAAATTATGAAAAAATTATTAAAAATTATCGATAAATAATCGAAAACTTATCGATGAAATATAGAAAATTATTGATTTACTATCGATAAAATAACCGAAAAGTGTTCTAGGTAAGTGTCGTACTCGAAGATAGTTCTCTCAGTAGTTTTTTATCGTTTCTTGATTTATGTGCATGCCAAGCTGTTCACAAAACCCAACTGTAGAGTGCAGATGAAACGGAAAAATTAGCAAAAAAAAATGTGCAAAAATTAGGGATGTGAAACATTTTTTTTTTAAAAGCATTATAAATTTACAACAACAACAAAACAGAAGCACAAAACACGTATAATAACCAAAATGAAGACGAAAACAAGAAAGGGTGCTTGCTAACCCTCTTCCTCCCTCCCTTCCCCCCCCCCTCATCAGCGCCACGGTAAATTCCATTTCTCATCACTGAATTGTGTAGAGCGCAATTTTCGCATCGCACATAACTCATGGCTGCTCATGTTGGCATGAAAAGTGCGCGCATAGATGTCAACGCGCGACATATGGATTAAGTACCGTGAAATGCTTCCTGAAATATTTTTGAGTGTGCTGCTTCTGATGCGACACAGAAAAAAAGCACATAAATTAAGGTATGCTTTAGTGTGTGTCGAGCAGGATGTTTTCATTGAAAATTAGCACTGAAGTGAGGCTACAAAGCGTTTTTTTTCTTGCAGCACATAAGTACCTCTTTATTTAACTTTTTCTGCCATTTTGTGTGATTTTTTTTTTGTGTGAAAAGTGAAAAAAGACAAAACTTTGCATTTCTAATTTGGTAGAAGTTTCCCCATCGACCTTTCCCCTACTTAGTGGACATATTTTTTCTTTTCTTCCCAAGGCAAATCCAATTAACACTAATCAACACAGAAGCCGGAAGTGGACTTTCACTGTTCGCATCACCCTTCTGTCTATTGTTCAAGTTTATTTCCACATTGTGCAATGCAAGCCGGATGCGCGCAACTGTCGCGAGCGGCAGGCAAACATTTCATTAAAATTTCGGTAATGAGAAATTTCTCACGTAGTAATTGAGGAAAACTTTTAAAAGGCTGGGGAATGGCTGAGCAATGGAATGGACATGAATCCTTTTTATGTCGTGTGCAACAGCAAAGGCGAACAGTGGCCAAACAATCACCGAGTAATAGTTTACAAAAACAACAAAAATGTAGGACTGTGAAATTCCTGCAGCAAAACGAAGCCGGCAAATATTCAATTCCGTTTACGCTCGAGCAAAAGCGGAAGTAGGAATGGAAATTAATTAAATCTACATCAGGATTTGCCAATGATTATGGACATGGGGGCGGATTGTGCGACAGTTGTGCGCAAATCAGCGCTCCAGTGTCCGAGAGCAGTCCTTGAAAATTAGCCTTTGATTTAATTTTTCCTCTTTTTCGCTTTAAATTTTTTTGTTGTGTTTTTGCACATAACTTTTTTGTGTGAATAGCTCAGTTCCTGCACGTCTTGCAAATGAAATTAAATCAGTACTGAAGTGAAAAAAGGACTCTTCTCAGTCTTCTCGCCTTCAGGCTATGAATGCTAAATCAGCCCGTGCCGCTAACACACACTCTCGCCCAAAAACTTAACCCAGTCAAAAAAATTAAAACCGAAGGGAAAAACAAACTGGCGCCCAATGCATGATGTGCCAAAAAGAATAAAAAGTGATGCTGCCGCCAGCGTTTCCGTCGCCGTGAGATAAACGCAAATCCCGTCAAATATTATAAAAATATAAATCACTTGCAGATGACGCCGTTTTTTTGATGTCATTTTTATTTCGTATACATTTTTGCTGCTATTCACATTTTTTGTCTTGGGCTGTCAAAAATATGCCCCCACACGCATACGGTATCCTTTGTCCTGCTTACATCTCTTCTTTGCGTAATTTCGCATTATTTTTTCGGCACACTAGGCGTATACGTCATATGGGTTTTTTTCGCTTTCAGTTGACACATAGCACATGTGTGTGTTGGTGTTTCTCTTGTTGTTGTTTCGCTTATTTTGCAAAATTTAGATTTCCTGTACGCCAACTGTCAGCCTAGGTGGCTGCTTGTCACTTTAGAATGTGTGTGTGAGTGCTTTGATGGGCGGGGCTAGGCAGCATTAGTGTTCAGGTTTGAGGTACATCTATGCCCATTAGTCTTACACTTGTTCATTTGTTAAATGCTCTAGAGATATATAAATTTTTACATACTGCTCATTGTTGGGATTTATTTTGGACTATCAAACAAATTATTTTACACTCTAGTTAGTTAACAATTATGACGGCATATTCTATTATGGGGAGATTTATTTTGAGTGCACTGTGGTAAAAAATGCTGTGCTAACAAACAATAATAAAAAACTTTAAGACCGTTGGTATTTTGTGGCTCCACTCCGAATTCGTGTTGGACAATGCCCCAGGTTTCGCGACTCAGAAAAAAATTCTATAAAAAATGAGTCAATGGGTTGCAAATTCTATTGAAACAATAGTATGAACACTATTAAATACGAATTTTAATCAGTTTTCCTCTTAATTTAATTAGTTTCTACTATTATGTCCATAGAATTGTGTCCTATTGACTCATTTTTATAGGATTTTTTTTCTGAGAGTACTTGTGCCAATATTTAAAGGACCTCTCAAATCCACAAGTATTTTCAAGATCAGTAAAGAGTCAAATTTTGGCCAAACATGCTCTGGTATTAAGTACAGTAAGCGCAGGACTCCAGTAAATAACTCGGGTTTGCTTCATCCTCATTGCAGACTCTGCATGAGTCGTCGTTTAAAATTCTCAACCCCCTCAGTCTGCAGTGACCAGTGAGGAACCCCATAAAAAGTTTCGGCCAGCTCGTTACAAGCTTCAAACCTCTTGTTGGTGTATTTGCCAACGGTCCAGCCTTACACTTCCTCCGAGCATCTTCCCGACTTTGAACACGTTCGCTTTCTTTATTGGAACTTTGTATGGAACCCCTCCACCCTTTATTTTGTTCGGTTTGACCGATTCTGACTCTTTTTTGACCTGCAAAGCTTGGACAGCAACCACCAAATGTTTCTCTGGAATTCCGAAGAAACATTTAGTGGAGACACTTTGTCCATCACCTAAGGTAATAAGGGGTCCGTAAAAAAGGCTACTTATAGAAATTTTATCTTTGCAGAGTTTTATACCATCTCTACTCAATTCCCGTCACTTTATGCTTCATTCCCCTCGCAGGGTGTCGTGTTGTGTGAAAGAGTTCGGTTAAAACCACAAATAGGTATTTTGTCGTATTGTTGTTGACGCTTGGAGCATTGACTGAAAATTCCAAGGCATTTCATTGCACTTAATACCAAAAGTGAAGATAATTTTTATACTTTTGAAAATACGATATCAAAAATCATAAAAAATTACGGCAAAATTACTGCTATAGCTCAACTACTTTTATTTCGATCAGCACTGTCATATAGTCGTTTTAGTACTTAGGTACTAAGAACCATAATAAGAAAACTTTTTTCAAGGATATCATTTTTTTCTTCATTTGAAAACAAACCCCAACAACCAAAAAAAACATATTGAACACAAAAGTATATTTCGAAAATGCAAGATTGCATGTTTAAAAAAATGAATATACATTAGCTTGAGCGCATAACTGGCACAAGCTCTTATTTTCCAAAATGAGTATTACAAATGCAGTATTACAAGCAAAAGAACTCTGTTTGGCTTTGCTCAAGCTGCCTCTATAAGGCACAACATTCATAACACGATTGGGAATTCTGCTTTCTTTGAATCCCAACGATTCAACTGAAGATGCGCGAATGGTAAATCGCACAAGTTGGTGAAAATTCAAATTTAACCAACAATTGCTGTAAAAGAACCTAAAATTTCTGTACAACAACAATTTTTTTCGGTTATTTCAACTATTTTTTTTTACCATTTTTTTGTCGGTTAAATTTACCGACGAGCTCGGTAAAAAAATTTACAATTTTCATACATTTTGAAATGCTGTACGTCAACCACTTTTTTCGGTTAATTTTACCGACCTTTTTTTTCTGTGTAGAGTACAAGTCATAGAAAATTGTACATTCTCTTAAATGTCAAATACTTGTTAGAGTTTTCGCTCATGTTTTGGGAAAAGAATCACAACAACAGACAACCATTCAGTTTGGCAGAGTTTCTATGTTTACTCTAAGCGTGACTCGAGAAGTGAGTGGTGTTTCGATCTGCCCCCTGCAGCACCCTTAAATATTAAAGGAATACAAATTTCCAATTTGATCAATTTGTGCCACTGTAAGGCCACACATCCTCCATACGACCTTGTCAAACACCGAAAAAAATACGAATAACATTTTGATATATTAAACCGAAAAAAATATTTATGACAATAGGAAAAAAGAAAGAAGAAGAAAACCGAAAATATGTTAACAACAAAAGACAGATTTCTACACTCACGCAAAATTTCCGTATGACTGCTTGTATTAGTGTATGCGTGTTGGGTGCTTTTGTATGCATGTGCGTATGTGTGTGTTATCATAAATAATTCATTTGCTAATCTTTGATAAAGTGCAAAAATATGTACGTGACAGAAAACATATGCAGAATTATGCAAAAAGACGTATACTTAAGATTAAATATTGGAAAACATAAATTAAACACAAACATTCACACGCACACACACAGAGGGAGAACAGACTGAGATGGTGTTCATAACACTATATGAGTATCACTTGAAGCAGTACTGCACTTGGCACTAATTGTCAGCTACTTTTCTTTATAAACTTCCACTTCCACAAAAATACTCGTCCAGAGGAAAAAAAAAAACTCAAAAACAAAAAAAAACCCACCGAAAAAAATCTACAACAAAGCACATAACTATTTTTTGTGAAAATGTCTGGCAACAGCTGCTAGGAATCCTTTGCGCTGCTCGGTGCGCTTACATGAACCTTGCTCCGCTGCCAACGCGACTGCTGCCGGTCAAAAATTATGAGTTGGCAACGAGTGAAACGTGAATAAGAATCGCAACGACACAAAAAACTAGTGGCAGCATTAGTTGCTGCCACACTACATATTTACGTATGAAAACGATATCAGCAGCAAATAACATACAAAGGAACTGAGCAAAAACGAATGCCCGCATATCCGGGCAAAGGATAACGAATGGAAAATTTAATTTTCCTACACTTCTCACAACATTTTCATTCATAGTTTTATGGAAAGAAAAAACCAGCGCCGATAGAACAAAAAGTGGAATGAGTGCAGAGCAAAAATGTTAGCAACATTTGAATTCTTATTCGTATACACGCTGACTCGGCGAAAAATACAAACCAAAACGAATGCCAATTCGCAACGCTAGTAAGGCAAAATGGTAGTCGAAAAAAATAAATAAATAAGTAAACAATCATAGCGAAAAGAGCATTTCGACTGTTTCGATTGTATGCTGCATGGGTGTTTTGCTGCCTTCGCCAAGGATCGTTTTTACTACTTTCCGGGCGCCAGTTGCTGTTGCAATTTTCAGCGCCCTGTACGAATGAACTCCCCAACACTGTCGGCCACCATCAACACTCCAGCGCTCCAACCAGCGGCGCCGCCCACTTTTCACACAATCTTATTTGGCTGGCAGCACTGCTTTTCCCTTTTCTTTTCTGACACATCATAAAAATGCTGCATGCAGCAGCAGTAGTAGCAAGTGTTTCCTTTAACTGCGTGCTGTCTGTGCACAGCATATTGTATTGTTGTTGTGTTTTTATTTGCAAAACAACAAGACTGAATAACAAAAAAAACAAAAAGACAATAGAAATAGCAACTCGTCTCTTTTCGCTCTCTGTGCAGTGTGAAGTCGACGAAATTGGTTATTGTTCACACCTGTGAATCGTTAGTTTTGCATTATGTTCGTCTAGATTCTATGCAGTGCCAGTGTAGTGAAAGAAGGAGTTGTTGCGGATGTCCCTCAAATTGGTCGTGTCAAGTTGAAAATGTGTCTTCAACACTTGCTGTCTGGAAGAGATGATCTCTTCTTTGGAGTTTTATCAACACTTAAATTTTGCCAGTGAAAACTTAAATTTTTTTTAAATTTCTAAACCCGTAAACTTGCTACTTGGTCAGTCCCTGCTACGGATCTATTTAGAGCAAGTGTGAACCAGATTTTCGTAGTGCGGCTGTGGGTAAGGGAAGTGCTGGCTGAAAAATAACGTCTATACTAAGTCTTGATCTATTTCAAATCATGATTCATGATACGTCGGGAAACCATATTCAATATCCTAATACACCTAGACGCAGGTCAGATATCAGAACAGTTTGATCGACCCAACAAAAAAAACAAGGGAGCTATGCTTTTTAAATTACAGTAAATGAAGGAGGACTCCATCGGCTAGGAAACTAAGTCCATAGCAGGATAGCAGGACATACAGACGACCTGAACCTGTGGAGCATTTGGGAGGAGAGTGTAGGTAGTATGCATAGTAGGAAATAAATGTGGAAGTAGGAGGACGTACGATAGATGAAAGCAAGTGACCTCTCGAATAATATCAAATCTAACTACTTGAGTAATAAGAATCGAAGTGGTGGAGAGTTTTCTGTCACATGTAACGAGAACCAACACCGAAATTGTAGAAATTGCTGGAAGGCTAAATAATGCTTAGCCTATGATATTTAGATAAACTTAGCTTATCCTGATCGATGACTGATTCGGTGGCGGAAATAGAAGTCGAGGGGGTGCCGCTCTAACGAAACGTGAAGCAGAACTGTCGAGGAGAACTCTAAAAATAATTGCCCATCAGAGCACTACGAGGACTTTGTCTTTATTGAAATCTAAAAAAAGAATCGAATTTACTCAAATTCTTGCACTAAATACGACATTAAACTGTTAGTCTATCGAAATATATGTGAGCATTTGTGGAAACCTTTTACGCATTCAAATGCCACAAAACTAGTCAAACTGCCGTCTGACCGCTACTCGTCCGAATGTATGCGCTTCGAATTCATGCGCTTCGTTGGCTGCCACACTTCATCATTATTTCGTCGTTATCGCTTTTGAATTTAAATGACATAGGCACACACACACACATTTGCACAGTGGTGGTATAGGCGGCCAGCTGGGCAATGCAATTGCTAGCGGAGGGGGGCCAGTTTGAATTTTGGGTGAATTGACTTGATGGCATTGGGGCGGATATTCGCTACGATGTTAATAGCATCAGGCGAAGAGTTGGTGGTGCTGGCGGCGACCGCAGCGCCACTCATTGTTAATGAGATGTCGCGTGCATTTATGCCTCAAAATAAGTATGTGTATGTGTGCAGCCCACCACACGCATACACACTGTGGCGCGCTCAAATGTTGCACCATTTTATGTTGCCCAGATGTGTGTGCATGTGTATCCGCTGGCACAGCATACGATCGACTGCGCTCATTAAAATACATGGTCAAATATTTTTGGTTTGCCTTTGAATGCCATTTCGTAGTTTGACCGGGTCTCCTTTTTTTCAGCGTGCATTTTTTGCGCGTGTGCGTGAGCGCATGTTTTTGTTCAATAAAATAGTTGTTCGAAAATGTTTCTAAAGTGGGTATGGTTTGGCTTTAAATGGGTTAATGTGGTGCCATTGTCGAGTGTTCAAAGCAAAAAGTTGAGTATATTTTTAGGAGGAAAAACTGAAAGTTTCACTCAAGCGGGTCATTGGTGCTATGAAAGACATTTATTTCTCTCTGCATCTCCCTCTCAGTACTCCCTGTTGAGTGAGGAGTGCCAAATGTTTATAGACATGAACTCAAATCAAAATATTAGCAAACAAGGATTTTCCCATAAATATGCCATGAAATACAACAACCAAAAAAAAAAACAGAAAAAACGCTTATGACTTTGCAAAACTTTGCAAGCATATCAATCAAAATCCCCATGGTGTCATATCAACTGTTCCTCTCATTTTTCTAATTCCTGCAATGCCACAGCGCAATAATTCCACAAAATCCGCAGCAATTACTTTTGGCATAGAAACGCCACGCATAGCCGCCAGCCATACAACAACAAATAAAAAATAAAACAAAAAATACGAAAAGCTGAACATAAACAAACAAGCGAAAAAAAGCACAATTAGCAATCAAAAGCTAACAGCCAAACATTTAACGAAAATCCCCAAATGTATGCTTCATTTTATGTGATTTTGATATGCACTTGCTGTTTGTGTGTGTGTGTGTGTGTGTGGCCTTTCCTTTGCTCGCTCGTCT
This sequence comes from Heteromyza rotundicornis, assembly GCA_951394025.1. Lineage (NCBI taxonomy): Eukaryota > Metazoa > Arthropoda > Insecta > Diptera > Heleomyzidae > Heteromyza > Heteromyza rotundicornis. The sequence continues at coordinate 70,362,181 of OX596010.1, read as the reverse complement.
GTTCGTTCATCCGTTCGCTCTTTCGTCTGAATGCCAGCAGCCGCATATGGTTCGAGTGTTTTATGTGCCAATTCGAAAAAGGATATCACTGCATCGCAGGACATTCAACCGCAAGTTCGGAAATTTCAAAAGTTATTGCCAGGGCAAAGAGCGGCTATGAATGGCACAGAAAAACTAGAAGAGAGAATAATAAAAAGAAGACGAAACAAAAAGTGCTGAAATCCCTAAAAGTGCACTACATAATTTGAACATACGATTGCCCACATTGCTAAAAGGCTCAAACCAATTTTTCACTTTCGCAGCGTAATTTTCATATTTTACAAAAAAAAAAAAAGAAATAATCCCTTCTGCTATGTTTCGTACATAACTTCGCCGATGCCAGCCCTTCGTTGTGTTTGTTTTATTGGCACAAAAGCCGAACAATTCGCCAGTCCAGTGTACATTTTTTTGTATACCCCAGCGATGTCAGCATGCGCTACCACATCACTATTTAAGTGGTTGTTGCCGCCAAAAAAAAAAAAGGAAATATGCGAAAGAGTTTTTCACTCTTCTTCGTGCTTCTTCTTCTTCTCCTTCTTTTTTTTTCTTTTTGTTAATATGCTGCAATAATGCCACACATAAAAACCCAACCGCAGTTGGCCATTTTCTTTTCTCTCAACTCAACTCAATTCTGCTCAGTTCAACTTGGCTCATTTCGGTTTTCATGCACTTCAATCTTCTTCAGTGCTGGCAATAAACGTTGATGCTGATGATGCTGATGATGATGATGCCCGTGCCGACGATGATGACGTTGACGAAAAAAATAAAACCAAAATGCAGAAATCATTGCACACTTGAGCGCCCGCTCATACAGATTCATGTGTGTGTGTGCCCATCGGACAATATCAGTTGCCAAAATGTAAAGTGCAAATTTTGATGGGTTTCGTGTGCTTTCGCTCATGCGAAAGAATCACGTTTATATTGGCACTTTTGAAGGAAGTTTTTTTTTTCGTTTTCTTGCTCTTCGTTTGGGGCGCAATAAAAAGTTAATTGACAGATTTATTCCTTTTAAATTTTGTTTGCTGTGCCATAAATTTTGCAATTTCGCAATAATATTATCGCAGGGAAAAGGTTAACAGCTTCATGCCTTTTCCAATAAAATGAGGAACATAAGCAGTTAAGCTTGTAGCGTCCATAATATTAACACCTAAGTGACTTGTAAAGTAGTGAACTTAATTACTTTTTCCATTCCATGTAATGGAATTAATTTCATTACCATTGCAATACAATGCAATGTAAATAGGAATTGTACTGGAAGGATAAATGTGCAATGAAAATTTCATTGTAATGGATTGCAATGAAAATGTAATTACTTTACTGAAGTGATTGAATTGTCAATTACATTTGATTCATTTTAGGCTGCCACAGAAAGAACTTATCGAAAAGTTATCCAAAAATAAATAAAAAACTAGAGAGTGGACTATCTTCGGCTATACCGAAGCTGAAATACCCCCAAACAGTAGGAAGAAGTACCTCGAACATAAAAAAAATGTGGTCTCAAGACCATATTTTGAGCCAATTATAGGTGGTTTTGGAGCCCGGACCATGTCCAAAATCCATTTCTAAACATTTCCAATCAAATCCACCAAAAAAAAAAAATTGGTCTCAAGACCCCATTTTGACCCTTATATATGTGGTTTCGGAACCTTGATTGGAGATGATGTCGGGAACGAATTATCGATAAATTATCGCAAAAATATCGATAAAATGTTGAAAAATCATTAATAAATTACGTATTATTTATGAAAAAAATGGATAAAATACCGAAAAACAATCGATATAATATTCTAATAACACTGTATACCATCGCTAGAAAATATATTTTTGAAAAAAAATGGAAAATCTACTTTTTTGTGTAATATATTTATGACTGCGATGAGAGACAATAAACAATGGTCAGGACACCAAAATCTATCAGACTTCAAGCGATGGAGAAATTTCGCGGCGCGCAGTGTAATCTTTTCGATAACATTTTCTTTTCGATAAATTTCGATAACACTTAAGGAATTTGTCTAACAAAATTTCCCAAACTTTTTGATAGCTTTTTAATAATAACATTTTCGATAACATTTTCGATAACATTTTCGATAACTTTTTCGATAACTTTTCCACAATATTTTCGTAAAATTATAGAAATTTCTCATATTTGGTTGATTCTTTTATTCTGCTTAAGTAATTCCATTGCATCTCCTAAACTTCAGCATTTTCCAAAACTTGCTTTTATCCGCAAAATGCAACCGCTATCGACGATAGAAAAGTGGAAAGTTAGAACCTTTGCCGATTTCAATGGACTCAATTTCCTCAACTCAGTGCACATTATGCCCAGCCGTAGCCAGAATGAACCTAAATACCGAAAATCGCGTTCACTCATGTCGAACGCATTCAATGCAATCAGTTTTTACGACCAACAACGACCGGCAAGCCATTGGCCGCTGCAGAAAAACACACGCAATTCTCAGTACTAAAAATGCGGGAATTACCGAATAGCCCGGGCAAATCTATTTAACGATGATGCCTCTCTAGAGAAAACGGTCGAGTTAGGAAAATTGCGAATTTGGCTTGTTTGGCGCGGCGATAACCCGTTGATGTCGTCGATGAATGACGTCGTTGGTGGCCATTATGTGTCTGTGTGTGTCTGTGTGTGTGTGTGTGTTTGGTTCGAATAAACTGGAGAAACTTTTTTGTTGTTTCAGTTTCTGTTGTTGTTGCAGGCGAGTGCGTCGTCTGCGTTGTGCTCTGGGTGATAGCATCTAACTTCAGCTTTGTTGTCAGACGACATTGCACCACCCCCAAGCCTCGACGAGGCGCTGTGGACGCATTTTATGTCATGGCCCCCATCATTGTCCAAAGTACATAGGCTTTAATGGTGTCCATGTTTTTTGGTTGAGGCGCATAAAAGCGCGCTTGCACCATTGACTGCGATAATTGCTGTCATTCATTTGACGCTTGCCGATGCCGATGATGAGCTTGAGCCTGAGAATGACTATGATGACGATGTCATTGTGCCTGCGAAATCCTGAAGGACATCATCGTTAAAAATGATGATTATGCATTATTCTTCTTCTTCGTTTTCTTCTTGTTCCTTGCATTTGTTGTTGCTGGTAGTATTGCTGCCTGCCTGCCTGCCTGTCTGTGTGCGTGCCCTTGTCGTAGGATGTCAAAAAAGTATCACGTCCTTGTTCTGTCGCTGATAATCTCAATATTTTACTGCTCCCTTGTCTTTTTGCTTTTCCTAGCTGATGCTTCTAGTGAATGTCAATCCCAGTGGACAATTTTCAGCCTTTGTCATGTCCCAGCCGCCATTCATACGATTTTTTTTCAGTCTGTGATTTTGTTTTTGGGACAATTCATTTATACATTATTATGGCGTTTTGAAAACAAAACAAAAAACGATACCCCTTTTGAAGTTCCCCTGCTTTGCCTCGGCTGGCCAAATTTCCACAAATCCTATTTAGCCGCTAAGCCCACATTTTCCGTTTATTGATTTTACCCTACTAGGAATGACTGCAGCAGTGTATGTAGTGTGTATGTGCGTTCTGTTGGGTTTTGACTGTTTTGGTTGTCTCTCGCACTGCCCCGGCACGGCGTGCCACTGGGAATTCCGGAACAACGATGGACCGCTACCAGCACGTCTGTTCGCCTGTGTCCTGTTGACGTTTCGCCCATTCTGGTTAGCAAAAGAATTTTCGACTTCGACTTCAATCGTGCGCAACAATTTCGCTTCACAATATGAAAATTTAATAATCATTTTTGTGGGCCGGGCCTTTCTGTGCCACCGCTTAATCGCACATTTTGCCTGCGAACTTTGCGTCTGTCAGTCTGTGGGGTGGCTGCCCGAATTTGCGTGGGTATCATTGCAGCGGATTTGTTGAATATTTAATAACATTTTTAAGCGGCTTCTTAGTTATGCGAGTGCCCAGCGAAGAGATGGGCTTTGTTGCCTGGAGTGGGCAGACGGTTTGGTATTATGTATTTTTCGGCGGACATCTTTATGAAACCCTTTTCTCGGTGGGGTTTGATATGAGAGAGGCTTAGAAAGGGTATGCTGATTGATGCGATTTGTGTAACGAGAAGGGCTTCCTTTTGAATTTGTCAACTATATTAAGTGTATTATGAAGTCGTTTGAAATGTTTCTCAATCTTGAATTACTAACGAATGAAAAATGCCAACCTCTGCATACTTTCCTTTCAGTGAATTTAGCACCGAATAGTGTATGAAGCAGAAGGTGTACTTTTATTAGATTTGTTGTCATGCATTAGCCCAATTAAACCTGGCTGTCATGTGTGTCCCGAATGTACTTTATAATCTATCCGATTAATATAAATTCATCATAATCTTACAGGAAATATATATGGTGAATACATCCACTACACTGAGAAAAAAAATCAAAACGAAACGTTGTCAAAACGTACCGAACCGTTGTCAATTTCCAGCCAACACTGAATGTTCTGATTTAGACCACAAAACGTTTAAATCTTTTTGAAACTGCCCATTGATGAACTGAAACGCCACATTGATAAATTGAGACGGAAATTGTAATGTTTTGTGACTGAAATGTTAATGATTTGAGACGGCTTTTGTTCAAATTTTATCGAAAAATATCTTTTTAATTTTTTTATTAATTATGCAGTTTGGTTCCAAGAAAAATTCTTTACAAAAGAATTCTTATATAATTTGGCACATTTTGTACAAAAAGGCACAAAAAATAGTACCAAATCTGCCGAAAAAGTACCAACACTTAAATGCTCCAATTTTGAAATTAAAAATAGTTTGCAATATGAAGAGTAAAGTTTATTATTATTCAGAAACGCTTCGTTTCCAGTTCTAGAGAAATGACTCAAGAAAAATTTGGTCAAGTTTCCTATGCTGTAAAATTGTACAGATGAGAAAGCAAAAATTTGGATTGCGCTTCTGCCTTTTCGAGCATGGCCGCTGTTCTTCATCCACTTTTGCTTTCTATTTTGGTTAGTGCTCTAAATTTGACAGCTGATAATGTCAAATTTTCCAAAGAAATTGGAAACAATTCCAAATTTCTCAAGAAGGCACAGAGTGGCTGTGTCGCATTTCGTTAAAAAAAAAGGTACAAAAAATTGTACCGAAGTGGATGTGTGGTAAAAAAAATTTACGAAAAGGAAATTTTTCTTATCATTTTCTTAGCTTTTTATACCCTACACCTCATGAGGTATGGGTAGATTCACTTTGGTCTGATGTTTGTAACACCAAGAAGGAGAAGTGTCCGGTATGGAAAAGTATATATATTCTTGATCAGCGTCACCTCCTGAGTTGATTTAGCCCTATCCGTCTGTCCGTCCTCTTTTCTTGTAAACACGATTGCAGGAGCTAGAAGAAAGCTAGGGATCCCAAATTTTGTATTTACCCTTCTTAGGCCCTAGAAGGAGTTGGTATTGAAAATGTGCGGAATCGGTCGACTGCCACGCCTACCTCCCATATACCGAAATTTTAACATTTCATCAAAACAGTATAAAATTCTGTATAGGGGGTTTTTGGGGTAGCTGAATTCGAATTTGATGTGGCAGTTTCAAAATTCAAGATGGCGGATACAATATGGCCCAGTAGGTGTAGGGTATATTTAAGTCGGCTTGCCCGACTGAAACTTACTCACTTGTTTTAACCCATTAATGACGAGAGCGAAATTTTCGGAATTTTTTCAAGATTTTTTCAGGAATACCTAGAAATGGCCTAAGAAACGAATTTCTAACTTTTTTTTTTTTGGACCGCTTACCGTTTGCCCAGCCCTGGCCGTTACCATATGGTAACGCTCGTCACAACCCTAGCAAAATTACCTAATTTAAGATATTATTGTTTATAACTACTTTAATTTTAAATTCTTGAAATTTTAGCAATGTTTTAAGATTTATTTTGTAAAAAAAATTTTTATCGACCAATTTTTTTAAATCTAAAAGTTTTTTAAAAAAAATATTTTGTTAAAAAAAATTTTATAAATTCAGGAGCATTTTTGATCACAAAAGTTTCTTCAGCAAAGTAGTTTGTTTTTAAAAAACGCACATTTTTGCATCAAAAAAAAAAATTTTATAGCCCCCAGGAAAAAAGTTAGAAAAGTAGGTCAGTTTTCAACTAGGATTTTCTTGATAAGTGTCCTGGTAGTCATCTTAGAATGGGGTCCAATAGACCTTTTCAATAGTATTGAAGTTGATATTCTTAAAATTTTGGTAGTCGTTCAAAATTACTACAAAAGGCTGGCCTAATTATCTGTCCGCCACTGTATATAATATGTATCTCCACCTACACCAAAATACTGCTTAGGTTTTCAATAACATAAGAAATATCTCCATATGAACTGAAATTGGAAAGGTCCTCGTCATCATTTGACATTCACAATTTACATGGCTGTAAAAGAGGTGTACGATGAAGACCATAGGAAGTACCTCCTTCATCTTCCTCCTAATAATCTTGTCCAGCCGGATAAAATTATGCCTGCCTAAATGTCTTCATCGTAATGTAAATTTGTTAAAAAACAATTGAGTAAGATTTAGCCGGTCGAAGTAAGCCTATATATACCATACACCCTTCCATCTGAGACCTGGTCGCCATCTTCCGCTCATTCCACCGACGGTACTCACATGTGCTCCATTTAGTAGTACTTTTTTACGTTCATCAGCCCGGCATGACCTAGCCATCTTAGACGTGGATTTTCTATGCGTCATGATGTCATGTCATGATCGGGGTATTGCTCATATAGCTTTTGCGGCACTCACCATCGACGCAAAGCGGACAATATATCTTACGGAGAATTTTCCTACCACAATTCCCGTGAAATTGGGTAACATTTGTTATAAAACTCGACTTTCACTTGTATGGAAGGTAGGCGTGGCAGCTGATCGATTTCGCCCATTTGCAATACCAACTCCTTCTAGGATTTCCAAAGGATAAATTCAATGTTTGGACCGCCTAGCTTTCATTTAGCTCTTTCAATAGCCCATACCAACCAAAATAACGGACAGACATACGGATATGGCTAAATCAACTTAAGAGGTGCTGCTAATTTTTCATAAGTACACCAAGTACATAACCACACTTTAAAGACAATTTATAGATAAAATATTTTTAACTTTATATGAAAAAAGCTAAAAAAAAATATATTTCAAACCAATATATAGAAAAAATTTACTTCATTTTACAAAAAATACTCGAATATGTACGCAAATATGTATAAATCTGAATATTAAAAAAAAAATTTTTTTTAATTATATTAAGTACACAAACACACTTTCAAATCAATATACAAAAAAAATATATTTAATTTTACATAAAAAAAGCTCATACAAACATTTTCAGTAAGAAAATTTAAATTTGCTAGGGTTGTGACGAGCGTGCCCATATGGTAACAGCAAAATTCAAAATGATAAAAAGGTAACATAGAAGTTATAAATAATTTTATTTTATACGTTTTCTAATACTTTGATATTCTACCCAAATGCCAAAAAAAAAATATTTAAAATATATAACTTTCTATGGCAATGAAAAATATTCTTACTGGAAAGGTCGTGACTTTTCGCTGTTTTTGCCCACTTTTCAAAAACACTACTTTTCAATTATCCGCCACGATCGCTACTGACGAGCGATTGCTTAGAATTATATATCAAAAGAAAGATCTAAGCATGCTTTATTTAAATCAAAAAACAGATTAGTGATATTTGTTCAAATATTTTTTTAATTGAATATACCGTGGAACGCTATCAGCGTTACCATATGGTAACACTCGTCGTGAATGGGTTAAATGAAGTTTGACAAGTACTTTTAAGCTGGAAACAAACTTTTAACAACAAATATATTTAAGAAAAAAAATGGAAAATAAATTGATTTAATTTAAATTTTATTTATCTGATATCTTCGCATATATTGTACCAAAAATGTCAATGTACTTTTGTCTTTGAAATTGTACCAAAAAAGTACAATTGTACAAAAGAAATCATCCCTGTTCATGCTGTAGAATTTGGATTATATCTAAAAAAGTACATTCCCCCATAAAAAAATCAACATTCAAATATTGTCACTGTTTCTATTTTAGAACTGATCAGTTTAGATTTTTTCAAAGCGATACCCGTTTTAAATCATGACCATGCAGTTCTGGATTTTTTTCCTCAGTGTAGGTTTTATAGTAAAACTAATCTGATATGAAATCACATAAATGTGTTCCTTTCGAGTATAAAAAAAACTATTTCTTATGCGATTCCAGCTGAGGCATTCCAAACTAATTGATGTTCCAAGATTATTCAAGAACCCAAAATGTCAAAATGTTTAACAAACAAAAGTGAGATTCCAATAAAAAATTAAGATCACCTAAAGATTCAACATATACAGTTAGCTTTCATATTTTGTGTATAAATTCACATAAGCAATAATTATTTGAAAACACAAAATCTGTATATATTTGCATAAAGATGTAGGTAATATTTATGACACATGCATCATATTTTTTTACATCTGTCCTGTGTATTTTTGCGAAATTATGTAAATGTATACTAAAAATCAGGCACTCTAACTTGGTAATTTTACATTATTTAGAGTATGTCGAAAAATTTTACCAAAAAATTCCTTTCGCTTTCGCTAAACTAGAATTTTTGTCCTCCCAATCGATAAATGGAAGTTACCAAAACGTGCTCATTTCATCACCAATTGGAAAATGTTAGTAATACCATTTTCCATAAATCCATAAAATTGAACTTCTGCGAACATTCATGATTGAGCGAACTGTCGAAAATAGCACATTTGCTTGACACTTTGGCGAGTATCGATATTTTGTATGTAAATAAAAATGTGATTCGAAATCATTTTGCATTCGATTTACGTGTCCATTACGATAATTGACTGCGGTGACGAACGGCAAGCATTTGAAGTGGACGCCCAAAGCAATTGACAAACGAACAAACGATGCGCGAACCGGAACGTGGGCACCAGTTAAATTTGACAGACAACCACTGGAATGTCATGCCACCATGGTGGCATCTCCCAAAATGTGTGGCAGTAACTATTTCGCTATTTCCATATAGAGTGCGTTAGAGGATCCGAAAATGCTAATTGCCATGGCAGCGGTCGGTCAATGGTTGACCATATTTTTTTTTTCATAATTCTTAATTATTTTCTAAAATTTGTGCACTTTTGTGAATGCAGAGTTGTGGGTGTTTGGTTGGATAAGCGACCACCTCTGGACACCAAAGAACTCATAAATACAAATTTAGCCATTAACATAAAAGCGAAATTTTAAATCTCAAATGAGAACGGTTCACTGGTCACCACTTTTCATGAACACGATGAAGTGAAAAGAGCATGGCAAATATTTGCACAGGTTAAATATTAAATATTAAATACCCAAAAGCGCTCAAGGTAATTTCCATGAATTAAAGGTGCCCGCTTTTAATTAAACCAAACCAAAAAAAAAAACATTTTATAAAAAAGCACGTCGTCGTCACTCGATTTTCTCGACTTTTCGACCCCTTATTACCGACATTTTTAACCCCAGTGACCGCTCGCATCAACAAATACTCTTTTCCCGCATTGTCATTTTGAAATTTCATTTAATTTTGCGTGTGTGTGTCTGTGTGTTTGTGTGTCTGCAAAATGGTTTTATTTTGCTTTGTTAATTTAAAAAATTGACCAACGCGTATGAAAAGTACCACAGCCACCCTTTGGACACATACGCGCACCACACATACCACATCAGAGCTGCTGCTGCTGCTCGCATCCATCGTCGTCATCACGTCGTAGTCACTAGTACAGCATGGCAGCAGCACCACTGCGTCGCACTTAAAAGGGTTATTAAAATCCCTTTTTGCTTGTTGAAAATTCGCAAATTGCATTGGGCTCAGATTATTTAATTTACTTTAAAGTTTTTAAGTAAACACACAGGCAGACAAGGTTTGCGTGCTTGAATATACATGTGTGTGTGTGTGTGTGTAGAGGGAGTCACAGCCAAATACAAATAATTAAAAATAAAAGCAAGCAACATTTTATAAAATGTGAAATTACGCAATTTTTACACACAACAACAACACCGAAGCCCTACCATAAAAGCAAACAAAATAGAGTGCAGAGTGCACAACAAAAAAAAAATGCCACACTTCAAAGTGAAATTAAGAGCTCCTCTGGCGCCATTTTGCCAGCATTTTCACCGCACCAAAATCACAATCAATGCCAGCAATACACCAGCGCTAATGCAATAAAAGTGCGTATATGCGTTTTTATTGGCCTTTGCGAAGTGGATAGCAAGGACTGGCCCAGCATTCAATGCAGGGCTGCATTTATATTTTTATGTTATGGTTTTGAAATGCCTCTTGAATCCCATAAACTATATCAAAGTTCAAAAATTGATTAACTCCATTGGTTCGCTCACAAAGCTACAGCTCAAGTCCCCCCACCGGAGAGTGCGTGGCGTTTAATCAGCATGACCCTTTTACTTAAATTCTAGTGCAGATGTTGGGGGGGAGCACATAAATTCCGCTCGTGCGGTTTTTGATACATTTCCTACAACACACACATACACATACGCACATGCACACATCATCCCTCACCTTTGGTGGTTGCCCTTTTAGTGCATTTCACTAGCTAGAAGCTGGTACAACACACACACCACACTGGAGAATTTTATTTCTTGCGATATTATTCGTGTTGCATTTTCTCATAAAACCATTAAGCCAACGGCGAGGTAACACATCTTCTCTGTTTTTTTGTTGGTTTGGCTTTACTAATACAAACACACCCTCCAATGTAATGTCTCCGTTGTGGTGATGCTCTGATGATGCCAGTGCTGGTATATTGGTGCTGGCTTAAATGCAAGTTAGCCTCTGCTGTAAACCAAAAGCCCGAAAGTGTTTATCATATCAAACATGCTTTTAGCGAAATTCCCCCATAGAGTGATGCGGCATGCAGTCGGGCAACATGAGCACAACATAAAAAGTGGCGCTGGAAATCTCATGCATAAACCAAATTTCATTCGAATTTGGTCAAGTGTGCGCGAATAGTGAGTGGTGTTAGGGGGGGGTTTGCATTTGGGCAAGAGGGTATGGTTGCAGTAAAATTACATTGTGAGAAATATGCGGGCGAATTTTGAGTGAGGTTTTCCCATTTAACAAGGAACTTCTCTTAGGTTAAAAAAGTTTAATAATCCTCTAACCCACTCAGCATTGCCAACGCGAAAAGATCTGCAATATCAACAAACTCATTCTTGGTGTATTTTCCACAGTGTACACTTTAAGTTGCGACTGGCAATCGCTCATACACTCAAACAGACCACCATCAATACCAACACAAACCACCACGCCACTACTACTATCGTACTCATCAACATCATCATACCATCAGTACCATGTCCCACCACATCAAGGCGCATTTCCGCCGCCAATCGATGCGCGAAACTTACACACTTGTGCTGACTGCAAACTGCTTTACTTAGCTTTGCCCTGCTAGTGCCGCACACACACACACACAAGCGCCGCGCCGCGCCTCCGGGATCGTCCACATATGCAAGCGGCACCAAACACTTCCGACCCGTCCACCATTCGCCATTCACCATTCGCCAATTCGGCATCCGCTGTTTCGCATTCAAAATTCAACACCACGGCCAAGTAATAAAATGCAAAATGAATATGAAGCGCCAAAATATGACTCACTTCCACACATAGGAGCGAAACTTTACTGTATGCAGTAACTGCACTTTTGGCCATTTTCCCTGGAGAGTAACGTACGTACGCCCTCGCCCAACTTCGTCCAGTGCCATTTAGCATTTTTGGGTGCCTCAAATAATACGCAAGCAAATGTGCGGCAATATTCCATTAAAAAGTGCAGCAGCAGCGACCCAAACTGTTGAAAGTTTCAGCAAAGTGTGCGATGCCAAAGCGAAAAAAATAAATGCAAACGACGTTAGGCAGTTTTCGGTGGGGAGCAGTACACAAATAGCAAACCGACCGAGTCCAGTCAATATGGACCTCGAGGCTGAAGTGGGTGGGTGGCCGTATGTTGGTGCTGAGGCATGAGCATTCATGTCTATACTGTGTGCCTAGCTGTTGCTGCCGCTGCACCGCACATAAATTCAGCAATTGCTGCATTTTTGCTGTCTGCCTGCTTCTTCGTGCGCTTCTTTTGTCCGATTGTCCGTTTGTATCCTTGCTTTTGTTGGAGTTCGGGTCGTGGTCATTAATATTGAAAAGGGGCCAGGTTTTTGGCGTACTCTTGTTAGCTGCTGGACATATGATGCCATACGATAGGGTTGTCTACTGCCTGCAGCTGTTGTTGCTGTTTGTGGTGACGCAGACGGGAGTGGGTTAGCTTGGGCACTAGTGAGTTTTGGTCAGTTTATGCTGTTTGTTAACCCTTTAACACATGCAGCACTTTGACCTCTTGCAGTAACAGCACCAGCAGCAGCAGCAGCAACATTTCCCATGCGAGAAATTAGGAAATTGCATTTGGCGATAGTAACGGAATTGAACTATTTTCATAGTCGTTGGGCGTATTTTCGTTATGTCTGGGTGGGGGGGGGGCGGTGGGATGTTCGTGGGGGCGGCTACATGAGGGTGGTTTGATGGTGAATTATTAGCCTCCATTATGGCAAACGGAAGTCACAGTGGTGCATAGACATCTGGAAATTGGCAAATGTAAATTTTCATTGCGGAAATTTATTGCGAAAATTTGTGTAAAATACGCGATTCCCTTTTTTGTGGGGGCAGCCTAAAAAATTCATAATATAGTGCGGATTTGTGAATTGAATGGGGTGCACTTGCTTTGAAGTTTCGAGAATTTAATTGTGAAATAATGATGTGCTGCATTTAAAAGACTTGACCACGTTTTAGCAGAAGTGTAGAGAAAAATATTTGCGTTACTATCTAGTTAGTAAGAAAGATGATGGTTTGTTAGGCCCTTGCGAATACTTCCCCACAAAAAAGTTCTTTTTATATTACAACTTAGGCACTTCTTCCTTGTTTGACCAATATAATCGTAGGTCAGTTTTGGACGCTTCCAGTATGCTACAACGAAGTCGAATGGAGCTACTTCGTCCATATGCCTGACAATGTCAGTGTCTGCATACCTCTGAAATTGCTCGAAGTTGTATTGTGCTCGGAGACATTGCTTACTAGTGATTTTCTATAGAATCCTATCAGCCTTTACTCGTCATAGTCTAAGCTTTGGTACCATAAAGTAGAACGGACAAGGTTAGGGATTCGAATAGTTTAATTATTCTCGATTGGACTCTACTTTACAAGTGACTACCAAGCTCGATGTCGCAGGAATTATCAAACACTCCAGACTGTCGTCATTGTTGTTGTTAACCATAGCACAAACATAGACGAAGTCTATAGTCCGTACCCTGAATTTATACTTATCATTGGCTCGTGTGTTGGGTTGTTATGTGTAAAATAGTTGCGGCGATGTTGAGGGTAGCACACATTATTTTCTCCATTGTAAGACTGACGAAATCGAACTTTAAGTGAAATCACATTTTTCATAAAAGAACGATTAGTTCTGGGTGTATACGTCTGCGGTAATTTCTGAAAATTAATAAGCTTCGCCGGGATACCAAATCCAGGCTTCATACCTTATTGTGCTATCGAAAACGGATCCGCAAGCGACGAACATCTGGTCAATAGTGAACTGGGATTCTCCTTCTTGTGGGTTGGGCAGAATACACTTGGTACCAGTGACCACATCTTGCCAGCTCCTAGCCTTCGGTCTTGAACCAATCAGAAGACTGATCGTCATACTGTCGTAAAGGCACTTAAATGTTCGAAAGCATTTTCAGACCTCATGACTGACCCTGTACTCTTAAATCTATTCTCACTTTTGCTGCTTGTGACTCAACAATGTCCTGGATTAAAATACAAAATGTATAAAATTCTCATTAATTTAAATTTTTCTTTTAATTTCGCTTGACCGACGTTGCACAAATGTCACTTTGCCACCTACTGTGACAGAGAACTTCACGCGGGCACCACGGCATGTCCACACTGGCAGACAGAAGCAGTCTGCAGACAGCAACTGTCATGACAATTAGTTGGCATCCTCAGATTCATTAGCCAAGCATTTAACTATTCTTTAAAGACGACTTTCCATTTCCACAGGACTGGCCACTTTCGCTTATGGTTTCGTATCAATTTGAAGGCGCTACTCCTCATCAAGCTGTCTGATGGTGTGTGGTGGTGCGGTGGCGGTGTCTTTCTCATTTATTTTCACACTTTTATCTATAATTTTTTCGCCCTCATTTTTGCCGCAAGCACCTTGCTAAACTGACAACGATTTTCCGTTCGTTGGGTTGGCACACCTGATGCTGGCCGTATTTTTATTTATTTTTTTAGTTCTTGTTTCTTTTCTATTTTAACCTCAATTCGGGGCTTGTGTTATTGCGTTGCCTTTGAGCGCTCAAGAAGCTATTCTTGTCTGGGAGAGCCTACCCTTATCAACATCTTCTTCGACTTAGGGTATGAAGCAGGTCTTTCACCCAGATTCGTTCGCATGCTTCTTAATTGGATCATTTTCTTTTATAAGGTAGGTAGGTTCGCTGCTTATTTTTTCATTGTGGTTGTTGTTGTTGCTCTTCGGTTCCTTGTGGTTCTTTTTTTTTTGTTCGCCAGTTATTATGATTAATTTGCTGTGGCCCCTTTTGTCGTTCCGTTCGAACACTGCTTGTGTATTGCAGTGTATACTTACGTGTTCTGGTGGCAGGCATGGCATGAGGTCAGATGTGTGATAAATTTCAGCACAATTTACTAAATGAAGGCAGTAAGTGTCGCAGCTGTGTCCTAAAAGAGGCGTTAATTAAATGGCGAACGGAAAACGTTTGACCCATTTTCGCATTTGGACAATTTATGTACTAACGTGGCGGATGGTGAAAGCGAGAAAGCCGTTGCTGTTTAAATATTTCGCTCACTTCATTTTCTACTGCACAAAATTTAAATAAATGTTTTAAGCCTTGTTTAGTTTGAAAACTGTTTGAAATTTCAGGCAAACTACTCTACTCACGCATAGAATTCATTTCGGGAAACTTTTCATTCCACACAATCCGCGGGCCAACGTTGACGCGCTTCAAATTTAATGCTTTTGTACCAGGCCAGAAGCTATACAGCACGGCCAACGATGTTGTCAACGTAATGATTGCTGTAGTTGTTGTTCTTGTTGGTGGCACTGGCTGGTGCTGGTGGTGGTTGCCTGTCCGTCCTTTGCTGGCGAGTAAATCAAAACATTTTGTTAATACGTTAGGTGACATAATGTGCACGAAGTATCAGCAGCATCATTCACGCGTGGCATTTGCCTAACATATACGTCTATTCTGTCTATGTGGTAACGAGGACTTTCACGCGTTCTTGTTTGCTCAGCCAAAATATCCTGCAGCGTTGGATTTGCCGTGCCTTGTTGCTGGTTTTTCGCGCAATGTTACTGTAACGGAATTAACCAACATGTTGTGTTGTTAGTCGCGGTCACTTTGAGAATGTGTGAATGGCAGACATTTGGTGTTTGTGAATAATTCGCTCCATTCGGTGACAATTTCGAAATACGCCACTAAATGAATGAAAGTCGCAAAAAAGTCCATTGTAGTTGTTGTAGTTGGATCAGCTTAAACTTTGTTGAAACCAACTGGGAACGAATTCGAATGTGAATTCGGTCACAGAGAAACAAATGTATCTCAGCTATTTTATCGTTGACTGGCATGTCATAAAGAAAGTTGAGTAATTGAAATGACTGATTCTCCCACATGAAGGTAATTGAATTAAAAACAGAAAAATATGATGTTCTCTCCACTGCGTCACTCTCAGACAACTGGCATACCTATAAAGGAATAATAATGAAAAATTTAAAAAAAAATAGTTTTTTAAAAAGCAAAAAAATAGTTTCAGCAAATTTCGATTTAAAATTAGGGGTTTTTCATAATCTTCATAATCTGCAATAAACAAACCAGCAAAAATTAATTTAAAGAAATTTTATTCTCTGCTTTTTTCTGCTTTTTAGTCGGTTGAAGGGTTATGTCTTTAAAAACTTGTTTTTTCACTTTTTTTTTATTTTTTCCCTTTTTGTGCCCTTACACACACTGTGGCTGGGTATACTAACTTTAACACAATGTTTGTAACGCCCGTTTCCGGTATGGAAAAGTATATATATTTTTGATCAGCATCACCTCCTGAGTCGATTAAGCCATGTCCGTCTGTCCGTCCACACGATAGCGGTCGCAGTTTTTGGAGATATCGACTTGAAACTTTGGGTACATGATTTTCTCTTCAATACTAAGATCAAGTTCGAGAATCAGCCAAAGCGGACAAAAACTGGGCGTGGCTCCTATATAACGACAAAAAATGGTCAACATTTTCCGAGAATTTTGTATCGTTGTATTCGCTTGTAATTGTTGAGAAATGGATTTTTAACATGGTCCGAGCTTCCAAAACCAGATATTAAAGGGTCGAAATGGGGTCTTGAAAAAAGAAAATGTTGGTGGTTGGATTGGGAATTTTTAGAAACGGATTTTGGACGTGGTCCTAGTCTCCAAACCACCTCAAAATGGGGTCTTGAGACCAACTTTTTTTATGTTTGAGGTACTTCTAAATGGGGTATTTCAGAAGATAGTTCACTCTCTAGTTATACCCCCACACTCACTGTGGCAGGGTATACTCACTTTGTCACAACGTTTGTAACGCCCATAAGGAGGCGTGTCCGGTATGGAAAAGTATATATATTCTTGATCAGTATCAACTCCTGAGTCGATTTAGCGATGTCCGTCTGTCCGTCCGCACGATAGCGGTCGCAGTTTTGGAGATATCCACTTGAAACTTTGGGTACATGTTTTTCTCGTGAATACTGAGATCAAGTTCGAGAATCAGCCAAATCGGACAAAAACTGGGCGTAGCTCCCATACACCGAAAAAAAAAAGGTAAAAATTTTTTATTTTTGTATTCGATTGGAAATGTTTAGAAACGTATTTTCGACATGGTCCGAGGTTCCGAAGCCACATATATAAGGGTCTAAATGGGGTCTTTAGACCTTTTTTTTTTTTTTTTGTGGATTTTTTTTTGGAAATTTTTAGAAATGGATTTTGGACATGGTCCGGGCTCCAAAACCACCTATAATTGGCTCAAAATAGGGTCTTGAGACCACATTTTTATATGTTCGAGGTACTTCTTCCTACTGTGTGGGGGTATTTCAACTTCGGTATAGTCCACTCTCTAGTTTTTTCCTTTTTTTGATTTTATTTTTCCCCACAAAAGTAATTTGTGCCCTTCCCCTTTACCCCCACACCCCCCTAGGGGGGTATACAATTTTATTTTGTCAATGAGAACCCACCAACCCAATTTCATCATGGCTGGTTGAAGTTATCGGAAGTTATGCCTTGTCTAAGAAAAAGTTGTTTGAGTCCCCCCTCAGTCCTCTCAGACCACAAAATGCAATCAAATACATTGCCACTGGATTTCTATTTGGTCAAAAATTTCAACTTCTTAGCTTATGTCGAACTGTATGTATACAAATACAGTCAAGCCAACGCAAGTTAAGTAAAGGGTTATAACAAGTCACTCTCAATTCTTCTTTTTCTGTTGTTCGCTTCTCAATAATTGTCTTTTATGTGCTGCTCATTTAATTCGAATTAATTAAATGCAATACATTGACTGATGTCTTCTGCACAGCCAGCCGTCCAGCTGCTCCCCACAGCCCCGCTTGCATTCGAGGAAATAAACAGCATTCGCAGTTTTGTTTTTATCAACGGCCAACACAAAAGTCACATTCACTTTTGACATTTGACAGCATCAACGAACAGCAACAGCAGCAACACGTTGTCACCATGCAAAAGCGCCACCATCGAGCCTATCACTTGTCTCTCCCTTGCCGGACAATTCATTACACTACACCACCGCCACACTGCTTTGAGTTGCACTTATTATTCACGATTGCAGCAAAGCGAACGTCGGGCTGGCAAAATGAGAAATGAAACGACTCCAATTCGCCTTCGCATCGTTTATCCTTATTACAATTTCTGATTTTTTTTCTCCAATCTTGTTGGATTTGGGTTGTTGTTGCCTTTTTGCTTGCCTTCCTTTTTTCATTTTTTCATTCTTTCTGTTTTTCTGAATTTTTCTTCCAATTGACAGCGTTTTTGCTTTTTGTCTTTTTTTTTGTTTTGTTCCATCGTGTCGCTGTTGTAAATTCACTTCCGCTCTGTCGGCGACAACACGTGCCGCGCTCACTGAATGGACGCCATTATTATTATCATCATCATGGCGTGCGCGCTTTCGTTTGTTCGTTGGGCGCCATTGTGACTTACGCGCTCTGTGCCTTCCGTTGACAGGGTTGCATTGGATGTTCGCTGGCGTAGCATCGAGTCGAGTCGAGTCGAGTCGAGCTGTGAGGTGTGTTGTGAAGAATGCAATCAACTCTCATTTAGCAGGATCATTTGTCACTTCAGTTTATGGCAAAAGTATGCTGTCGAGTTGGTCGTGTTGCTGCCATTGGTGTTGCTGTTGCTGCTTCTGTTGTCGTTTACACACATTTTGTTTTTCCCCTGTAATTTTTTTCTGCTCTGAAATAAATGTTTGTTGTTCTCTTTTTTGGGCACAAGTGTTGCATTTTAAACTGGCCTTGGACGAATGTGCACGTGGAATTTTTTTTAAGATCATCATCAATTTCGTACTTAGTATAGTCCGAGAATTCGGTCTGTCAGTGCTTTAGTTTGGCTTGATGTAATTTCCTGTGGAGTATTTGTCACTCTATGGAAATGACATTTCGCCAGTTTGCAGTTGCTTGTTTTACTTGCCCCCTCCCTTCCCCCGAAAATGTTATGCCCCATGGTCATTCGCATAAATCAATTTGTCTCGCATTGCCTGCCGTTGATACTATTTCATGTTGATAGTTCTTTCCATTTTTAGTGTTGTTGTTTGCTGTACCTTCCATCATCATCATCATCATCATCAGCAGCAGCATCATCGTTGCAGTTTGCAGTTGTGCAATTTGCAAACATTTTTCAAATGCAATTGTAAATGCAAAATGGATTTTCATCGCCAGTGCTGTCAATTTGTTTATTGGTTGTTCTTCTTGTTGTTGTTGTTGTTGTTGTTGTTGTTTGCAGTGCCAGTGAGTGAATCAATTTAATAAATGGGCAATCTGGCTGGCTTTCACTTAGTTTTGCATTTTTGTGCAAATTTTCGTAAAACGATGTTAGCAAAGGTGAATCCATGCAAAGGGAATTCTATATTATTTGTTATAGAAAATATAAATCGGTTCAGGGGCAGACTTGTTTACCAGAATTGTGTATTTTCCTAGCAATGCTTCAAAAATAATCTATTCAAATTTGTAGCGAATTTCGAAGCACGTGCCCAAAATAGTTTACCAAATGCATTTTTTATTCAAAAGAATTAAATTTGCCACATTTTCAGAGAATTTATTGCATTTTTGCTTTGAAAAGTGCCGAACAAATTGCTTTGGAATGGAATAAATTAATCTTATATGTATATGAATATGTATACATACATATATAAATTATATAAATGTAAAACTTCAGTACCCTATCCTTTCAAATTGTATGGCTAACAGTTACTCGATTCAAAGATACTTACTTTTAATTCAAAATTCTTACGTTTTTAAAAATAAAGTTTCGGGGTTTTTCGGCATGTTACACTCAAAGAAGGCGTAATTGCTGCAAATGCTGAATACTTTTAGAGAAAATACGCTTGTATTTGGAGTGATTGAAATCGTTGACTGCTAACGAAAGTAATTTGTTGGAAACGTTTTTAGTTTCTCACAAATGTAAAAACCGTTTCTTTCAAATACAGCCTCGTTTGTAACAAACTTAGTTAATTTGTCTAAATTTAAATGTAATGTAATGTAAATGTAAATGTGCTTTTCATTTCAAGTGATACAAATTTAATTATTTTGTGCTAGGAAAAAGGTGATCATATGGCAGGGACGTAACCAGGGGGGGGGGGAGGCGTTTGGGGTGTTCGAACCCCCCCGAAATCTATGAAGTAATAGAAAAATGTATGGAATAGTTATGAAATTTAAAAGAATTTAAGAGAAAGTTCCGTATCTCCTGGATATTTTATTGTATTTAAAACTTTCGTGTACCAAAAACTGGAAAAATTCCAGTTTTAGCATTCGTTATTAAGCTTCGAATATCACGGTTTACATTTACATCAAAGTGAAACAGCTTGTGAATGTTTAAAGTTATTCGAAATTTCCTGTGAATCAAATTAAAGTGTGTTTAAAATTAAAGCAGGGACGTACCCATGAAGGGGAGGGTGGTTTTGAGGGCTTTAGGCCCCCCCCCCCCCCCCCCGAAATATATGAACACAATACGTCGATTTTAGAATAAATCCTTTTCTCATAAAAAAGCGTTTCCTAGTTTCTTTCTTCAGTAGAGGTAAAAAAAAATTTGTGAAAACCCCCTCCGAAATTTTTTTCTGGTTACGTCCCTGTCATATGGCATGTAGAGGACATTCTCTCGCATCGGAATGTGGAAGAAAATGACATTCAAACAGTGAATATTATTTCACCTTATATGGACGAGTAATCGAATTTGCTTGGAAGTCTAGTATATAGGATAACCTTTTGGAGTCAAGCGTTGTCAGATATTGATATTTCTGCAAAATGTAGTTTGGTTCATCTGCAACAAGACCTCATCATTAGTTTTTCCTTTTATCATATTTATGTATTTTTAATATAATTTACAAGAATTCTCTATCAGGAAGGTATTCAATCTACGCCCAACAATGCAAGAAAGAGGCGTAGTGGGTGGAAAAAAATGTTTGCTAATAACAAAAGACAGAAGTTATTAATATAACCAACGACCTTCCACAAATAATTTACCATCACGGACAAAACAATTACTCAAAATTTGCAACATCACTGTTCTTTGAAATGAAAAAGTCAACTAATTGTATTCTGTTGATGGCGAAAGTTATATAATTAGTCACTCTATGGAATAGATCCTTCAATAGAATAAAAAGGGTTTTCTAAGAATTTATTTGATGTTAGATCACAGTGTGTGCCATGTTTCTCCATTTTCCCCTGTTTGATTTTAACCCCTGGTTATTTTAACGTGTAAAAGGTTAAGTTACACAGAGAGAACTGTATTGTGTGTTATAGTCATAATATTGATTTATGAATAAAAAAAATATAATTTATACTTTTTAGTAATGAATACTGATTTTTATTAGTTGTGACTAAAATCAATTCAATTATGATTTTTTATTAATGGATCAATATTATGACTATAAAACACCATACCTGCAAGCAGTTCTCTCCGTGTAGTGTGATTTCTGCAAATTAAATATCGATTGTGATACGTTAACACCTCCTAACTAGCACCTTTTGACATAGATAGCTCAAAGCATCAAATTCTTTTCCGAGGTATCAACTTATGACTATCGATATGCTAAATTGCAATGGCATGCAAATAACCAGCTTTGAAACAGTATTTTTTTTTTCATTAATTTTTGCTGCTAATATAATTATAAACACATATTTTTTCCAAGGACCTCGTCCTGGTCCCTTAACAAAATATCTTCATTCACTGAATTATTTTTTAAAATATGTAACATAAAATCTTAAAAATTGTTTTTCTATTTTTATTTCAGGTAAGTTGATGGCCATACAAAATATTATCAAACTAATTGGGTAATCTTGAAAAATGTTTATAAAAAATTGCTAAAAAGTACTACTCAAAAAAGGTAAATCATACAAACACACTAACTCCAATTAATTCTTTAACGATCAATAATGATTTATTACTTATAACACACCTATAAACACTAAACAACTAATGAAATATTGATGTTTCGACACGCTTTTTTTTATCTACTCACACCCAGTTGGTAACTTCTGATGTAAGTACAGACAGATAACAAACAAATCGTTCACACATTTCTGACTACAATAGCAACAACAAAAACAATAAAAAAAACAACTTAGATTAATATTTGAACAAGAAAAATAGCAATAAAATGAAATCTGTCAAATAGTAGAAAAAACACAACAAAGCCACCACATGTGAAACAACAATAACAAAAATGAGTTTATTAACATTTTGTTAGTTAAATGGAATTAGCTACTTTCAAAGTGGCAATTTACTGGTTAAACGCTTGAGCAAAACAAACATTAGGAAATTGAAAAAAAAATTATGACTTTGCTAATGACTTGAGGCGGTGCGTTAAATGTAATGGGAGAAAATCGGTAACATATCAGAAGGGAAATTAAAGAATGTGACGTAAATACTTGTAATACAGTGACAGATGACACCAGTCTACAAAGTGCTATGATTCGACGTCTAATTTAGGACATTTAACTATTCCCAACTATGGAGTTTCCAAATGAAGTTCTAATTAGCCACAATTATGTTTCGGGAGTGTGCAAAACCATAATTAATTTCATTTGTAATTTCATTTGCCTGGCGGTATGTGTGAAAGTGAATTAACCACCAACAGTGTCGATGCACAGTGGGCTATTGTACGAAAGAGAACTTTCCATCCACTTCATCAGCAGTGGATGAAGGCCAAGAAGAATGAGTGTGTGTGTGTGTGTGTATGTGTGTAGGCACATTGATTGGCCTGTAAGGCTAATACTGGCGGGGGAACACCTCTAAATTTCCATTGCCGCATTTTCTATTTTGTACGCTGTTGCGCCGTTGGTGGCTGTCCGCCATTAATAAATCAAACTGAATGAGCGAGGCAAACCACGAAAAATGTCCAACTGATCGACCGACATGGACAGACGCTCAATTAAATTGGCCCCGAGATGAGATGTTCCACTGCGGGTATCTTAGGCAGGAATTAGAAAAACCTACTTCAGGTGTAAATTTGTGCGAAGTGCACTCCTGTGGCTATTCTGAGAACAAACACACACACACAAACACAAATTTGGAACGATAAAAAGGTTTTGAGTAGTCGATACTTGTTTTTTTTTCTTTGCGTTTATGTTCCTTTTTCAATTTTTTCGTGTGCGTTTCGGTGGCCTTTGCACTGGATTTTTTTAAACAATTTTTTTTCCTCTCATTATGGACACGCCATCAGTCATTCTCAATCAAGAATTATTCTCTTACAAATTTCGGTTCTGTTGTAAATCCGTTTCGTTTACAATTTTTTGTATTTTTTTTTTTTCTGTTCGATTTTATGTTAATAAATGATTAATTTGGCTGTCAATCAATTTGTTAATTCGTTACAAATGCGGTTTTATCGCTTTTCAATTAAAAGTTGTTGTTGTTTATGGTTTTTTACACCACGCAAAATGCTCATTTAATTGACAGAAGTGCATACGTTAGTTGAATGCTTATTTTTTTTTTATGTATATTGGAAAAATATATTAAAAATATAATCACACACAATTAAAAGTCAACAGTCGCCCACATTTAATATGAACATAAATTACAAAAAATAATACTTGAAAAGTAATCATTTTTAAAGTTTAGTAAAGTCATTGCGAGTAGAATTGTACATACACAATCTTCAACATTTAATTCGATTAACAAATGAACTTCGGACCAGGCTGGCATCTTCCAATATTAAAGAAGATAGCGCTAAACCATGACAGTGCTAAATTTATGAAACTAAAATAGGGAATCACCGATTCATGGGTGTTACCCGTTCAATCTGGTCATTTCAAGTTTTTTCTATTTTGATTTAATTTAAAAATAATTATGTTCTACTGTGAAGAGAGCTTTACTACAATGCTTCTGTCTGTCTAAATTTATAGATAAGGTACGAAATGTTTTTTTTCTTCCCAACTCAGACGTCTGGTCTACTCTTGAACCTAGTGCACCTCTTCGTTGTCATAATACCCTACACCTTATAAAGTAAGGGGTATATTCACTTTGATAGGGAGTTTGTAACGCCAATATCAAGGCGTGGTAGGTATAGAAATTATATATAGTCTTGATCAGCTTTACCTCCTGAAATGATTTGGCCATGTTTGTCTGTCGGTCGGCTCTGTAAGTACGATTACATGAACTTAAAGATGGGCGGTCCAAACTCTGGGTTTATTTTTATTAGGTCCTAGGTGGACTTGGTATTGCAAATTGGTGTACTCTCACGTCTACCTTCCATACAAAATACTTAAAAATCGTAATTTGTGACATACCATTACCATTTTGTTCTTGTTGCCTTTTCTTTCTTTCCGATTCCATGTTCAGAGACCCAGTAGCTGTAGGGAATATATATGCATATATGAGTCGAGTTTGACCGGCTGAAACCTACTCACTTGTTATTGTTGTTATTGTCACGTGAAACCAAATGCCGATGAAAAGTTCAATGATTTTTGCACAACAAATCGCTTATCAGTTTTTTTTTTGTTTCTTGAGAGACTGCGTTGCCAAGCGAATGATGTATCTATAGCCGCTATAGATGCTTTGCTAGTTTAAAAAAATCAACGTCGTAAAATCATTAGGTAATAAACATTATTTTAAAATAACCTCGGTGAATTCGGACCATTGTACCACAGGTCTATGGTAAAAATCATATCAATAACATAAATTTTTGCAAAAATATTGACAATATATTGAAATCGCTGTAATGCACAAACGTCATTAAGATTGCGTGTGATTTTCCCCATTCTCAATGCGCTGTATTCGTATTACAACAACATTTTGTATTCAATAATAACAAGCGTAAGATTCTGACCAAAAAAAACCAATATTTAATTCTATGCGATTATCAATGATTCTGAAGCGAGACAGCTTTTAAGATTCAAGTTCTGTTAAGTAGCATTCGAGCAGCGCAAGTGAACGGAACAAACAAAATTTATTACAAAAATCGATTTTATATTAATTAATTTTTAAATTTAATTTCAACTATAACTGAACGAAAATACAGTGTGCCGCAAACATGCTGAGGCATCAGAAGAAAGTGATTTGCCGCGTATTGTGCGATATTTTGGTATTGACCGTTCTGCTAGTTGCGTCTGCGAATTTGAAACGTTTTTGGGGCGCTCCAACTAAGCGTGGCTTCTTCTGTGATGACACGTCCCTCAAGTATCCCCACAAGGAGGACACCATCAGCACTACGCAACTCTACCTCATCGGGCTGTATACACCCATTCTGATCGTAGTTGTGGTGGAAATTTGGAATTTTTATGCTGAACGATTGAAGAACAAGCAAAAGTCCATTGCTTTAAGTGTGGGCGAGTTGTCATCACTAATTGCTCCGCTCTACAGTGTGTTGACGAAATTCCTATTTGGCTTTGCCGCTGAACGTCTAATCAAGGCTGTGGGCAAGTACACAGTGGGAAGATTGCGTCCGCATTTCTTTGCCGTCTGTCAACCGCAACTCGCCGATGGTTCCAGCTGTGCCGATTCGCACAATCACGGTGTGTACCTGCAGGCGTACACGTGCGGTCCTGAAAAAGCCACCGATACCGTCAGTGACCTCTTCACCGCCGCCACACCGGAAATGCTGAGCAGCGTACACGTTTCCTTTCCCAGCGGACATTCCAGTTTATCCTTTTACGGCATGATTTTCATCGTCCTCTATCTGCAGCAGCAGCAGCAGCAGCAACAGCGGAATTCACGTCATGTTATGCCAACAGCGCTGGTGCGGCATTCGCTGCAGCTGGTATGCCTGCTCTTAGCCTGGTTTGTCACCTTAAGTCGTGTGGTGGATTACAAGCATCACTGGTCGGATGTATTGGCTGGTGCGATACTGGGCGCCAGTGTTGCCGTTGCGGTGTCCTTGTGTGTACAGCGACAGCGTTGGTGTCTGCCGACTGTGGCTTGGAATGTGGGGCACGGTGATAATGCGACGGAGCAGTATTTGAATGTTGCACTCGAATCAAAGGTGGCGGTTGCCGTCGCCTCCACTGCCTCCACTGCCGCCGCCGCCGCTACATTAGCAAATGTTAATGAGAATTTGTGCTCTGTCGAGGTTGTGGCTCGATAATTAGTCTAGTCCTACATTTCGAATGTAATTACTCGTAAGCTGTGATAGGCCGCTAGTAGATAGCATTTTGGCGAAATATTACATTTCAGTTTTTAAACTTTTGCCCAAATTTAATCGCAATCGCAAAATTATCTCTGACATTAAATTGTATATTATCTTGACTAAAACTCTATCTGCGTATTAAATTGTATACAGCTTTTGTACTTTTTCTACTTGTTGAGAACCAACTGTTATCGTTCGTTAAGTAAATACAACACAAAAATTCACTGTCATCTTGAGTGAATCATTTTTTTATTCTGTTCGAGGTGCAAATGTTATTTTTTGGCAATTCATGTTCCACAAGCAGATACTAGAAACCATTCAGTACACTATCCAGCTAAGTACACTGAGAAAACAATCAAAACGAAACGTTGTCAAAACTTACCGATTCGTTGTCAATTTCCAGCCAAAACTAAATGTTCGGATTAAGACAAAAAATTAGTTTTTAATTTTTTTTAATAATTGTGCATTTTGGTTCCAAGGAAAAGGATTTTTACCCGTTTCCAATCACAACCATGCAGTTTTGGATTTTTTTCTCAGTGTAGTTAAGTTAAGTTTAAAATGTGAATCGGAATAATATGTATGAGATTTGTTGCCAGTTCTGCCAAATATTGAAAGAATTTCAACAGGTTAAACAGGTCGATTATAATCTGAAAGGTCAAAATTCCTGGTTTATATTCAAGGCTGCCAAGATTTTCCCAAATCCGAAAATCAAAGTATTTTTTCAGTCACATATGGTTGTGCTTTATTTTAATAATATCTGAGAGTATTTAGGCAAATATTTGTCAAGTCTGACTGAGGCTTTATACTCACAATATTGATCCATCAAAAAGTTATAACTGAATTTATTTTAGTTATAAATACAAAGGCTTAATATAAAACAAAATCAGTATTCATGACTAAAAGTTTAAAATTATGCTTTGTTTTATTCGAGGATCTATATTGTGACAATTTCTGCAAACAGTTCTGTTCCATAGTCCGCCCTCTGCCCATTCATCACATTCAAAACTTTAGCGAAATCGTCGAAACAGTGCTTACGTAAAATATAGCGAACAAAATATTTGCCACGCCCACCTTCTTAAGTTATAAGGGAACAAACATGCACACACATGCAATAAGACAGTATCCCGTTACAGGTCCAACTGTCACAACATTCTTTCCGTTTTAGAGATACGGCGTAGCTCGATTGTTTTTGCTGTAGTTGGCCTCGTAAGCATTTAATTAATTACCCTACAGCGCACTATTTTGTACTAGTACCTACGATTTTGTACCAGTACCTATGATCTAATTCACTTAAGTAAGAACGAAACGAGGCTATCCATTTATGAGCTGCGCATAGCTACGTCGCTCATGCCGCTGTGCACCGCAGTAGACAGAACACTAAGAACTAAAGCTTGCACTAGTATGAGGTTATGCAGCGGGAAGGTAATTGACTCCTTCGTATTACAAGCCCATTTTAAATGCGACAGGAGTAGGCATTGCTTGGAGATAATAACTGTCTTATGCGAATTAGTGATTTGCCACTTTTGTACTAGTACCTCACGCTGCAGTATCCTCTCAAAGTGGGAATTTATTTGTATTTAGCTAATTTTGGTTTTTAAATGCGGTTATCTCAAAAAAAACATTTTTGTTGTTGTTTAATTCTCTTTTCGAAATGTTAAAGACGATCCACTATGAAACTGAAAGCTTCACATTCAAAGCAAATGCAAATATTGTCGTATATTCTATACTTGCAAATTGTATTTAAACTGTCTGACAATTACTAATTAAGTAATGCGTAATTCCCTTATCCTCTGATGAAGTGGAATACAATTAAATGTCAAATTTTTTTCAAAATGGATTTTGGAATAAGGGTTGAAAAGATGCTTATGGAAACCTCTGTTATGTACTTAGTGATTTTTTAACTTTACGGCGACGATATTATATTCCTCCATGCACATTAGACAGAAGTTTCGTCTTACATCCGTAGAACAGCAAACGCAGACTACCAACACATACCAGCATCGAAGAATACTTCAATCGCATCATGGCTTAAGGCATTGAAATCTTCTTTCTCCTGAGAAAAAATGCTTAATCATTTTATGATTTCAGATTTAGCGTTGGAATGGCAACGAATTTCAAACGTTTACCTGCCTATAAACAATCTGATTGGCACGTGTGGAATGCAATATGAATCATCCACATTCCAATAAGGCCCCGTCGCCGCTTCAGGGTTTGGCAAAACTATTTACAGATTGTGAATAACATTTAACTACTAACAAATCGACAAAGAAGTTATAGACAATAGCGACGTTTTGGAATGAATGCATGGAATGTATTTATTTGGCTTAAATTTATGAAAACATATTTTTGTACTTACATAATGAGTTTTGAATTGAGGTTAATTACGAAAAGCGAAACAAAGTAAAATGAAAAGTTATACGATTGAATGAACACTTAGAAATACTAAAGTCTAATTGTAAATAATACTATGAGAACATTACTTAAAAACACACAATTTATTTGGCAATTCGGCGAGTCAATCAAGAGCACTCTCTGTCCCTCTAACTGTATCTCTCTCTCTCTCTCACACTCTACTAAACTTTAGTGCAATACTCTTCATTACTAAAGCTATTCACTGTATTTATGGAATTCAACGAATACGGCGGCGGTGTGGAGATGACCTCCTGCAGCGTTGTTGTGGTATCCTGACGCGGTATGCTCAGCTTTAAATGGGCGCTCCGTGGAATTTTGAACATTTTCGAAATGTATAGCGCCGTGAGCACAGCTCCTACGATGCCAATCAGTGAACCCACCAGCACATCGGACCAGTGATGCCAATTGTCCATAATACGGCTCAGCGCGGTGAACCAAGCCAAAACGAGCAATGCGAACTGCAGGAAGTGACGTGTCAGTTGAGATCCGCGCCATGTAAATTTCTTTTGTAAATACAGAGCCAAATAGACCATGGCGAAGAAGACCAGACTGGAGTGACCACTGGGAAAGGAGAGTCTTGCCTGGCGGACATCTTCGGCGGCATAGCCATGCGCAACACAAACATAATTCTCAACATAGCGATAGCGATTCTGTGGATCGTCACAAGTGGAGCCATCCCTCAGCTGTGGCTGGCACACCTCCATGAAGTGAGGCCTCAGGCGTCCAATTGTGTACTTGCCCACCTCGGTGGCATCAAAGGTCAACACCAGGCCCACGCAGAAGTAAGCCATTTGTTTGGCGCACTCGGCCAACCAAGTGGGGGTCTTCCAGCCAAACAGCAGCATTGATTCGCCCATCTGGCCGCCGCGATAGAAACGCAGAAACTCCACGATAATGATGAAAAGTTGCGGCAGCAGACCCACTAGTAGACCCAGCATTACCGGCGTCACCGTATTCCCATGAAATGGATAGCGTATGGTCTCATCGTCACAGAAGAAGCCGCGCCGGAACGGTTCGATGCCGAATTCAAAGACAACAATTGGTATTAGCAGAACAATGAAGATCAGCAAGTCCAGGAGTATGCGCTGGGCTAATTTGCGATCATCGGCTGGTGTTGGTGTTGTGGAATGCATTTTCACTAATTGTTCACTTGCTTGTGTCGTTCGGTTGCTTTTCGTTGTGAATGAGGAAGCGTTCTCGATCGAGTGACGATGACGTCAGTTGGAATGTGTTTTTAATTAGTTAATATTATTAACTAAGTTCGTTCTCTACGCACTCGTTGCTCGTAGTCAGCGATGCGCGTCGCAGGGTCGTCGAGTGACTGAAGTTGAGCGGACCCCGTCCATGTAATTTATATTTGAAAAACGCTGCCTCTCAGTGTGTGGCTTTAATTTGTATACCCCAACTGTCAGAGAGCGCTCCCGCAGCCGTTCGGTTATTTTTGTTTTGAATGTTACTATCATTGACAGTAGAACTAGTTGGAGTAATTGTGATAATGAAAGAAGCCGGCTTGGACACTGAGAGAAATAGGGGTAGTTGACAGTATTTTCGAGTGAATTACATTAATACAATCAAGTTAAGCTGATGAGTTGAGACCATACAGTTGCATCTTGAAACGGTAGCTTTTCTTGCACGAATTGTAATATCTATCAGACTATATTTTGTTAAGAAATTGTCACAGAGGCCTGAGTTTTCCTCAAACAATTTTTGGTGTAAACTTTGCCCTTTTGTCGGTGCAATTAAGCGGGGTCAACACAATTTTCATTTGCATAAATAGTTCCAAATTGTTTATAATTCAAAAGAATCTACATACATATGCAACTCATTCATAGATTCTCTTGTCATAATTGATCTCCTAGGTCCACAGTTATATCTCTGAAACGTCGATTCCAATTAAAACATAATTTGATGAACTACAAAGTACTAAACTCGTTAAAGGCATTTTCCGATGAAATGTCTTGCGTCAAGATAGCCTAGAAGGTCGCTAAGGTCATCATTGAGAAGTACTACACTCGCCTAATTTTGGACTTTCACACCAACAAGATTACGAAGAAGTCGTTATCATTCAGCTCTCGTTCAGCTATTCAGGAACGAGATAACCCATTTGATGGGCCATTTCCAAGCAGACATTTTCTGCCGACATTTTCTCGCCAAGCAACGGCAAACTTGCGAGAGTAACTTGCCCTGAAAAATCTTCTTTGATTTGGGAATCTTGCCTTTCGAATTCGGCGTTAAACTGTAGATCCGCAATTATCATATCGACCCCAATCCACGAAATTAACGAACATTTTCTTTACTTTTTTTATATATATTCTTTAAGTTAACTGTGGCTTACGATTAAATTGAAACCCCCACCTCTTTGGAACCATTAACATTTCAGCTTTCATATTTAGCACATAGATGCGTATTGCTTTGTTGCTCACTTGCCCATGATAATTGTATCAAGAAGCCTGTCCAAAGGTCGTGGTGCCACATTGGTTTTATTATTATTATTATTATTATGTAAGGCAAATGGGAGTACTCCACTCGATGGTGCTTATGCAATAATCGGTTCTGCTTTCTGTCAATTTTTCCTAATTCGAATTGCGATGGCAATTTCCCAAGTGTACAATTTCAACTGAAGATCACTTGATAAGATAATTGAGAGCAAACAGAACGAGAGCTTTTTATTGTTCATTTTGTTGTGGTTCGCCAAATTATCATGTTATCAACATAAACGACCATTTAAAGAACCACTTTGAGCTCAAGGCAAATACGGAGACTTATTGTTTGAGAGACAAATACAAATGCCAAAATAAACAAACAAACAAACAAGTCGAAACGAATTTGCACGATCATGGCTCTTATTCATACTCGTTCTCTTCGTTTTAGTAAACAACTTGCATATCCGATAACAACTTGCTGCCACTTGCTTCACGTTACTGCTAGACTACATGCAGATAAAATTTTATTTTTGTTAAACAAATATTGCGTAAAATTTACAATCAATGAATGAGTACCTACTCCAATGTATACCGACTTTTCGTTTCGTTTCTCTGAGTCACATCGACAGACATTAACAAATGTCACATGGCGTCGTGTGCAGAGAGGCGGCGCGGCGATCATGGATTCCACATGCCTGTGGAACACATTGGGTCTCTCACCCCCCAATTGACATTATTAACTGAGTGGTGGCGAAGAGTTTAACTGTCAATTAGATTAAAACTGAACTCGACCTTAAATTGAATGAATAAGTGAAATTTTATTAAATCAATTGTTTGTTGAGGGAAGAGTAGCACCAAAACTGAAAAACGGCATTTTCAGTTGTTTTGTAGAAATCCACTTTGCTCATGAATATAATTTCACATTTTTATTGTTTTCGTTTTCCACTTGATACTTAGTAGTTGGCGATGATTTTAATTGCAACATTAACAAGCTGCCTGGCCGTTTTCGCTCTTCACAACTCACTTTCCGCTCAGCTGGTCAGCGTGTCTGACAAATAAGTTTTTCAGCAATAAAAACGCAAACATTTTTACTATTTTTTTGCACAAAGTCAATAGCAAAAAAAATAAAAAATGTTTAATACAAAATTAAATAAATCACGGCGCCGCACTGCTCGCTCGCCACGCGTGAATTAAATTTGTAAACAATTTTCAGAACCGCTTGTTACGCTGTTGTGACTTTTACTTGTTTTTGTCTTCTCCTTGCTCTTGCTCTTGTTGCTGTTGTTGATATTTTTTTATATTTTTTTCTTACTGACGCATTTCAGCGTCCCTCTTCGGGTCCGCCCAATTGTCAGTCAGCGCTTGTTTGCTTGATCCAGTCGTAAAACGTTTTTGGAGTAGCATCATCATCGTCACGAGTTCCGTTCAGTTCTGGTTGTTCGTTGTTTCGTATGCGCTGGGCCATGCACAATCTTTAACCAATTTAATCTAAAGCTCTGCGGCGCTTTAAATCAACTACTTAATGCGTCTGCTGGCGTTTTTATTGCCCTAGCAGACATTCGCGAATTAGGTTTTCATTTAAATTGGACACTTAGTGCGCGCATAGAATTTTTGCCTTCTTTGACTGAAGTGATTATGTTTGGATTGTAAGCTTTAGGTCTGATTAAGTTTTATGGAGAGCTTTTTGTTTGTTTATATTTGTTTTGCAAATTCACAGTGGAAGAATTTGGGCAAAAGCTTTGAATTGGAGTTTAATTATTCATTAACCATTTCACGGAGAAGAGTTTGGGAAATGTGCTGTGTGATCAAGAAGATGTGAAATATCATGGATTGTAGGTTGCACTGTGAGACGTACAGGAATTACTGACGAATGGGAAAATATACAGACAATTGCTACCATATAGTTAGGGTCTGTACATATTCAGTATGGACTCTTATGGTGGATGGCAGACAACTCGTTTCGGTTACCTAATTTAACTGAACCTTGACTAATGGCGAATTCAGTGACCGTTCAAAAATATTCAGCAGGAAAATTTAAGATTAAAGCTTGAAATCCATAATGTAAATCCTTTGAAACAACAACAAATTACACAGAGGTCTCCAGTGCTGCCAAATCACTGTGACACGTTCAACGTACGAATGGACGAAGTTTTTATTTCGAAGGATTGAAGTTTCAGCCTTAAGTTCGTCAAGTCAAAGAGGTTGAAGCAAATTCCAATTTATCATAAAAAACTTTCTGACCGTTCAGAAGGTGGCCACTGGACCCGCCGATCTCAGTCTACAATTTCCACCATAACTTCGAAGTAATATCCCCAGATACGAACAACTATGAACGGATATGATTTGTGTTTCAAGCAGAATTGCATGCAATCGAAATCCGCTTCAATATGTAAACAGTCATACTGTCAATAAAAGTATTTACATACACTTCGACAGCAAAGCATCACTATTTTCACTGAATGCATATGAAATCAGATGCGAACTTGTTTGGGACTGTCTACAACTACTACCCAGTGGTCAAAAGAAGGTGTCTGCAGGCATGCCAGTATGCCTCTTTAGGAGCTCGGATGCCTGCCCTCCTCGCTTCCAACCTTTACTTCTTTTTTGTATGAAACGGGACTAATAAACAGGCCTACGTCTGTCGCTTCCATGCGTATGCCTGCTAGCAGGAAATATTGCATTGAAAATCCATTGACACCACCCTTCTAGCGCAGGCATACCGGCATGCCTCCACTAGAAGCGAGGATGGAATGTGCAATTTCTTCCCATAGCAGGCGTGCTGGCATGTCTCTAGCTGAGAGGCCTTGCGAAATTTACTACTGGGTAGTCTGCCTAGCTACCGATTTGGGTGACAGGGGATGGCGGATGTGAGGCAGATGAATTGGCTAGAAAATGATCGGACTTTTACTGGACCAACACCATTCTGCGGCCTCCCATGGGGTTCGATAGAGTTCAATACAAAACTCGGGCTTAAAGTGAAAAAGGCACATTACTGGAAAGATATCCCCAGTAACAGACAAGCAAAAGTATTTTTTCCAGCTACTTCTCAAAGACGGACACAGCAACTATCAGGTTACGATCTTAACTGGATGGATACTGAAGGGTCAGAAAACATTAATAACCATGTGTAAAGATCAGGGTAATGTGAACTATATCGCTGTGAGGGTCTAATTGGGACCCGTTTTCGTTTCAGTGACATTCCCGATGGCTAACTAAGAATGTCTCACCGCTTCAAATTAAAAGGACTCAGGGATGAGTCAGAGAAATAATGAGTTCTGTCACAATACACCTGTACTTAGCCGTAATCACGATGAGGATTGAATCCTTCTCTTTCTAATAAAATAATGTAATCCAAGTAACTAAACAAAACCTAAGCAATTAAAACTTAATCTGGCCTCTTTCGGAAAATGCATACTAGCATGCATGCATTTTTCCCCAATAAAAACTCCCTTGGCTTGTACTTTTTTTCTAACATCTTATTTATTAATTTAACAATACTTTCTTGGCCTCGCTCGATTGCCGCCCGTGTAATAGCCATAAATGTAATTCGGTTCCTCTCGCAATTTTCGCGTTTTGACCGTTACCGGTCGGAAAAGATTCGCCACGAAAATCGTTGCGAAAGCGGCAAACACGAAACCGAAACCGATGCCAGCCACGACATCCGTCCAATGATGCCGGAATGAGGAAACACGCTCCAGCGCCACTACACCGGCTAAAGCCAAACCGGCAAATTGCAAGGCGGCACGCAGAATTTTAAGCCACGAAGCGGTCAAACGCGCTTGCAAGTAGAAAATGAGAAAGCACATGGCATAGGCGGAGGAAGCGGCATATGCACTGGGAAACGAATGATGCACCGTTGCCAAAAGTTCGGGTGATGCAGCCAATTCGGAGCAAGTATAATCCTCGATGTAGCGTCCGCGATGAAGAGCATCCGCACATGAAGTGCCATTCACCAGTTGCGGTTGACACACATCGAAGAAGTACGGACGCAAACGGCCCACATAATGTTGGGTCACCTTCGCGGCAATCAGCTGTAGAGCGAATCCGAACAAATAGCTGCCGATGATCTTGTAACACTCGCTGATGATGGTCGGTATGAGCATGCCCACAAACGTGAATTGTCTTGAAGTATTTTCACATGCCAAGCCGGCATAGAGCATTTCCACAATCAGTACGACAGCAGCGGGCAGCGCTATAACGAGTATTGTCATGTGCACTTTGCTCAGCAGTGATGCGGTGTACGGATACATGAGCGACTCGTCCGAGCAGAAGAAGCCGCGCTGAACGGTCTTCAGGGTTTGTGGCAGTACGATAAGCGCCACACAGCAGACACCAATTAAAAGTACAATGTCCACAATGAGGCGTATTAGTAAGCGACTATTTCGATTTTTGCACATCGCTTTTTTTTTTATTTTTTTTGCTTTCTGTTATTCGTTATTTTTATAGATTTCTCTTTTTTTTTTGTGTGTTATTATTAGATTTTGTTTAATATAATTTCGAAAGGCGTTTGATTTGGCTCCAAACGAGTAGCGTTTCTGAAGAAGTCGCTTCCTATACTGCAGCCGCCTGACACTTGATCTTCACGTTTAACTCGAACTTTGTGCTATGCTCGTCGCTGGCTCGGCTGCGTGACAAAAACTTGTTCCATTAATCTGCTTCCAACATACAATAGCCAAGATATGCTGATCTATGCTAATTAATTCAAAATTAATTCATAGTTTAGCGGTTATTTTCATTGTGAATCTTTCTAACTGAAACGCTCACACAAGTGACTACTTTGCGCCCTAAATTTTTTTCGCAAAAGCAACGCCAAACAAAGGGGCTCCATTATAGCGTTACAACACTTCTTTCATTTAAATACGAATTTAACTTGGGATGGCTGAATAAATGCGTCTTTGGTGGTTCAATGGTTCAATGAAGATGTTATTCAAGCAGGGCGTTGACACATTTGAGAGTGGACACAAAGGGAAGATACAACTGTAAAAAAATTGCTATATGGTTGGCTATTTTAAAATATTTGTCTTTGAAAGCGTGTATGGGCGTAAAGAATCATTCGAACTGCGTTGTACCTAAGTCCAAGGCACGAAATGGTTTTCATGAGTGTGTTCATCACAATAGGTCTACATAGACTTGAGACTTGAGAGTGATCGAATACCTACATCTTAACGTTCAGTTAAATTAAGGTGATTCGTGTATAGTTGGAAAACTGCCAAACTGCACAGTTTCCAAGGGATTTCCAACTTTATATAATTCGACTTATTATCTTCGCTAGGGTCCAACAACTGGTATCGACTCTGTAATGAACCTGATGAGGAGGAATCACTTGAACATTTCCTCTGATATTGCCCTGCGCTGGCCAGATGTAAACTCAAAAAGGAGAGAACTTCTTTAAATCAATAAAGGAGGTGTCCAAACTAAAAATCTCTCAAGTGAAACACTTCGCATTGCAGACCAAAACTTTCAGATTGGATAAAGATCACGAAGGAAGGACTGTGAATTTCAAGTGAACTGATAGTCTTGGTAACACTATGGACCTACTTGGTCTATGAGAGACAATTAGGCGCCTCTTTAACCTAACCTTCAAACATAACGTAAGCTAGAATAATAAATACCAGCCAAAGGTTTACAGTTCTTCCCAGAGAACCACATCGGAGCATCTCATCCCAGGGAACTGAAGTGTCTTTCATATTTTAGATTGACATTGTCCTCTTTCGCGAAGGGTTTTTAGTTTATCGCTAACCATCCATTACCGAACCCTATTTAAATTTGAAGACATTTACACTTTTTTTTCTATATAAAAAAACATTTTTATTAAAAATAGCAAATCGAACAACGAATTTCGTTCGAAAAAAATTTGATTAAAATTAATAATAAATTAAGCTACTTTCATAAAATTAAACAAATTGGAAAGACAAAGCAAATCAAAAATAAATAATTCCAATAAATAACTAAAAAGCACGACTTTCGCTTCATGGTCATGGCACATAGCCGTAGTTATGGTACGTCTGTCCATACTGATGGGGATGCGGCAGATACGGCATGCTGCCAAACGTATAGGCTGGCAGTACAGGTGTTCCGCCGGATTTCGCCGATGACGAGGCCGATGACGTTGCAGCGGGTTTTACTTGCGGCTTGCCCGACAATCCGGCCGCACCACCTTCACAGGCAGCACCACGACGACGACAATTGAACATATCGGCCACGAACAGAGTGACCACAACAGCAGATAGCGCACCCAAGACAGCGCCTGCGACCACATCCGACCAGTGATGCCAGTAGTCAGAGATGCGTGTCAGCGCCACATACCAAGCGAACATCACAAAAACGAATTGCAGCAAATGCTTGAGCAGCTTGGAAGCACGCGTACTCAACGCCGACTGCAGGTAGATGGCAATGTACAGCATCGCATAGAAGAAGGTGCTGGCATGGCCGCTGGGAAAGGATTGACCCAATTGCCTGAGAGCCTCCTGCGTTGAATTCCTACCCTGGCAGGTGTACTGTTCGATGTAGCGGCCATGATTCGAGGGCTCATCACAAGTACTGCCATCGGCCATTTGCGGCTGGCAGACGGCAAAGAAATGCGGCCGCAGACGGCCAATGCAGTATTTGCCTATCTCGGTGGCCACCAGTGTCAGCGCCAGACCGAACAGATAGAAACCGATTTGTGAGTAGCTGCGTATGAGGCGATGACCGATGCGACAGCCGGAACTGCTGCCGGAATTCGGTTTACGCTTTTCCGGTTCGAGTTGCTTGAACAGCTCCACGGCCAGTATGACCAGGGTGGGCACGGACAGCAGGATGGCGATTAGGGCGCCAACGCTTAGAGTATTTTCGCGGAACGGATAGTGAAGTGACTCATCGCCGCAAAAGAATCCACGCTTGAAGGGCTGGAACCATTTGCCAATGGCAAACAGTGTGAAGCACAGTGACGCAAATATGAAAATGTCGAAACAGGCGCGAGCCGTACTCGTTAATTTCGACATAGTTGTCAGTTGAATGTGCAGTTTAACCCCGATTTGGTGTATTTCACAGTTGCACAGTTATTACACAAAACACACAACAGGTTCTTTGCGAGATTTCACTTGGATTATTTTTTTTTGTCTTTGGTGGTTTTTTCTTCGTTTTTTTTTTGGGTATTTTTTAAAATTCCTGCCAACCGACCGTCTTCGCAACTGACTCACTCGTACACTTCACACCCAGGCCACGCTTAAACATTGACTAACTTAAGTCAATTGTTCGCCTGAATGTTGTGGCGGTGCTACTGAGTAGCTGCCTACTAGCTAGCTGGCTTGCATGTGCTACCATGCCAACTTCTCATTAAAATAAACAACAACAAAAAACTTTCCCAACCCTCTCCTCTCCTCTCCTCGTGGCGGTGTCACGTCACTTTGGTAACTAACTCTCAGCTGTTTGGTGCCGTTTAATCATTCCAACAAATATACATTTCGACTACTCATTTCATGAAATTCCAGTTATGCCGCTTACACAAACTGGTTCTCCTGCCATACCCGAATCTCAAAAGAAACTGAAAGATGTTGTTGTTTTTTCTCTGTACGTCTACCTGTGATTTGGTACCTAAAAATCAAATCTTTTGGTCTCTTTATTTCAGTAATTGTTTGGGTATGAACGGTTCACTTCAATGGGTATCACCTTCTCGTACCAATCTTCTGCTATTCGGCTTTCTTCCGCTGCTTCGTCTTCATTACAGTGTACCTTTGGTATTTGTTGTTTGTGGTGTGCTTTGCTTTGCTTTTCTCTTCTTCGTGCAATTTGCTATGTGCATAATTTCGGGGTAACCCCCAAAGACC
This sequence comes from Heteromyza rotundicornis, assembly GCA_951394025.1. Taxonomy (NCBI): domain Eukaryota; kingdom Metazoa; phylum Arthropoda; class Insecta; order Diptera; family Heleomyzidae; genus Heteromyza; species Heteromyza rotundicornis. The sequence continues at coordinate 70,323,595 of OX596010.1, read as the reverse complement.
GAATGCGAATTCGCTGAAGCACGTCTCATCGTTGCATGATGCACTCTTAATTGCCTGTTGCAGTAAATGAGTATGGGACAGGCTAGGTGGATGGCAACCGGTTGGTTCTGTGGTTGCGTTGTAAAACTGTGAAACAAACTGACGAAATCTGCAATTAATGCAAAATTAACACTTTCCGATGGATGGCGTTTTATGCATTCATTCAAGCAGTTGAACTTTGCCAATGACACAGTTTTGCAACTTTAGCTGGCAGGTGAATGACACTTGCATCATGTTTGATTCCGAGAGAAAACTTCAAAGAATATTTATTTAAATGAATGGTAATTGTTCGGATACCTTGAAATATTCTTTAAAATATTGATGTCAAAATTCAAGTACCTGTCTTAAAAGTTAGGAAATTCCCACGAAAGCTGGGCTTTGTCTATTTGTAAAATAGCCGTCTCACCACTGCGCCGACTTTGATGCGATTACTAAAATTTATAAAAACTAATAATGGAGTCACTCACCTAATTACTAATACAGCTCACTACTGCCGAGTTCAATGTATTCCGTTTTCGATTTCTACAATGACGCGCCTTTACCGCATCTTATCGACTTGTTGGATAATTCCATTGTGATCGTCATACTTCTAATATTTCCCATATAAATTTACTGACTATGAGTAATTAAATTTTTTATTTTTAAACTTTAATTCTATGATATGTGATACTTGCATCCCAGTAGGAAAGTAACACTCAAAGACCAACGAATGTCGTAGAGCATTCGTGGGTCCAGAATCATGTATAGGCTTAAGCCATCCAGTTGGTTAAACCTTTACCCAGCTAACAATATTATGAGCGCTCAGAATTATGTCTCCGAAAAGAGTCTTATTTCTAATGATTTTATGGCCGCCCAGAAATAGGGCTCAGAAATGAGTCTTATCTTATTGTTCAGATTTTATGAACATTAAATATGAAAGAGGTTTGTTTATATCAGCAAAAATGATAGAGCCGCAGTAACTCAGGGAACAAAGCTCAGAGCTACAGAATATGCCATTTTAAATATATAACACCGTTTGACAAAAATAAACTTTTGGTAACATGTAAAACGGTGTAATATTTAATTTTAATTGTTAAAAAATAAAAACAAGTTAAATTTTGTCATTTTTAGAGGGTAATTTTTTCTGAGTCTTTTGTGAGTTGATTTTAAATCATAAAAGAGTATTTTATGGCTCAGAATTGAACTGTCCCCTATAGTTTCAAGGGAAAACACGTCCCTTCCAGCCTCTTTTGAGTATTCATTATGAAGGTAAAAGCTCAGAAAAAAGAGTCATTCTGGATTCTTTTCGGATTCATATTGTTTACTGGGTAGTACATGCAATTTTCTTCAACGATGTGTTAAAGATATATATGAGTTCATTACTGACGCTAGTTGTCTATAACGTCTGAAGTCTTACTACACCATAGCGACCGCAGTTTTTGAGATATCCACTTGAAATCGATAATCTGCCCAATTGGCCAAAAACTGAGAGGCAAAATTATGACGAAAAAGGAACCTTTGGACATGGTCCTGAGCCGAACTTTTGTTTGCTTGATTCGATTAAAAAAGTTTAGAAATGTCCCAAGTCCTCCAATAAATGGATTAAAATGGGATCCAGAGACCTAATTGATTTTATTTTCCTGGTCCTTCTTCTAAATGGGCCATATAGTGTGTGGATATTTTAGTTCACTCTTTGGTCTATTTTTATAAAGTCGCATAAGCGGTAAATTATCTAACCGCTATATATGAAAATATTATTATGCGCACGAACGGGAAGTATCGAACTCAATACTGGGCGCAAACGTAACCTTCCGCTACGCAATAGAAATCTTACCATAAAATGTGCAGCAGCATTATTGCTAGGGGTAAAAACCAGGGTTGGCAACCGAAACCGTAACGGAAACCGAAACCGAATGAAACCGATTCATTTTAGGGAGCGAAACCTAAACCGAAACCGATTCGTCGTAACCGATTGAATGGGTTCAACCAAAACCAATTGAATAGGTTACGGGTTTTTAATCGGTTTTCAAAAGGTTTTCGTACACAAAATTGACTTGAAATTTTTTTTTCCTAAGAGAAAATTCATCGTATTTCATTTTTTTTATTTCATATATTTTTAAAATATAGGAAATATTTTTTTTAAATATTCAATAAATCTATTTATAAGGCCGGCGCACACAAAGGCGATATTCGCTATATAATTTCAGAACCATTTCCATATTTAAAAAATCTAGCTTCGAAAACACAAAGTGCCTCACACAGGCGCGATTTCACCGCAGTAGATTTTGTTTGTTATTTATTATATTGCTATGGAAACAATCAAAAAGTCTGACTGAAATGGTTCTGAAAATGACTATTTTGTTTGTTATTTATTAGACTACTATGGAAACAGTCAAAAGGTTTATTTTCAAACTGATTCGAATTGGTTTTGAAACTGGCTTTTTGTGTTTGTTATTTATTGTATTGCTATGGAAACAGGCTGTATAAAAAACGCTATATTTTCAAAAATACAATTATTTGTGACAAAATTAATTTCGAAACCGCCTGCGGCACGAATGACGCCTCTGTGTGCGCAGGCATTTTTATGGTTTTTGAAAAGACTTGGAAAATTTTCGCTATTTTTTCGTAGTTTTATATGGCAGCCTTTTTCGTCCGATTTAGCTGATTCTCGAACTTGATCTCAATTCGGAGATAAAAACGTAAACCCAAAGTTTCACATCGATGTCTCAAAAAAAAAAACATTCCAGCCTGTATGGTGAAAGACAGACGAGGATATGCCTAATCTGTTTTCGATGCTGATCATGAATATATATACTTATCCATACCGGACATGCGTCCTTATGGACGTTTCAAACGTTGTGTAGGGTATAAAAACTAAAAATATAAGCAGAAATTTGTTTGAAAATGCGATTAGAAAAGGAAATTCGGTAAATTCAGTTAGATTCAGCACCCTTGATTTATATTGAATTGATAAAATTTCCTAATATTGGGCCATCTAGAAACCTTTTAAAACCTAAACCGAAACCTTTTCAATCGCTCCAACCAACCGAAACCTTTTCAAAATCAAGGAGCGAAACCGATAACCAAAACCGATTGGCAAGTGGGAGTAAAACCGAAACCGAAACCTTTATTCGATTCGGTTGCCAACCCTGGTAAATACAACAAGTTGTTTAACAATACTAACAATACTAACAAGACTTTAATTACAGTTCGGAATATGGTGATGTTTGACCCCAAAAAAATGGTTTATGTAGCCTCATTTTGTATAATTCATACAATTTGAAAATAATCCAAACGTGGACACAATGAGCCCAGTAGGCATTAACTCATCAAGAACCCAAATTGTTTAAATGATACGTTATTGAGCTTTCAATGCGCAAATAGCGAATTATAAATTGTTGTTATACACATTTCGGGTATGACAACATTAGGTATGACAACTGTTATTATGCAAATATTCCATGCAAATGTCCATTGTGATAACTGCATAAATGCCTAGATTATATAATTCCAATGCTGAAATTATACTAGATTTCAAAGCAAGTAAGTAAAGATATGACAATGCAAATGAGCGTCTAACCTACACTTGGTTTAGTATAAACATTTGTGTCTATGCATTTAACGAAAAGCAAACAAATTACACATTCAAGCCTCCGGTTATACAACAATTGAAATAAATCCCTAAAAAAATGTGTAATAGTTACAACGTGACTGAAATTAATTAAAAATTGCACAAAGAAGAATTAAAATTAAACTTTGCAGCGCTCAAAAAAATCCACTATCACAGTAGAGTTGATGTTTTTGCTTCGATGATCTTTGATATGCTGACAAAGCAGAAGACGCGGCGGACAGTCATCGCTAGTGCTGTCCTTTAGGAAATACAAATGTAAACAAACCAAACAACTAGATTCATTCTTAGTCATACATATATGCTGTATGTTGTGTAAACAATGCCAACTGTGAGTCAGCGAAATTTACAAGATATCAAAATAGGCAAGTAATGTGACACTGAAGAATATCACTCATTGCCTAAAAGTATGCTGCAAAGCTTTTAAAGCACTTAAAACGAAAATATTTTGTAACCCGAAATAATTGCAAAGAGCGTGGTGGCAACCATGGCGCACACTAGTTCCTTACTAGCGTATTTTATCTACTATCAATATCTTTAAGTTAACATGCAATTGTACAACCTCGAGTGGTCTGTAATCAGGGCACCTGTCTGGTATCTTTGCGCCACCACCGTCAGACATTTTCGTATTCCTCGCACTCGCTCGCTCGCTGTCAATAATCCCATTTGTACCCACCTTATCTATTTCGATGGAATTTGTCGCTAGTATTTTATTTTGTATTTTTCTACACTTGTCTTATCAGTCAAACGAACCGTTATCGCTGGTGAATTGTTTAATTACATACCACAATTAAATATATATTTCTGCAGAATCGAACTCCCCTGAGAGATTTCAAGCGATAACGTGGAAGAAAAATTCCTTCAGCATAAATCATATGCGAGACACAAAACTTCAATGTAGAAATCAATATGTGAAATGACATGAAAACAAAAATAAGAGAAATACCCGAAGTTCTCGCCAAAGTAAATTAAAACAATAATAATCTTGTTACAGTGACACTTAATTATTAATGGTCACTGAATTAAATTGAATTATGAAGTATTGTGGTTGTTGTATAAGAGCGGCTGGAAATTCGATTTCAATTATGAAAATTGTCTAAATATGAGAATATTTAATAATATTTCGTCTAAAACCAGAAACCCCACAAGTGATTAACGACGCGTGCTTTGATACGGCACAGTGAGTTGAAACAGTTTGCCAACAGCTTTGCCAGAAGGGTTTCAAGTGTGGGACAAGCTTGCTAGCGCGTTTTCAATGACAACAAAGGTCACAGAGAATGGGTAGGGGTTACAAGCAATTGAGTAGAATACTTAAAAGTTGTCTCGGGATCACTTCGGAATCTGAGAGAAGTCAATAATACAATATGATCTTCAAAATTGTTAACCGTATTCCCAGAGTTATGTGAGTAATGCAGAGAGTATGACATCCACTAAGAGTATATTACAATATTAAGTTCGCTTGTGAGAAGTGTAATGTAATGCCACGTTCTGACGGGCCGAACTTCCGAACCAAATCCGGTCTAATCCAGCGCCATTCAATCTTTTTGTCCACATCCAGTATGTGTCGATTTTGAGAAGTCATTTACACTGGCTCGACAAAGAAGACTCCTTTGACCAGTCTAAACGCGGCTTAAGGCATTAAATATCTCAGCTAATTCTGGTTATTAACAGGGACCGCCAAGAAAAGGTTCTGGAACCGAAACCGATATTACTTTCGGTTCCAGTCCCTGGTTATTAACTCTTCTTTTTTTGCTGGGAAGCTACTAGAACACTCTCAGAGAGTAAGTACATATATGCGCTTGAACAAACCGGGCCTTAGTGTTGCCTCCCTTCTCACGTTCGGAAGGTTTTTCTAGTTTTTCTTTAAATGGTTCATATCGTCAGTAACGAGAACATGTTGCAGCTCTTTGATTGATGAAAGTTTTTTAATGATGCGGCCAGAATTGGATTCAGGTGAGAACATTTATTGTGTCAGCTTCATAATAAAATAATTATTGCATGTGGCCATATTGAGGTGAAATGTGGCGAATAGAAAATGTGTTGAACGCTTTTGCATGTCACTGAACCACGTTCTCATTGAGAGAGCAAGAGAGCGGTCGCTAAAAAGTTCTGACCCCTTTGAACCCCTTTTAAAACCAGTTTTAAACTCTCAAACCGCTGCATTTTTCATCCACATGCATTACCAAATATTATGAAATTTATTTTTTCTTATCTTACGAAATGTACACATACCGACTGCGCCCACTGTACGGCGCAAACGAACGCCAGGCAACCACGCTAGCGCCAAAGATAACGAAACCCAATATCAATGCGAAACTTCTGCGTCTAAAAACAATTCGTTTTTATTTTATTTTTAAATGCCACAACAAAACGAAAGAGACTGGTGGAGCGCAAAATAGACAACGCCAAGATCGCGGCTAATTCAGTAGTAAGCGAGGATCAAGAGCGCGCGAAAGAAGTGTTACGTACGTAAACAAACGTAGCCAGAAAACCTAGTGAAAAAGTATAAGAAAAAACAATAATAAAAATCGAACAAAACAAGTTGTGCAGAAGAAGGAAGAAAAGTAAAGCAAAGTGAACAAAAATATACAGAGAAGGCGAAACAATAGCCAAACAATCGAAAAGTTAAAGCTCCAAGCGAAATACCGCATGCAGCAGCAGCACAAATACCAGTTTCATAGCAGCTTGCAGCACTCGAAGCGACCATGCAGACCTTTCAACGCGGCTTCTTTTGTGCCGATCTAACGCTCCGCTACCCGTACCATGAGTGCACGATCACCGTGCCCATGCTGCTCGTCTGCATGCTGCTGCTGCCGATGCTGTTCATCAGCGTGGTGGAAATTATGCGCATCTGCAAGCAGTTTCGCATGCGGCAATACGTGCGTAATTTGTGGCACAGCTTGGCTCCGTTCAGTTTCGGTTTCATTGCCACCTACCTGACCACCGAATTGGCCAAGAATGTGGTGGGCCGTCTGCGTCCGCATTTCTACACGGCCTGTCAACCGCGCATGCCCGACGGCAGTACGTGTGACGATGCCGCCAATCAGGGCATTTTTGTGCAGCAGTATTACTGCTCCAATCACAATATCTCGCCGCGACATTTGCGCGAGCTGCATGTCTCCTTTCCGAGCGCCCATTCCAGCTTGTCGTTCTATTCAATGGTGTTTTTGGGCTTCTACTTGCATGCCGTGTGGAAGGGGCGTGGCAGTTGTCGGGTGTTGCGACACATTTTGCAATTGCTTCTACTACTCTTGGCCTGGTTCATATCGCTGAGTCGTGTGGCCGACTACTGGCATCACTGGTCCGATGTGCTAGCGGGCGCTATAATGGGCGTGGTCTATGCCATTGTCACGGCCGTGTATGTCGGTGGCATGCTACGAAATCGGAGGTCCGAGAAGAATAACAATGTCAGCTGTCAGCCGCAAAAGGAGTCTCTAATGCCCGGCGATTGTGTGGGGTTGCCAACGTGAAATGCAAATGGTAATTGTTATTAAATTAAAGCCATTATTTTTGTAATAATATTAATTTGTATTTAATCATGTAAATAGTTGTTGTTGAAATGTGATAATAAAGTTGAGAGACTCTGTCAAGTGTATAATTAATTAAATGTTGACAATTAAATTACCGCGATAAATGGCGCCATGTGGCAGCACATTTTTCAGCGGTTTCTGTTGTTGCTGTTATGACTAATTTGCGAGCGAGTATTTTTACAATTTGTGCAATTCAAGCTATAATTTTGCAAATGCATTTTTGTTCTGTAAACAACGCCTCGCTTTGTAGGGCACCATTGTAGGTGATCTTTTTGTGCTTTGCTAATGCGGCTGTTTGTATTTCCTTTACAAATTTTTTTAATTTTAATTGCATTCGCAATAATTGTAAATAGGTATCATGTACCATATTACCCTAACTTTCCCCAGACACAGTGAAAAAAACCACAGTAAATTCAACTACGATCGAAACAAATTGAAAATCATAAATAAAATTCGATTTTATTTAGATTTTTATAGTAAAAACTTAATATTACGCCTACTGCCACTCCCGGAGATGGGAAGGGGGCTTGGGGTAATTTAACTCAATACATGTGTGAAATTTCAGCTCTCAAAGTGCACTGGTTGCTTAAGAAGAGCTTACTTTCCACAGTCCACACGCCTACTTTTCGAATTGCCACGCCCCTTTTGGAGAAAAACAAAATCTCACTCTGGCCATGGTCTCACAATATTTATGCGCAATTGCAGCTTCGTAGGTCCACTGGTGGATTCAGGAGAGCTACTATATCTGCTACTTCCATTTTTCTAAACTGTCACGCCCCCTTATGGAAAATAAAAAATCCGGCTCGAGTATCTCATGGGTGCATAGGACATATGTGTAAAATTGCACCTTTCTAGGTGACTGGTGTCCTCTGGAAGGTGAGGACAGACATCCGGACAGACAAACAATGAGATTATATACACAGAAAAAAACGTCCGTAAAATTACACGAAAAAGGGTTTAATGTATGAAAAACCTGAATTTATTAACCATTTTTGTTAAGTTGGATTAACCGAAAAAACAATTGTTGAAATAGATCTGCAAAATTCGACATAAAATAGTTCAAATAATCGAAAAAGTTGTTGTTGTTGTAAGTTCTTTTACCACAATTTTTCATTAAATGTGAATTTTTCACAAATTTACTAACAATTTACAACTTAGCCGTGAACGAAATGGTGCAATAAATTTACCATCTCGCATCAGTTAAACGTACCAACATTGGAACATTTTTAACCGTCTTTTTCGGGTAGACTTTTTTGTGTGTATATAGCAGTGTCGGGCAAACCAATACATAAAAATGCATACTTGTGTGTGTGCCTGAGAAAGCGGCACACGCGTTTCGCGCGTTTCACTAAGATGCTTATAGTGTACGTGTGAAAGCATTGCGTTGGCAGCGAATTGAAGCCTATGAACGCGTACATAGGAAACTCGAAAATGCCCGACACTAGTATATAGTGATGTGGGATAGCTCCCTATATATCAAAACTATCCGGTTCTGTGATGAAATTATTGGTCAGAGAGGTTCTAAGTGTTTAAATGAGTACAATTAATAATATTCGGGAGTTTTTATTCAAATTAACGGAGGCAATTTCGTCACTTTTATTCTTCCATTCCACATTTTATCGGACATTTTTTGGGAAATTATCTGCTTATTCATAATTTTAATAATATAGCATTTCTTACCGATTTTTCGCTACTTGCTGGCAATTATCATTCCTGATGTTTTAACGATTCTAGAATCCAAAGGACTGCTGGAGTACGAAATATTTAACATTTTTGATCAAGTTTTGAAATCCGATTATCTTTGAACGAACTTATTGTGAGTCAGGGGCACCTTATTTCCGACCTCTTCCATTTTGAAATAAAAATGCACTACCTCAAATTGAATGGAATTATTGAATTAAGCTGAAATTACGTTCCAAATAAGTTCGTTCCACTTTAAAATAACATTTTTAAGTGCAAAGTTTTTTTTCTATAGTGCTTCTATAATGTTCAACAGACGAGCATTTTATGCTAAGTGAAAATAAATTCCATTTAACTAATTTTACTTTAAGTATAATATAATATATTGATTACATTCCATAAACTGACCAAATTAAAAGTAAATTTAAATACAAGAACTCACATTAGTGAATGAGTAATAAGTCCTTGGAAAGGCGCAGTTTCGATATCATATTTTATTTGTCAATAACAATTCATAATTCCTTTCTAGCTGGAAATTTTAATTCTATAATAACCAACCGAACTCAATAAATACATTCATGGAATTTTAATTCTCGTATATGTTAAATTAAATTCAATAACTTTCAATTACTCGACTTTATTTGAAAGTGGTTTCCGCTTTCAATATTTAAAAAAAAAAAATATTAAAGATTCATCCAACAACTCAATCCAAAATTTTCCATTTCGTAGAGTAAACAAAAAAGTGAGCTTTCTTGTCATAGTCACAGCCTTCGCCTGCCCTCCCGTCCCTTCGACGCTTCTCCTTGGTTATATTTTATTATTCCATTCAACAATGGAACAGTGCATGGTTCAATTATCGTATTTCATGATTCGTTAAGTTCACATTCTCCACAACCAGGTTCCTGCCTGACAACTACAACAATAAACAACTTCTACACGTGCTGCTGCTCCACAACTACAGCGACAATAATAATTTCACTTGGCAATACAAGACGTAGTGGTATTTGCAAATACATGCACGCACACACACGCAGGCATTACAAAACGATTGATTGAGAAAAAGTTTCGAAGAAATCGTCGTACATGGTGGAAATGGTAAAAGTCAGCGAAGTATTGGATTTGAAGAAAAAATATTTGAGTTAATCATACGAAACGTATAAGGCATCCATAGCCAAATAACAAGGATAAATTGCAATTGAAATCGAATTGATATTAAAAAGAAATTTCTTAGCACACGAAACGATCAATTGCTAATTGAAATGAAATTGAAATGAAATTGAAATGAAATTGAAATGAAAATGAAATGAAATTGAAATGAAATTGATATGAAATTGAAATGAAATTGAAATGAAATTGAAGTGAAATTGAAATGAAATTGAAATGAAATTGAAATGAAATTGAAATGAAATTGAAATGAAATTGAAATGAAATTGAAATGAAATTGAAATGAAATTGAAATGAAATTGAAATGAAATTGAAATGAAATTGAAATGAAATTGAAATGGAATGAAATTGAAATGAAATTGATATGAAATTGAAATTGAAATGAAATTGATATGAAATTGAAATTGAAATGAAATTGAAATGGAATTGAAATGAAATTGAAATGAAATTGAAATGAATTGAAATGAAATTGAAATGAAATTGAAATGAAATTGAAATGAAACTGAAATGAAATAGAAATGTAACTGAAATGAAATTGAAATGAAATTGAAATGAAATTGAAATGAAATTGAAATGAAATTGAAATGAAATTGAAATGGAAATGGTTAACTAATGTAACCAATAAATAAAAAAACCTAAAAAATATATTTTAAATTTAAAATAAATTCGTGTTTGTTGTGAAACCATTTCTTTAACAACTATTCACTAGGGCAAAGAAGACAAATTTCCCAATAGTCCTATTTATTAGGAAGCAACTTCCTATTGACATCAAAGTTATCGAATTAACGAAGTAAAATTAAGGCCAAACTTAAACGATACGTTTACGGAATAAATTTAAGAAAATCTTGCAGCAAAATGATAAAATGCACTGAAGCATTTAAATTGTATCCCGTACACAAGTGTATACACATACGAGAATACACATACCACGAACACACACACACACAAACACATGCACACATGCACGCAATTATGCTTCCTTCCGCTCTGCTTGGCACACTTGCCAAAATGTGGTCACTACATTGTTAGCAGCCGCATCACACCGCCCCCACCTTACCTCCGAGGACACAAATTGCCATTGCCACACCCACATTGTCAACGGCATTCGCCGCCCGGAAGAATTCCTAGCTGCGTTGAAATGTGATATTTTCCAAACGGTTTTCCTAATTTCACTCCCAAGGCTGTAGCAGCAGCAGCAGCGCAGGAAGGAAAGAAGCAAGGACGGTCACAAACAGCAGCGACAGAATACTAAAGATGAAGTTAAGTTAATTTCTGGAATGGAGCAGCCATCACACGGGCTGCCCACTCGCCCGTTAAAGTCAACGCAAGCCGAAAAATGTAAATTGACATTTTCGAGAGATCCCCACCGACCGCCCGACCGACCGACATCATTATCCTCATCGGTGCGGATATGAGTTGTGCCAGCGTACAAAAATCATTCCTATCATTATCCGAATTTTCGGTTTCCTTTCCGTTTCAACTTAAATGTTGCATACGAGTGCACACACACACACACGCACGTACGTCGTGGCTTATGACAATGATGATGAAAGTTGAAAATGTGTACGAAAATTAAAAGAAAATACTCACAACGTAAATTCACTCTGAACGTATGAAGAGTGTTCGTAGGTATTTATTTCGAGTATGTGAAAATGGCAGCTGACACTTTACTTGAGATGTGAAATCAATTCTCAACTCCCATTTATTGCAATTTAAATGTTATATGGAAAAAAAATAATAATATTTTACGTGATTCTGCCATTTTATCTTGACCACTGAGATGTCAAAAGTCAAAGGAGTGCTCTGATTTGAATGACATTTGTCATGCATTAGTCGTTCATCGCTGATCTTAAATGTTGAAACTTTTAAGATACACTCAGGGAAAAAAAACATAGTAAAATCAAGTACGATCAGTAAATACGATTTTCAACTTAATGGAAACAACTTTGAAATAAAGAGAAAAATACTTAAAATAACTATTGTCAACGTTGAAACAAAGTTGCAAAGTTGAAAAGTTGAAATGAAGTGAAAAATACTTAAAATAACTGTTTTCAACGTTGAAACAAAGTTGAACGATTTTAAATAAAAGTCTGGCAAAATTAATATAAATTGGAAAATTTTTTAATTAATCGGAAAACAACTTTGCAATAAGTTTGTTTATTTTTGAATTTAAGTTTTAAATTGAAAACAAGTTTGTTCCTAGTTGTTTCTAAAATTTCCAACTTTACCAGACTTTCATTAACGTTTCTACTTGTTTTAAGGTGGTTATTTTTGATTTTAGGTTGTTTTTTCTCTGGGTGTAAGTGTTAAATTACCACTTCATAACTTTTTACTTTTTTCAAAATAAAATGTGTAATGTTTTCTTTAAAAGTTGTCTAGTGTTGTCATAAAAATGGTGTTAATACTAACCTCTTGTAAATTTTTGAAATTCTGTTAGTTTTTCCCGAATCTTAGCATACTTTTAGGGTAATCATTTCACTGAAATAAGAATTTTTCGATTACGGCTTTTAAAGCCACAGGCACAAATTCATTTGCAAAATAAACTTTCCAATTGAGCTGAGTATCTGTCAAACAAAGTAGGATCATAGGAAAGTTAAGTAGGACTTTAATGGGGGCAGTTGTTGAATTTCCGAATGAGGCTGTCTAGGTAAGAAAAACTCAATAACTAATCGAAAAATTATCGATAAAATATCGAAAAATTATCGATAAAATTATTGAAAAATGGTCTGAAAACAAATCGTAGGTACTCTCATGTGCACGGTATCTTAGCTTCGGTCAGACCCATTGTAGTCTACTGCACATTCAAAAGGGTGGCCAGATAAGAAAGATAGGAACAAAATTTAAATGAAACAACACACAATTTGAATGGCCGCCTCGGCTTCACTGGCAGTGCATGTTGGTCTTTATCAAGGCCAAAGTGGTTGGCTTGTTAACGTAGACTAAGGACTTGACGAGAGAAAATAATCAAGTCGCATGATCGCGGTGACCAATTGATGAACGCCCGATGTGAGATGACCCAGTCGCCAAATTTGTTCTTCACCACTTCCAGCGTTGCGTTGCTTGTGCCGTCTTGTTGGAATCACAGTTCGGATATATCGATGTGGTACAAAAGCAATAAATACCGCACAGCTCTGGTTATACCACGTGGCACACATCCCAATTATAGGCCCACATAGGGAAAGTAATTGTTCTCTAATTTATATCTGTTGGAAGATTAATTTAAAATACTTACATAAGTACATAAATATCATAAAAGACATTCAAAAATACTTCAGAACTAATATTGTTTCCCTTGGTTATTTACAGGTATGTACGTCTTCTCAAATGTCTCTGAACTACATAATAAATTTGTAAGCCAAATGCAAATATGTTTGGGTAAGTGACTTATTACATGCCGCTCTTAAATCCAGTGGGTTTTTCGTTGAACAAAATTATGAAGATTTCGGAATATCGTTCATTTGAAAAAATAAATCCCAACTAGAGTTTCAGAAGGATAGGTCGAGCTACAAACTACAATAACTGCAACTGAACACTATCAGAGCTAGAGACCACAATCTTATGCAAAATTCAGACCATGTGATGAAACCCGTCAAAAAAAAATAGGAACAAAACTAAGCTCGCCTCACTGCCTGCAAATGTAATCGTGTGCACGTCGCGTCTTGTCTCGTCTCGTTTCGGCATTTTAAGGATATGAGCAGGAGCATGTGTGAATGCCTGTGTGTCTGTGTGAACGCTGAGCCACTCATGCTGAATGTCAACAGAAAACGATGCAAACACACAAAAAAAAAATACAAACGAATAGAAGAGAAAATTGTGAACATGTCCTGAGCACACAGGACGAAGCATTAAACTACAAATTCTACAAAATACTGTCAAGAAAACTGCCAAGGAAACGGAAGTGAATTGGCATTGTGGCGGCGGCGTCGTCGTCGTCGTCGAGACGCAGGACTACCATTACGACAGCGGCGAGGACTTTGGTGCCTGACACCTTTAAGCGACAAAGGCATACTTATATGGGAACCCCAAACATGTCGACGACAGCGGCGGCGGCTGCCGTCATATGCCAATATATTCCTCAGCCTCGTCTCGAGCCAAGACTGAGTTTTTCGCTCGGTTTTGAATCATTTTTTTCTCCTTTTTTTTTTTGGCATATTCTTATCCCTGAATATCCTTTTGCCGAGGACATGTGCCACGTTTGGTGGGAATAAAATATTGTGTTGGAAAAACGTTGACAACACGTTGACATGTTTCAGATTCAGACAGGATTCAAGCAAGGATTGCTTATTCTCCGAAGGATTTCTTGTGGTAGTGCTTTTGTGGGCGCATGCTAGAGATCGCTTACTGGATTTTCTACTTCTGCTGGTTCGACGTGCGGATTTTGCGCTCCCCAAGCAAAGGGAAACAGAAACTTCCCAGTAAAATGTGTGAATTTTCAAATCCATTCACACTTTTTGTTGGCTATGTTCGTCTTCTTAGAGTTGTTGTTGTTGGTGTTTTTGTTGTTTTTGTTGCTGGTGACATTTTGCATATGTTTATGGAAATTATTGATTGTGTGCATCCGGGCTTTTTTTCTGGGTGGCCGTATACAATTTTCCGTGTTTGGTATTATGAGCTCACTCCATGCATGGAGGATGGCGGAGCGGGCAAATCGAATGGGTTGGCGTGTGTATGTGTGTGTGTTGAAGGATATTAAGCGTGTCATTTATAACATTTTTTTCTCTTGTATTTATTTATTTTTGCATATGACTTATGGTTGTGTGCGTATGTGTTTATGGTGTTTGTGTGCGGTCAGTCAGTTATTTATGGTTATTGCAAATTAAATTTATTTCTCAGTGAATTATTAGTTTTGGGTTTTCGGCTTTCGGCTTTCGTTTGTAATTGGAACTGCTAACCCCGATTTTTATGTTTTCTCTGAACTTTTTTTCGTCTGTGTCCATTCTTCGTGGCTCATCGTTTTTAACCATTCCTTGATTAATCGTTAAGGGATATTTTTATGATGGTCTGAATTTTGTTATAGGAACAATTTTTAAACAAGGGAAAAACATATTACTTGGAATCAGCATAAGATTTAGAAGGGAAATAGATTACAGCTTGGGTTAAGGTCACATTTCTCATTTGTTTCTTGCTTGGAATGTGAATGGCCAATTGGGAAGGAATATTTTTTTTAGTTAAATGGCCCATGGCAAGAATTTTAAATGTAATCTACCCACACTTGTAATTACAATGATTCCTGCATATTGCACAATTTGTTCGTAAGCCCAAAAGTATGCTTTCAAATTGTGACACTTGCAATTGCATTCTTTTTGCAAATTGTGCTTAGAACAAAAGACCCATTAATGGGCGTTAATGAGTCAGTCTATCAGTCGCATTAAATTTTCTTTTAGTGACGACCATGGACGTAGCAGAAACCACAAAACCAAATTTTTTTTAATGGTGTATTGCCAGAAAATTTGGGTGGAGGCAGTTAAAAAGAAAGGGCGTGACTGATATGGTTAGTAGCCCAACATTATACCTTGAAAGCTGCAATAGCACAGATATAATCTGCGAGACCATGGCACGAGATTCTTGAGCCGTAAAGGTGGACTGTGGAAAGTAGGCTCTCCTGGAGCCACCAGTGGACATTGACAGTTGCAATTGCACATACATATTCTGTAAAAGGGCGTGGCAGCTCAAAATACGGGGTGGCCAATTGTAGTATGCTCTATTGTAGCCACCAGTGATCCTGGAAATCTCCACTTCCACATATATATTCTGTGAAGGCATGGCTAGGATTCTTGATCCGGATATTTGATTAAGAAATAGGGCGTGGCCATTCATCTGACGTGTGCCAGTTAAAGCTTGGCCCAACAATGTTTCAAACGGGGTCCAAGGGTGCCCATGGGGTCAAAATAAGTACAAAATCATGGTTAATTTACTAGTTGAAATAAAAAAAATTTTTGAAATCATTCAAAGATCTTCTCATGTGACTTGACATCAATGAACCATTCCTCTGTGCAGGGCATTGAAATAAATAACACAAAAACATATTTGGAAACATTATTTAAGTAAAAAGTCCCAACAAAGAAGTTCCAAAGCCATAATAAAGCTAAACACGTTTCCGAAAATATGAAATGATTACATACAAAATCCCATAATCAAATCAAAAAACCCTCAAGGAATTCCATATTCAATGCAAAACAATCCCGCCCTAATTATGTAATAATTTTTAAATTTTCAGAAAACCACAGCTTACAGAAATTCTCACAAGAAATTCCACAACTAGGAAACAATTCCACATGAAATCCCAAATTAAATGGAAAAATCTCGAAATTGCAACCAATTAGAAAATGCGGTGAGCCATGAGTAAGAAATCCTATATGTGCTATTTATCCTACCGAACGGGCAACTTTCGTGAGCGAGCGTTGTTTTTCTATGTTTTTAATAGTTGATTTTATTAATTGTTTGAGAATGTCATACTCAATTATTGTTGGGTGATTCAAAAGACATAAAGTTTAATTTTCTCTATTTGATACATTTCACTACATATTTTTTCCACTGGGTAGTTGTCAACTTCTCACCATCCTCCTCATCACGGGAATTCATAATCGACTCCATTATTGACAACCTTTTTTCTATTCTAAACGAACTATTCCAGTTGAATATTAATAGGCTGGCGTTTGTACACAATTCACAATCGTCTCGTTAATCAATTACGAATTCCCATTAAATTTGCATTTTATTTTTATACCTACCATTTTGCGATAATTTTATTAAACTCTTTTTGTTTTTTTGTTTGTTGTTTGCAATTTTTTATTTGAATTTCATTATTCTGACCGTTGCTCAAGGCAATTTATAAATACACCATCATCATCAATTGACTAAAACATCACGTAGGAGAAATAATCATTTTTTCAAATTCATTATTGACATTCAGCGAGTGCAGCACCGCACATCAAACCACAGCAACACATTCATTGTGTACTTATGCGGTTCTTGTATCTTTGGCAACATTTTCAGTCTATTTGTGTTGAATTTCTACGAATTGTATCTGATTCAGTTTCTTCTTCGAATGCGATTTTTCGTAATGAATTTCAATTGAAATGTCAGCAGGGCGAGCCAGAGAGAGAGAGAGTGGCAGGGCCGTGCTTTACTTTACTTAATTTTATTTTATTTTAGTTTGTTGTGTTTTATTCTCTGGAAAAGTTATTTCATTTATTCATTTGTGGTGAATTTGTACGCATTTTAATTCTATAGAAGTAATTAAATAGGGAATTCCCAAATTAAGTATATGCATTAGACGGTTGCTTTGTTATCCTTTACTTGACCATAATTACAGGTCAACTTCTCATTTGGTCATGTAGAAAATTACTCATTTAAGCAGAGAGCGATTACAGGAATTTCAATTTAAACTGTCAAAATATAATTTACTTTACTCGAATGTGAGAAAAAGAAGAGAGAAACAACGTAAAAAAAAAAGAAAAATGTTATCAATACCGCCATAAATTTAAATAAGTTGGCCCCACCGTTCACAAGATGATATAAGAAGACGTGTGGCAGTGGCCGAAAAAGAATTCATAAATTTTAATTTTACATTTATGTACATGCGAAACGACAGTTCAAATCTGGCAAATTAACAGTAAAAGAAATCCTTAAGTAAAAAAACTCTGATTGGCAAAAAGGCATTAAGTTTTTTATATTTTTAATTTGTATACCTTGCCACAGTGGTTGTAACGGCCATAAGCAGGCGTGGCCGGTATGGGAAAACTATATATATTCTTGATGAGCATCACCTCCTGAGGTACGATTTAGTTGTGTCTGTCTGCCCGTCTGTTATTTCGCACCATAACTGCCAAAATCTGAAGTCGATAGCTCAAACTCGAAATTTCAGAATTCCTCTTCTTTTTGCTAATGATTGGACGGTATTGAAAATGGGCAACATCGGATAAGAACCGCGCCCACATACCAAATTACCACCAAATTTGTATTCGTTTATATTAGAGGTTTTCACAAGGCCCTGTGTAACGGAGTAAAAGAGTAGAATAAAAAATTTTCTGACAACAAAATTCCTGGAAAAAAGAAATTCAAAATTTTACACTTTACTTTTTTACTCCGTTACACAGGGCCTCGTGAAAACCCCTATTGAGATGTACCGATTAGAAATGAAACTGGAATGAAATGGAATTGGACCGGACACAAATGGAATTGGAATACAATTTTTAAATCAATCGGGAAATGTAATTTTTCAATAATTTAATATCGAAAATTTTTCGATTAGAAACGATAATTATCTAAAAAATCGATAAATTTTCGAAAAGTTATCGATAAAATATTGATAAAATATTGCTTCGGTCCGACTGAAGATAATTATCTTACTAGTTTTTATTTGGTTGAAAATTATGTCGGGGACGGAAAAAAGAAAATTTAATTTATTGTACCTTGTGTATCAGGGTTTATCTAATAAAAAATAAATTTTTATTTTTCTCGATTTCAAAAGAGTTTATAAATTATTAAAGTTAATGTGACAAAATTATTTTAAATAATTTATTAGAAATAAAATGTTATTCGTTTTTGAAGGTATCTAGTTCTTTAAGAAATAAATTAAATTTAGAAATTTTTAATATATTTTTAAGAAGTGAAACTGGAACGAAATCGAAATGGACCGGAACAAAATGGCATTGAACAGCAGAAGAAATGGAAAATATTGAAAAATATTATCGATAAATTTTCGAAAAGTTATCGATAAAAATAATTTGTTAATAATCATTGTTGTTAAAATATCGAAAAATTATCGATAAATCAATGAAAATACAACTAAAAATTTCAAACAATAACAGTGCGGAGCGCTATAGAACGGTTCGATAACAACCTTTAACAGAGAAAAAATTTAAAAAAATTAAAAAATCCAAAAATATTAGCTGTTTTCATGCTATTTTTTCGAATTGTACAGTAAAGACAAAGATACAAGTTTCCTTCATTCCACATTTTTACAATTTAAAAAGAATATTGATTTTTTATTGCTATTTTGTGTAAAACTTTGCATACAACCCTACGAGGGGGTCAAATGAAATGGAGCAGTGATGGCTGTTGTGTTACTTTTCCATCTGTGCTTGTTAGTTTTTGATATTTGTAAGATTCTTCCAATACACAGAGAGAATTGTCTGCTACAATTGTGCATTTTACTCATAATATTAATCCATGAATAACAAAACATAATTTAAAAATGTTATTCATGAATACTGAATTGGATTTTATAATAAAAATCACACAATTCCTGCAAACATTTCTCTCTGTGTAAGTAAAAGGAAACTTTATAATTTACAATATTATTTACACTTCTTATTATTTTAAATATGCCAAAACCAAAAAGTAAATAACATTCTATTAAGCGTCAATAGATTCATCCTCCTTAGCCTCATAAATTGCAGAAATTTCAATTTATGCAAATCAATTCCAACGAATTGTTTTTATTTTTTGCCTTTAACTTTTAATTGAATCATATTTATGGCAAACAATTTTTACTGCAATTCATTGACTTGTGATTTCTTTTTTCGTCGTTATCTTTTGTGTCTCTTTTTGTGAACGAATCGGTCAATATTTATTATGGATGCCGCATTGCTGCTGTGCTAAGCTTTGAGAACAAATAAGTAATAAAGCAAGCTTCATGTCGGTTGGTTTCTTCTTTTTTTCGGCTAGCCACCAACGAGTCATATTTCAAATATAATATATATTTTTTTATTATGAAATATTTTTTTATACGGTCGCATTGTCTGGCATTTGCATATTTTCTAATTTAATTGCGGACGCGTTCGTAGAAAATCGGATTTTGCGTTCAGTTGATTTTATAAACATAAATGCGGTTTTGATTGATTTTGGCGGCAAGTTTATGCGATTTTCATAATCGAACTTAATTTAAGTTAATTTTTATAAATTTAATAGCTTTTAGTGGGCTTTCCGAAAAATGTTTACCAATTTTGACTATTTGAGGGAATTCGTTTCAGTGAAATTTTATTTAATTGGTTTTGGTTAAGTTACTTAGAAATACAAAACATTTTAAAAATATTTTTCAAAAAATTCCCTATTTCCTGGAACTTTTATGCAAATCCGTGTTACATCAGCAAAAAAACGTTATTCATTTTCCAGTGCATCCATTTCATTTCGAGTTAATTCTGCGAAATCCGAAATATACTTCCCTTTGAGCGCTGCAGACTGCTGTACACTGGCATATCATACATTTCCGTGTTGTCAAGTGTATGCGAGCCTCGCTCACAATCAGTTCATTCCGCACATATTCCTGAAAACCAATAAACAAAACCGAACTCAAGAAATAAATTTCAGCAAAACCCTAACTGCATGTAAATATCCTTCAGCCCTTCGGGCGGACGTGGCATCAAAGTGACCAGACTGAACCGTAGCGGACAGGAGTGACCAGTGGCAACACCGTCTACCGCAGTCCGACACCCTAAGGAAGATCAGGCCGTGGCAGAAGGAGCGGTGCGTGGAGAGAGTGTTGCACCCGAAGTGCTGCTGGCGAAATTGTTGCCACTGCTGCCATTAGTCGAACACGGAACAAAAGTCAGCAACTTTGAAACAACACCGACTCAGTACCAGTACCAGTACCAGCAACAGCAACAGCAATAACCAAAACAGCCACACCGCTATCCACCAGCACCACCGAAGAATGACTCCTTTCGCTTTGCATGGCTTTGAGTCGTTCTGTTGGTCCCAGCCTGCGTTCGGAGTGGTTGTTGTGTGTCCTGTCGAAAGGACTTTTCCAGCATGGACACTGTCGTTGCGCTCACATTTTGACGTGCGTCCGCAGTAACAGGCTCCGGGCCAGAAGTATCACTTGTCAGATTAATTTACGTGTTTGTGCTCCTGCCACACAACAGCAACAACAACAACAACAACAACAACAACACCACCAACAGCAGCACAATAACAGCAACCAAACGTTGACAAAGAAATCACCAACCAGGCCACGCCAGAGAGATGGGTGAATGTATCTGCAGTGTGTTTATTTTTTGGCCCCCCTCTTCACTCTCTCAACGGATAGAGTGAAGGGGAGGCTGGCTGCCTGCCATATCGTGACCATGGCGTAAATGCTGCATGAGTGCGTCGCATCGCCGTCGCTGCCTGGATATGCAAATTTCGCAGCATTTCAGCCTTTCGCTTTAATATGGAGAATTCAAAATGGACACTCACTCTGGCACACACACATATACACTCTGGCACAGTCACACGGACACACCTAAACACATGCATAACCTATCATTTGGAATTTTTTTTATGTATTCTCTACGTTTGTGTGAAAGGATTTTTCAATTTGTCTACTCAAAAGGGACGAATTTAAGTTTTAATTTATGCAAATTGTTGTTGTTTCGGTGCATGCTAATGTTTACTTTAGTCGCATTTAAATTTACAAAAGGAGCGATGCATCGATAAGGATAATGGAAAATTTATTAGTTTAATTGAATTTGTAAAAGGGACTGATGGTGATGTGGTGGTGTGGTGGTGGTTTTTCCTGAATCTGCAGTGAATCATAGGGTTAGAGAGTGCATGTGTGTGTAGGTGCGGTGTTGCAGTAAAAGCTTTCACTGTTTTCTTAAGAGAATAATAATAAAATTTGTATTGACTTGCCTCGATTTACCTTTGTTGTTTCTTTATTGTCTTATGTCGGATTTAATACTAAAGATAAGTATACACTTGAGTTGATATTTCAAAAATCATCATAGGGAAATGCAATGGAGCTCGGAAGTCAGGTGAACAAAAGAAGTTTTTGAAAAAATTACCTTTTTGGTTGAGAAAATGATTCTGATCATGAAGAATGTCAGTAGTTAGATACGAGAACAGCAACAAAAACATAAAATAATACATTAGCCTTTAGGTGGTATGGTAATTTCAGACCTCATCATGACAATAGAAGTTGCATCTTGACATTATCTTATTGGCCATCCCGACTTTTGTAAAGTAAGCGGTGTCGGAACTGCAACGAACCTAATGAACACGAACCTAATGAACAGCATTTACTCGGTTTTTGTCTAGCTATAGCTAGAACCGAGCTTAGGATACTAGGAAAAAGCCTTTTCTAATTCGTAATTGGGGTTAATTAGTCTCAAAATTTCTTAACAAAAACAATACGCGCTGCAGAGGAATACCTTCAAATTGGGTCAAGACGACGAACTTTCAAAATCAAAATTAAAAACTCCTAATCCACAATCTCAAGCCATGCTTTCAAAGTATATATCTGTTGAATTACAGCTTCCTAGGTTCACGGGTGACTGCATGAAGGGATGCGAATTCATACTTCAAATTGCTACGACCCCTTCTGGAAAATTACTGAATCTGGCTCAGGAATCTGTCATTGTATCTTTCTTGGTTCACCGGTAGCTTCAGGAGAGCTAAGGTATCGGGCACGCCCATTTTTCTGAGCTGCATACACTTTATCAAGCTTTATAAAATTCTACAAAACTTTCAAGTCTGGAGGAGGCAAAATACTGTACACTATACGCGAAGTGATTTCTTTTGATGATGTTGTGTGCTGACATGATCATAATCCACAATTTGGGAATATGGGCACATCCATTCAAATTGCAGCTTATATGAGACCACAAGAATGGCCTAAACATCAAATCTCTGGTTTCTATTTAATTCTAAAGAAATTTTTGGTACAAGGTGAAAGTTTGGTGAAAGGTGGGGTGGAGGTTGAATATTTGCCTTCAAACCCGTTATCTTTCTTGGGATTGCCCCCAAATTACCAATTCGAATTAAGTCCTGCTCCTCTATGTCTGGTGTATGTTTGTGTACCATAAGACTTTCCAGTAATTACTTTCACCTGGGTAACACCGGGCTTTTCAGCTAGTTAGTGATAATTCATTTTATTGATTAATTCAATTCCTCATTAAATTTATTAAATTGCCAAACAATCATTAAAAGCAATTTAATTAAAAAGCACAGAACCCCGCCAACATAACAAAAATGGAAATAAATATATTTTTAATATTTCACCCTCTTTGATAATGAAAATCCATTTGGCAATATATCCATTTAAATAAATTTTAAACAAACTTCCCTTTGTGACTTTGACTTTTTGCTGCATTTTCAAAGTTAATCAGAACACAAAAAAAACCGACCCAACCCAAGTCGTGAAACCCTTTAGCCAACTGCCGAGCTGACCGTGGTTGTTGCTGGTAGTGGCTTTCTGCTGGAGCAGGTCCGTCAGTGTCAAGTGCCCACCCACGGCACCGCTACCACCCGTTGTCCATCGTCTCTGAAGTTGCACATCGTGTGCGCGTCACTTTAAGTTGCGCGCCAGTAAGCTCGCCGAAATCAAAAAGAACGGGGGGTTAAAGTGGAGAAATGGCAAAAGCCAAATAGCGTCCGAAATGGAACATCAAAGGTGCACGCTGCGGTGTTGTGCTGCCATGGCGCTGGGGTTGCAGTTAGTACGAATTTAATAAACTGCGGCGTGTGTGTAAGTGGGCGCTCTGCATGGGGTTGGTTGCTTGCTTCGTTCGTTCGCTCGTCCTGCTTTAAGCCCTTTGATTGCAATTAATCAGCGCTCACCTCGCCTTGTATGCACCGCTATGCTTAAAAATATCATTCAAATGTCGTGTCTACTTTTTGAGCGGGCGAGTAAATATAAATAAATTACCGGCAAGTGGCAGGGTTGCACATAGAGATTGCATTTTAGTGCACTTTGGCAGCATCCAAACACAACCAACAATTGCTCAGTGCAGTGCAGCAATCCGATATGCGTGATAATTTATATGCCATTTTCAAGTTGTAAATTTCATTTCGTCGTGTTCAATTGCAATTGTGGAGGGTGTGCCGTGTGGCTGCGGGGGGGCGTCAGTGTAGCGCTTGTCATTAATATGACGCTGAAGTGTTTAATGAGGTGAAATTAACTTTATCAGGAAATTATAATGAGAGCTAAATTTAATTAACAGTTGAAAAATATATAATTTTGCAAATTCGCAATATGAAATGAAATCCAATGCAATTTTTTTTATTTACTTATCTGAGCATTCATTTGCAATCATTCACGGTGAGGGGTTCTTAAAGGTTTTAAAGTTGGATAAATTCGAAAAATTTAATTTCAATTTAAACGCGTTGAATTTTGAACTCGAATAAATATTTCATTGCGTATGAGATTATTGGATAATCACTTGGCACTTAAGTTTACTTCAGTTGGAATGCTATTTTTGTAAATGTGGAGACTGCTAAAGTGGCACTGTTCTGGACAGAAGGGTCCAAACTAGACAGTCATATTGGGGTAGCCCTTTACAAAATGATCAAACGTCAACTACGGAAAATGTATGACCACAAAATATTATACCAATCCTAGGTAGCAGGGATCTTAGAAAGTTTGAAAACCTTCATTGATATTCAAGCGGCTATCAAAGCTCTGCCCGCTGACCGTGTGAAGTCGAATGCGGTTCTGCGCTGTTAAAAAGTGTTAGCAGAGATGTCACACGAGAGCCAGTGGACTTTTGCCTTAGCTAGCCTTGAGCTATAAAAAAAAGTTTCTGCAAAAATGTGAGAGAACTACGCATATTCTAACTTGTGGGCGTGTGAAAACCTATCCCACAACACGATTCATGACCCATAGAACACATATGTAAATTTAGGTGGAAATCAGTGCAGTAGTTTTAGCGTCCACTCGCGACAAACAAACACTTTTTTTTTTATATATACACCGAGAAAAAAGACAGCAGTGGAAATGACAGTCGGGCACTGTTATTCTATTTTTAACAGAATAACTGTTGTTTAAAGTATTTTTGTTTGATTTAACAGTTTTACTGTTGAATTAAACCTTTTTTCAACTTCTCGAACTGTTAAAAAAAAGTGTCAATCTATTTTTCTATTGAATAAATAAAAAATGTTGCAGCCAACGAGATTTGAACCCAGGAGTCCCTGGGTACTAACATGGCCTTTCAACTGACTAGTCCAAATGTCAACAGATTTGACAACCATCAAAATCATGTTATGAACCGCAGAGTGTGTAACAGTGAGTTCAAAAGATAGGAGAACATAAAATCGTATATCAGTGGCTGTTAAAAGGTTACTGTTCTTTTAGTTCACTCAGTGTTGCCAGGTTTATCGCATGTTTGTCTCCTTTTTGTTCAACTACAACTAAACTTTCATTGGTTTTGATTGTTCATTGTTCGTGTTTATTAAAGTTTTCTCAAATTTTCATGAATTCCTTGCCCATTTCTTCTTTTGATAGGATATTCCCCGAAAAACAATGAAAGTCCTTTCATATGGCAACTCTGGTAGAGAACAGATCTTGCGTGTAGCACATTTAAGTTATTCATTTATTGCCATGTGCGCATGAATGGCATCATTGGCGCGATGGATAAGATGTCGGACTATCAACCAGAAGGTCGCAGGTTCAAGCCTTGTCTATAGCGACTACAAAAGGAAAATTGTAACTTAGTTTAAAAACATTTATAAATAAAGTTAAGAAAATTTAGAGTTGAGACAAAAAAAACAACAGAAAACATTTTTTTTTTTAAAAAAAGTTATTTTAAAAAAATTAGCGACGGTTGTATTGGGATTTGAACCCAGGCCTCCCGGGTGGCAGTCGGACATCTTCCCACTAGGCTACGGTTATCAACAGCGCAGCAACTGTCAATTTACCAGTTTAGACTATCGGATGGTTTTTAACCGCGAAAACTGTTAAATTGACCTACTTTTTCGTTGATTTTACTGTTTTTTTTTCTCTCGGTGTAGTTTTATTTTATATAATTTTGCTATAGAAAAATAGCAGCTCCACAAAAATGTGTGCCATCTGTTGCTTCCCTGAAGTACTTTCAGTTTCTTAAAATTTCCTACGAAATGAGTCATTTCCCAATGATCGTTTTATGCCAAACACACTCACAATCGCCCAGTTGTGGCGGTATTAATTGCCAATTTGAAAGGAATCAACTTTCGCGCTCATAAAACATGCTTAAACGATCGTAAAGTAGATGCACGCTCGTTCGTTCGTTCGTTTGTCTCTCCGCCTCCACCTAATTCACAACAGCCAGCACTTTGTTTATTATCATATTAAAATTTAAAATTCATACAATATTAAATGAGAAAAAACAGATGAGCGACTAGTTCAGATCGAATTCTAAGAAAGAACTGCTTCGGCAGACCAACACGAGAAAAAAGCCATGACAGCTCTGCCGTTCGAACGATCGAAAGAAAAGAATTAATTGCTTTTTAAGCGTACCGCGTACCGACACAGAGCGAGCGGGCCCCATAAAATTTAGTGTCAAAATTTTAATCTCGACTTTGGAATGTATTTGCGAAAAAAGTGTGTTTTTGCGTTCCATATTTTTTTTCTTCGTAAATGTCGAAAATTGTTAACAAAGCTTTGCGGGCTGGCGTGTTGTCTTTTGTGGTTATTCATTTTCGAAAGAGTCTCGGGCACAGGAAATTAAAAAAGAAGTTTTAATAAGCTGCAAAATGAAGTTCACAAGCAAACAAAAGAAGCAAAAAAAATGATCACCGTTCGTGCGTTGTTCTTCTCTTACTTATTTACTGTTGCTGGTTTTCGATGTTTTGGTAGTTTTTTTTTTTTCGTGCCTCAAATCTGACAATCTGCGCGATGCTTTACGAGCGAAATGAGTTATGACGCGTTACCACGCAAAATCGTAAAAGGATCATTAATAAAATCTGTTGCATTTGACGTTTCTCCTGTCAAACGCACAATTCGCACACACACACAGGCTGAAGAAGCCGAAAAAGACAAAAAAAAAACTACAAGGAAGCCCTAAATTTATGCATCTCGTCGGTCGTGGTTGGCGGGCGTATGAACGGATTTGTACCTCGAGGCTTTCTTGGAGTCGTCATGCAAGCTAATTTTTTTTTTAATACGAATTTTAATGACTTATTTTTTTGAAGCATACTGCAGAGGAAATGTAAGAAATCCACATTGGTACCTTTTAAGTGAATTTGTGTGCAAAGCGAAGGAAGCAAGCAGCGCAGTGGATCTCAGCTTCATTAAATGAATTTCACAGAAAAAGGAAATTTCATTAATGAATTTACTGACGCAAGTGAATAGCCCTCATGGTCTATATTTAACCCACTGACTGTTCTATTTAGTTAATTCCTCTAATAAATATCCAAATGGTTATCAAAAATTATTTGCCCGAAGATTTGAAGAGAAAATTTTGAATTTTTTTTCTATAAAATTTCACTTTTTATAAAAATTTAAACCAAATAAAACTCCAAAGTCTCGTTTGCGAATTAAAAGCTACTTTAAAAATCACACCGAGCAAATTCAACACCAATTTCAACCCCTTTTTGATATTTCATTAAATCCAAGACGGACGACGAACGACTTCAATGCCTCAACGAGGAACGGAAAAAAAATTTCGCAATTTCGTTGGAGCACAACCAAAGTGAAAGAAGATGAATTAATTTTTTATACTTGAACCCGCCCGCCCCCAACGTGTGCAACACATGTTGGCAACACGGGCAGCAGTGCACCAAAATAATGCCAAAAGATGAGAAAAGCCCCAAGTGAACGGGGTGAAAAGAAATAAGCAAAGAAAGAGTAAAAAAACGGCGAAAAAAATGTATAAAGAACGCCACATGAATTCCTTTGGTTTCACCCCAGCTACACTTTGATACACTTCCTGCCTCCCCTCGCGATCCTCCTGAACACAAAAATGTCAACATTGCAAATATGAGCTCAAGTGTAGCGCCGCACACATACACTCTGAGGAAACACTGGCTGGCGGCACACGCTGGCGAAATTCGACGACGACGACGACGACGACGACGACTACAATGTTGGCAACACACATATGTATGACTACACCAACAACAGCAACACTGCCGCACGCGGATTTGATTTACGTGAATTCCGCTACGAGAAATTATTCATATTAAAATTCTTGATTTCAATTTTCAGTGACAAAGAAATGACTACGCCGCCGCCGAGCCGAATTTTTCGTGGGGGCCTGGAAATTTATTGGTGCATTTTCCAGATGTTCGGAAATTGAACAGAACCGAAAATCGAAAACAGAAAACAGAACGCATAAAACAGAAATTTGAAGTGACTTTAATGGAGAATACAGAAATGATGATGGTGCCGCCGTGATTGCGTATTAATACTTCGTTTTTGGGGGAGTTGTGAAATGGCAAAGAGTAATGGTTTCAAATAATGGCAATAAAGTTAAATGTCAAAGGGCTCCTCTCTTCATGACAGTTGGTATATATACACTCAAAGAATTATTATGTTTGGAGAACGTTTGCTGCAAATATACTACTTTTGAATACAAACTTAAACGAAAAAACAAACAAAAAACATTTGCTCCAAATTAAGTCGTTTTGCCGTAAATAATAAATAAATTTGCAACAATTTAAAAACGTTTCCGATAAAAGTATTGCATTTAACTTTTATTGGAAACATTTTTAAATTGCTGCAAATTAAAAACTAATTTCTAATAAACGTTTAAACGAATTCGGTATAAGCTTTGTTGTTATCGACCAGAACGAAAGTAGCTCAGTGGCACTGCGTGTATGTGTGTAACTTATAAACCTTACGTCCCGCGTTCGAATCCTGGCTGAGCTGAACATTTTTTTTTGTTCGTTACTTAAACGTTGGTTGCAAACGAAACAACAAACGAAATGTGTTTGTCTAATTTTTCGTTTCTTACGAACGAAAAAATTCTTTGAGTGTACATTGGCTTAGCTGAATCACTTGTGCCTTATCAGTTGGTCAACGTTAGGTTAAGTTGGCGGTAGGTTCGCCTTTAAACTTTGAAGTTCCACTGCTATACAATTCAAATCAATGGAAGTTTTCTGAGATTAGAAAATTTTGGATCCTTGAGGTTGGGGATTATACATATGAGTTTGGATTAATCGGTTAATATCTATTTATTCTTCAAACTCATTGAATCCTATTCGACAAATTGAATTTGTGTACTAATTGTAATACTTTAATTACGGGACTAGGAATGTCTTAAAGGAAACCATCAGAATCACCGAACAAATTATTCCGTTTCGCAACCACTTCAAAAAACACTCAAGAAAGAAAACCTACAGTTTACTATTAAAAAATACAAACCTGAAAACAAATGAAATGGTTTGGACAATACAAAATCTATTCGATGTGTCCTGATATTTGATTGATTGACACATCAACACACAGCCCAATCGACTACACCTAGATTTCTGCAAAATTTTAGTATACGGTGACACCCTTGGCATAATTTAAGAAGCAATTAGACAATCCGACCTCTGCCACGCCCACCAAAAAATACTGTTAATACGGAATGGTTGTTTAGAAATACCATTGCTTCGGCCCTGGTGGGATACAAACAACTAACATTTTTTGACGTAGATAAAAAAATTCTGGGATGGGAATGGGATTTTCCATGACCATCGATATGTAAAATCACATTGCTTGTCTGTTCGGATGTCTGTCCTCATCTTCCAGAAGCCCCTAGAGGACCTAGAGGGTTGAAATTATCCACATATCGCTCAATCCCTGCAATAGAGACACAACTCCAAAAATCATCTTGTTGCGAAATTACGATATAAAATTTTAACTTTGAGAATTTTAGATGAATTTTAGCTGTTGGAATGTTTTTAAAAACGTTTAAAATACATTAAAAACTAAAGATATGAATTGTGTCTTTTGGCAGCATGTAGATTACTATCACTAGGATCCTCATAGTGACATTCATAACTCCAAACACCCGAATTTTGAGGTGTGTCTTTATTGCAGGGAATTCATCCATGACTTGAGACTCTCGAGCCGGATTTTTGATTTTCGAACAGCGGGAGTGCTAGTTTAGAAAAATGGACGGGGTTCTCCTGAAGTCACGATTGAACCTACACACACAAAAAAAAGTCGGTAGATTTAACCGAAAAAGACGGTTAAAAACGCTCCAACCCTTCTTCGTCGGTTAATCCAACCGTTGATTTACATTAATAATTTGTTGGTTTACAATTCGAAAATTGTTTCGATACATATTTTTTTAGTAAGAAAACCAATAAAATTTATTGGCTTACAATTTTAATTGTGAACATACAGCAAAAATTGCTTTCGATACATATTTTTTAGTAAGAAAATGTTTTTCGTTGAATTTGTTTTCTTTTACATTTAAAAACAAAAAAAAACTTATTAAACACAAAAAAAAATTTCAAAAATGCAAGATTGCATGTTTAAAAAAAAAATAAATATTAGCTTGAGTGCATAACTGACACAAGCTCTTATTTTCCAAAATTAGTATTACAAATGCAGTAAACTCTGCAAAAAAAACTCTGTTTGGCTCTGCTCAAGCTGCGTCTATAAGGCACAACATTCATAAACCGATTGGGAATTCTTCTTTCTTTGAATCCCAACGATTCAACTGAAGATGCGCGAATGGTAAATTGCACAAGTTGGTGAAAATTTAAATTTAACCAACAATTGCTGTAAAAGAACCTAAAATTTCTGTACAGCAAAAATTTTTTTCGGTTATTTCAACTATTTTTTTTTAACATTTTTTGTCGGTTTAATCTACCGACGAGCTCGGTAAAAAAAATTTACAATTTTCATACATTTTGAAATGCTGTACGTCAAACACTTTTTTCGGTTAATTTTGCCGACCTTTTTTTATGTGTAGGAAGCTGCTGCAATTGCAGATATGCATATAAGTGGTGGCTATAGATTCCAGGGCACGATTTCATCTTTTTTCAAAAGGGAGCGTGGCTGTTCAAAATATGACAGTTTCAATTATAACATACTCTCCTGCAGTCACCAGTAGACTCAAGAAACTTTAATTAAACATTTAACAACTCCTTGAAAGTATGGCTAGAAATTCTTGATCAAGGGTTGAAAGAGGGCGTGGCATATGAAGGGTGGCAGCTAAATTTGGGTTCAAAAAAGGGGATCGATCAGAAGGTCTATTGGGGTCAAAGGGAATGTAATATATATACGTGCGAAGTCACGGGTAATTTACTAGTATCGAATAACTAAAAATTGCATTGAAACTTTTGGTGCTGGTAACTTTTTCTTCAAGAAAGAGTAAATGCATACTCCTGTCCAAAGGAAAATCTGTATTGCCATTGTTTGCACGGCACGGTAATACAATGTTGCATTTTCAGTCGTTGTAAAAGTTAAAAAGTCCATTACTTTGTTAAAGCCAAGTTTAAATTTTCGCCAATTTCCAATAAAGGAAAAATAATTTGAATTTTAACGAAGAATATAAGATATTTGATTAATCTGCGATAAATTCTAGCGTATAAAATATTGAAATTAGAAAATATGCCAACAAGCAGCTACTAAATTGCAAATGAAAACATGAAAAAGCAAAATTGAAAAATCCCAATAACGACTCCTTTCACAAATACAAAAAAGAAATATGCACAAAGTCATACGGAACCACCAAAGCAGCAGCAACCTCCGAAAAAAAAAAAAACGCTGATTTCCCACAACATTGAAAGCGATCTTTGGTCAAAATGATCACGAAATCGAAATCACGTGAAATTTTTAAGCGAACTTGGAACATAGTTGCTGTTGGCTCCCACTCGAAGCAGGTAAGCAGTGTACGAAAGAAACACAAAATTAAAAACGCGAATCGAATCATTTTGGCAATATCCACAACTGAATTTATTGATCGTGATGCGCGCAGACTACCTGTTGCTGCCTCCTGCGGCAGTACGTCTTCAGATTGCCATCTCCAGCCTCACTTCAGTCGTATTCTTTCATCTGCTGCTTGCCGTTGTTATTGGCATTGCGCAATGTTGTAGAGAGTATTAGCTTCCATCACTTGAGCTGAAGTGGTGGTTTTGGTTCTGCTGCTGCTGCTGCTGCATCCGAATCAGCTTATTGAAATCGGAAATCCATAAATAAACTTTTGTGTTTATTGATAAATCAAAGTGAAGTATTGAAAGCGCATCGCATGAATTGAAGTGCATGTGGGCTGTACGAAGGCAGCGTGGCATAGAACGCTGTGCGCTGTGAGAATTGCACAGTCGAGAGATGGTTTTTGCAATTGTGTGAATTGTAAAGTGAATTATGCAATTGAAAGATACTCCATGTTCCAGCGAAATCCAAGTCTTTTGATAAGCGAAACCAAGATTTCCTCGAAAATTCGTCTTCAGAAATTAATCTTAAGGCGAAATTGTCTTACTGAAATGAAATGGTTGACTTGCATATTTCAGGGGAAATGCCTTAATGTTTTAAACTGAACAAATTTTAAATTCCTTAAAAAATAAATTTAACTCCTCCACTCCCCTGTGCACTCAAACGCTTTGAATTTATCGAATAATTTAAGCAGAAACAAAAAATAAGTAAAATACAAAATAATTTGTTGTTGTTGCTGCTGGGTCTAGACGGGCTCCGCAACACAAACACGATACGCAGCCAAAAAAGAAAGACCAAAAAAAAAAAACAAAACAAATTTTCGTAGAAACATCATCAAGGATGCCCTTATGGAAAACTTTTCTCCAGCATAAAAACAAAAGTAGAATCTGAATGAATTCGTATCTGAATCAGTGCCAACGAAAACAACAACACCAACAACAACAGCAAAACACGAAACACTCGATAAGAAAAATTATAGTAAAGTAAAAAAGTGTGTCTAGTATATGGCCATATGGCAGGGCTGAGAGAAATGACAGTAACACCCAATACCAAACACGACGACAAGAGACGAAACACGCGTCAATAGCAAATAAACTCAACACAGTAATCTGTGTGAAATAAAACCGTGAAAATACAATAAAATCAAGTAAAACATGCGAATTACATTGTCTACATTTTACGAGAGGACAAAAATAAATAAATTAAAAAGGAGTAGTAGACCAAAAAAATAACAACAACAACAACGAAAAGCAAACAAAAATACAAATAAAACAATGTCGAATTCGTCCATACTTTGTGCTTGAAGCATGCAGACACAACAACACCTTTTACCTTTATGGTCCAAAAAATATATACAAAAACGTATGAACAGAGAGAAAACCAAGGGAAAAAAAACCCCAACATAAAGAAGAAACTGAAACGACAACTCGTGTCAATAATTTATGAGAAACAAATCGCAGAACATGAGCGCAGACAGCATTTGTGCGTGCCGCCTTGACATTGAGTTTGTGGCTCGAGTGGCTCGAGTTGGATCCTGGCATGGATGCTGGTGGCATAGCAGACGATGGATTTTAGATGTTCTCTTGTCTTTTTTGTTTCCCTCGTAAATTTGAGGCTCTAGAAACTTTGCAGTCTAGTTGAAAAAGTTTCCATGTGTACCTTTTTTAAAAAAAATACTGGTATGAGAGTGTAAATATGAGAAATTATTTTACCCTAACTATGATTGGTTCATACTTTTTTTCACTTACTAGAAATCGATATCATCATTACCAAGTATAAACTAAAACTTGCCACCTATCTACAGTTCTTATCCATTTTACACTTAATCATAAAATAAAACATTTCCTATCAAAGTCTTCAGATCTACGCTGATCATCATTATTACTATTGCTCTTCTCGGCCATTTAAGCCAATACCAATAATTCACTATACCTCAGACAGCGCACTTCGCCCCCCTCCTCTGCCCACTGGTACCACAACTCCATACACTTGTTAACTTGAAATCGATCGCATGCAACCGCAAAAGAATTGCGTGCAATTACTAAGCTTGCGTATGAGAGAATTCTCATCAGTCGCTTCATCTGGAAATACCCCTGGGTGCCTTACTTGACTCTGGACCTGGCTTTTTGTTGTTTTTTGTTGTTTTCTTATTTTTTGTTGTTGTTGTGCTGCAAATATCGTATGCCCTGCGTTTGAGTGTGTGTGACGTTGTGTTGACGTTACCTGTGGTCTTTACCTTATTTACGATATAATTTCGTATTATGTTTTCGTTTTTAATGCTTGTAGTGAACTTTTTCAATTTGTGATCTTCGAACTCTTGGCAATGAATTGTATGTAAGGATGATGTTGTCTAAAATGGAACATTGACCAGAAATATTGGTTGTTTGACTTTTAAAAGGTTTAGTATTGTTGGAAATGTAGTTTTTTTTACAATTAAATTGGTTTATTTTATATTCGTTCAATGGTAAGGCCAGTGACCAAGGCAACTCTTCGTAAAAAGATGTTTTCAGAAACAGAAGCACGTTTATTTATATTTATTGTTTTTTGTTATGATTTCACTTTCTAGGGTGAAGAAACTTAGTCAGAGGAACTTGTATGAGTTTCACATCCAGCTTCTCTGCTTTACTAGAATCCCTTCATTCATTACCTGAATTAAGGGACTAATCGCGTTATATAAAATCCCATTTTTGTCTATCCTGATGTCTGTTCTCACCTTCTTAAAGTCACCAGTGGTCCTGGAGAACTGTAATTTCACATATATGTGAGACACTCAATATTTTATTTTAAACCCTACCAGTGAAGCCACCAGTGGAAGCTGCAATAGCAATTATGTATATATTATGTGAAAGCATGGCTAGAAATTCTCGATCAGGTTTTTTTATTTTGGAAGAAGTACTTCACCATATGGGCGTAGCAGTTGATGTTGGGTCCAAAAAGTGTTGAAAGGGGTTCCAAAGGTGGTCAATAATGGAGCCTGAGGGGTCCAAGGGTGGTCCAGGGATAGGTCAACGTGGGCTGCAATGTATATATAAAATCTATATTATACTCGTATATTAAAAAATGTGATTATTTTATGGACAAGTGTATGGTATCAAAAAACACGTCGCAGGCTTTTTTTTTTAATTTTGTACAATTTTCGGCTCTTGCAACCTTGAAAAGTAAGAATTCGCACAAAACAACTGTCTACACTGACAAAAAAAATTCAAAACTGCATGGCTATGATTTGAAAAAAATCAACACTCCGCAGTTCTAAAATAGAACGTGAAACGTTGTCAATATTTGAATGTTGAGTTTTTATGTACGATTGTACTTTTTTCGTTATAATCCCAATTGTGGGAATTTTCCAGGGGCTCAAACTGCAAATTTATAAAAAAATTATGAACATATCGAAACATTAAAGCACAACAAGTCTATTTTTTCAAAACTCATGAAAATGAAAAATAAGTTTTCAAATTGATATGTTCTGTATGGAAATGGGTTTTTATTTCTTCATTTTTCCCACAAACCACTGAGCCTATCTGATGTAGCCTCTACTGAAGAATCCAAAAATGCCAAAAACTGGATTTTCATGGAAATGGACATAGGATGATTGTGCTTTAAAGTATCGATATTTTTCGATAAAATTTGATTTTAAAAAAAGTTTTGGAACAAAAATGGAAACGTTTTGTTGTCAATTGGAACATTCAGTTTTGGCTGGAATTTTACAACGTTTCGTGTTGCATGAAATTGAATGAAAGTATTCAAAAACTTTTCCGATATTTTGATCAAATCAGAGAGATAGTTGCTTGACAGATCGTTGATTTGGCAAGGTTGCTCACAAAAATGACTGAGCTCACGGCTTACAACAAACTTTCATATTTGTAGAAATGCACAACTGCAGGAATTCTCCTGTTTATATATTTGGTTTCTTTTTTGTAATCATTCTGACAATTTAAGTGTTTATACTAACAATTCTTAGCATCTCAAGGATGCGTATTAATAATATTTCGGGGAACTACTTAATTGCAAAACCGTGAATTTCGGTGAAAACGTTGCGGGAAAATGTGTGGCAAGACCACATTGATTTCGAAACAACCAATTAGCGACTTTGTAAATTCAAATTTCCCAAGAATTGTCTTGTATTTTATTGTGCTGCCTTGCACCCGATAGCACGAACAGTCGCAACAACAACTTATTTTCAGCACTTTTACTAAATTTAAACTCCCGCGTCGACAATTCGAACTCGTGCAATTTCCAAACCGCACGACAGAAGACACAAATTGACAATCAGAGTTTCGATAGACAGACAGACAGAGAGACAAGCGCATAGCAGACAAAAACGCACAAACATTTGATTTAAATTGAGTTTGAAGAATCCAAAACGTTGATTGTGCAAAGTTGAGAGAGAGAACCAAAAAAAAAATGAAATATGTACTACAAAAAAGACCAAAAAACTAAAGTACAACAAAAAGAAGAAGATTTTCCCACTTAGCCCCCCACGCACACACACACATACACACAGTCACTGAAAAGGAAATTCGTAAAAATCTTCCAAGACAATGGCAAATACATTTTACGCTTATTTGTTTCTGCAGTTTCAGCACAAATTTGTTTCGGTGGGTGGCGGGGGGGGGGGCACACTTTTTACGTGCAGTTGTTTTCTTCACCGACAAATACAACAACAATAGCCACAAATAAACAATGACAATAGCAATGGCAACACAACAAAAACCCAAAATTAAACGACAATTTAAGCGGATTTCAATTTCGATTTAACAGTTTTCGATTTGGAACTTTCTTTCGTTCGTGGTGGGCATTTATTTTCTATTTTTCGATTTTGTTTTTCTTAGGATTTTCCCAACTTTAACTGTGCTTA
The DNA here is from genome assembly GCA_951394025.1 of Heteromyza rotundicornis. NCBI lineage: Eukaryota > Metazoa > Arthropoda > Insecta > Diptera > Heleomyzidae > Heteromyza > Heteromyza rotundicornis. Next base: position 70,287,170 of record OX596010.1, on the reverse strand, counting down.
ACTTACCAATTCGTCTCTAATCTCAAATGGCTTCAATTTACACTCTGAGTAGAAAACAAACTTTTCTGTGGATTTTCGGTTCATTTTGTGGACGATGTTATTGTTGTTGTTGTTGTTGTTGTTGTTGTACTTCTACTTTTGTTCACAGTCGTAATTTAGTTGCCGAAATGAATTTAATCCTACATAAACTTTGTCACCTCGTCGCCTCATTAAAGACTCTTCAGCCACTCCACTCCACCTCACCTCACTCCGCCGACCCGCTTAAGCTCATTTAGTCGTAAAGTCGTAAAATCACTTTGAAATGCGCGCAAAGAGTTAATAAAATTTTAACCACAATGCATTTTTATGGTCTTTCGCTTCATTACTCATCCGCCGTTCGAGAGTTTGTAGAGACTCTCTTTGGCCCCCTTCATTGCTGCCGCTTTATGAGGGGGTTTATTAGAATGAGTTTAAGAGCCTTCATAAAAATATAATCCAAAGTCCCCTTGCCCTCCTCGATTAAAGCCCCAATCCGTCAACGGAAATTCTTGACTCAAAGTCGAATTGTCGTCAGCGTGTGTTTCGTTATTTTTTTTTTTTTTTATTTAATAAAAAGGAAAACACACACATTTTACGGTATGTAAAAGATGGATTTTATTATGCCGATCATGTCTTTAAATACTTTTTTTTTTTTTGGGAATATAAAACGATCATTTCGCTTCAATAGTCTTTTATGGTCTTTTGCATTTATGTGGCTTCTTAATTCTCAATAAAGTTATTAAAAAAGAATCGTGTGGTAAATATTTGGGTATATAAATTCGAGGCTTAACAAGAATAGTCATAAAATAATTTGGAAATTAAGTCGGGAAGGTTTTTGGAAATTCCTTTCAACTTGCTGGTGTTGAGAAGTTCTTTTGTATTCGAAATCTTTGTGTGGAAAGCCACAATGTGACTGTGTTGGAATTTTTCAAAACGAATTTTGAGATTCACTTTTCTCCTTTAAACTATGAATTAAATCGAGAATCAGGCAAATCGGAAAACAAAAGAAGAGGGTCTTCCATACAAAATCACAAAAAAAAAATAAAAACTTTCGAGGTCTTATAATGCAATACAAATTCTATCTCAAAATGGGAACCTGAGACAGATTCTTGTTAATTGGGCTGTATGGCACGAAGATAGTTCACTCCGCCCATTTGCAAGACCAACTCCTTCTAGGGTCTAGAATAGATAAATCGAATGTTTGGACTGCTTACTTATAGCTCCTTCAATCGTGCTAAACAAGCAGGTATACACTATACTGATCGAAAAAAGGCGTTTTGCTGGCTAAAGTCGATCACTTCTACCAGGAGGATCTGAGATTTTTAGTTTGGGCACCTCCCGAGTTGGTGATCGAATTAAAGAAGGCTTCTCCTAGAATTTTTAGTCTATATCTGGCAAGCGAAGGACAATAGTAGAGCAAAGGTTCAAGTGTTTCCTCTTCATCAGGTTCATTACAGTTCCGACACCAGTTGTTGAACATAAGAGCCATCCTAAAAGATGAATGTCCAATAAGACCTGTTACCACTCCTACCGTCAGTTTGCATTCTTCTCAGTTGAGGGATAAGATGTAGTTGGATTGATATTTGCTGTACTTTGGCCAGAACATTCTAGTAGTGTGGTACTGTGTAGGTAAAGGGACCAGCAAAGGGTTAGTATCTAATTGAACTCTCTCCTTCGGTAACTCATCTGCCCTTTCATTCCCTTCTATATCGCAGTGCCTTGGGACCCACACTAGACTAACTGTGTTGTCTTCGCTGAAACCGTCGAGAACCTCTTAACATTTTTAAAGGCTTAAGGACTGCATGACAGAGTTTGGGTTATGGGTTCGGTTAGAGTGGTAAGGAATTTTATCACATAGACCGATTCATACAGCTGCCACCAATATCTTTCTAATCGAAGTGTGCAGTTTTACGTTCGTGATCCATATACAATCCAAATATTTGGTTTTACAGTACAAAGTGAGTCAAGCGAGAAATTTTTACGAAGGCCCTACTCTAGTATTTCGAGTCTGTCTATAGCCAGATCGGGGTGAAATCGAAACAACTCATCCGATTTGTTGCAATTTAATTTGAGGTGTCGATTTCACTTGTTACACAGCGTGATTTAACGCAGAAATATGTGAAGTCAATTATGAAAGTGGAGAACCAGTGTCAAGTGGGGGATCTAGATATAGGATTACACCCCAGTTGTTATGACCAATAACACATTGTCCAGTTACCAATCCCACTGACAGTCTGCATTCCTCTCATATATTTTTATGTTGCATTGACCTGGGACCCAGACAATACTACCTGCGCTAAGACCCTCGAATACCACGAAACACCGTTCAACTGTTGTGGATTATATGGGTTCGTTTGTCCCATGCTTTAAGATCGATAAGATCAAGAAAATGCGAAATATTTTTGTATCAAAGTCCTTTCAATATTCGCGTGTGTGTGTCTTTTTCATTTCAATTATCCACAAAACTGGAGCACATGCGAATTTACTTTTGACTAGGCTGATTGAATGACTGACGTGACTTTACACAGCGAATGCATTTCATTCATTTTGTTTTATTGACGAACGAATTAAATTGATTGTTGCAACAAATACAAAAAAAAAATAACGAAGATGAGAAACGAAATCAATCAGCGATGCTTTCCCATAAAGCCCCGAAAATCACAAGCGAGGGCGGAGGCAGCGATGGCAAACACTTGCCACACCAACGTTTGAAGTGCATTCCGAAGCCGCTGCGCCATCAAATGAATGAAAGAAATAAAAAGAAAATAAAAATGGAAATAAAATGAAAAATAAAAACAAAAAACGCAGATTTGCGATATGAGATACGAATATGCCCGATACAAGTGTGTTACTGTATGAGATATGGCGCACAAGGCAACGCATCTGCTGGGAGTGCACGGTTGATCGGCTGGCCGGTCGCTCAGTCGGCAGCCTCAACTTAATTGTTAACTCAAATCATACGCTAATGGATGCCACAAGTGCACAACGCGTACGTGGTTTCTTGCGTCTACATACATATGTTGCTCTGTTGCTCTATGTGCTGCCGGATATACGTGTATACGCTGATAAAAGTATATCACGCGCGAATGCCAAAGCTGAACTAACTGAGAGACAGAGCTCTTATGCGTTCTTATAGATGCTGTATTTTTTGTTGTATTTGTTGCGGCATTAAAAATTAAATAAACAATTTGTAGTACGTTTCGTTGGAATGGAAAATGTTATTAAATGCGGTTTGTGTAGGGAAATCACTTTTTTTTTTTGTTGAATTTTAATAGGTTCGCGGCAGTGATGAGTATTTTGGTTACGGTCCAAGTAGGTACTCTAGTGTAAATCTCTCTCAAAGATTTTATTTTTTTGAGTGCCCTCATTTCATTTGAAATCGTTTTTAATGGCAAACGGATGCCATTTAGATGGCAATTTCGAGGGAAATACACAAATTTTTGTCTCAAATGCCAGAGGTATTCAGAGGCAATTGTGGTATGTATCTTAGTTGTGGTTTGAGAAGCAAAAGAACTACTTTGAAAGGAGTAATTTCTGTTAGTCGAAACTGTAACCTAACCTCTTCTAAAACTATATAAATTATTTATAAAATTTCACCAATATCATTTGACACTTCCCATCACATCCTTCCTCTCACATTCACATTCACTTTGTCATTTGCATTTCTCGCACCCATACATACCCACTCTGCTGTATTCATTCTCCAATCATCACGTTTCAAATTTGCAAATTGAATTTGAAATTAGCTTAACTAAAAGCATGACTAAATGTCACAACTTTCTAAATATTTTCAACCAAATGGCCAAAACACAGCCAGGTGCAACATGACCACATTTGACACTGACTTTGACACTTACTACATACAAAAAAAAACAAAAAAAACAACAAAAAACCACCAAACAACAACAGCAAGAAAATCTGCGGAAGATGCAACTGCAGTAAACTCAATATGCTGTCAGCATATAAATACCCCACGACAGCAAAGATGCCACAAAAGTTTATAGAAAATACGGCGCGCTTGCGCACAAATGCGTCATAAATGGCATGTTTAGCCTGAGACCCACATAAGCCAGGCTTATGGAGGTCATAAAATAGTAAAGAAAAAAATAAATGTTTTTTTTTAATGTTTTTGTTTTTCTTACAATTTTTCGGTGAGTGAAAAGAATGTTTTCGCTATGCAAGTGGTGACTGGGGAGCGGGGGCAAAGGAACACGACTGCGCATATTTAATTGTTCATTTCGTTAGCCTCAATTGAGAGTCTGTGATTTTGAAGACAGGCTTAGTAGCTTATTTTCATTAAATGCCGAAGTCGAAGAAGGCGAAAGAAGGAAGGCAGGCAGTCAGGCAGGCAGTCAGGCAGGCAGTCGGGCAGACAGACACCAAAAGCCTCTTTACTGTTTTGACAGTTGTACAATTGTTGTTGCTGAATGAAGCTAAATTATGATAAGTATTTAGGCATATTCAGCCATTGCTGTTGTTGTTGTTGTACGGCCGATCGTGTTGTCATTTCGTGTGAGCATGTCTCCCAACTTACTGCTCATCTCCACACAAACTCCATTCAACTCAGCTCTCCTTCATCCGTCCTCACCTCCACACAAGCCTGTCATTCACAGTCCGTCTTTCGATTTGATGTTGTTGCTTTTGTAGTTTCTGTTGGCTTTGTTGGCTTTGTGTTTTTGTGTTATGTTGCATGTGTCATAAAATTGCTGTATATTCCCTGTCATCTCCCTTATTGTCTCCACCACATCAGTGCTATTGTCGTTGCGCTGTGTTGTGCTACTGCACTTTAACTGCATCTGCATATGCCCATTTGATATTGGGAATTTAACTCCTTTTGTGGCCTTTTAGTGTGCGGGGCGCGCGCATATTTGATTAACATTTGCTTTTTGGTGCTTTTTTTCTTCTTACAGCCTCATAATTCGTCTTGCGTTTGTGTTGTGGCCGCACAGGGAAAGGGGGTCAAATGCAAAAATCGTGTTGCAGTTGGGAATATTTTTTGAAATGAAAATATTTTAGCTTGACATTTGAATAATGATTGGAATTGATAAGACTAAAAGAGAGAGAGAGAGAGAGAGAGGGAAAATTATGCAAAGAAAAATATAAACAATCCTTGAGGTCAAAGATGCCACGTTTCTTTAAGTATATTCACAAACAGATGACAGCGCAAAAAAAAGGTCACGAATTAATTAAATGAAAAATTCGTTCGTTTATTTATTCGATTTCACAGTCCGGATATGAAGAGGTGAAGCGACCTTTCTCGCTTTTCATACCCAGGACACTAGAGTCCAAGGGTATATTGTTTTTGTCACACCGTTTGTAACCCCTCATAAGGAGGCGTGTCCGGTATCGAATACTATATATATTCTTGGCCAGAATCACTCGATTCAGCTATGTCGGTCTGCCTGTCATTTCGCACGATACTTGTCGTTGCATTTGAGCTATCGACTCTAAATCAGTGAACGGCATGAATGCACTCATTTCTAGTTTTGAGCCACACAATAAAAAATTTAATATGAATGGGCCTTATGTTTAATTTACCAACCCATACAAAAGTTTGGAGAACTCGAAATCGGAAACAATTTCCATCGGTTAATCTAAACGATACAAAATTGCATAGAACATGTTCTATTTTTAGATTGAACAGGCTGTGCAGACTGTGCAGAGTATACTACATTTAGACGCACCAATACATGTACGCGAAAGCATCATGTGTTCTATTTTTAGATATATGTTTTATTTAACAGACTGTACAGAGTATATTAAATTTAGACGCCAGTTGAATAATGTTAGAGCTAGCTCGAATCCCGGGATAAGTGAGTAAAGCAAGTTGAAGTTATTACAAATTGTTATAAACAAAAAGAAACAGTAAGAAAATATGTAAAATAAAATAAACAAATAAAATAAACAACATTTTTTGTAATAAATGCAAAAATAACAATTTTTGCTTAAAATTTTTTTTTTGGTAAACTAACAATTTTTTTTACGTTTATATTTACTTCCTATGTTGGTTGGATCGTTTTTAACCAACCTTTTCGGTTAGATTTACCAACTTTTGTTTTTCTGTGTATGTGTCTGAGCTTCAAGAAAGGCTACGAATTTTTACTGTGGCTCATCAACAGTGTCATTCAGTGAGGATCTATTCTCCAAATTTTGGCACTCTTTTTATTGCAAATAATTCGATGGTATTGAATCAGATAAAGTGATGCTTAAACGGGAACGAAATGGAAATGAAACAAAATTTTGAAATGGAAATTATAGATAAAATATTGGAAAATCATCGTAAAATTATCGATAAAATATTGAAAATTTCAGAAAAATAATCGATAAAATATCGATAAATTATGAATAACATATAGAAAAATCGTCTATAAAATATCGAACAATAATCGATAAAATATCGAAAAAAAATCGAAAAATTGTAGAAAAATGTATCTTAATGTATGTGCAGGTGTATTTTATTTTAAGAATAATTCTCTTTCTAGTTTTTATTTTATAATTTAAAAAAAAGTAATATAAAAACCCGAAATTATATGAAATTATTTCTTTACCAAATTATTTCAACACTCAATTATCCTGCCACATTCATCCAAAAAAAACGTACGTACAACACAAAACCCCAAATGAGAGCACATACATATTAAAGGCTAATTGTACAAATTTGTACCTTTTTGTCTTCTATTCCCTTCTATTCGTGTGTTTTTTGTTTAGTTCTCCCTGTTTCATGTACCGCTTTTTGTATCAAAATTACACATTTACCAAATGATTTAGACAAATGCGAGTACGTGCCTCAAATGCGATTTGACATTTGCTGTGTGTGAGTGCGTGTACACGTGTACAGAAGGACACACAAGTCAACAACAACAACAAGGACATACATCAACTGCAAAAGATTTCAACGTCAGATGGCAGAAGAGTGGAAAAACTTCCTAAAGCATTAATTTTTGTGTGTCATTTTGGTGTGAAAAAGAAACGCGTGGCTAATTAATTCGAAAAGTCACTAATGAAGAAGGTTCAACCAAGAAAATGATTGGGAAAGAGTTTAGGTCAGCATAAAAATGAAATTTCTTCTTTTTGGTTTTTTTTTTTCTCTTTTTTTCGTTCTACTCATTGCACAAATACAAAGTCTAACCAATTTTCCCATATAGTACTTATGAGTGAAAATTTATGCACAATCATTGCCATAATTTAACCTTAAATCTTGCATATCATCGTCATAACCCAAAAGCAGAAGAGTAGGCATCCCAATCGCCCCAAACATATGCAAATTAGATACTTGAGATGTCAAACGAAAGATAAGAAATAATACTGCATACAACGTAAGTACCCAAATGGACCATGGCGATGCACTAACAGAAATCATCGCTTCGAGACTTTTTGAGAAATGAATGAATTCGCTTGACTGAGTTTGGTTTCGTATGGCAGGGGTTCGTTGGATTGAGCATTATCATTCATATTTTATTCCACAAAAATCATCAGCAAGACACTAGTGTCAGTCTACATACTCATTTGTGAGCCAAAAATTTCGATTTTATTCTATAAGCCTGTGGGTGTGGAATTCTCGCCTTCTAGAATTGCCTTTGTGAGCAACACTTAATTTCTGAAATCCTGCTTTAGAATTACTATACAAATTTAGCCACTTCTTGAACACAATCAGAGCTAGATCTGCAGTTTGAACTGGAGTCGGGTGGGTATCGAATATTTCGAAATTATGAGTCTCTTCCCCTCAAATTCACCCACTACGAAGAATTCTTTGACTGGATTTCTTTCAGTGTATTATCGACTAATACATATTTGTTTGTTTTCTGTTTGTTAACTGCACTTTAAGATTTCGATCGCGACTACCGTTCGTACCCGTTTCGTAAATGCCAATGTAACGAGCAACGGAGTGCTGCTGTCGTCGTGGTGGCGTCGTCGTCGTCATCATCGGCGGCATCGTGAACCCTTTCCACGTTCGTTACAAAAACAATACCCCCCGACTAGTAAGAGTGATGGGAAAAGGTAAGGAGCAGGAGGTGCGAAGGGGAAGGCTGCCGAATCGTGACTATTCGAAATGCAACGCATGAATTTCTAAACCATAAGATTCTGCCATATTTTCGTATGCCCCTTATTCCCCCCTTACAATGGAATAATATTCAAGGTGTGTGGTATGTGAGGTGCGCTTTTGGCAGCATTTCAATATTTTGATTGCGGCCACTTTAAATGTGGACGAAGTCGACAACGACGATGGCTGACGTTGGCGAACTCCTTCTTTGGAGACGCGCACGAAGTGGAGGCACTCTGTGCCGTTGAGTACGCATAATTTTCCCAAATGGCTTAGCCATATTTTGTCAGTCTTGGGCTTTTTGTTGTTCTTTGTTATTGTTGTTGTTTGCTGTTTTGTTGTTGGTCATAGTCCGTGTCTGCACCATATAATTTACATTTGACACTTTTGACTGATTTATCGATGTGTGTGCTTTAAACTTCTATGAAAATCAAACACACACATACGTGAATTCCTGCTTAATAGTGTGTCCATGCACACACGCCCTCAATTGTTTGTCACTATTCCGTTTCATTGTTATTGTTGTTGTTGGTGCGCTGGCGCAAAATGCATTTCTGCATTGGAAATTTATTGTTGCATACAAAATGTCAAGTTGTAACTGACAGTTGACGTGCCAATTGACAATCATGAGTCATATGTTTAGGGAAAATCCTGGTGAAACGAACTTCGTATTTAGCATAAAAGCTAAATTGATGACGAGGAAGGGACGTGAGATATCAAATGACTCTAAAAGTCCTTTTTTTTAATTATTATTTTTTTTTTAAAAAGATATCAAAAAGGAAATATTCAAATCGATAAATATCGAAAACTTATTGATAGTATGTATCTGATCTAAACAACATGGAAATCACAACTAAAGGCAGCAATCATCAAAAGGTTATCGAAGACGTATCGAACCTCATATACAATTTATCGAAATGTTATCAAAAAATAATCAAAGAAATTGACAAAAAAATTCGAAAAATTATCGAAAATTAAAAAGTTATTGAAAACATTATCGAAAACTTATCGATAATTTAGTTTTATGCGACTGACCTAAACATGGAAATGAAAATAACGAAAACCATCATCAAAGAGTTGTATAAAATATATCGAATCAGTTACCTAAAACTTATCGAAAATCTTACCATAAAGTAGTCGAAAGACTTACCGCAAATATACCGAAAAAACAAGAAAGATTTGTAAATAATGGTACCAGGAGTTGGAAAAAAATGTGAGAAAATTAAATAAAACCCGGTTCATTGTTTCGGTTTCAGTCCCTGATAAATATTATAGAAGGGTTCGATGGGCTCGGCTTCACATGTCAAATTTCATATGTCCGAAAACTTCTTCCCGAATACAAAATTCCTTAATCTCAGAGTGACGTAATCCGGAAAGGGTGAAATCCGGAATGAACCTAGCCTCGAACGAACAGAACTTTGCTCAAACTTTTTTGTAAAGAACATTGTTAGGAAAATTATAGGCATTTGGATGTAGGAAATGGGACTTTTGAAATTATTGTCCATCTCGAATAGTGTTCATTCTGGCTCCTAGAATTCAAGATTGAGACCATTCGGGATTTTCCCCAATAAAAAAAAAACAAAAATCGGGAAGTTCCCAGTGGTCTCAATGTAAGGGCATATCCCGGGTTCGATAAACATTTTCATTACATTCCTGCTGCCTTCATTTACCTTTATAAAATATGGTCCTCATCAGTCTTATATGGTGGCTTATTGCCATTCAATTGTAAGCATTGAAATAAAACTGCAAAGGGACACATTCAGACATTGATTTTTGAGAAACTTTTCCTTAATATGGAAATTTTGTGTGTACACGCAGTATGAGGAAAATCTGAAAATATATGTGGCTGTCTGTCACTCAAACCGGTGGCGGCAGCAGCGATGACGACTTGAAGTTTATGTGGGTTCAAACGACAGCAACAAAAAGAGCAACACTACAACAAAAAGCAACAATAGACGTGCAACATCTATTGACTTAAGTTATGAAGCAACAATGCTAAATCCTGTAGCATGACTGTCAAAGTCAGTGACAGCACACTTTAGTAGAGAAGCCGAACGACGAACGAACAGGGCGGCCATTGGAGGACAGCGGCCCCAGCCAACCGGTGGACCAAGCCAACTAAGCCATAACTATACAAATTGAATTCGAGTCCTACACAAAAGTTGTTTGGAATATTTATTTTTTTTCTTTTCGTTTTTTGTTTAATTTTTTGCCTATTTTGTTTTTGTCAGTCTTCCAGTTTCGCTGCAGTAATAAACAATCAAAGTGACATTTTGATTTGGACGCGTACAGTTTGCAGTTGGACTTTGAAGGAAGGAAGTCCATGACTCACATGTGTTCGCGTTTACATACGTACATATGTTTGGAAAGTTTCCCTTATCCTCGTCATTTCTGTGGAGAGAGAATTTATTGTTGCGGTGCGGTGTCCTTCTGGACAACATAGTACATGTCTAACCAGAAATATCCACCATAAACTTAGTAATCATGCAACATCCAACACAAAGTAATCGAAAAAGAAGCAAACTTCTTCTCTTGTCTTTGTTGATGTTGTTTTGAAAAATATTAAAAATCTTTTCATAGAAAGTTTGGCCGAAAAGTTTTGCCAACTTCATTAAATCCGCCCATATTTAATGACATTTTCTGCATTAGCTCAGCATGAGAAATTGTATTATGGAACTTTTATTTGTGTGTGTGTCTTCGCCATCTTACCTTTATTAGGAACCCATTAAAAATGTAAAATATCGCAAGTGTACGTGTGCTGGCTTAACTGAAAAACTTCAAATCGTAAAAGAAACGGCCAAAGTTTTCAAGTTCAAATCCACTAAAAATGATTAACTTGGAGCCGCCAAAATGTCATTTGGCTGTCGAATGCGCCGAACAAAAAGTTACGCTGGAACGTGGAACTTTAATCTTGTTTTTAGTAATTTTTCTATTTTTTTTGGGAGGGCTCGTTGAAAAATCAAGGTTAACATTTTTTTTGGTTGCGGTGAGAGATTTTTTTAAGATGACCTAACATCGTCTTCTACCGGCTGTATGTTAAAATTAATACTAAAGTAAATATTTATAAAAAAAAAATAATTGGTAATAACTTTTGGCCAAAACGAAGTTTAAAAATTTTTCGATACCTTTTTGAACAATTTTTTTGATTACTTTGAAGTAAATATTTCATTAACTTTTCCGATATATTTTTATACCCCCACACTCACTGTGGCAGGGGATACTAACTTTGTCACAACGTTTGTAACGCCCATAAGGAGGCGTGTCCGGTATGGAAAAGTATATATATTCTTGATCAGTATCACCTCCTGAGTCGATTTAGCGATGTCCGTCTGTCTGTCCGTCTGTCCGTCTGTCCGTCTGTCCGTCTGTCCGTCTGTCCGTCTGTCCGTCCGCACGATAGCGGTCGCAGTTTTGGAGATATCGACTTGAAACTTTGGGTACATGTTTTTCTCGTGAATACTGAGATCAAGTTCGAGAATCAGCCAAATCGGATAAAAACTGGGCGTGGCTCCCATACACCGAAAAAAAGGTAAACATTTTTCAAGTCTTTTTTATGGTTGTATTCGATTGGAAATGTTTAGAAACGTATTTTTGACATGGTCCGAGGTTCCGAAGCCACATATATAAGGGTCTAAATGAAGTCTTGAGACCAATTTTTTTTTTTGTGGATTTGATTGGAAATTTTTAGAAATGGATTTTGGACATAGTCCGGGCTCCAAAACCACCTATAATTGTCTCAAAATAGGGTCTTGAGACTACATTTTTTTATGTTCGAAGTACTTCTTCCTACTGTGTGGGGGTATTTCGGTATAGCCGAAGATAGTCCACTCTTTAGTATTTCAATAATTTGTTGGATAACCATTTCAAAATGTTTCGATAACTTTTAATAACTCTTTCGATAAATTCTTCATAAACGTTTCAATATGTTTTTGAATAACTATTTCGATAACATTTTCGGTAACTTTTCCTATAACTTCTTGGATAACATTTTCGCAAAGGTTTTCGATAACTTTACGAACTTTTTCGAAATTTTTTCGCAATTTTTTCGATAATTTTTTCGATAAAAGTTTTAAATATATTTTCGATAACTTTTTCGATAACATTTTCGAAAACTTTTCAATGACTTTTTCAAAAACTATTTCGGTAACTTTTTCTATAACATTTTCACAAAGATTTTCGATAACTTTGTCGATAATTTTACGATAACTTTTGCGCAATTTTTTCAATAATTTTTTCGATAAAAGTTTTCAATAACTTTTTGATAACTTTTTCCATAACTTTTTCGATAACATTTTCGATAACGGTTTTTTATAACTTTTTCAATAAATTTCTAATTTGTTTGCGCATTTTTCACCAAGATTTTGATTTTTAGAGAAACAGAAAATTAAAGTGAGGGCACGTGTCCTTGCAATGTGGCATCAGAAACAGCAATCGCAATAACATTTCAATAAATGGTTTCATTGTTATTGTTGCCTTTACAAGTATTTCCATTCTGCTTTGGTCCGTTTCAATTTAATAAACAAAAAACTCAGCGAATCCAGCACATTGGACTCAGCCAGCACTTATTGCCTAAGAAACTAATCTTCTTATAGAGATTGAAATTACTAAATTTCGTACAAATTCAACTTAACGCTTCTCTCCATAATTCAATCTTAATTGGAAAAGCTTAACTCGAACCTTGGTTCATCGAAGTCCACTATTTCTTCGTCAATATACATTCGATTTCTTATCTGCTGCTCATCGCATCCACATAGCCTCATGAAGAACCAAATAAATTAATTTGAAACTATTGCGCCTCTTCACTGGAGCAACAAACCAATTTATCATAAACTAAATGCCATGCTTAATTAAAAAGCCACAATACGCCCTGTTACGAATGTGTACTCGCTCGGTGGGGATCGGCATCTGGTATTCGTATACCATGCGAGTATACAGTAAGAAATTGAGCAACTCACTGCCAACTGATAAGAACCGCAGTGGCCGCAATCGCCAGAGGGCAGTTTGTAATTAATCCATTACTGCGTATTGACAGTTAATCTTGACATTAAACAATTGACAACGCAAAGATGGCGCTGCATGTCATTTGGCTGGTCATTTATTTTATCGGGCGACGGTAATGACGCACAAAGTTCACATTGTAAGGCAGTTTTTTCTTTCTATCTTTCCAATTTCCTTTGCGTTTCCATTTTCGACTGATAAAAATAGTGCGATAAAATTGAGACACGCTCTGTGGTTTTAACCAAATTGGTGGGTGAGTTATGCGCGAGAGATTTTTTGACAGCTAATTCGGAGAGGCTTTTTGAGCGGAGGCCAATAAGTCAAGTTGTATTCAACGAATTCATCATTGAATGAGCAACCCTCTTTCGTTTAATAAACATTTGATGTTCCATTCGAGAATCGTACTGACACTGATGGCTCTGCTTGTACTACTTCGCCATCTTCCATTAGAAATGATATTTTCATGTTGCATTTGTATGCGCCTTGTCGCCTGTCAATCGTGCGTCAATACTCAATTCGGAATTTCTTCTTTTATTTTTGGGCGGGGGTTTAGTGTGGCGGTGAACGATTTTTGTTGTTCTTTGTCTAATGTCAAAAGTGCATTTGTTTAAGTATTACTATTGTTGTTGTTGTTGTTGTTGTTGCCTTTGGTTGCTCTTCGTTACTGTTACTTCTTATCGCCGTGCGTCAGTTGAGTGGGTTCGGTATGCGGCACGCTTCAATTGAATTCGATGTCGTTTATGCCTTTAAAAAGTTAGTTACCCTGCCTTCACGTATTCTCCTTTGTCATGTTTTGTTTGAACTACATTTGCATATGGCGCTTCTATGTTCATTCAAATTGTTTTCAAATTTAAATTTAAATAACGTACTTGCATTTAATTTAATTTAATTTCATTTTGTTTTTTTTTGTATTTTTATTGTTCAATTACGCAAGCAAAGTCATTATGTGATTACGAAATTTAAAGGGTACCTGGAAAACATGAATAATTTGTTTTTATTAGTTTATGATTTCCGATTCACGCTATAATTAGTTAATGATTTGCTTATTTTGCATATTTTCATATTTGTTTATATTTAGTTGAAAACGTTGCGTACTCATTACCTAATATTTTCATTTCTTTAAATTCTAATCTTTTTATGTTTTTAAAAAAGTTGGTGCGTATGTACGAGTGAACATCACGGCTAAATCACTGAACGTATCAGAGTCATACAAAAACCATACGTTTATTTGTGAGCTCCGGAAGGTTTATGTTACCAGGACAAGATATTTTTCTTGCTTTTTTTTGGATGGTATTGAAAATGGACAATATCGGACAAAAACTGAATCCCATAACAAATGGTAGCTCCAAAATAGTTACTTTCGTTTATTTTGAGCAAAACTGAACCAATTTGGGGGTCGTTTTTTGTATTTGGTTAGAAATTATGTCTGGAATGAAATGGGAATGAAGCGAAATAATATATATTTGGAATCAAAAGTTTCTGTTTTTTTTTTTTGAATCTCCATTTCCATTTCGCTCCATACCATCCCCGTTTCGACGGTTGGAAAAACCGGGCAAGGGAAAATTCAACACCACAACAATACCCAATGGGAAGAAAGCAAACAGGAGCAGCCACACGTGCATCAGAAGCTGACGATCACAGAACCAATCGACTTGCACAAATGAGGACTTCAAATCAGGCGTCACGTAATTACAAAAATAAAAGTGTTTGTCCCGATTGATTGAATGGTTGGTGATAGACTGACTGAGCCTAGAGTTCTGTAATTTTTTATTAAGTTCTGCTCTTGCGATTTGTGGGTTCACAGAAAGGCTTACGGGAGAGTACGTTCACTTCTTTAAGTATATGTCCGAGCAACGCCGGGGTATTAAAGTAGAAAAATATAAAATTTAAATTTGCAGATTATTAAAGTTGCAAATGAATGTGTTCATGTGCAGCATTTGTTTTGTTCGAGCTATTGGCTATGCTCAGATGATTCGCAATTAACTACCACAAATACTTAGTCGCCTGGAAAAATAATTATCGTATTCATTATTGGGAAGAGTTCTACCCTCTAATTTGAATGT
This sequence comes from Heteromyza rotundicornis, assembly GCA_951394025.1. Taxonomy (NCBI): domain Eukaryota; kingdom Metazoa; phylum Arthropoda; class Insecta; order Diptera; family Heleomyzidae; genus Heteromyza; species Heteromyza rotundicornis. The sequence goes on along the minus strand of OX596010.1, from coordinate 70,272,050 downwards.
TTTCCGTTCTTATTCCATATTTGTGTTTGTCAAATCTTTATTGTCTCAATATGCCACTTAGTGAATATAAACTATTTCTAATCTTTTGCCATTTCGGCCCTCTTGACAATGTGCAGACGAAGTAATTTTTAGAAAAGATAAGGAAACTCAATACATTTTCGCCCCCCTCCGACAGCAGATTTTAATGGAAAAATTTCCAAGCTGTCAATTGTTGGACTTGTGACAACCACCAAAACAGCTAATTCGGTGTCGCCAAAGGAAATCAATCAACATCTTCACAAAAACAACAATGAAAAATCCATTAAAGAACTTATAGATAATGCAAGTAAATTCACAATTGAACAGATACAAAAACCGAAATTACCAAACAACAAAAAATGAAATGCATTTTCCAGCTAATTTCCAAAAAAGATCGTTAATCATACTTGAACATTAAAGACATTAAAAGCAAAAGGAAACAAAATGCGACAAGCTGGAAATTGAATTGAATATCGCTCCCCTTTTTGATAAACAAAACGAAATAAAACGAAACAAAAAAAAAAGGAACCAGAAGAACAGCAAATAATAATACCAATAAAAACAACAACTCGAAAATGCACGAAATGTGAAAATTGAATGAAATACAATTCAAATGAACCAAAACATTCGGCGCATGAAACTCAATACTTGCATGGAGGCACTTCACTTCACTGCGGCAAGAAAAGTGGAGAATTCGGGCAAAAAAAAAAGAAATTAAAAGGGGAAACCGAAAAGTGCCACCACCAATGCACACGCTGCTGCCTTCAATTTCAATAATACGAACAATTATTGATCATCCTCCACTGACGAGCGAGCATATGGGAAATTTTTAAAAATTGCCGCTCATTTGAATGCGACTGCGATTCGACATGCGGACACGCATGTCTTCAGATGCGGTATCCACACTTAATCAGCGCCAGGCATTAATGGAAAAACAAAAATGTGAAAAGTCCCCGAAAGGAAAATGTTGAAAAGTGCATTTATGCCCTGGATGGAGTGAATTGATCATCACAGTTGGTTTTCGGGTGGTGTGTGTGTGTGTGTGTGTGGAAATTACTTAATATCTTAATGGCTGCACTTAAATCATTATTTTATGCGAGAACTTAATGCAGCTGAGGTAAGGGGAGCGCTGGTTATTTTAGATTTCGAAGAAAGTTCTAGTTTTTGTATTTGGTCGTACTAAAGTCAACACCAATTTGAAATTAACATAAATTATATTATTTCCATTTTATACACAAAAAAGGAGGTAAATTTAACGGAAAACAAAAACACTTTCTTCCAAATAAAACAAATAAATGATTTGGTAGCTTGTGCTCTGTTATAATTAGTTTATATTTACGATTTATTTTAAGACTAAATAAATCTTTAGTTTTTATAAAATTTAAACTTGAAATTTCCTTGCAACGGGTGTTTGCAAAAACTAGTCATCCATACTTTTATTTTATTTTGATGTGGATAAAATTTAAAAGTTTATAAAAGTTTTATTTTAATCAAAGCAAATTTTTGCAAAAAAAAATGTTAAGTGATATCAATATCGATACTGTAATATGCGTCTGTGAGTCACAGCTTCATACTCCCACAGAAATACTTACCTCGATTGAGGAAAAACGGCTATCAAATTGAGGCAAAAAGGGATTGATTTTTCGCCATAGAAAATTTTCATCATTTGAGTGAAGAAATTTCTTTTTTCTTTGTTTTAGAGAAAAAATCTACGAAAGGAAGAAATTTTTCTACAATTTTAGAAAATTTTTCTATAATTTTCGGAAGATTCGGAAAATTTTTGCCTTTGTTTTAAAGAAAATATTCTCTGAAAGAAAGGAATTTTTCCATAAATTTAGGAAATATTTCTTCAATTTGGAAATGTTTTTTTTTATTAAAACCATTGTTTTTTCATACAAGAATAACTATTAATACTACTAATTCTACTACTATAGTCGTATACTACTAAAATGTAGTAGGTCCATAATATTATGTCATACATTTTTATTTGTATTACATACTTTTATTTGGTAGTTTTTGTATACATTATTATGTATAAGTGGTTTATACACTTCAGAATTCGCTTCCTCACTAATTTTGAAATTTTGAAATTTTTTGTTTTGCGCGTCGACTGATAAATTCAAATTTACCAACATTGAAGAAAACGGTATCTTCAAATTGATCACCATAGTTGCAAGTAATGAGAAAATTTGTACTCATTTCAAGGAAAATTTATTGAAACGAGAGAAATTTTTTTGAGGAAACTTTTTCTTTGTTTTTGAAATGCGTAGTTTTCTGAGTGTACTCAAACTTTTTATGACGAGTGTAGATACTATAAAAAAAAAAATCGGTAAATCTAACCGAAAAAGACGGTTGAAAACGCACCAAACCTCCAATATTTTTCATGATTAAATTTTTCAGTAAATTTGTGAAAAATTAGCATTTAATCAAAAGTTGTGGTAAAAGAACTTACAACAACAATAACTTTATCGATTATTCCAACTATTTTATGCCGAATTTTGAAGATTTGCTTTAACAATTTTTTTTTAATCCAACCTACCAACAACGGTTAATACATACATTTTAAAAATGGTACGTTAACAACTTTATTCGGCTAATTTTACTATAAATGTCTATACTATAAATTTATTAATAGTTACGTGCATTTGAACTTAAAACACTCTCCGGGTATCTCTGAAATATGTACATGGGAAATACATTAGAAGGAGGAGTAGTTGAGTGGAAAATATTCCATAATTTATAAAAAAAATGTTAATGAGAATATTTAAAAAAAATATTTCTTCCTTATATTGAAAAACAAACTCTGTAAATTTCTGCAAGCACTTAGGTAATTACGAATTTACAGAATTTGTATTGTTTTTTTCTCTGTTACCTACCTTCCAAATTTCATCGATTGAAAACACCTTGTCGATTTGGTATGAAATTACCCACATGCAATTGGTATTTTTTGCTCAGTAAATACAAATACATTTTTAAAAAAATAGGCATACATTCTTTTGCTAAGAAGAGACTTTTATTTACCAAACATTTGATCTAAAATTTAATCAAAATTATTTTCGCATATTGGTAATTTTGCTAATGTGTCGCGTATGCACAAAAACAAAGACCAACTCAAACTAAATATATTTTCATAGTGCCATTCAATAAATAATATTTACAACAAAAAAAAATACCACTTGAAATGTTCGGTCTTTATAAAACAAAATTACGAAAAAAAAAGAAACTAAACAAAAGAAAATTAAACGAGTTGCCCGCATTTCGGTGTAACTTTACACCAAAAAAAAACAAAAACAACAACTCAACATAAACAGAAACTCGACAGCATGTGAGCGAGTTTGTCTGAACGGTGTGTGGTTATTGTTGTTTTTGTTCTTATCCTTCAGACGGCGACAAAAACAAACCGACGACGACGGCTGGTGCTGCTCAAGCAAGGATAACGACGTTTTGTGTTTTTTTCCAATATTTTTTTTTTTTCAAAATTTCTTCTTTTTTTTATTGTAAATTTCCGTGCACCGACACACCACCAAACAAATCCTTAAGGAGCATGCGAAATTCTTTTTTGGCGGGTTCAAGTGCATCCATACATGTACCAAGCATATGTGTGGGAATAGCTGCAGAAGAAGGATATGCAAAAGTGCACTTGAAATTCTGTCCAGCGTTGTTGTTGTTGTTGCTGTTGTGTTAGCTGTGTGTCTTGTGTCTTTGCACATGTGCGCTTGCTTTATATGTTTTTGCATCAGGATTTAACTGCAACAACATTAATATCCTTTTGCCAAGGCACACAACTTTTGTCTACAATTTGAGGAATTTTTACTTATTTTTTTCCGAAGTCGTTGTCCTCCGTTGGTGGTCCTGCCCTGGCTTTGGCATTTGCCATGCAAAAGATTCACTTTTTTCCATAGCAAAATGAACTTTCGTTTCTTTCGTTTGCCTCGGTTGCAACTATTTTTACTGCCACTACAGTCAAGGATGTGTGCACAAAAGTATTCACTTTGCCGCCATTGGCTGTGGAAAAACAGTGAAAAATTTATACACCGACAAGTTTTGGCGAAAGTGATTTATGGCTGCAAAATGCAGTCGAAAGATTTGCCCAAATAAAAACTACAAAAAAGTAAATAGTTTAGTTTGCTGGAGACACAAGGTCCCTAATAGAACTCGATTGTCAAGTTGTTATGCTTTTATGGGCGGTAAATTAGAAAATTGATTTTTCCCTTGAAATATTCATAGGGACGCAGAGAAACAGCAATTGTGAAGTGCCTTTGATTGCAATTGAAATCCAAATAAGATGGAATGGAAAATACAAAAATTTCACATTTATTTTGCAGTCGTCAGCAAGTGTTTGCCTTACGGATTCAGTGCTACCAAAAGCTATGCAGAGTTTTGAACAAATTTGCTTGAATCATATTTTGTTAATTTTGCCTGAGAAAAAGTTCCCTAACTTTGAATTAGATAATAAAAATGTATCTCAAATTAAGTCCACCACAGTACGCCACACTCTGCACATATGCAAATTCGGAACAAATTTCAATTCATCCGGGCCACAATTATGCAGCAACAACAACATTAATAATTATTTAAAAAAGATCTTTATGATTCACACACTCACACACACACGCACACTCATCCAAACAATTCAGTGCAAATGATTCAGCACAAAAGCGAAATCCGAAACAAAAAAGCGTCTGTCATGCCAAAGGAAAAAGTTGTAGTCGTCGTCAAAAATGGCTACCAACAAATAATGCTGTCAACACACACACACACACAACAGCAACAACAAACAAACGCTCAAATCAGCAACAAAATTTATTATGCAGGCAACGAGTTGAATGAAATTGTACTGTCGCCTACCCGACTTTCCCTTTGGCTCTGCATGATTTCCGCATTTTCCTAATTTTACTTAAAAAAAAGTATATACATAAAACGGAAATAAAAATAAAAATATAAAATATTGTACATTATGTCCTCTTGTTCCAAACATTTAAATGAAAACGATGTGTGTGTGTGTGTGTGATTTTTCATTCTGCACGCCCGTTAACATGCCAACGTTGCCGAAGGACGAAGTTCCAAATCGCTTAGACTGCGTGAAATTATGCATGTGGGAAAAATTGAAGGGCAACAACACCAACAATAACAACAATAACATACAGCAACAGCAAAACAAAATTTTGTAATTGTCGATTTCATAATTTTTTGAAATTGTTTTCTTGGTATGAGTCATGCATGCATGTTGGTACGTTCAATTTGCCGTCGCTGCGGTTACCATTTGTAATTGGTGGCGAACCCGAGTGTTATTAATTGTTTATTGGAATGTTTTTGGCTTTGTTTTTGCTGATGGCGGGGAGCACTTTTCATTGAATGGAATGGTGATTGAGACTGAGGTTACGATTGCTGACTTTTATAGCTTATGAGGAACGAATGAGTTGAAGTTATTTAAAATGCAAAAGTAGTCATCTAAAATTAAAAAAAAACAAAAGAACACTTTTGGTTTTAAATAGTTTAAGGACATCATGACAATCTACTTTCCAATCGATTCCACACATCGATATACATACCTTAACAAACAGTTATTTAAAATCTTTTGGACTTTTTACAACGAAGTTCAATTGACTTACCACGTAGAACACACTCCCAATGTAAAGAGGGGTATATCTGAATGACTCATGTACAACCGTTGCCTGTTGAACCTGCCCAAGCACGATTTCAAGGACTCTCCCCATTGATTTAGTATTGTAATTCGAAAAATACATAGTGATTATTCCATTATAATAAATATTTGGCACTACGATCCTCACCTTGGCCGAACTTCTAGTTGGAACTTCTCTCAAAGACAACTTCGTTTCTGTAATTCACAAACATGAACTCATTTCTATGAGTTGCAGAGGCCCTACTGACCACGGCAAATTATACTCTAGTAAGTTAGTCATTGCTTGACATGTAGGGGTTTTTGTTTTTCGCCCCGAGGTGGAGTCTGAGTCAGGTGTACTACTCACTGAGCTACGGCCACCACAGTATCAGGTACATCTTTACTATTATATAAAACTGTACGTGAGATTGATGGATTTATTGTGTGTGGGTTCGTTCCATGAATACCTCAATTTTTCATAAATTTTATTGAATCACATTTGACATGCTGAGAGGAAATGTACTGACGCTCCATATCGCTTTTTTATTCTGAGCGTGTCATATCAAAATGTTGGTCATACAATTGTTTAAATTGTAAGCTTTATATATAGACGTGCCAAACATTCCAAAAATACTCGGACCCCACTTGTGGAATTTCTATTTTAGTTGAAAAAAGACCTAATGATTCTCGCACGGTTTTCACCGGACTACAATACTTTTTTGGGTCTGCTATTTAGTGGTGAAATGTACTCTTGTCCGACTGCCACGGTCCAAAATTAAAGAGTAGTAACTCGAAGCTATCAACAAAATTTCACTGAATGATTCTACATGGTAAAAAGGTGTTTGACTAACCTTTTCCAAATTTACTAGTCAAACGAACGAGTCAATCGTTACTGGCATAAGTCGGTTGAAGTGATAGCGAAGCTCGGAAAAAATGGGAGTGAACCGAAATCAATTGCAAAAAGAGTGCACGATAGCATGTAGGGATTGTTGATGCCCCATGTCCCGCTAGGGATTAAAGGAAATGAAGAAGAAGATAAAATTGTACAAACAACAACGCCGACTCTTCCTTATTAAATTTGGATAGACCAGTGGAATTCGAAAACTATTGGGTTTTTAATTGTTCTTCATTAAAAAACCTACTTAATTGATGCGAGTGTGGCTCTAATAACGTGTAAAGTGACAATTTTGAACCAGCCAGTCTGCAGTAACGCCTCTTAGGTATTATCTCACTCACAGCAATCTGGTTCTGTGACAATTGTTACTTAACACGTTATTAGAGCCACCCTCGCATCAATTATTACGATGTGAAGCCATGGGTATCCACAAGTTTCCATAAATTTATTAAATTTCTATTTTGTTTCAGTTCACTTCTATTTCCTCCCGGTTCCATTCCCACAGCACTTTCTAACTCAATCAAAATGTTCATAAAATTCCTGCACTTACAAAAAAACAAAGCTGAATGAAATGATTCAATGCTTGAATTCTTGAATGGATTTCTGAAATATTCATGAGCCATTCTATACGAAATTCGATTTTAACATTTTTCAATCATAAATTTAAATTAATACTGATCCAAATAAAATTAAATTCAAAGGAGCATAAATATTTCACAATCACCATTTGAAAGGAAATTTTCTAACCTAATACCGACACAAATGAAGTTTGCCGACGCTGGTGGTGGTGGTGGTGGTGGGGTCAATCAGAACGGAACCCGAACCCTAAATGGATTTTTTTGTTAAACAATAAACATAAAAACAAAGAAAATCAAATATTAAAAAAAAGTGTGCACAAGTAAAAAAAAAAAAACATTGAAGGGGTTTAACCCGCATAATAGAGAAGTTTTTGATAAATATCTAGAAACCGAAAAATACTCAACCGAAATAGAAAAAAAAATGAATCCAAACAAAATAAAGCAAAACAAAAAAAAAACAGAAGTGCCGGATTTGAACCTTTTCGGGCAAGTGGAAAGAAAAGGCTTTAAAAGGCTGCTTAAATAAGTTAAGAGCCAATGAACAAACGGTCGCGTCGGGTCAGAACGCATAAGTATCAAGCTTAAAGCATTCTTTTGCGTAAAAGTTAATCGAATATGCTGGGGGTTCTCTTGTTCTTTCGTTGGCCGATTGCGAGATGGGAAAACAAATTTAAAAACATTCCCCACTTGAAAATCCTTTTGAATTTACAGTAAATTCAATTTATTTTTGCATACATTCAGGCGAACACTTACACACAAACACACACACACACACACACACGTACTCTGCCGAGAAGTTATCCTTTTAATTTGGACGTTGTTGTTGCTCGTACTGTTGTAGTTGCTGTTCGCAATTGTATTGTCGTCGTCGTTGTGAAAATGGGCTTGAGAATTTGCGTGCGTGAGTTTGTGTGCCAGGAAAGAAAGGATAAAGCGGTTGAAGCTCTGCACTGGCATTATTTCTCTCAATTATTTTCTAGACTTTTTCCCGTAGATTTCTTCGTTTTTCTTTTCTTTTATTTTATTTTTTTTTACCTTCATTTTGTCTTTATTTGTCGCCATTGTTGTTGTAATTTTATTGCAATTACTCTCGTCGCCGTCGTTGCTTTTACCTGCTAGCCTAGATCTCGACCTCGTTTCCGCCCTTTTCTTTCGCCCCATACTGTATTTTTATGTGGAACTTTAAATATTTTGTAGCCTACATTTAAGTGCTTTCGCTGGGATGTTTCCATACAACTCACGGTAATTCACGTCGTTTATGATTGTGTGGCTTTTATCTGGCTTTTGGGCGCTTTAGCACAATTTACTTTTAAAGATTTGGCTTCGACGATTTTTATTTTCCATTTTATGTATTTTTTTTTTTCGGTCGGTTTAAATAATAAAAAGAAAACATTTACGTATTTGCAGTTTCTCTCTGTGGCCAGCACTTGAATCTTGTAATTGAATTGTTTTGATTATGATGGTCACAGTGGGACCAAGGCATACTGTTTACATTTTTTTATGAATGATGCATTTTTTTGTTTGGAATGACCTCATACAAATTTGTTCTCTCCTATCCACAGTTTTTCCTATAAATCCGCATCGATTTTTTTTCTCTTAGTAAGGGACACCCTGTACATAAAAGTGTTTGTCCCGATTGGTGACTGCATTATCAATGCACAGCCCAAACCGCTACACCTAGAGTTTTTAATGTTTTGGTATTTTGCTCGGCTAACACCCCAAGCGTCATATGAGAAGCGATTAGAGACATAAACGATTTTGCTGAAATTGAGTGATTCGGAACGTTTAACCGATGAGAGATGGTAAATTTATTGCAAATTAATTAATTTATGGTAAATTTATTGCGGCCACCGGTGATCCTCACCTAAATACTAAATATTTCCATACCAAATGAAGCCTGTCATGCCTCAAGCACAGGCAACAACTGCTTACAAACTGACCCTCTTCCAACACTTTTCATTCCACAGTACATATTTGCCGCCACTTATTCCACTCGACGCCGCACTGCACAAATATGGCCGAATACCGAAATTATCCATTAATTTGCACTACGTGCCCGATTCTCACACCAATGTTGCCGCACACAAACCACTTGACAATACAAAAGGATAATTAAATAAATAATAAAAAATAAAAAAAAAAAAACATATAAAAAAGAAAGAAAAACCAAAAGGACTAAATAAGGGAAAATGCAAATTGAAAAAAAATTGAAAAAAAAACCAAATAAAAGGCTTGCAAGTGTGCGCGAAATCCGAACGCACACTTGGCAGCACTGAACTGGCAAAATTAAAATTAAAAACAACAACAACAAGCAACTAAGAGCAGCAAGAATAATAATAAAGCAACAACAACAATGAAATACTTTAAAAGCAACCCAAGCCCGAAAAAAAAAATATGAAAATTGCAAAGAAACCAACAAAAAATAATACAAAAAAAAGAATTGCCAAAAGTGGTTGGTGCCGAAATGAGATTTTCCACTTTATACCCACTCCCACTTGAAAAGTCGCACTACTCCTTGGCAGCAGCACCCCCACACCACACCACGCCCCACTCTCGCTCATTTCAGCATGAGTTCTCCAAAGGATAACTGGGTTAGCAACTTATTTTGCGTTTATTGTGATATTTTCTACGTATTTTTTTGCATGCTGTTCTCACCCAGCTCTGCTGGGTGCTACTTTCCAATTTCAGTTTAATTTTTTTTTATTCATCTTTTCATATTTATTTTTAACATTTTTATTATAATTTTATTATTGCAAGTTTGCTGTTGTTCGTTCACAACAAAGTGATTTTTCCGGGCTGTTGTGTGGGCGGCAAGGTAATGGTGTAAATGGGTATGAGCCCTTGATGCGGGGATTTCTCTGCTTAAGGTTTTTTGCGCTTGTGGGTGGTTATTATTATTGCTGTGGTCGTAGCCGTCGTTGTTGTTATCGTTGACTATGTCAAGTGAGTTTAAACTGCATTTTACGGTTTAATACACCAGCAGCTTAACTGCAAACGGAAAAAACCGAACAATTCTCTGCGCCTTAATTAAATACTTAATGCTGGCATTTTAATATTTTTAATTTGTCAACTAATTGTCAAGCGTAATGTGCACACTTGGAGCGGCTTTCTGATTTTGTACCTACTTGTAAATATTTTAATGGAGTGTCGTAGGTACACTGAAAGGGGAAGCTCGTGGAAGGGGTTTTCATTTATTTTTGCTTGGCCCAATTATTTCTATACAGCACAGATTCCATTGAATTTCAAAATACTACCAACTGTAGGTACTCCAGTTAAAGGTAAACAAGGCGTGGCTGCTCCTACCCCTTTCATCCAAATCAAAGTTACCCTTTCCTGTTTGCCCAAAATTGAATTGAAAAAAAAAGGAATTTTTTTTATCAATTCCAAAGCAAATAATGTCACAAACGAAATGAAAAAACCACGCATTGGAGTGGAAAACAAAATAGGCGCAATCACACACACACACATACTAACAGCGCTGACTGTCACATTGAGGCCGCAAACAGTGCAAAGACAGGCGGAAGCAGCTGCAGTCAACTTTGAACAAACGAAAAAAAAAACACCCAAAAAAAACAGCACAAAATGGCGGTGCAAATAACGGAAGCAGCGAGCGTCGCACGAAGCGACAAGTTGAACGCAATATTGTTGTGTTCCTGCAGAGGGCGCCTACAGCATCCGACGTACGGACGGATGCAGTGGACGAAGGGCTATGAGCGAGGGCGTACATATAAACGAAATAACAAAGTCACAAAAATGCCGCATTGCCAGAAAATGCGCCAAAAACTGTAAAAAGCGGTGGGCGGGGGGTGGGGGCAGGAGCAAAAGTTAACAAGCCAAAAAAACAAAAAAAAAAAATACAAAAGGCAGCGAAAAAAATTGCAAATGAAATGAATTCAAACGGAAATGCAAGTTCTCCTTTATTTTGGGAGATCACACAAAAAATTGCTACATTTTTATAAAATTCAAATAACAATTTGGGTAAATTTTGGTCGGCGTTGCCACATGAACTCTTTGTTGGAAGAAAATAAAAATGCAATTCTTTTTATCGTGGGAGCAAATTTCAATGTAATTGAACTGTTCAAGTTGATTGAAGGAACTATTAAAAAAAGAGGAATATGAATGGACTCGGAACAAAATGGAAATGAAAAATGGAATTAAAAAATGGAATAGGAATGAAGTAGAAAGTAAAACTTTGAAAAATTTCTCGAGAAATTATCGAAAGATTATCGTAAAATTATTGCCAAATAATCATAAAACTATCATAAAATTATCGTAAAACTATCGAAAAATTAACGAAATATACAAAACATAAAAAAACATTTTAACTACATTCAATTGAATGCCTGCACTCACAGACCCATTTTCCTATCGGTTTCAGCCTTCTATGGGCAAATTTGCTTTCAAATAAATGATAAATTTTGATCAAAAGCGAAATTTCGTATATGAAACAATTTATTTATATTCACATAAAGGCGTACAAATTGTATTAGAATAATAAATAATAACAATGAAACGAATGAAGTTTGATTAAGAACAAATATCACAGGCCATTCTCAACTCAGTTCTTCGCCATTTTGGAAATTTGAGAAATGGAAAATACGATGTAAACCTCCTGACGATGTAAACCTCTCGTGATGGCTGAGAACGCCATTGTGTTTAGAATGGTCCATTCATACATAAAAATATAATAGAGAATACTTCGAAACTGACGTATCGCTCAATTAATAAACCATTCTATGATTATATAGGTTTGTTGAAATGCGAAAAAAAAATGTTACCAATGCAAAAAAAAAGGGATTTTCTTTAACGAAAGACGTTTTTTGTCTTGAAAAATTGTTTGTACATGGAAACCTATTCAACAAAATCAAGGTGAACTTGATCAACAGCTGTTGATCGTCGGTCAAAAACTCAAATGAACCAGCGTTGATCACAATGTGACTTCGCAGGTAAAAAAACAAATATCATCGCTCGAGTTGGCTTTGAAAATTTGACGGACCCCACTTCAACTACCATGCCCATACATAATGAGAGTCTCTAGCCATGATTTTGCATAATATGTATATATGTTGAATAACAGCTACACTCTAAATGATTTCTGCTGAATTTTACTTCTACTATCGTCGGCAACACATTTCCGATTGAAAATGCTTAAATTCACATAAGTGCATTTTTTACATTTATGCTCTCTTAGAGAGAGCATAAGGCATTGGGCAAAGAAATGTGTAAATTTAAATATTTGCAAAATGCGCTCTCATTTCCCCATCTCTTATACATAACTTAACTGCAATGTGTGATTGAAACGATTTGCTTAATTGTTTTGTATTATTTTTGTATTTTATTTTTGTATTTTAATTGAAAATGATACAAGTACTATACATGATTAAGTAATAAATTATTAAGAAAGTAACATGATAAATGATAAAAGAAATGATACAATAATTGCAAATTCATATGTACTTAATTTCATTTGTACATTTTCCAAATTCTTTATGCAAACAAACCAAAACAAACACTACAGATTCACAAAAATTATTGGCTCTTTGGCGTAGAAATTCAAATGGTTTTTTTCACTAAACTTTCTTATACATTTTATAAAAGATTTTAATAAAAACTATCAATAAATAATATAAAATACATTTTATACAAACAGCAACCACAAATAACACATCCACGCACAAAGAAGGCAGCTGAGAACTGATAGAAACTGTGTTCGCTTTGTTTTGTGTGGAGAAAATTACACAAGTTTTTGCGTTTTTGAAATGTCTACATATTTTATCAGCTTTTTTGTGGAAAGTTAAATATTTTTGATTGCATATTTTAAATTTGCAATATTTTGGTTCTATATTTAAACTCTTTCTCCTTTTTTGAATTCAATGAGCAGAAAGGCCACTAATTTTAGACAACCACTGAAAATTCAGCAAAAATTTACTGAAATTTTGATAGGAATATTCAACAAATAATTTAGAGTGTAGGTCCACTGGTAACTGCATGAAAGCATATGTACTATAATAGAAACACATATATAATTAAGTGCAAAATCTAAAATATAGTTCAGGAATCTGTTGCCCCGGTTTCAAAGTATTAATACATATATGTAGTTCCATCTTCCTACGTCCACTGGTGGCTTCAGAAGAGCCTACTATATCTGACACGTTCATTAGTTTCAAATGAGACGCCCCCTTTTCGCACATAAAAAAAATCCTATTCGAGTTTCTCAAGATATGTGCGTAGGACATATATATGAATTTATCGCTTTCTGGCTCCACTGGTGGCTTCTGGAAAGTGAAGACATCCGGAAATGGTTGGATTTCCTCAAACCCTATCAGATCAGGCCTGAACCGACTCCATTCCCTCATATTTTTAAATCCATTCCAATTTGAACTTGTTTCTCGCGATTTTCATTGTTCTCTGGTTACATTCCCATTCCATTTCCATTTTTTTCCATTTTAATTTCATACCATTCCCAGCAAAACCATAAAGACAATTGACGTGGTTCGCAGCCAATCTTGTTTAATTAGAAGCTTTAAAATGTGTGCAGCCCTTTGTGTGCTAGCTATAAAAACTTCTATAAAAAAGATCGCACTCTAAAATCCACATTTCCACATTATTTTCCCAGTTCCCCATCCAAGTTAGCTTTGGTTATTTCCTGCTGTTTCAATCAATGACAAAAACCTCACAAAATGAAAAAGAAAAATTCAAGATCCGACGAAACTTTCCTCAAGAATTTCCGTATCCATCCTCTGGATTCTTTTCGCTTGCGTATTTTTTTTTTGCTGTTTGCCCCCTTACGCCAAACGCGCAGCCGGTTTAAATCAATTGGAAAGTGTATATTCTGATTTTGATTTTGTGCTAAAGTTGTGCGCCATTCTTCGTTTATTTTTACTTTTTCAAATAAAAAGAACTTTTTCGGAAAAACTATGTATTTTCTTCCATTTATTCTGGCATTTGGTTTTTTTTGTTTTTTTTTTTTCTTTGTTGCTGTTGCAGATGACTATCACTGTCTGGTCTCGGCTTAGTTGCCTTTGCTCCTTGTCGATATTTGCCTCTTCGATTTTTGATTTTCATGTATTTGTTCGGAGTTGCACCAGGTTCTCCTAGCCAGAAGTATCCTTTTGTATATTCATTTTCACTCGATTCTATGCATTTTTTCCTATTTACCTTTTTTTCGATAGTAAGTACATACATTTTCGTTGGTTTGTTCTTTCCTTTTTTTTTCTTTGTTTGTTTGTTTTTGCTGTATGTTAAAGTGCAAAGTGTTGTAAGTTAAATGGAAGCAATAATGGGCTCCATACTGACAATCGCTTCAATGAAGACTTTGGCTTCATTTGTCTGCGAGAATTGTTTAATTCAATATGGGTTCGGATGGATGGGAAAGACTTAGTGAAGTGTTTAATGAAATATTTAAGAAGCCAAAACAAAATCTATTCTATTCTATTGCGTTTTGGTTTAACAAGTTCCTTTTCAACTCTTCTCGTTGCAGGTATGTGTTGATGGCAACTTTTATTTAACTCAAAGGATTTGTTCGTAAGTTATTTCACTAGATTTAAGGAAAGCACTGTTCGATGTGAGAGAGGAGAGACAAATTACCTTTATTGTATGAAATTGTATCAGTGAAAAAGTAATGTCATCTAAACTTCCCACGTTCCCTATACCTACTCTGGTTACGTTAGTAGGTCGAAGGAAACAATTTCTATTCAATCAGCTTAGCAAGCGCTGATATATCAGCCAATGAGAGCATTTATCTTCCACCACCTTCACTGCAATATCAATAAATTTTGGTATTGTAATCTTCAAAGGGTTAATACATACCGCTTTAACGAAGCACCCGAGCACCTTTATCCCCGCCACATACTCGCCTCACATATATAAATTCCACTCTTCTTGCATTCACAAAAACGCAAGAGGAATTCGAAAATTTCAATTACGCCTGCAATGAAAATTACGGAAACCCACAAAAGTCATTTTTCTTGATCGATTTTCCTTTCAAAAAAAAGGTAGCTGCAAAAAAAAAAATTATATCGAGATATGGCAGAAATAAGAAAGCAAGTGAAAAGAAAAGAAATACATAAAGCTTGTGGCTAAAGTGGAAAAGCAATTTCGAAATCCCAGAGAAATTGTGAAATTCCACGCACCAGAAACAACAATATGCCAGCAACAACAACAACTACAAAGGAAGCTGAGGATATTCCACATACGCCCCTACCAACCAACCGAACCGAACCGAACACACATCAACTTATGAGCTCGAACCGCACAAAAGAAATTCACCAGCGCCAAAAAGAAATTGCAAAAGTGCAATGCGCGGCAGGCGCCACTGTGGCCCGCTTGAGGCACTCTTAAGGGCAGGGACAGTGCAGCTCGAACAAGCAAGGGTTAACATCTGCTGACAGGTAGCCCCAGTGTAAGTTTAACCTTTGCAGAATAAGAAGAACCACCAAAGCCACACACACACACGCACACAGAAGTAGTTTGAAGGGAAGCAAAATAAAAACGAACTGGAAGAGGGCATCCTTTATCCCTTTATTATTGTTGACTTCTTGCAGCTGCTGGCAGTGAGGTGGATTCGTAAGTTCAAAGCATACACCAGCCACTCGGGGGAATAGTATATGTGAAGGAGATCACAGAGTCACACCAAACAATAATGTGGAGCTGCTGACTGCCTGACTGCCTGACTGCCTGCCTGCCTGCTCAAGTCAAGCCAAACCAAATGACAATGAAAAGCCAAAAAGCAACTAACCATTGTGGTGTAGTGGAGGACGACAACGGAAATCCAGACGCTCCGGACACTCTGGCACATCGAGTGTCGTTTGCCTAAGCTCGCTTCTCATTGCCTGCGTTCGTTTCATTATTTACTTTCATATTTCGTTTTTATTACTCCAAGAGCAACACACACACACACACACACACACACAAAGGCGAGAAGAAATATTCGCAGCGAATGTACTAAACGGGAATTGAAAACGCAAAAGACGACCGAAGACAACAGGGCGAAAGGATAACGCCTGCAAGTGAGGTGGTGGTAGCCGTACTTTTCTTCATCTTCAGCGCCAGCGTCATTGTTATCGTTTCTATTTTTTTCTTCTTTCTTTTATTTTATTTTCTTTTCTTTAATTTTTGCTTACGTTCTTGTTGAGCTTCCAAATCCCCAGTGTGGCTTCGGGAGTTTTCATATTTTCAGCGCTGGCCCATAATTTGCCCCGTGTGCTGTACCCACACAGCACAGGCTCCGGCCGTCCTGTCCGCCTTGGTACAAGTACGTAATAAGGAATTAGAACTTATGCTTTTTCTCTCTTCTGGCTCATGCAACCCGCGCCGCGCCTAACTTTTCCCGCCCATTCAGCCGCAGTAGTTTTTCAAGTAGTTTACAGGTTTCACTTGCTTTCGTTTGTGGCCTCACGGTGTCTTGGTTGCAGTGACGGCGGTGGCGCTGCCTGTGAGCGCATCATTTTGGATTTAGTTTTTATGTTGTGGTTGCTTCCGTACCATTCACGCCGAGTGTCGTGTGCTGATGAGAAAATGCGAGGCTCGAGTGACATTTTCATTATCGCTTGGGTTATGGTTTAGATAAGGTTACGAAATTATTAGCGGGATTTGTGCTGGTTTAGTGGGTGTGATGTATATATGTATGTATGTGTGTGTGTGTGTGTGTGTGTGTGTGTGTGTGTTGTAGGACAATTTCGTCGGAGCGAATGTACAAAGCCAAAGGCGAAGCAGACTTGTTGGCATAGAGTGCCACTGTTTAATGGAAATCCACTTGAGCTTGGGCTTCCACTTGCCATGGCGAAGACATGAGTTGATTGGTATTTGGAATGGAAGTCATTATTTTGTTTGGAGCACCAAACACCTACGATGGTGAGGACATACAAGGCTGACAGGTGCCTTTGGCGTTAGTTTTTGATATGAAAATGAATATAATGGCAAGGTCGATGTGCAATGCGAAAGTTCGAAGCCACTTGCAACGTTCCATCTCATACATTCAAGAACTTTTCTAAAAATAACCCAACAATTCTCACAATCGCTAAGTGAGTACATAAAACGTCGCGAGCGCACAATGCTCATCCAGTAATCAATCCATAAAACTCAACCGCAAGCACTTTGCTTTTACGATCCTCAAGCGCATTAAATGAAATTTTAAATTCGAGTTTCGAGCACTTCGAGTGGAGGTTATCAGAATGTCGCATATTCAAAGTTTAGGTTCGTTCGGTTTGTTGCATCCTCCTCTCGATATCGGCAGTAGGAAACTAGCCCGTTTTTATTGTTGTACGCTGTACGCTTATTTCAACAACAACATGCCTGCGCCAGGCAAAGGTTATCATTTTTATGGCTATTGGGTCACGGTACCGCTGTACCGTTCGTTCTATGCCAATGCGGCGTCGTAAGTTTCTTCCAAACGCTCGCCATGCAATGAAACGACGGACAACGACGTTAAAAGAAGCATTTCGTTTGTTCGGCATTTTGCTATGCATGAATGACTAAGCTACATAGCGATCGATGGACAGACAGACTTACGAGTGTACGGTCAGTCCGTCATTGTGGAGCATTTGTTGTTGTTTTTTTTTGTTATTGGTGGCGAATAGACACCACCGTCACCGGCGCTGTACTCGTACATGTGCGGTTCATGGAAATTGTGGCGCGCACACAATTCATTTCGTATTCGATTTGAATACAAAAACTTTTATTTGATTGTGACCAACAACAACCACAACAACAATAACAATAAAAGTAACAACAAAATCTACAATAATATGAGAACAGCAGCCAGTACCCAACAAACTGAAACGAGTCAATGACTCAGAAGCGCTCAGCACGGCGATGAAAGATTGCAACCGTCTCAATCGTTGAGAAGTGGCTGTGGGCGGGCAGCGGTCTTCAATCTGATTCACATTTTTTTTTATTTTTCTTTTGTGAATATTTAGCGCAAATTAATTGTGAATGTAAACAATTTTCCATTGATTTGGATAATTTAGAAATAATTGCCTCAAATTTGCGCTTCTCCGTTGAAAATACCACTTGGAATATGTTTGTAAATATTTGCTTGATGACGTGCAACTTTTGTACTCTCAGCTTTTCAGCAATTATAATTTTTTGCAAATGTTTTTTTTTTCGAAATTTTGTGCTAATAAATGATTCAATTCCTTCTCTCCTGAAATTTCAAATAATCATTGAATGACATCAGGGTTATCAAAAGTCCTTCAAGTATAAGAAATGGCATTCATTCAAAGCTACTGGCATCACACTTCAATTAACTTATCGAAAAGTTCATCAAGGCTGTGGAATGTTAGTTTCGGAAAGTGTTCAATCCATTAGTTCAGAACTTTTACTGTTCAAAGAGACATTGAAGCTTGAAGAACTTTTATCCCTCAAGCAGTTTCAAAAATATGGTGTAATGGAAAATGAAACTTAAAATATCATTTGACAAAATGTTGACTAAGAAAATTAAAATATTTATGAAAATAAAATTAAGTTAAAGAATGATTACAAATCCAAATTAAAGCGACTGTAATTCAATAACGTAAAATTACAATGGTGACCATGACACAGTGATTTATTCCCATAGGATTAGATATACTACTCTCTCTTTGACCTTAAAATTTGTACTTCTCTACTGCGGTAGAAAATTTTCTACTTCCCTCAAGGTTTTTTCAAATACTATTGTAAGAAATCTACACCTAAAAATTGTATGTGAGTTTCATACGATGCAGACTACTTCTTTTCCTACAAATCTACTTCCCTGACAGAAATTTCTACTACTCTAAGTAGAAAACCATATCTTCTCCCCTTTCTTAGTATTTCTACTACTCTACGCAAAAAAGTATACATGCTCCTTTTTCTTAAAATCTACTCACCTAAAATCAAATATCTGCTACTCTCGTCGTAGTAAACAGTGAGAACCCTAGTACAAGGTCCCAGTTTTTCCAAATTGATTTTATTACATGAATAATTTGAATAAAATTGCATTTAAGAAGGCTCCAAAATGTTGGTTAATGAGAAGACTACACCCAGAAAGCAATCCTGTTAAATTAAACAATTTTTAACCAATTTTGTGGTTAATACTTTCCAGCACAATACATCATGTTGTTCGTTAACATGAAACTATATTTCCACTTGATTCTTCAGTGTTAATTTAACATGAGGTAGAGTGTCAATTTAACGTTGAGTTAACATGACTTATGGTTGATTTTACAAGAACTTTATATGAAAGAAGTGGTTAATTTAACAAGAATTATTGTTAACTTACACGTTATTGGTTAAATTTACATACATTATTAGATCAATATTAGATCATGCTAAACCAGCAATAATTCTAAGCTCCTCGGCTACAAGCTTGTTGCGGTGAAGGGGGTAACAGCAATTGTAACCTGTTAATGGGGAGGTAACAAGCTTCTCTTACCACAAAATGCTTGTTACTACCACCATAATACGCTTTATTATTCATATATTGTTATAACTCGTTTGAGAATTACTGAGGGTACTGGAAAAAAACAGCGGGAAAAATACGAATGAAAAAAAAAACGATTTCAAATGAAAGATATACCAAAAATGATTCGTGTCACATTAACAAGAATCTCGTGTAAAAAACTCCATGTAAATTTTTGAATATAAGTCGAATTGAAGCACAGACAAAATAAACATGGACCGGAAAAAAATGAACATGGAATACAAATTTTCAATGAAATGGGTATGAAGTAAAAATGAGAATTTGCGATAAAATATCGAACAATTTGTGATAACAATATCGTAAAATTACCGAAAAAAATTAGAAGGAGGTATTTTACTCTGATGTGTTGAGAATTTTAGTTTCTCTCGGATCTGATTTGTATTTCTGCTGAAAAGTATAAATTGTACTTGTCCACTACTGATCCTTGCCTTCAATTGCCAGGGTGATAAAGCAATTTTACTAGTGTGAGCATTATTTGGCATGAAAAAGCTTCAATGTTCCTTTGTAATTTGGGCTTGGTATTTAACTACAGTTATCATATATGATAGCACTTTCCACGTTATTTTTAACATCAGCACTAATATTGGTTGCTTATACGAATTTATTGTATTACATATAACTTCGATAAAGTTATAAAAACCAACTAAAGTAAAATAAAATTCAAATAAATAAAATTATATATGTATAATTTGCAATGAAAAGCATGACACTTGCGTTTTTGGTTCCATTGTGAAACTACATGTCCCCTGGAGTTTACATTCTATTTTAGGGAGTGTCTTGAAATAAATACTGAATGAATTCTGATTCAGTCTGAAGCTTTTAATAAAATAAGATTAGCAGCAAAGATCACCACTCAAGTATACTCACTGTTGCACAGTGTGATTACACATAATTTGAAGTTGCATACACCCAGAGAAAAAACAACCTAAAATCAAAAATAACCACCTTAAAACAAGTAGTAATGTTTATGAAAGTCTGGTAAAGTTGGAAATTTTATAAACAACTACGAACAAACTTGTTTTCAATTTAAAACTTAAATTCAAAAATAAACAAACTTATTTCAAAGTTGTTTTCCGATTAATTCAAAAATTTTCCAATTTATATTAAGTTTGCCAGACCTTGATTTAAAATCGTTCAACTTTGTTTCAACGTTGACAACAGTTATTTTAAGTATTTTTCACTTTATTTAAACTTTTCAACTTTGTTTCAACGTTGACAACAGTTATTTTAAGTATTTTTCTCTTTATTTCAAAGTTGTTTCCATTAAGTTGAAAAAATGAAGGAGTAAATACGATCATACTTGATTTTACTATGTTTTTTTTCCCTGAGTGTAGCAATTTTAAGTGACATTACCCAATGCATTTATTCAAATTCCATCAACGTATTTTGAGCACAGAACCATATTCAATATTCTCACGCATTCAGTGATAAAAGCTAAACGCTTCAGCTTCTTTCTGACCTCTTCCACTCCACAAATATGGGCAAATGGCAAAATAAAAAATAATTGCAACTCAAATTGCTCATTACGGCGCTCATATCGGGAAAATTTAATCCCAAGTCGCAGCCACGCAAAAAGCAACGAAAAAGCAATATTTTTAAAATATATTTGACTAAATACAGCGCGTATATGATGGCTGGCTTTTGATAATTGTGGCCAAAGAAAGAACTCAGGCGTACCAAGTCAGAGGTATAGCAACAACAAGCGCAGCGACTACAAGAACCACAACCATGGCGACACCAACTGAATTGGCCAAAGCAAGCTCTTAGCTTAATGTTGGCGGGCCTCTTAACTGATTTTCGCTAATAATGGCAAATACTGTTTCGACCGGCAAAGGAAACCCGCTTAAAAACGCTCAATTACTTATAAGCTGTATTATTATTTCTTGTTTTTTTTTTTAAGTATTCTGTTGGCTTGACCCTTTGCGCATGCACTGCCACATGCAATACGATCGTCATTCACGTTGCACATTTGAGGCTTGGCCTGCGTCGTGGCGCGAAGTTAAGAATTTTGTTGCTACGCTGGCATACAGATCTGGCGTTGGATTAGGTCGCGCGTACAATGGACGACGACGACGACGACGGCGACGACGCAACTCCTACGTTTAATTTGCAGCCGCTCAGAACAACTATTGGACAAAGTTAAAGATCATTGCGCAGATCGGATATTGTACGTTGGCGTGGTCGCTTTTGGTCGCTTAGATTGCCATTTAACCACCATTGCTGCCGTGCCATTTAGTTCGAGAAACTCGAGCTGGAATTATGCGCATATGCTGCTGCTGCCGCTGAATGCCTTGGCGCAATAATTGGTTTATCAAGTCTCTTTCAGTGCTCCGTTGGACATTAGTTTGGTTGCCGATTGAAGTTTGCTTTACAATTTTACAATTTGCATTGCAAATTGAATTTTTTTTTCTCCGCTCTACCATTTGATAAATTGCTTGAACGGGAATATAAATTAAAGTAATACTAGGAATGTCAGAATGGAAGTTGCATAATAATTACTTTTTTGTTTTAGGATTCCTGTAAATTTGGTCTGAAAGTAAGTAGCAGACTTAAGTCACATAATCGAATGAGTACTGATTTATATACAATTTTACATAAGTAACTAATCTATAAGATGCTGGCCCTCAATAAACCATTTTTGTTCCGTTTAACAACAAAATCAACAAAATATGAGATAATTTGCATGGGCAGTGCCATGCCCTTTATCGAATCAAGTCCAAAACAACATATAAACCTTTGGGAACTCACAACCAACCTATGGTGTAAGTGTGGTTCTGATTCGTCTAGTGGTTTAGCCTTGATAGGGAGACAAACATACGCACCAATATTTTTCCAGAATGTTTTTTGTTTATTCATTAAAAAATTCTCGAAATATTCGGACAAACTTTGAATATGTTATAAATATTTGAGGTGCTTAGTTCCATAGTGGATAAGGTCAAAAGTAAAATTAACTAAGTACATAGGATACCTTAAGAATTTGGTGAATTTAAATTTTCATTTGACTTAAGGACTTAATTCATACATTGTTTGTACGGATGTCTGTCCTCGCCTTCCAGATCCCACCAGCAATTCCATTTGAATATATGTGACAATATGTGATTTTGAATGGTAACGGAATGCAAATAGAACAGAAACTAAATAGAAATAAGACAAATGGCAAAAAGTTGATGAATAGGAATTGATAAACTGTTGCGGTTAAAAACATAGTATTTTACAATATTTTATAGTATCGATATTGGGGCCATTGGAGGGGTCTCCTAAAACCCTTTCGAATGAGTACCAAAGCGCCTCAATGCGATAAATACCTTCTCGCAAAAATCTTTTTTAAAAATTTAACTACATTTTAAAGTTTTTTCTTTAGGGTAATACAATTTTTTTTTGGTAAAAAAAAAATTTTTTTACTAAATTTGATAAAAAATTTCTGTTTTTAAAACTTTTTTAAAAATTTTATCTCTATGAAAAAAAAAATTTATTTAGATAACAACAATATCTTAATTTTTTTTTAAAACTGTTTTTACAGTTTTGTTATGGGTGTAGATTTACTTTCTGTAAAACAATTTAAACCATTTGAACATTTTTTTTTTCAATTTAAAATTTTTTTTATTAAAACAATTATTAAAATTTTTCTAGAAATTTAGGAGAATTTTTTATTTACAGAATTACTTTAAATAAAATACTTGGTTTTTAAATCAAAACAAAAATTGTATAGCCCCCAGGAAAAAAGTTGGAAAAGTAAGTAAATTTTTAAAATGGAATTTTGTCGATAAGTACTTTATGGAATCGAGTACCTATCTAAGAGACCTTTCCACTGGAACCAATTAAAATACTATTAAATCTTCGAAAACAAATCAAGAATTTAAAATTTCGAGGGCTACTATTTTTTTACCCGCAACTGTAGAAAAATGATCAATAAAATATCGAAAAATGTACATAAAATTATCGTGGGTCGGTTCATCAGCACGAACAATTTTCATTCATTGAAATTTTATTCATAATAGGTGCCTGGCAAATAGAATACTTCATCCTCACGTACTTCAAAAGTGTAAAATTTACCATATTTTCGTATGTTGAAGGTTTTGCAGTGATTCCATAGCACTGGACAATTTGTGGATTGACGTAACATGAAGTGTTCTATATGCAGAGCCCATATGATGACTAAAACAGGTTACCGAACTAACAGGGCCAGTGTGGGTACCACTAATCGTTGGCATTATCGCCCATAAAATATAACGATCCATAAATGTTAAGTATTATTTTACTGTACTTGAATATTTGAATATTTTATTTTAAATTGTATCATTGTCTTAGTTTAAATTTAAATATGTTTTTAAATCGATTAAAATTAAAATTTAAAAAAGTCCTAATCTTCTTAAAAAATGCATTATTTAATGATTGAATGCAATTGTGTATAAACGTTTTTTTTATTAGTAATTACTGCAAAACTACTTCAAAAAAAAGAGGAATCAATTACTTGAAATAACCATAAAGTGTGTAAAGCAATGTAGAGACCCACAAATTGTTAGTGATATTGTTAAACCACATCATGGATTATAGTGATGTTAATAAATTTACTAAAATTACCCTAAACGAAATAACACATAAAATGGCCGCTTCCGCCAACATCAACACCAACACAACCAGCCCCAACACCACTACAACTGTACAACAGCGTTCATTTGTGAAATTCACGCAAATTAAATGCAAATTCAATTAATTTGGAGCAAACAATTTGCTTAAATTAATTAATTGAATGAGTCTAAAGTGCTCGACTTGCTGGCGAAGAGAGTGTATGCGCGTGTGTGTGTGTGTATTTATATGTTGGGGAGAGGGCCAGTGTATGGAGGTGGATGGTTGTTTTGGTTGGAAGTCGCCCATGTACTACAAAGGCACAAAACGGCAACGTGCTCAAGGGGGCGTATGAGTAACTGGCATTTCACATTTTGCATTAAGTAAATTGTTGCTGCTGCTGCTGCTGCTTCTCCGGATCCAGTGTGCATTCGAATTGCATTCACGGTTAACCGGAAGCATAATGGCAAAACGTCAAATTAAGCTGATACTCAATTTGATGCGGGCATTTTATACAATTTACAACATCATGTATTGGCTTGACCAGTTGTTGAACGCCCACTTTCGGGTGTGTGTGTGTGGGTGTGAGTGTGAGTGTGCCTGTTTGTGCACGGCCAGTTGAGAAATGTAAATACAAGCATGTTCAACAACAGCGCAGCAACTACAACTGCAGCCAGTGTGCGTCCATTTTTGTTTGTATGTAAATTTTATCACTCGTTATTCCCGTTCTGCAAATTACGTGCTTGATTAATATGCGCTAGTTTGCCCACATCTTTTTTTTTTTTGTGCGTGTGGATTTTTTTTTTATAAATATTCCTATACAATTTCAGTATTTGTCTGTCTGTCCAGATGTCTATCCTCACCTTCCAGAGGACACCAGTGGACCTAGAGAGCTGAAATTGACATATAAACCCTATGCAGCCATAGCTTTAGACACTCCAGCCGGAGTTTTCATTTACAAAAAGGGGGCATGGCAGATTTAGTTGCTCAACTGAAGCCACCAGTAGACTTAAGAAGTCGCAATTGCACACACATATTCTGTAAGATCATGGCTAAAGTTTTTAAGCCAGATTTTTTTCAAAAGAGGGCGTGGCAATTCGAAATGTGGGCGTGTCGACCTTGGAAAGTTATCTCTCCTGAAGTAGCCAGTGAACTTTGAGAGCCGAAATTTCACACATATATTCTTGGAAATCATGGCTACAGAATACCAAGCTGGGTTTTTGGATTTTTCCGTGGAATAGGATTTAATATGAGCGTGTAAATTAAAGTAGGCTCTCCTACTACCATCAGTGACCTAGGAAGGTGTAATTCAATATATATAGTCTGTGACAGCATGGCTATAGAGTCCCGATCAGAGTTTATGATTGTGAAAGAGAGAGGAGCAGGTGATAGAGATGGGCGCAGTAGTTGGGTCTTAAAATAGCTTAAAAGTGGTCAAAGAGGGATGCAATGTGTATACAGTGGCGGCCAGATACTTAGGGAAAGTCTATTTTAGTCATTTTGAATGACTTACAAAATTTTAAGAATATTAACTTGGGTACCATTGGAAAGGTCTCCTGGAGTACAAGGATACAATAATCCGTTAAGTATTTATCGAGAGAATCTGTTGAAGTTTTAAACACTTTTCGAACTTTTTTCCTGGGGACTATATAATTTATTTTAAGCTGCTCGAAATAAACACTTTTTTTGCTAAAAGAAGTTTTGTGACAAAAATTCTCCTGAATTTTGAGAAATTTTTTAAAACTCGCATTTTGGGCAAAAAATTATAAAACTTTCTTATTTTTGTACAAATTTATTTAAAGTTGAGTGTGTGTGTGTGTGTGTACAAACATCTTGTTTCCCACACCGATAATTCCTTTTATTTATTGCAAAATACCCCTCCCCTGACATACCCACTGTGCTGTGATGTATCATGAACTATGATTATCTCAACTAATACTAAATACTGTTTCGTTATCGACAACACAAAAAATAAAACACAAAATTATATTTTATTTTACACATACATGTGTACAATGTACGAACAAACTGTCCGACAATATGCCGTTATTTTTTCGTATTTGTGCTTTATTATGACAAAGTATCGAATCCGATGTCATTTGGTATGCGCAACAGCAAATCCAAACCAGCAAATGCAACGCAGCTGTGTTCGTGTGTGATTTTTATCAGTAAAACTTTAAACTTTTGGGATTTTATTGTTATTTCCTCCTTTTTTTCCCCTGCTTTTTGTGACCATTTTTACGGTTGTTTAAGTTAATTTTCGAATAAATGCTTTGAAAAATAACAAAAAATTATTTCCAGAGATAAAATATAAAAAGTTTTATCAAAAAAATAAATTGAAAAAAAGACACAGTTGCGCTTTCAAGCTGCAATTAACCCACAAACGGAGCGAAAAAAAAAACAACCAACTCGCACTCAAAGAGAAAAAACAAAGAACGTGGTTTAACCAAACTTTGGCGATTGCGCAGTCATCGTACGCTGGAACTGAACTGGTGACAATTTTTTCGTATCCAAACTCAAACCCAATCCGACCCTATTGCCGCAGATACATACCTTACAGAAAATAATGGAAACACTGGTCAAATGTGTGCCTGGCCGTCCGTGTGTTGTTACGTTACCGATTTTATCTTTTATTCACTTTTTTTTCTTCTCTTTTTTTCCTTCTTTCGGTCTTTTGTTTTTATTCTTGAAATTGTTTCTCGTTCCTCGCTCAAATTCGTTTGTAGTTTTTAACAAATTCGACAAATGACAAATGATTTGAAATTTATTACATGCCCTCTTGCAGTCGTCGCAGTTACAATTGTGTGTTGTGAATTGGCTTTTTGTTGGTGTTGCTGTTGTGTCGGCTTTGGCAATTGTTTGCTGTAAAAAAATTTCGTTGATATTTGTCAACTTCTGCAGTGGCCCAACTTCAGTGGCTATTGTGGCCTTTGTGAATTTTGGTCAAATGACACCTTAATAGAAGAGCTAGTGAAAGTGGAACTGCACTTCCATTGATCAGCATGTCAAAAATGTATGTCTTTCATTTCATTGTTTCCTTTGACTGTGAAAGTGACAATTTTCATATTGTTAACCTTATTTATGAAACACAATCAATCATATTCTATTAATACTTATGGTACATTAGCACTTAAGAAACTAGGACATTCGAAATTTTTTTTTTTTAATTTAAGTAGTGTAATTTAGACTATAGGCAATGACGAAGTAAACACAATCCTGCAAGCCAACTAAATATTTGTGAGCATACAATGCAATTAATAATTGCATTAGCATTTCGAGTGCTTGTTCTCTTATTTCTTTAAAGCCGACCTTCCACCAAAATTCCATACAAAATGTCCGTAAAAAAAAGCTTCAGCTGGAATCGTAACTTAAGCACATTTTGTATGCAATTTTGCTTTAACAGGAATACTTTCGTATTTATTTCTGAAGAAAAAATCGGTTTGACTTCGTTGAAAAGGGCAATGGAAGTTTAAACTTTCAGTATTTGCACAAAGGCATAAATTGCATTACGTTTTTAAGTCAAACTGGAAACTGATACAGAACAGGAAAACCTTACTTGAGTAATTCTTAAGCGGGAATATTTTGTATGGAACTTTGTCATTTCCTAATAACTGCAAACTCAGCTCTAATATACAGCTAGTAGGAAGAATATCTCCTCTCGGAAAATACACAATTTCCATGGTATGAGCTGTTATGGTATTTGGAAAACAAAGTATCTTACATAGGTTTATTCTCTGAAGAGTTATCCACCATTTCGGATAAAGACATAAAAACTTAAATTTTTCTCATAGATTCAACTTGGGAGCCTTCGAACCTATCACTGGTTCTACAACCACCCAGAAGTTCCGACAAAGGCAAGAATATCATGGGGAGGTTTTCCACACAATTCTCCCATATCATTAAAAAAGTAGTCCACTAGTTGTATGCTGCTTAGATGTTGTAACCTTGGAAACTGATAGAGAAAGTGGAAGGTGTCCTCATCGACTTTCCGCGGTCACCGAAACCCCTATATCTTCTGTTATGAATAAGACAAAGTCTTATGGCATGGGCTCCGAAGAAGTTGTGACCCGTTAGTATAGCAATGAGCGTAGATAAGGATTTCATACCGAACTGCAGAATGTTGTACGTACAGGGACGTAACCAGGAAAAAATTTCGGGAGGTTTTTATAAAATTTTTTTTACTTATACTGAAGAAAATAGGAGAAAATGCAAACCAAATAAAAATCAACAACAGATCGCTTTTTTTCAAAAGAAATCTTTTGATTTTTAAGAAAAAGAATAGACTAAAAAAAATATAAAAAAATTTGGAAAAAACCCCGAAGGAGAGTTTATGAAAAAAGGATTTATTCTAAAATTGACGTATTGTGTTCATTTTAAACACACTTTCATTTGATTCACGGAATAACTGTAAACTTTCACAAGGTGTTTCACGGAATTTTCTCTTAAATTCTGTTAAATTTCATAACAATTCCATACGTTTTTCTATTACTTCATAGATTTCGGGGGGTTTCGAACACCCCAAACCCCCCCCCCCTGGTTACGTCCCTGTGTACGTACATACATAAACCCTCCTTTGCATTGTGACCGTAGTGTACCTGCATACGTGACGTCACACAGGTTGAGAGTTGTCTCCATCTACACTTTTGTCTCCCAAACTGTTTCTTGATCGTTCCCTTATGCTACAGTGTGGGATTGTAACTGAATGGTCCGCCAGATCTGCATTCATTGCTGAACCTTTCTGAAAGAATTCAACGGCTGCCTCATTAGCTGGTACTCCCTCATTCCCAGCCCACCAACTGATTCTGATGCGATGCATTGGATTCGTAGAGTAAGCGAAAAATAAAATTCGTTAAACCACATACTAGCCCTGGAACCAACCAGAGGGGCCAACCAGAAGCTCTAGCAAAATCGAAAATATCGTAAATTTCCATTGTAAGTTTCCTCTTGTCCATTCCCGTTCCGTTCCCTTTACAGTTTGTGTTTCAAGTCGATTGTGTGGCTGGTCTAGTTGCATTTCATTCCTTAGATGTGTCCTTTCTTAATTTAGTCCAATTCCACTTTGTTCCGGCCCATTGTGTTTTTCTCCATACCTCTCCGTGTACACTTAATCTGCAAAGTATAACAATTAAAAGACGCAACAAATGAAATATTTTTAAATTATAAAAAATATAAGGCAATTAAAAGGACAGCTCCAGCGATGCTGAAATGGAATTATGTCTTTCACTTGTTCGTTACTTTTTCACACTAATTAAATTCGCGCTGGTAGCAAAAAAAAAAGTACAAATTCAAAAAACCAAAACGAAAGAAGGCAACAAAAGCAAATGCTTAAAATGCAAACTTTAATTCGATTTCATTTTCAGCACTATTCCTTCATCTAATTACCCAGCGAAATGGTTTTGTATGAAATGACATGCCAAAGAGACATGCCTCACTTCCCCCTCATTTGAGTTTTGAGCCAAAGAAGGGCGGGATGTGGTATCAAATCGAATTTGTTATTTTGCCACTTGGAAAAAAAACGCGGAAGAGATAAAAAATGGTACGGAAAAAAAATGGTCTAAAAAGCCAACTGCTACAAATGCCAGCCAGCCAACGCCAGGAACAAGAGGAGTGAATGAATGAATAAGTGAAGCTACACCAGCAGCAAACAAGAAAAACAACCTGCGCGCTAATAAATATTCAATTATGCTTCTTGTGTTGTTCTTTCTCCGCTCTGCTCTCTCTGCAAATGTGCATTATCGCCCCAGCAGATAGATGGACCGACGGACGGAAAATGCAACAAACAACATGAACAGAAAAGAAAAGCAGGCAGCCCCCCACAAAAAGTAAAGAAAAGAAAAATTACCAAAAAGAAAATGCAAAATCTCATTTGCGCTTCAAATGAATGAACGTAGAGAAAATGGCGGCAGCGGCGGCTGCTGAATCAACGGCGGTGCTACTGCTGATGCCGCCAACTTTGCGCCAACACCAACAAACTGCTTCCGGTGACACTTCGGTTGATCAATTAATTAACAAACAACGATGAAGAGACCCAGTGGGCGAAGCAGTGGGCCAGTGGGTGTGGACGCAGAAATAAGCGAACGGAACCATGGATAGGTATATAAGCAAAATTCAATGAATGCTGTTGTTGTTGTTGTTCTTTTCTCATTACACGATTTCTTTAAATTATTTCCATTCCTATTCGTACAGTTTCTTAACTTAAATGGCATTTTTTGCTCAATTGTTTGTTCTGAAGTCACTTTTACACTCTCACTCCCCCACAAACACTTTCTGGTTGACAGAGTCTCCTGTGGCGGCGACGGTGGCATTATTCCGAAAATCTATTAAGACAAAAGAATTAATTCCACATCCTTGCAGCTCTCGGTGAAACCACCCGAACCCCATCACCGTTCCTCTGTCCGTCTGCCCGTTTCTGTTTATTCATGCCAGTTCGCACGCCTTCACAGCAGCATGCCCTCCCCCATGTCCACGCCCCCAGGCCCCACCTTCGCTTTCGTTTTATGCTGCCTTTTGAATTACGCACTCCTTTTCCCCACTCGCTCTCGTTCTGGTCGTTCTAGTCCTCTTCATCCTCCTCGACGCTTGCCACATGCCATTTCCTTTTCCGGTTTTGCATCGCATTCGCATTTTTCGCATCATTTTCTCGCTTTGCTCAATTTTTATGATGATTATTTTTTTTTCCTTACTTACTTCTCTTTTTTTTGGCTTCTTTGTACTTTCTATTTTCATCATTAGTCTTGAATTTAGCACAAATGCTGAAGTGAACGCTGAAGTACACTCGGAAGAAGTTTCGACTCGCAGTTGAGTTTATAAATTTAAATTAAATCGTTGAGTGCAAAAAGGATTCGAGACTTTAAAATTGATATGGAAAAAAAGAAATAAAAAATTTTAAATTGGCAAATGATGACTGTATTTGGTAGTTTGACACTGTTTGGATGGTATTGAAACTGGGCAATATCGGATAAGAACCACGCCTCCCATATAAAATTGCCGCCAAATTTCTATATTTTCTTTTATCTAGAACCGATTTGTTCACCGTTTTTAGTATTCGGTTACAAATAATGTCAAAAATGGAACTGGAACAAAATGAAATTGGACCGGAACAAAATGGAATTGGAACCAAATTTTAAAATGCATCGGGAATGTAGTGGAAATGGAAATGATCGACTATTTTGGATAACGAAAATATCAAAAATTATCGATAAATTGTCGATAACATATCGAAAAATTATCGATAAATTATCTAGTTATTATCGATGGTTATCGAAAAACTATCGAAAAATGTTTGATCAAATTACCGGGAAAATGGTCTAAGAACGTATTGTACTCCCATGAGCAGGGTATTTTAGCTTCGGTCAGACCGCAGATAATTCTCTAACTGCAACCACTTTGTAAAATATGTGGTCTTATCAGCTTATTGATGCGATGCCTTCAATTGTATATACTTACGACCAAATCTATAGAACCATTTCGAAGAAATACCTTAATAATATTAAGGGCCAATTACACAGTGCAAATTTAAGTTGAATTGAAGTTAATTTTCATTCACAATAGACGTGTTACCATAGTTAATTGGATGGAGTCAATTACAAACACATTCAAGGTAAACATAAATTGAAGCATTAAAAACGTTGCTTAGCAACACTCTCTTTGGGTTTCTCCCTCTCATCATAGTCCCAGGACATATAGCATTGCACTGAGTTATTTGTCGATTCGATTATTAAAAAATCTTATTTATCGATTTCTGAGAATTTTGCTTCTATTAATCGGTAAATCCAAATGTTCATTAAATGAATATCTAAAATTTGCAATTATTTTCAATGAAATTGTTCATTGAATTGTTAATTTTTCATAAACATGTTCCATCCAATTCATCAATTCGAAATTATTTCAAGTGAATTAATCGATAAATCACACAATTTATGAACTAAAAATTCTGGATTAAACCGAAATCATGATCCTACGCCTGTTGCATTTTTCCCAGTGTTAGCCGGTTTTAAACACTTGCTTCTTGCCACAAAACCATTTGCCTTGTGAAATTTATCCCTGCGCTTCGATACGCTGACTAAAGTTGTACTACGAGTCGACCACGACGACTGTAATGAATCTGCAACTCTATTCCGTTTGCAGCGGTGAAAGATGACGACGTCTACGATGGGGGTGGATGGCTGCAACGATGTGGACGACTACGACGATGGCAATGGCAATGCAACGACAACGACGACTATGGTGATTCCAGGTGAAAAAGTAGAGACTTAATGCAAGGAGCAAACGTAATGTTTCTTCATCTATGTCGTGTGCTACTCCCTCTCAGTTCTCACTGTGCGCAACGTATAAAGGAAGTCGTTGCAGCAAAAGTGTTACGGATCCAAAAGATGATCAAAAAAGAAAACGAAATGAAAAGAAAAGAAATACGCAAAGTCGAAAGGAAAAGGAAATCAACTAACAAATGATAATGATGGAAATGATTATTGTTAAAAAAAAAATGTACATGTGAATAGAGGTACATATAGTGCAAGATAAGTGGCTGTATTTGGAGATTGCGATAGGAAGAAATATATAGAAGCAAAGGAAAACTAATAGAATTCAATTTGAAAGGATATCGATCTTCCGACTGACCCAAATCGTTTTAGTTGAACGAATTGAAGCTAAACTCATCCCGCTTGCAAGTAGTTGAGTGGAAGATTTCAAATATTGAATAACAAGGATTTATGGAAGGGCATCAATTAAAAACTTACTGTTGAAGAGCACAAATTGGTACTCAAAATTAATTATGAAATTTTATGTTCAAACCCGAAAAAAATGCCAATAATTGAGGCAACCACAAGCCGTGCCCCAAACCGTTCACCCCAACCACTTGAACGCATAACCGCTTCAACTATTCTTAGTCAATTCAATGAGCAATTCAATACGCTCAACAAGCACACAACAATTAAAATATCTTCTTTATAGCTCGCATCTGGCACTTACTTTGAGGACTCCTACTAATTGAAAGAAATATTAACAGAGAGAAAACTACATACACACACACGCACACGCACACGCACACAAATATATAATAACCATAAAAAGCAACGAGCCAAGGCATGCAACTAGGAGACTGCAGCCTCCCAAGTACAATTTCACCTCCTGCTCGCCCCCATAACTCGTACCGCACAACAACACATCAATCAATAAAGATTTCCACACTTAATATGAGTATTTTCTGGGTTTTTTCCTTTTCATACGTTTTTCACATTTCACACCAGTTGAGAAGACGCGACTATGTTCTTTGGCATCCTTCGTCACACACACACACAGACACACACACACTCAGCCATATGCAATCGTTGCCACAACTGCCGAAACGATAACCAATTAAATGCCTTAGTTGGCGAGCAAAGGTGTTAATCGAATTACGAGCAACACACAAACACACATGCATACAAACAGGAGGGGAAGATCTCCCCCCACAACCCCCGCAAACTGAAACAAGGCATAAACACGAACCATTTCGAAAAGCGACACAGACTACACTTAAAATGCCAACGACTGCAGGCAGACGTCGCGCGCAACAGCAGCAGCAGCAGCATCAAACAGGATACGCCTGATGCATTCATCTGCATCTGTGTGCAGTAGGGAGAGTTCGTAATGCTACGAAAATTTCCATATTTTCCAAATTTGAATTTCTATTTTTGAAGCACACACACAAACACACCAACACACCAACACACACGCACACTAACGCGAATATAGCCGATTTGCTGTTCGAGCAGAAACATGACGAAAATACACCATTGAAGTGTTGGGTTGGTTGGCAAAGGGAAAATTCTTTACGTGATGCGTGTAGAAAATTGAAACTCGTTAATGTCAGCGTTTTACCAATTTTGTGGGCGTTGCGGTTGTGGAAGAGGAGAATGTGTTCTGGTCTTTTTTTCTTTTCTTTTTTTTTTTCTGTATGTTCTGGCGGTAGGTGAATTGCTTGGGAATTTCTGCCAAATTCATTTTTGAGACATATTTTAATGTTGTTTTGAGTTTTGGTGCGAAAATTAGAAAATCCGCTAATTAATATTTCGTGTGTGAAGACTTTTGAATGGGAATTATGGGAACGTATAATTTGGCAAATTACTGCCATAAATTCATTTCCTCTCGGTGCAGCTTAGGCACATTGCTATTCTGTCTCAGTATGTGAGTGAAGTACATAGATTGAAATCTGTATTAATCACATTCACGTCTGACTGTTAGAATGTTTGTCTCCGGATTCCCGACCGAGTAACTGAACGGATTTTTCTGAAGTTTTGTATGATCAAAATACATATAGGTTTCAAGAAGTAGCTAAGGCTACAAATGGGCAGTATTGGACAATACAATTCAATTTACCTTACAAACTTGGTAAGGGGGAGAAAAAATGCACATGATTGGGACTAATAGATTCTGTTAGAGGGGGGTTAAAAAAGAGTACACGTGTCTCGCAGTTTTTCTGGATCCATTCTAAAAAGCGTTTAATCGAATTCTTGCATTTTTCCATTGCAATAATATTTCTTCAAAAATACTGATTTCATTAAATTTAAAATATTCATTGGATAGAGGAAAAACATACCTTTAAAAAGCATTTAAACTTTTTACAATAGGATGTAACTATTCACGCTAGACTAGAAAAAATTTACTTATTTATTTTTTTTTTTTTTTTTTTTTTTTTGTAAATTGAATTGTTTTTAGTCTAGCTTGGAGAATTCACATCTTATCGTAAAAACTTAACATGTTTATACCTAAAGTTGATTTTTGTCGAACGCTGTTTTACCCTAATCCTCATAAGGTATGGGTATATTCACTTTGGACGAACGTTTGTAATGCCAAGAAGGAGACGTGATAGGTCTGGAAAGCTATATATATTCTTGATCAGCGTCACCTTCTGAGTTTATTTAGCCCTATCCGTCTGTCCATCCTCTTTTATTGTTACCTTGGTTGGGGAGCTAGAAGACAGCTCAGTGATCCAAACTTTGGATTAACCTTTTGAAGGAGTTGGTATTGAAAATGGACGGAATGTGGAGACTGCCACGCCTACTTCTCAATCAAGTGAAAATCTTGTTTTGTAAAAAATGCAACCTAATTCCGTTGAAATAGTTGCAAACTCGGTATATGGAGGTTTCTGGGGTCACTAATTTCCAATTTTATGTTGAAATTTCAAAATTTAAGATGGCGGATCCAATATGGCCCAGTAGGGGTAGGGTATGTATAAGTCGGCTTTGACCGACTTAAACTTACTCACATGTTTTTCCTTCACATGGATTCTTTACAACTGCAATGATGCTTTACTTAGTCTAATACTTAATTGTAATCATGTTTTTCACTCAAGATCCAATCATTTCCCTTCGATATCCTAGAGACTGGTCGCATCTACAGACATTCCTTTAAAAGTACAATAAGGCATTCCGGAGTTCTTTTCAATTCATATCGTTTTTTTTTCATTAATAAATAGAGTATAAAATATTGAAAAAGGTAGTCTATGTATATATATGACCTGAAGTAAACACTCCACTCAACTGCAGCTTTTGCAAATTTTCAACCCAACGAATCCCTTTTTACGATTTACGAAGTTGACACCAATTGTAATTTAATCGTTACAGTTGACGTCTTCATCATTGCAAAAGCCGGTCTCGTCGTTGAAAACCTTTTCACCATCTCCTTCCACCCACTCCAGTGCCATGTAGTTTCTCAGGGAAAATGCTAATAAATCGTTTCTCGCCCGCAAAATGCAATTGCACTCAAATTTCAACTGTGGCAAACTTTAAGGCTCCCTGCAGCTGTGGATGTTTGTTTGTTCGTTTGATTCTGTGTGTATGGTTGCGATCAAACGACAAGCATTCCGTCTCCTACGGAGAAGCTGCTCAAGCATCATTGACGGAACATCGGCTAACTTCGTTTGCGAAAACCGCGCCTGCTGACATTCGGTGCGGAAAGAAACGTACCGACGTTAGCCCGCCCAGATCGAGGGGCGGGGTGGGTATGAAGTTCAATACAGTTCGTCTGCTGTTTGACGCCTTGCGGTGTATTTTGACAAATGCTATCCAACATGGCGGTCGTTTTGGAACAACGACGATGACGACAGGAGCAGCAGTTTCACCATCCATACACAGTTCGCATATATTGATTGTGCTTTCAGTCAGTCTGAATCTGTATGGGTCCCATATGGGTTCTTCTTTCCCTATACATGTGTGCATGTCTGCGCATTTATGCGTATTGCTCACTGTTGGTGTTGGTTGATTGTTCGGTTGGCGGTTCGGGTTATTATTTCTGATGTATGCCATCGTAATGTGCGGTTGCCCAGGCAGTGCGCCAAGGGGGCTTTAAGGGCGTTTGAACACCCCCTCATCCTAACACGATCAAAATTATTAAAATTCACAAATTTTTATAAGTTTTAAAGGCGGTTTGTCCCCTCTCTTCCCTAGACCCCCTTTTTCAATGCTATTGCAATTTCTAAGCACGCCTCTGGCGGTTGTCACTTATTTCGCTTGTCGACGATGACAACTCGGTCTGGGAAGGCGGGGGCGGCCAAAAAAGATTGCACACTGATCACGTTTTTACGTTCAGTCGGTGACATGCAAATGGAGCGTTATGCGTTCGAAAGGTGTTGAAAACGGCATCCACAATCAAACTGAATTGCTGCCAGGCGGCTGGTGGTGGCTGGCGACTACGCTTCTCTGTCACTTATTTGCATCTGCATAATTTTATTCCGATTTGGGTGGCACAAAACTGACAGCAGCGACAACAGCAACAGCAATGACGACCACAACAACAGGCACAAATACATCGACCATGTGGTCGTTGTACAATTCCGTGGTCCCATGGCATCGGTTCTATTTTCAGGCGGCGCACTCACAATCAGACATGTTTTCGAAATTGTCTCGTAATTGCGGTGTTGACAGACCCGGCGTTGGTGGCATTGTCGCTGAAGGAGTTCAGGTTCAGCATAAATGTTGACACATTGTTACTCAATTTGGAAACTTTTTCTTTTGATTGACTATCCAGAGAGAACTGCAAACTTGGAGGTTCGTGCATTTTCTAATGAAATACGCACGAAGCGAACTCCTGCAACTGCCTTGTGAGGAGAGCAAACTGTAACACAAAATCTGTATAGTTGCTTGAGATCGTACTAATACAAAATGACATGCACACACACTTCATTCTCAAGAATTGCCATGCAGTGACATTGTTTCACCAACGAACGACGTTTGCACATTGTATATACTTTCGTCCTTTGTAGCCTTTCGATGTTTGGTAATTTTTCGCACACGAACCAACTTTTTACAACAACGAAAGAGGAAGCTAAATAACGCTTAAGAAGATGAGACCGGAGGGTATTTGTGTGTGCGTATATGACCAACGTAATTTGATCATTCCTAAAAGTGCAACAACGGAAACAAAAAAAAAATAAAACTTAAAAAAAAACCTTTGCAATAACAACAACAACTCAATATAAGTCACTGTTGAACGCAGCATAGCTCACAGCTCAAAAATTCTACAAAAAAAAACCAGGTCAATGTTCATGTTCCCAGCGATTCCCGAACGACCGAACGTGCGCACGTCCAGGGGAAAGGTTTAAAGGTCCTTTGTTGTTGGCACTTCCGCATTTTGTTGACTGACACACAGGTGGTGGCATGTGTGCAAGTGCGGCTATATCCTGCGGTAATTGTTGCATTTTGGCGTGAACTTTTTTTTTAATTTTCAGTGACATTCGGAACTCTTAAAATATTTTTTTAATAATCTAATTCACAATCAAGACTTAAGATGGATTAGCTAAATTGCTCTACGACATTCGGGTACATTTTTCTGAATCTAGGTCTGGTAACAGTCTCTGGAAGGTCTTGGCTTACCCACACTAACGGCTTAAGATGTCCAGTAAAAGTGTACATAAGTTTAAGTAGAGTATACTAACATGACAGCTCATATTGGTGAATACTTGTTACAAGAATGCAGCCAAACAAAATGAAAGGTTACCATCTGAAAATATCGCATATTTGTGCTAAGCCAGAAAAACCCTTTTGGAGATTTGAATGGACCAACCTCTTACGGAAACAATTACGAGACTAATCAATAGAAGTCACAGTGTTACTGTAAAACTTGGTAATCGCTTGTTTAGTTTTTCGATTTGTTATCGATGATTTTTTGATATTTTCGATATGTTATCGATAATTTTTTAATATTTAATCGATTTTTCTAAATTTATCGATATTTTCATTTACCGATCTATTTCAAAATGTTGTTCCAATTCCATTTTATTCCGGTTCAATTCCATTCCGTAACAGTTTCATTCCCATTTCGTTTCCAACATCATTTCCAACCAAAAAAGGAAACCTCATCCAAAGCGGTTTAGTATTTCTTAACATACACTCAAATAATACAAATTTTGTATGGGAGGTAGGCGTGGTTCCTATCCAATGGTGCCTACTTTCAATACCATCCGCAAAAATAAGAGAAATGTCAAAATTTGGAGTCGATAGCTCAATAACTAACTGCGGCAGTTATCGAGCGAAATCACAGAAAGGCCAAAGGACAGACAGACATATCTAAATCCACTCAGGAGGTGATGCTGGTCATGGAATAATTTTCAAGTCATATCGCCAATTTTTTCATACTAATACACTGGAATTTGTATAAGTACTACACGGAGAGAACTGTTCGATGGAATTATGGGTTATAATATTGAGCAATTCTTAGTCATAAATACACAGGCTGAATATAAAATAGAAATCAGTATTTATGACTAAGAACTATTTAATTATGAATAAATATTGTGAGTATAATTAAAATTTGTTTCAAAACCAAAAATTTTTCGAATCAATACCTTAAAACATGCTATGTCCTTTTTGTATAGAAGAAAGGAAAATAAAAGACTTTGCAGCTGATTTGATCGAAATATTTCTATTTGCTACCTATCACCTTCATTGATTTTCAAATGCACATGCACACTCTACACAACCACCAACGTTGTCTTCGCCGGCATAGCCATTTTCTCAACCAGAAAACAAAACCACCAAATTGAGTTACTCCCAAAAGGACATTTCGTTAATGGCTTAACTTTTGAGATTTTCCGAAAACAAAAAAAAAATTCCAAAGCAACATGATGCCGTTGACAGCAACAATGGCAACAACAACCACAATGGCTACAGCATCAGCAGCAGAATTTATGAAAACTCAATTTCCGGTTGTCGGCAGTGCGAAATATGCAAACGTCTTTTAAACTTTCTCGGCGAGAGCTAAAAATATACGAAAATGCAGCGCGTGACATGCAGAAGGATTATTACATTACAATAATAACAACAGCAACAACAACAACAACAAGCGCCAGCAATAATACAAGCAAATACGCGTTGACATGACAAAGACTTAACAGGGAAACAGTTCTTGGGGGAAGGGTGTAAGGGTGATAAGAAAGCAAGTTTTCATTAACATTCCTACCAACTTCAACTTTAACGTCAAATGGCCTGCGAAATACCAACTGGCAGTCACTGTTAAATCAACTGCTAAGCCCATGTTAATAGCAAAAGATAAACTCAACGAAACGCAGAGAAAAAATTCTATATAATTTCTCCTGTTTTTTTTTGTTGTTGTTTCAAATCATTTACATATGTACCTCCAATAAATTCCCATGTAAACGCACTTTTTAACCTTCAAATGTCTGCGCAGCGAGTTTCGTTCAGTTTATCTATTCGCTGTTTACCATTCACAATTCAGAGCATGGAATCGCCAATCGTTAGGTTGAGTTATGCTGTAATATGGCCAAAGGATGTTGGGCTACGAAAATAGCCAACGAGTCGAGAGAGGAAGAGAGAGCTGAAGCCTTAACACAAGCAGAACCACTTAACGAAAATTTTTTTGCTGATTCAAAGATGCCCCGTGAGAGTAGTGGACATGCGCTTCGACTTTGAGATATTTTGAACGAAATTATGAGTATACTCACTGTCGTCCAACATCTCCGAGAATATCAGAGGCCTCACAAAAACATATGTTTCCAGAGTTCGTTAAGTTGCAACATTTGTACGCTCTCTTACGCTCTATTTCGTATGAGCATGTCGAATAGATTCGCAAAGGCTCGTGTTGTCTCCCTCACACTTGCCTCCACCAAATACGAGTTCGTCCACTTCGTTGAGTGTATCTGGCGGTTTGTTTATTTTTTAGAGCGATTGAACGAAACTCCACGGCCGACTGTGTGCCGTGCTTGGCCTCTTGACTGGCTGGCGACTCTGGCGTGCATCTCAAAGATACACAAAAATCCAAACGAATTCAGTCTTGAAACGTCGTTTGCTGTTTGAAATCGTCCGGAAATTTCGAGCGGATAAAAATTTCGAAAAACGCGAGGGTATAGAACACGCGCGCCACACAACACACATCTCAAGTAAACGCGAACCAACCGAATGAATTGTGACACAAACGACAAGAAAAGTGCCCGAAGAAAATTTGTTTTTTTTTGTTGTTTTGAAAATTGGAATTATTCGCTTTCAAAACTTTACACCGCAAATCGATGAAAATTTCGCCATTGGAATTTCGCATGTGAAAAGTGTACACAAATCGGAAAAGTTCTCCGTTTCCATTTCGAAAGCAACTGCCGGCAGTGTAGTAAAACCGTAAACGAATGAAAAATTAAAGTGCTTTCCTTTCAACGCAACGCCAAGCAAGAATTTAACGATTTTTAACCAGAGTTTTTGACGGTACCTTAAAGGCAATCGAAAGGAGCCAAAAGAAAGAAAGAAAAAAAGCGCATGAAAAATTTTCTATCGAATTTCGTGAAGAAAGTGAAAAAGTGTACATATTGTTGGGGAAAATTGTAAATTATAGAAAAAGTTCAGGCTTTTCTGGTGCGGTTTTTCCCTTTCGTCTCAAGCGGATATTGAAATTGATTTCATAAACCAGAAATAACTGTGGAAAATCACACACTCATATGTGGAGAAATCCAGCAACTCCCACGAAATTGATGGCCGAGAACGTGCAAT
This sequence comes from Heteromyza rotundicornis, assembly GCA_951394025.1. Classification (NCBI taxonomy): domain Eukaryota; kingdom Metazoa; phylum Arthropoda; class Insecta; order Diptera; family Heleomyzidae; genus Heteromyza; species Heteromyza rotundicornis. The sequence continues at coordinate 70,230,964 of OX596010.1, read as the reverse complement.
AATCAAGAAAAAGTAGCGAAAAGTTTTCCCCACTGCCGTTTAAATTTATGGCACTTGACCTGACGCGAACGGACCTGCTAGGAGGGAAAACGGATTAAAGTGTGCACGTAGAAGTGAGAAGGAATCGAAGCCGGAGCATATCCTCACTTCACATCCTTGCTGGCCGATACACACAACCAACCGAGCGCACACAGTCAGAGTCCGCAGGCATTTTGAATATATTTTATTGCTTGACTGCTCTGGGGGCGATTCCCCCCTTTTGCGACGACGGCTTGCTTGCACTACGAGCTGGAAAAGTAGTGGCCGTACATGGTCGCAGGAATAATATGCAAATGTCTCCTGGGAGTTTGAGCGAAGAGTGAAGACATAAAATTTATAAGTCAAGATTGCGCTAAAGTCATAAAAATAGAAGTGGAAAGCGAGAAAAAAACACACGGGACTTTTGTATTATATAAAATATGTTTTAGAAGTGGAAAACGTGCCTAGTGCGAAATCGTATTAAAGTGAAGTGAAGCAGGAAAAACCCCCAAGAAAAATATTTTAAAGTTTAATGCGCAACTAAACTGCGGTAAAATTTGAATTTAATTGAAAGGCAAAGTGAAGAAAGTAGACCCAAACATGTTCCCCGTTTAATCAACGCAACCTACTCTAATCTACATTCAATCCTTCGAGTGGAACAGCGACTTGTGCAACTACTACTTGCTGCAGCATTTGAGCATAACATAAATTCCACTTCTTCTCTGGCTTCTCTACTGTCTCCCCCCCCCCACCGTCTCACATAAAAGCCATCAAAATTAAGTTCTCAAAGCAAAATCATCACGCATACCGTCACACCGAGACGATCTACGACGGTGGCACCGACACTGACGACGACGAATGTCCTTTGGAATCGACCATGAATCCATATGAGTACGAGACCACTTTGGATTGTCGCGACGATAATCGTGGTCCCGGTCCCGGAAATGGCGTGGTTGGCTTAGTTAGGCAACAGCCGCCTCCGTCATCCGCATCGCAATCGCAGCACAGTACATTGCAACACCAGAATCAACAGAATTTGCAATTGCAGCAACAGCAGCAGCAACAGTCGCACTACGATTACGAGTATCAGCATTTGCAGCATCGTCCCAGCGATGCAAATTCCACAGCGGCGCGCACACATGGCAGACAAGGCAAGTCCAAGTGCAACATTCTTTCTAAAATAGAACATTTTCCCACTGCCGTGGAGTGGTGGGTGGTGCTGATGGTGCCCCTTGGTGGCTATCACCGAAAATTTAATTAAATCTTTGGTGTAGGGAATTTACCGAATTGTGTGATGTGTGTGACTAAGTGTGGTGAAATTAGAATTTTCGGTTGCTTTACCGAAATTTAACTAAAAAGAAATAAAATACTCTTTTTTAATTTAAATAGGACCCAACATTTTCCCATGCAAAGTTTCACATGAAATTTCGTGAATTTTCGTGTTTATTTTTTAAATTTGTTTTAAACATTTTTTAATCTTAAAATATTTAAAATGCGTAAAATGTATTACTTTGGCACATTATTTGATTACTGATACCTTCTTTTGTATAATGCATATATTTTCTCAATTTAATTAATATCGACCGATATTTTGTAAACAAAAAATTTAACGCTTCGAAATACTGAAAATAATAAGGGAGTTCACAGGGTGTCATAAAGTCATAAGACAAAAGTATTTGTTATTTTCAAAAAATTGAGTTTTTGGACATGCTATCATTTTTTGATGTGGTATTTCTAAACTTTATCAAATGATTGCTAGAAAAGGAAAGGAAAATCCAAATTTTAACCAACTAAATGCATCAAGAAAGTAAAATAATTAAATAATATTTTATGACTAACAACTTTATGACATGTTCTGAAATTGTGTGAAATTTAAAAAAATATATTTTCGTAGTCGTTTATTGAGATGTCACCATGTTCAATAATCAATTGAGTAATAATATTCAATAGTCATTCAAGCGTCCACAACTCGTAAAGTGCACTTCATACGAGATTTTTATACATATGAAGTAGCTTGAATACCCTTATTTTTCGATAAGAAACCTAATTTTTCATCGTAATTTTCTTCACGAAAGAAACATTTCACAGTGTCGTACAAAAAGATTAAATTTTTATTTAAAAAATGAACAAAGCTTGAATGTGCATTAAGGTATCGATATGCTCTAAACGTTTGGTTAATTTTTCGAATTTTTTTTTTGCGATATTTTGTTTAAAGTTTTTGGAAATTTTTTGTAAAAGAAAACTGCATTGAACTTAAATAATGAACATTTATTGGTTTCTTTGCAATTTAGTTTTGATATTCTTATGAATTATCCATTCACTACCATTTAGCTGAGTTCCTTAAGTCCATGAGCTATTCAAAATAGCATAGAATCCATGCTTTTTCAATCCGATTCTATTTTGAAAAGAATTTCGTTCTTATTTGTTTATTTTCCTCTTATTTATCTTAGAGTGTTTTGTGATAACTTGAAACTAAACCAAACAAAATAAAACGAATATTTATGCGAGTGCCTTTGAAAGTTCAGAACATTTGATAAACTAGTTACTCAAAGTATTATCAATTTAAGAAATTTAATTTAAATTTATTTTAATTCCGGCTCAGCTGCGGATGTAAATAAAAACTCAGATAAACAAATGTGGGATTCCCTCAATTGTATTACAACCTTTTTTATTTTGTGCTGTTTCCAAGGACAATTTTAAGCCATAAAACATTAGGAACTTAAAATTAAACCAAAACAATATCGCTTAAATGGTTTTAGATTTGCCTATTGTCGGTCTTACTGGAACGAAAAAAAAACATAATTTTTGGTAAAACAAAATTAAATAGAAAATATTTATGCATTTTAATAATTTGCCAACTAGTTCCTACATATCTACACGAAATAATTTCCAGAATCATTCAATTTCCCTCTCAATCACTCACTTCTTTAATACACTCCAAGTGATATACGAGTATCTCTACAACAAATAAGGCAATCTTTAATATTTCACTCAACAAATTGGACAATTTACCTCGCTCTACCCCCAACAGAAAGTAACAAATTAGGAACCACCCAAAATTTAACAAATTATTTTTTTATCTTTACAAAATTTGTGCATAACTTAACCGAAATCCCAAAAAGCCAGTCAAAAATCGCTTTCAGTTGAGTGATTTCGTTTGAAAATAAAAAATTAAAAAACACAAAACAAAAAAAGACGCAAAAAGATCCCTCAAATCTGACAATTAAGCCGCTCATGGCAACTTTGGTGGAAGAATTAGCCCGGGCGTTAATTCGCCTGTACACTGCTTGTGTTGTTGCTATTATTATTATTAGCATTTTTTTTCCTTCTTTTTGTAAATATGATTTTTCCAGTTGAGTCATTTTTCAAAGCGACCAACACACATAGGCTGACTGGCGTTCGACCAACAAGCAACTTCATACGGGCTGTGAAAATGCCGCGCGCAACCTTCGTCCGTCTGTCCGTCATAGGCTCATTATGACACTGTGACGCGATATAAAATATAATAACGTAAAAGAAGCAAAATACAATAAAAAAAAAAACGAGAAGAACAAGAAGACAAAGTCAAACATTTCATTATTTGCTTTATTAATAACACAACGAACGCGTTGTGGATGACTGGCGGGTACAAAGGCACAGACAAGTGAAAATGGTAAAGGAATTAGGAATTTTCATCAAACACCGCTTAGGCCGGGGCATGGCAAGGTATTAGAAGACACTCGTTCGAACACACACACACACACACGCACACAAAAAGAAACAAAAATTGTCCAACATTTTTTCCTTGGCTCTTTTGTGTTGTAATTTGGAAATCCTGAAATCCTGTAAGAAAAAAGCGCCAGCGGGTTTGTTCATTTCATTTCACTTCGAAAGGACAATTGTATTTCAGCTTTAGTGTGTGTGTGTGTGTGTGTGTGTGTGTGTGTGTGTGTGTGTGTGTGAGTGTATGGCCTGAGCCGATTTTGCCGTTGTGCGTTTTAGTACTCAAAAGACTGAGTTGATGTACGAAATAACGAAGATGCTCTGGAAGAAGATGACGATGACAAAAAACGAACCAACCCACGAAAAAAAGGACATTTTTTGTAGCATTTTAAAGTAGCCATGATTACTTTTTGCGGAAACCTTTTCACTGAGATTTTTTTTTTTTGCTACCAAATGATGTGGGCTGCTGTGCCGTTTTGTTGGATGTGGAATGTAGGATCCTTTTCTCTTTCAGCTTTCTACTATCATTTGTCCTGTCGTTTTCTCTCCTTCTCTCTCTCAATTACAAAAAGGTTGCAACATTTGCAATTATTAGCAGCAGCTACATTATTTTTCATCTTCTTGCAAAAATTCAATTTAACCTCTCTGAGTTCTGAGCTCTCAGCGTTGTGAATGAATAACAAGAACGTAAAATGAAAGGACTTTTGAAAAGAATATGAAATGCTAGGATTGATGTTTTTGAGAAATACTTGTGATGCCCTTCTTCTACTTGCTTTTGGTTTTTTTTTCTATTTTCTTTTTATAAGGCAAATTTGACAAGTCGGATTTGAAGCAATCCATTGTGTGCAATATAAACTGATTAAAGCGAAGAGGTTTTGATTTTGGAAAATTACGCCATAATTGTGTTGTTGTCATTTTCAAGGGAGATCCGGGAAATTTGAGACATTTGAAGTGTTTATTTTTTTTTATTACAGGCAAGAGGATTTTCGATATCAATAGGACAGCTGAAATGTCAATCAGTGGGTTAAGATAGAATATTTGTAATCTTGCTTTGAAATGATACTCGCTGGCAGATACTTTTTATATGCAAAGAAAACTAATTTTAATGTGTGTCTCGGCTAATTATGAAATTGGAAAATTTGTCTGAAACATGTTTCTTTCAAAAAAATAAATAAAAGAAAAATTGATAAAATATGCAGTCGTGTTACGTTGGCTCACAGCCACATTTTATAGTACCAATATTCATATCAAATAAAAGGTATATTTAATTCCTTTCGAATGAGTGCCAGAACACTTGAATCCGTTAAGTATATATAAAGAAAAATCATTATTAAAAATGTATCATATTTTGAAAACTTTTTTCCTTGGGCTTAAAAAAAAAAGTTTTTATGTGAAAAATTTCTTTATTTAAAAATACTTTGTGATAAAAATTTTGAATTCTTTTTTTTTAAATTGGTAATTTTTTTTTACACTTTTGGCCAAAAACTTTATAATTTTCTTTACAATAAATCTTTTGTTCTTATTATTTTTCAATAGCATTTATTACATTTTTTGATAATTTTGAAACTTTTTCAAAAAGTTCCTAAAAAGGTATTTTTTTTCAAACACAGGTTAAAGTCACCCATGTCGTACTGAATATTTTATTTTATTAGTTTCGTCACTAGAATTTTTAATATTTCACGTCGACCAGTCAAATGCATGGGTTAAAAAATATTGTTTTTAAATGTTTATTTTTATTCATCATTCTTATCGCTACGTCACTTCCCCCTCAAGAGTATTTTATTTTATTTCTTCCGCTACTTCGTGATCTCAACGAAGCAGATTGGCACAACAACCGAAATTTACATAAATTTTCGAAAAACCATTCAAAACAATTGAAGCTTGAAATGAACCAAAAAAAAAAATAATAACACAAAGAAAAGTAGAGAAACAGTAAAAAAGCATTGAACTGAAATTGTAAATTTACAACAAACAAATAAATTCAACAACTCAATACCATAAATTGCCAAACGTTTTCAACTAAAGTAGCAGCGTTTCCTATGTACAACATTTAAGCTTCACACTCACCTCCTCCCCCCCCAAGTCCACCGCACTTATCAAAAAGTGCAATATTCGGAAATCAAAATGTTCACCAAAAAAAAAAAAAAAAAGAAAATAAAACAAAACAACTGGAGGAAAATTTTAAGAGCGTTACGCTCGTAAATTTCAATGCAATAAAAAATTCCCAAAAATACATACAAGCCAAAAAACCAGCAACAACAATCAGAAATCGCTCACATCCCGCGATAGTAGCAAAATTCGCATTTGCCACTCGCTAACAAATGGCAAATGTCGAATTTTATTGTCGAATTGAGCGCGCAGAACAGACGCAGAGACAGGGAGCTAACAAAAGAAAAAATCTGTTTTCAATACCCCAGCCATTCGGGTAATGCGCAAAAATGTTGAAAGTCATAAAAAAAAAGCGAAAAAATTGGTGCGCTTTTATTTCATTAAAAGAAAAATAACAGCAACACCAACCGAATCTGCGCGAAGTGCTTGCAAGGTGGCATCATCAATGCCAGAAACAATTCCAGAAACAGCCACACGAACACCAAGTGGCCCCAGTCTCTTGGCCATCATTCCTTTTCGATTCATTCGATATTTCACGGGCCCCACATCAATGCGGCATACCTCAATTCAGTGTTTACATATTCCAACTTGTAGTTCGACTATAATTTTGTGTGCGTCTGTGTGGGCGCTTGTTTAATTTGTTTGGGAAGCCAAGTACTTTGGCTTTAATGTGCCCGGGCCCATTTGGCAGCTCGTAAAAAAAAACATGCTCCATATTTCAGTGGAAAAAAGCACCTCACCCAGTAGAATGGCTTGAATTCAATAAACAATTTGTGTTTTTTGGAAAGCTTTTACGTCATTTTATGCACATGGCTGCAATTTTTGTAAATCATTTTGAATAGAATTTCCAGGAAATCTTCCACCAGCTGTGTTGTTTCGACAAGGTCGCTTAGTGAATTTCGTACATTACGTGGGTGTTGGCACATACCCCCTTTTCCTTTCCCATTCACTTCCTCTTTTTTCTTTTCACTTATGTTTACACTCTAAACGCCTGATTAGTTTTTTTAGCGCCCGGAGCGTTATTTAGCTTTTTTGCTTAATTTATGATGGTGTTGCGCGGTGCTTCTGTGCCACACTTCACTTCATTTCACTTGATTCCTTCAACGCACTCGTATTATCAAATTTTTGCGAAATTTTCTTCATACTCAATACGGAGCTCCTCCACACTTGTGGGCGTGCCAATTTAAATAAACAAATTCTTCTTATACAAAAGCGAATTACAGTACATAGTTGGTATCGAATTGTGTGTGTGACTGTGTGTGTGTTTTGGCCACTCTGTTCTTATTGTGGTTTTTCTATTTTTAAGTGACTTCCAGTGACTCACCTTCCGTTCGGTTAGTGTTTCTGAGAAGAAAGAAAATTTGGAACAAGTGTTCTCAACGAAAATGGTTTGTGTTGAAAGATTTTTTTTCCTCTGTACGATATTCGAAGTAATTCTTAAATTGGCAATTTGCATTTATTTATAATCTAGCTTAAGCCTTTCGGGTAATTTTAATAATTAAATATATTTGTAAAGTATATTTTTATTTCAAAAATAATCTCACTCACTTCGTGAATCTGTTAAAACCAAATTTATTACGAATTTCACCCAGTAATAATAAAACTGTTCATTTATGCTCTTTTCATTTTCATTTCCGTTTACGCCCGCATATGCAATTTATAAAAAGTATAATTTGTAATCAAAAATCGTAGCCAAAGTCGTAAAAATTTCACAAAAACCCATTAAATTTATAATGTTCAATTTCAGTACGCACATTTATGAATGCAAAAAAAAAACATTTTTATATAAATATTTTTTCTCATCCGTTTGGCTTTTGTTTTGTTCTTTGTCCATTTTAATTGCTTTGACACAACTATAAAGTGTCATTGTTTAAAAAAAAAAAAAATTCGTATTAAAAAGAAGAAAAAAAAAATAATGCAAACCAGAAAAAAAACTCAAGTCTGTCAAATGGCGTCTGACTTTTTTTTTGGCTTTTAATGGCTGCTTTCAATTTTTTATACACACTTCACGCTTTTGTTGGGTATTTTTTTCCTCTCGCGCTTTAGAGCTGGCTGTAATTTTGTAACAAATAAAAACATAGAGTAAATACAATTTTACACTAGGAATATTTTGAATAAAAATATTTTTCATAACAAAAGTTTTACATTTTAAATATAAACAACATTTTAACAAATTAAATGGAAATAATGCAAAATAATTAAAAATTGGTTTAGCTTTTTTGTCTTCACTGTAATGCATGTAATGAATGATGATCAAACATATTTTTTCATTTCAATCTCTGGAGAATTTCAAAACTCTGGATGGTTGCAAGTTTTTTTGGAATTAGCAGAAACTACTCAACTGCTGTTTGCTTATTATAAAATACCATTTTCAAGCTACATTTTAAAGATTAAAATGTAATTATTGGTTGTGAATTCTTTTAAGTATTATAGAAAGCAACACAAATGCCAAATGACAATGAAATTTTCCAAATTCTTCTTATCAATATTGGCATTAATGGAAAGATCTCCTCAATGCCTTTTGAACTTGCGAAAAAATGTTTACAATAAAATACTTTATAGAAGATGGTTTTGTAAAAAACACTGTTCTTGAGATTTTTTTTAAATTGCAGTAGCACAGAGACAAAAAGGAGGGTTTCATCCTTTGTGAGAGGAGACTAAAGTTAATACTTCTCTTCTTCGTCTTCAAGTGTTCTAGTAGCACTTTCGACTCAAAAAACATATTTTTTGGTCACTAAATCCGTGCGTCATGCGGATGTGCCCCTCGGTCGATTAGGCGGGTAAGTAGAACCGTTGCGTGAACGTGAACTTAGCCCTTTTTTTCACCGAGCCCAATAATTTTTTCTCGCCATAAATACTATTTCTTTTGATTTTTAACTTTTTTTATCGCTTTGGAAACAAAAATAGTAGGTACTACCCCGCAAGGAAGGCGAGCGGAGACAATCCGGCAATTGTGGTTTGTTCTGCACACAATCATTTTTGGACCCAATATAGCATTTTAGGGGGCTCACCAATGTGAAATCGAAAAATTTTGTCCCTTAACGGGTTAAGAAATTCACCTTTTTAATAAAGAAATTCATTTTTAAAGAAACATAACATTTTTTGCTTGGACGGTTCGCGGAGCTGTTTTGAAAGGGTTAATCGAAGAACGTTCTACATTCTTGTAGATCATTAAATAGGGGTCTTCTTCTTAGTTACTAAGAGCTCCAGGAATTCAAGTATTTAAGTGACTTTTACTCCCGAACCAAAGACATTTTTCCTAATTCATGTCACTTATTTTTCTCAGTATACTAAACCACATTTCACAGAGATCATAAAAAGTAGATGGCAACATGGATTTACATTTATGATCTTATAACAGAGAAATGTCATAAAATTAAGCAACAACCACAATGAAAGAAAAACCCCTACACTAATGACGAATTTGTAAAGAATTTTATGACCTTTATGACGAAAAACCCATAGGAAAATCTGATTTTCATTGCACATGCATTAAATTTGACTTATCCTCTAACCAATCGAGAGTCGAAAGGAGTTGATTTGTTACAGGATCCCGTCGAAGGACCAAATTTGACAAATCTGATGACTGTCAAATTTTGAGTTATTAAAAATGGTTTTGTTCAAGTGAACTCTAGTATTTACCAAATAAACCATAAACACACCGAACCAAATGACAGGCGAATGGTGAAAAGCGTTTCGCTTCTACTAAAAATATGACATTCGCAAAAGAAAACTGTCAAACCAATATATTTTGACGCATTTTACTTTTATGCAAATGGTAGATGGAAGCGATTTGCTTTTTTTTCTTTTATTATTATTCTTGGTTTGGTGTGTCATCGGAAAGCATTTTTACGCATTTCCATGAAAGGAAAGTCTTCGGGAAAATGTCAATAACATAAAACGCTCGCAGTAGGAAAATGCTGAAGGAAAATAGCAGAGAATTTTACTTATTACTTCCTGACAGCTGTCAGAAATACATGCTAACACCAACAACATACACACACACACACACGCACACACACTCACCCATTCAAATCCATAGCACGAAGTAGGGAGCTGTAAAAAATTATGTAAATCAAAGCGGGTTTTTTTTGTTCTCTTCTTCTCCGTTTTTATGCCAGGAAAGTAGCAAAATTTTTGCTATCGAAGGAAAGATATTGACAGTTTAGTAAAACGAACGGAAATTTAAATGTCAGCCAATGCAGCAGCGGCAGCAATGTCAAAAATGGCAAAAACAGTCGCTGCCGCTAATGCTAATAAGGGGCTGCGCATTTTCAACACAATTCCTTCGGTTTCAAGTGGGTAAAAGGTTTTCATTTGATTCTATTTTTGAGAGACTTTAATCCCCGCTTTCCTTTCCTTTGCTTTAGCAGCCTTTTCATTTTGCCTTTTTCCCTCTATCGCGTCTGCCTTCTACCTGCCTAGCATGTGCAGCCGCAAGTGTATATATATGATATCGTTTAGAAATTAAGCATTCGAATGTCGGCACAGTGTATTGACCTGACCTGCTCTAAATACCTCATAAAGAAGAGCACAAAAATCGTCTCTAGCCATGCTTCATTGGAAGTAATTTTAATGCATGCATGGTGGTTTGCCTCACAGCATCTGTGTGTGTGTGTGTGCATGTTTTTAGTGAACATTAAATTTTGGTTTTCGGTAGAAGCAGCTGATGTGTCATTAATGTCATTTTGGCATTTTATTAGCATTTGGGATAAGGATGTGATGGCGATGGCAATGGCAATCCTTTTCATTTTCTATGCAGACGTTTTTCAGCCAAAGCTTCACTGAAGTTGGAAATTTCAAGTGCTTATGGCTATGGAAAATTTACTTGTAGGGAAATTTGAGTTTGGCAGTGAAATTGCAAAAGGATTGTTAATAGACTGACTTTTCGAACGATTTCAATTCAATTTTTTGATTTGTTTTCTTTGAATTTATATCCATTCGTATGGGGTGACAATGATCTGAATGCGATTGGCTATTCATGTGGAAATGAATCAATCTAAGTTTGAATTAATTTACATAAACTACAAAATGAAACCGAGTAGTTAGTATTGGCCTTCAGATATTCTTTAATTGATCTTCACATAAATTCCGGAACATTTTCACACAAATAAATCTTTTCAATTTTATATTTTCTACTTTTGATGGACTTTGGCTGTCCCCAATCAACACCACAGAAATCCAATAAAACTCAATAACAAATTCAATTGCTGAAAATATTTCATTTTCGAGACATTGATTTCCCCCCAAAAGGAAGACAGCAAAAGATATTGTAGACGGATGGCTAGAAAAGCGAAACACTTTCTTATTTTCTTTTTCTTATCAAGGAAGCATCAAATGAAATTCTTGGAAAATTCACCAACGAAACGATAATAGGATTTCTTCTAGAAATGTAATAAAGGTCAACGGTGGAAAATAAACGAAAGAGAAAATAGGCAAAGGCCGACAGCAAAGGCAAAGCCAATCAAATAAAAACATTAGCCAACATCATAGACACACCAATGACCACTTTGAAAATACCTTAAAGACTTTAAAGTACTTCAAACTAAAAGGAACAAAAGAAAAAATAATAAAAGTAAAAATGTTGCACGAAACTAACCATCAAACACCAAGTCTTATCAAAGGCACAAAGCCTAAATACCTGTTCCACGGCATTGCTCAAATAAAAGACAAGGGCTGGCGAACAACATCACCGACGATACAATGTCTATTATTAATTTTACGAGTGTGCATAGGTACTCCTACGAAATGATGGCATGAATCACATCCACCAAAAAAAAAAAGGACTTCACAGACTCTTTCATTAACCATCAGGGTGGCAGCGTCGTGATAACATGCTGTTGTGTATGTGGTAAAGTGTACGTTCGTTCGTTCGTCCGTCTGTCTGCCTATTAGTCTCTATGTGTGCTTCTATGCCTAGACATATGATATGCACAAAATGCCTTTTACCCATAGTAGGCATGCACGTACGTGCGAGTGTAATTCAATGCGTTAAAATGTGCCAAAAATGCTTATTTTTATGTTTTGTGTCTACGTATGCCATTTAGAGGCATTCATTCGGTCTTCGCTCTGCCCTTTTATTGACTGTTAAATGATATTCTAGTGTCCTTCGACAGCACCACCACTACTAGCATTACTTACTGGCTTGGCCCCCTTGCACTAATGTATAGAATTGCATAAAATTTTCTCAATTCTTTTATTTTTTTCCGTTTTTTTTTTTGTTTTTTTTTTGGTTTTATTGTATTTTTTGTTGTTTTTCTCTTTTTGTGCTTTTCCATACATTTTTATTAGTAAATAGTAAAGAAATTTATGCACGTCTGTCATGGAAGTTTTATGACAGACGTAGCCGCCGTCGTTGTCCGTTGCCTTTGTTGCTTTTGCTTTTGTCTTTGTCGATTCGCTATATTTGGTGTGTGTTATGTGTCGATTGTCATGTTATAATGCCACCTACGAGTGCTTTACCACCATCATAGTCAAATACGATGCTTGCGAGAGTACCTTCTTATGTTGTAGAATATTGCAAGAGCATTCGTTCCATTTATTTATTTGTTGTCCGCGACACTTAGTGTGTCCTGTCAAAATTTCTGCTTTGCTGTTGGCCTAAGTGCGTAGGCCCATATAACTTGTATGGCCATTTTGGTTAAGTATCATTCAAGGTACCTTTGTTCTATGGTATGACAAAAAGAAAAATGATAATGATGTGGAAGGGAAAGGGGAAGGGGAAGGGGAAGAAGAAGAAGACGAAGCAAAAGTACAAGAAAGTTGGTTGTTGTGTGTGTTTGTTTTTACACTCAAATCTCCTTTCGTGAATTTCAACTGCTCTTGTGTACATATTACTGTGTACGTATGACTGTGTGATTTTATCTTTTATAGTTTGTCGCATTTTCTGTGATTTTATTTTATGTTGCTTTTGCTTTTGCTTTATGCATTTTCATTTACATTTCCTCTGCGTTTTTCTTCATTTGTGTTGGTTCTTTCCCGTTTTCTTAGTGTTTACAAAAGATCTTTTAGTTTCAATATTTTAGTTGGTTTGGAGTTTTTTTCTTGTGGAAAATTGTGGAAATTCGTTGCGTTGTCAAATTTTTTGTGTTTGTTTTTATTTTTGTTATGGTTTTCTGAGAGATTATTTTGCTTTGTCTTAGCTTTCTGATAAATAGTGTGTTTTTCCATACACTTATTTTCTGTCTAGTAAATTGATAAAATGAGAATAAATTCTTAAAAATTTCACTAAAACTAACTTCGCCTACAGAATTTCCCAATAAAAATTCCAATTCTCTGCAAAAGTAAACAAAAGCAAAAGCCACAATTTTCCTAAATTTACTTCCTCTTCCATTCGACTTTGTTGCTCTTATATCAAATAAATGTTTTCCTACGCAACATTATTGCAATTTGTGTCAAATTTGCCATTTTTATGACTATTTTCTAATTTTGCGCCCTTGCACCAGCAAGGCAATTAATCATGGCACACTACCCCCCGCCACAAGCAATAAACTTTAACAAAATGTACAAGTACATCTAAAAAAATAAAAATGAAAAAAAAACTGCAAAGCATTTGGCAGCCCACAATTGGGCCAAATAAAAATGCAACACATTGAACTGACCTAGATTGTAAAAAAAACCTCACAACTGCCATGAAAATATCGTCACTTAAAAGCACACTGCTGTGCAATAAAACTAAACAGAAAATAATCGAAAATCTTTTAGCGCATTCTGTTCTGAGGAAAAGCACCTAGCCCACCACCAGTGCAGTAGTAACGTGGCTGGAAACTCTCGAAAATATGTTGGCAACTGCAACAATTTGTTGTTGTTCAATTTCAGTTTTCGTTTACATTTTAAGTATTATTTTACGCTTTTTTTTGCCACATTGTTCTTCTTTTTGAAACAAATTGTTCATCAGAACAAATGTTCAGTACTAAACTAGAAAGTACTGGCAGTAAATTATGCTTTTTTTCCCTATACATGAGTATGTGCAGTGTATGCAATGCGCATTTCCGCTACTGATAAAATATTTAATGCGACATTTTAAATGGCCGGCATGAAGAAAAAAATAAATAAAAGTGTAGATGAAGATGAAGAAGAAGAAGAAGAATTTCCACTGTGGCTGTGGCTGTGTAAGTTGAAGAAAAACCAGTGGCATCGTTGATCGCCTTACATTTGTTATTCGTTAGTGATTCTATTAGTACAATTTCATTATTTAGTTGTTGTTGTTGCTGATAGCGAATTGAAATTGATGCCAAGTATTTTAGGAAATGCTAAGGCAACTCAGCGAGCACTTTATTAAGCGATAAGCCTGTGTTGTGTGTATTGAAAGAAGAGCTTTTGGCTGGTTGGGAGATTAACATTTAATTATGCATACTATTTACTTATATATTCAAAAAAAATGCAATTTAATAACCAAATGATTTTGTTTCTTTTATTTGCAGGTATGTTGATTAGACTTTAAAGTTCTTGTTTGATATAAATGGTTGCGTTGGTAAGTTTGAATGAAAATTAAAAATCTAGTACATTTTACTGATTTTAAAATAAAAAAGTAAAGGTTTGTTTTATAAAATGTGAAATTTAGCATAAATTAAAATGGCACTTCTCAAGAAAATAAAAGAAATGATCCATGGAACTCCTTAATAAATACTTTTTTCAGCCTTTTCTGGAGGCTCTTCAATTTCAATAATAGCGTTTAATAGTGCGGTTATATTTAAAAAAAATAAGTGACTACAAAACTTATCGCTTAGTAGACGCCTACTTTTTTAAACTATTTTATATACTTCTGGATACCTAATAATGCGGATAGAATACAAAATACTTACTTGCTTATTTACAGCTTGGGCGTGTGCAGTGGGTGAATTGAAAAAAAATAAAATTTCCAATTTTGCCAGACTTTCATTAACGTTTCTACTTGTTCCGAGCGAATACCCATGTTCCACCGAAACTGCATACAAAATGTAGAAAAAATTACAGTATTTTTAAATAGTAATTGCCACGACCATATTTAATGACCACAGTTTATAATAAACGTTATAGTTCATGCTGAGGCCAATGAAATTACCAACATTTTGATATCGATTGGAGTAGTTTTTGAGTTGTAAATCAACTTGAAGTGGCGTATAGGAAATGAAAGGGCATTTAGCCTATATTAAGACCAATCAAATTACCTACATTTTAATGTGTTGATTTGCTGATTGCAATCACTGAAGTAGCTCATGTGTTATAAGGGAACAAACCCACATACATCTTAGGAACAGTTTTATTCAATAGAGAAGATAATAAATCAAACTTTAAAATCTGTTCATAAATCTAGTAATAACTTTATTAAAACTAACAAAACTACAAATAATATAAGATCATCCCAACATCACGCCTCTCCAGCTATCCTCTCAGAGCAATTGTTAGTTTCATTAAAATTGCAACCTTGCTTTATATGAGCAAAACTTTAAAATAGTAAATCCTTGAGGCTGTACTCCGCACTCAACACCACGCACACACCGGCACTGGCAGTAAATTAAGGAAGCAAACACACACACACACACACACGCACACTTTCCAACAATTTGTCAAACTCAAAACTTTGCAGAAGTATTTCAGTCACGTAACAAGAAAAACATTAGAAAAATCTAAGAAAACTACCATTTACTTCATCTACTCTTGCTACGAACGTACAAATATCTCAAAAAAAAAAACGAGGTACCTTGCCCAAAAGTCTACAAAAAGGAGAGGAAAAATCCCCACGAATGTATGAAACATTTATTGCAGGCGCTTTCAGCAAAAATTGGCACAACTTGGCAATTTGCACGCGCGTTTGCCCAACACTCGCCAAACGGCACAAACACTCGAATGTCAACTTTTGGCGCTAACAACACGAAGTAGTGTCACTAGTACTTTTTCGCACGTAATAAAGTACGCCGTATCTAACACTATATCATAGCCTACGTTTTTTCTTTTCTTTTTTTTTTGATTTTTGAAGAAGTGTGCTTACTCAAGCCTTCCTGGGCTGCTTTACTTCACTTGCTTTTTCACTATTTTTAGTTCCATTTAAAAAAAACTTTATTTTTATATTTCCATGGAGTTGCTGGTGGTGGCAAAAGTTTTCTTCAACCATGAAATATAAATAACATTTGCGGGCGTGAAAAAATTGATGGAAATAGTATTGATTTTCACCAAATAGTTCAACGTAGAAATTTTCATACTTTTTCACACTTTGTTAAAGCCTGTGACAAGGAAAAATAATTCGCATACAAGAGAGAAAAAAGTGAAAAAGTTTCCATTCAAGTACGATTTAAAGCTTGGTTAGTTCCACGCAGACTGCCTCCTCTCTCTCTCTCTCTCTCGTTGTGAGGGTGGCACGGCAAACACGTACTTAGTTAGTTACTTTATTTTCCTTCCTCCTCGGCTGCAGTCTACTCAACAGAGATTAGGTTCTCTGGCCACAAACAAGTCTAGTGGTGATGCTCGCTGGCTACGAGCATGAAATCGAAAACTTTCATTGAAGAAGTTTTGTAAATAAGTTATCAGTTGTGGGCCAAAAAGGGGGTATTTAATGTCACTTCAGCCGCTGCCAACATTTATTAAGGGTGATTGAACTGAGTTCAAGTCGCTCTAACAATGATGGAGGAGACACCACACAATTGATTTTCATTTAGTTTTGAAATTAAATTTTCCAACACCGCTCGACTGCCTATTTCGGTTCTTTTAATATTCAACACGAAAATGGCTAAAAGTAATAAAATATTAATGAAATTCCAAACACCTCATACCGCACACAGGCACACACACACACGCTCGCACAACTCTATACCTTAACTTCTGCTTCTTATTAAATTCCCGTCAGTCAAGTAGCGCAAAACGAAAACGACAACAACAACGACGAGAATAAAAGCATTGCTAACATTTTACACCTCGCCTTTTGTGATTCAACCACATGCCAATAAAACACCACGAGGCGTTCAAGTGGAATTTCTTGCAAGGATTTTCCCTCGACTTTTCCCATCTTGGGTCTTGTGTTCACTTTCTACGCTCGCAACGTTCACAACGTTCACAACGTAGTCATGTATCTGCACCTTTTTTTTTTTTTTTGTTAGGAAGGCTCGCTCCATACAGTTTCCTCATTTTGGTTGTTTTTCGTTTTTCCTTTTTATTATCATAATTTTTCTTCTCCACCGTTTCATGGCAAAAATTTGTGAAATATTTGCTTACGTCTCAGTTTTGCCTTATACTGACTACCTTCCACCTTTACTACTATTAGTAGTAATGGCAGTTGGAAGAGCACTACTCTTTCACAATATACCCATCATCAGTTGTAGTATACCGTATTGGTGGGCCCAACAAGTAAATGTCTCACCGCCTATCGCCTGTCTGCCATATGAAGTATGTGTGTGCGGGCGGGCGGACGGGCCTAACCAACTAACTTGACGCTTTACTGTTTGATTTTCATTGTCTCTCCAACGTGATTGTTGGTGCTCTCGTCTCGAGGTACTTTCAACTTTTACCCATTACTTTTAGTGCATAAACTCTGACACACACACACACACTCACTTAGTTTTCTTCTACTATTTTAGAATGTTTGTTCTTTGGGTTCATACACCGCTCATACATATATTTCTAGACATATTTCCGTGCGCTCTCCTGAATTAATAATTATATTTTTCTTCATTTCATTTATACCTCATCGCCGAGTAGTATAGTGTACGGTACACTAACTAACCTTACCTTTTTGCCAGTGTTGCCTGTGCATTTTGAGTACTAACGTCTATTTACCGTATACCAATAAGTTTATTATTAAATTGAAGTCTACTTTTTGGCGCAGTAGAGAAATAGTGTTGCCGTTGTAGTTCCATGTGCGGCAGTAGAAAAGGATGAACTTAGTATAGAGATGAAAAGGTTTTCATTTTATTTCATTTTAATATGAAATCCTCAGCTGAACAGTGTACACTCCTTTGGCCCGTTTTTGAGAATTAGGTGGGTGTGCACTTTTTTCCTTTCTATTTTTGCTTTCAAAGCAGTTGAGTTTGCTTTAGTTTTTATTTTCTTCTTTTTTTTGCTTTTTTTTATTACCTTTGGGGTTATAAAATGAAATGAAATTGAAAGTGTTTTGTTGAATTTTATGAGCAAATTTCTGTCTGTCTACCTGCTTGTGTCTGTGTGCAAGTGTGAAGGTATTCGAAGCTTTAGGATTCCCATTGGGGAAGTGTTGAAATGTAGGTTATGACACGATATTGAATTTAATATTTTAGAAATGTTATAAATTGTTATATATTTTGGGATTGCCTTTGCAGGAGGCTGATGTTTTGGACACAAAATACATTAAGATTTTGCGGAAGTCAATGGTATTTGTGTGTGTTTTTTTATGAACTTAAATCTTTTAATATTCACTACTAACTAATTTTTATAAGGGAAAATATTAATTGATTTTTTTTTTAATTCTGATTTTATAGAAACATTTTATTGAGATTGAATGAATATTTGAGTTAGACTTTCAGGGAAAATTAAGTCTTTTGAATAAAGAATAATTTCCTGGTATGCTCCTAATGTCATGGCAGGTTCTGAAGGCCAAAAACCCTAAATTTAAATCGAAATTGCTGAAACTAATGTACAAGAAGGGATTTTTTTTTAAATTGTTTTTTTACTTAGTTTTTTTCCCTTTTTTTTCTTATTTTCTTTTATTTTTTTCCCCTCTTTTTTTTTTCTTTTTTTGACATTTCCCCCCCTTTATCACTTTTTTTTTTGCCCTTTTTTCCCTTTTTTTACCCGTTTTCAATCTTTTTCCGAACTCGAACCTAAATGCCATATTTGGGACTGTAGCTTGAAGAATGTAAATGTCTTCCCATTCTGAACTAAAAAGGCTTTTACCCCCACACCCTCCATTCTTAAAGGTATACAATTTTATTTTGTAGAAATAAAAATTTGTTGCATACTTTTTGGGGCCCTAAAACTGAAAATGAACAGAACTTTAAGTCGTTCTTCAATAATTTCGTAATTTCGATGTTATTGTGCAAATATGATGCGAAATAGTGGACACCTACATGCTAACAAAGTATTTATTGAATTAATGACTTAAAATTTTTGTAGTACTCCAAAAAATATGCAACAGATTTATAAATCCATACAAAATATCAAACCTGCTAAAAACATTTGAATTTTCATTCTTTCCTTAAATTTTTTTCTTCTCTTCCCGCCAAGACATCTCAATTACTCGCACTTCTTCCGCCTTCTTTGTATTCCAAAGTCAACTGAAATCATTAAAATTTTATCATTTAAATTCAAGATAAAATATTACCCAACACCTTCCCACCCACTCTCTTTTCCACTGTCAACCACCTGCCAACAACCCCTTTTGCACGGAATATTTCCGCACTTTTCCAAATTTTCGTTGAAACAACCATGACAACACCGTGTCACCGTGACTCAACTTTTGCAATTATTTGCGTAAAATATTCACGCAGAATATGTCAAATATGGCCCGAAAATATGCAAACAGAAATGTTGCCACCTGTTCTTTTTTTTTTCTTTTGCCTTCTCATAAACTTGTTAATTTGAGGGAAATTCTACATGTGTTTGTGTGAAATAAAAAATATTCAAGGGAAAATTCACAAAAAATCCATACACAATTTCCACAATAACACATTTTTCTCATTGGAGTTTCTTACAATACACAAAAAAATCATGTAACTTAGTTGCAACTTTTGTGACAAAATTGAATTTCCACAAGTAGAGGAAATAATAGAAATAATCACAATGAAATAAAAAAAAAACAGGAATTCATATTTGCTAAAACTAAATCCCCAATTTCAGTTAAAGCGAACTATGTAGTAGGAAATGTCAAGCAGGGAAAAAAGAGTATAAACAATTGCATTTTCTCTACGCTAGAATGCCATCTGAAGGGCGGAGGGAAAAGGTTTAAGGTGGTAACAAAAAAATAGTAATAATAGAAACGGTAGGAAAGTGCGAAAGTTTGGAAAATATTTTCACAGTTGCAGCCATGTGCTTTTTATGGCCCACTTCAGCAACGTTCTTAACAACTGGCAGTGGTAGTAGCACCAGCAGCAGCAGGAATACAAAAAAAATATATAACAATGGCAGCAGCAGCGGCAACTGAACATGTTTGCATTTTCACAGTGACACAAAACTTAAGGCATGCCAGACCAGACACACCCCATACAATTCCACCTCTATGTTGCACTGCTGCCGCTACTGCTTATGCCTTTTAATACTACAATTTCTTGACATTTTATTATTTCGGTGAAGTGTTTGGCAACATCAACGTATGCATGTGTGGCTCTGTTTGTACGAGGCGCGTGTGTGTGTGTGTGTGTGTGTGTTGAATGTCATGCACTCGTTGACAGTATTGTCACATCGTTAGTAAAGCTGTTCTTGTTGTTGTTGTTGATTTTTTAGTCTTCCCTTAAAGTTATTTAATTTTTTTGGTCGTTCGATTTTTTCCATGCCCACATATGAGCAAATCAAATAAAAATTTGCTGGTCGTGCCAACAACATCAGCAACATAGTACTCTCAAGCATACGACGAAGACCAAATATAAACAAACTTTTTTTTTGTATTATTTTTTTTCAAATAAAACCAAAACCATCAACCAAATGAAATATGTAGTAGAAGACTGGGGGGGGGGGGGGGAAATCAACTTGTTCGAAAATTCTTATTACGTCTGCTTATTGATAGAAAATGAAATGAAAACAATCAATTGACAACTGGCAGCAGCAATCTTTTGCAATAAAATGTCAAGCAAAAATAAAACAAATAAAATGAATAAGAAGTAGTGGAAATAGTAGAAGAAAGAGCAAACGAGAAAACAAAAAAAAAAAAACAAAAACAAACTGAACGAAAACTTCTTCCTGCCGTCCAATACAGAAAACTTTAGAAAATTTTGTGCAAATATTGAATCAATCTGCTGAAAGGAAACCCAACCTTCCTCCCCAACAACATAATACCCTACACAATTGTATAGAAATGATAGAGTGGAAGGAAAGAAGGTTTTTCTGTTTGTACGGAAAAAGAGAAGAAAAAAAAGTAGTAAAGCAAAAAAAAGTAGTAATAGTATGTAGTAGTAGCTAAAGCAAGTAAATTATTTGCAACTGCTGGCATTTGTAAGGCAAAACTTTTATTTGTTTTTTAATACTTTTTTTCTTCTGTCCGGTCCTTTTCGTACTTTTTTTCCTTACTCTTTTCGTTTTATTATTTTTTTCGTTTCCATCTTCGTGGAATTTATTCCTTTGGCCTGCGCGCGTGTGTATAAATTTACTTACTGGTACATATTTCCTTTAAGCAGCATAATTTTTTATTAAATAAACTTTCGGTCAAGCAATATTTTAAGCAAACAGACGGTACGGGTACTGTTCCGCTGTATAATCGACATAGCTTTGCCGAAGGTTGTGCCGCAAAATTGGCGCATTATTCGATTAAAGTGGTCAACAACATTGGTTGCGGTTGGTAATGGTCTCGCCTTGTATTATTCACTCAAGGGTACAAGTGGGGTGGCACATAGTACATATTGTGAAATGGAGGGTTTTTCTTTTCTTGCTGTAAATTACGGAACTTTATTGATTTTGAAACAATTAACGAATTTGTGTAGAAGTTTTCCTTTCACTGAGTTGGGAAAAGTTAGTCGGTTTCTTTGTGGGGAACAATGTACTCGCAAGGATTTGCAAGAAAAAATTGGTAACTCCTAGAAGTTTTAGAAATTTTTAAGCCGGTTTATGGGTGACTTTTCTTAGGAAAAAGAAAGAAAAATTGTCCCTCCTCAAGTACTTGGCTGAGTTACAGAAAAAAAACTTAAGTACTCCCAAATTGCCCCACCACTCGTTTGACAGGAAATGATTTGTTAATTTTTGCTACCACCACTTGCCAAATGTCAAAATTTTCCTCATTAGCACTCGTCACACTCACCAAATTACCGTTGACAACACGAAAATTTGTGTCACTGTCAAAACAGTGGATTTCTTTTGTGTCATCAGTGGAACTACTTAAATTTATTTTACACACTGAAAAAAACGCCTGCTTGTCATAATTTAATATTTTTGTTTGTTCCCACCACACACTTTCTGCCCATTCTCTTACTTAATGTAAACAACAACGAGAATATTTCGCTGCCACACTTGCCAAAATCAAAAATAAAATAAACATAAAAAGAAGAATTAATGACGCCCACGCGTGTTGGTGGAGCCTCTCTCGTCACAGCAGCACAGGGGGATGCCGCTGCTTTTGTATTGTGCCAGTGTTGCCTACGCTAATTTTATTTATATGACTTTCTGCACGTGCATGGGTATGTGTGTGTTTTTTGGTGGGGAGTCGCCTTGGTGTGGGCTGGTTAAATCTCAAAATCTAATTTCATTTTGTGCTTATGCCTTATTTTGTGTATTTGCGTTGACATTTTCTCTCTGGCATTTCTTTGCATATTTTTTTATTTTCTTTTTCTTTTTCGTCTCTTTTCATTTCATTTCTTTTAGTTCTATTTTATTTTATTACATTTCTCTTTTATTCTTCCTTGTGCCATTGTTTGACAATGAAAACGTTTGTTTACGCTGTCGGTGAAATGAAAGGATAATGTTGGAAAATGTAATTCTTTTGGGCGGTGTGGGGGCCAAAATATTTGCACAACGAGTTTCGTCATATTTGCGCCGACGACAACAACAACGGGGACAACAGCACCGCCGCCGCTGTCGCTGTGATTTCATTGTTTAACATGTCAAAATCATAATATTTCCATAAAGTACATTTATTATTTTGTTAGAATGTCTGACAGTGTGTTTGCCATTCAAATTAGATTATTTGTGAGGCGTTTTGGGGGTGGAGGGAATCGGGAAAAGAATACACACTGTGAACTTTGTATGAAAAGGAAATAGTATTTGAGACTTCTTTTTTAGATTTGTATAGGACTTTAAGAAGAGCCCTAATATTTTATTGTTTGCATTAGTTTATTTCTGTACTTTTTCTTAAACTTCAATTTAAATCAAAAAAATGTCACCCCTACAATTTGTCAACACCAACAAAAATTTCGCTTTCATTCGCCTTCAATTCGCAATTGCATGCATTGCAACAATTCATTTTAATACCCCGCCCACATTTGAGCGCACAGAAATTTCCCCAGTCAGGCTCATATTTAAACTTACCTGCTGCTGCGGCTGCTTACAGAACATTACTCATATTTCCTGAAAATTGCCAGAAAATTGCCTGCAAATTGTTAACAGCACAAAAACCGGCTCGAACTGGAATACAAAACACAAAATTTGTATATGAAACTCCTGATTTCGTGCTTCCATTTGCTATTTTGCGGATTTTCTCCTTTGAATGGAGAAAATCAAAATTCTAATTGACTTGTCGTCTGTTGTTGTTATTGTTGCATAATGTCGCACTTCGGCTCCCTTAACTTTTACCACATGCAACACTTGAAATTTTTCATACAGTCAAAAAAAACATAAGTTCATCCACAGAGAGAAAAGGTATTGTAAATTTTAAAGTGAAAATTATGAAATGGAAGATGAATTATTTGTAAAAATAACAAATGTCAGGGCTTCGTAAAAAGTTGGAAATCATCCAAAAAAAAGTGCAACAAAATATAGAGCTCTATCCGCAAAATTAATGTAAGCGACATTTTTTCGAAATCGACTTTTTTTTTAATGTAAATGTATAAATTGAAGCAATACTCACCTACGTGTTAAATAACAAAGCTGGGTTGTTAATGGCTCCAGACACATAGATGACTCAATATTTATTGTAAGCGACAGTGAATTGAGGTTAGGTTATGCTAGTATATCCTGGCTGGCCGAAGTCACTCATAGACCTACTAGATCCTTAGCAATATCAGACGGGGTCTGATTGTATTTAGCGGAAGCGTTGTTAGAAAATCGTATAAGAGAAACCAATCTAAGCCTGGAAACATCTGCCAGTCTTCCATACGTTGAAGCTCCTAAGTACTTGAAGCGGCATTGCAAGTCAGTTTTAGCATAGAAGCATGAGATGTTACCATGATGTGACCCAGTATTTTTCTACAGTCCCAACGATTTAACAGTTCTGGTGTAACCCTCATTTTTGGTTTTCCAACTAAGCGATTTATCATTTCAATTGTAAGCGATTCTTTATTAACAACTTTTGTCGTCTAAGGACGTCTTCCAATTTTAATCTTTGATTCGACAGTTTCTTTCGGTGTACTTACCTACCAACAAAAACAAAACCACCTGAATTCCATAAGCACAACTTCAAGCAACTCCTTTGATATTCACAATGTTTCAGCTAATAATGATGATGTTGTTGTTGCGATTCGTGACAAAGCGACATTTTGCCATAAGTATTGCCAAAGCAGGGCCACGTAAAAGTAGTGCCAACAAGCGGGTATTTGTGGCCATATTGTACAGTGGCAAAAGTGCAGGCATGTCGACGAGACGATGTCAATTGAAATTCACATTTTCCCCCACAATAGAACCGCCAACAACGAAATCCTACCAACGGAGGGAGTCAGACCAACCTCTGACAGTGCCCCCACTGAATCAGGTTGGAAATATTTGACTACTCTTTTGTGTTTGTTGAGTCATTAAAGAATACAAAAACAACAACGAAGAGAAAAGAAAAAAGCAAAAATAAAATGAATATGCACAGAGGCAACCTTAACCGAATGTAATGTGGATAACGCGCAACAAATTGGCCTGTCTGAAAATAATTTGGGCTTGAACAGTCACAACAACAAACAGCAACAACAGCGAAAGGGAATTGCCACAAATGCATTTTGTCATATGGAAAATATTTATTGGGGGCGGCACGAGGGAAAAAAGCAATAAAAAGTAGTGCAATGGCAACACTGTTGCATCA
This sequence comes from Heteromyza rotundicornis, assembly GCA_951394025.1. NCBI lineage: Eukaryota > Metazoa > Arthropoda > Insecta > Diptera > Heleomyzidae > Heteromyza > Heteromyza rotundicornis. Next base: position 70,206,330 of record OX596010.1, on the reverse strand, counting down.
TTAAAACATCCCCATTGTATTTGTATGATGGGCAATTTTTAATTTTTTTTTTTTAGTTTAAAATTTTTTTTTCCTCAATGGGACGCCATATTGCTTTTTTTCCGCCACCCGCTGTCCGTTGCAGTCGACTATTTTGCACATTTTACTCTTGCGGATTGTTGATTGTGTGACAGTGAACTAAAAACCGAGCAAGAAAAAAATAATGTAAAAAAGTGAAATAGGAACGAACACCATTTAATGAAAATGTGGAGTGCAAATATTGGTGGCAACAATTTGCCAGCAATTTCAGAAAAGCAGTGCAGGCGCTTTGTAGTTATATTGCTGCTGTTGTTGTTGTTGTTTCAACTGATGTTGTCATTTATAAATGACAATTAACTTTGACATGCAATGTGCTTGTGTTCTATTCTGTTCTTTTTTTGTTCTCTACTTTGTTATGGTTATTTGTGTGTAATCAACACAGTGTCAAAAATGAGTTTAATAAAATTATGGCCTAAGCTTATTTGTTAACAAAATCACTTAATTACAAACTAAACACACACACACACACACACACACATGACAGCGTGTGTGACATTTGTAGTTGTTGCTGTAGTTGTTCCTGTGCCCGCCGAGTTGTCAGTCCGAACATTCATCTAGTCTGTCATTAGTCAAGTGTGAAGTATTTGTGTAAATTTGTACAAGGTGTTAATTAAATAAATACGGGGTTGAGGGTGAGGGTGAGGGGTAGGGGTGGTGAAAAAAAACTAGATATTGGTTTGCGGTTTGATATCGTTCATTGTTTTATTTCGAGTCATGCATGTAAATTGTAAAATGTAACGGAAAATCCAATTATTTTAATGGCATGTGTCAATTATTGACATACGCAAATGTTTGCTAAATGACATTTCAATTAATGTGTCAAATGTAATGACATATTATGATTGAGATTTAGCGTCATTGTGGTTGTTGCTGTGGGTTTTACTTGTTTGTTTGTTGTTTTTTTTCTCTTTTTGTGTATGTATTGACTTAAAGGCTATCAAAGCATATGAATAATTTAGAATTTGAACAACCTTGTGACAGTTAAAGGAAATCGGTTGATCTATATTTTGGATTGGGAGAAAATGGAGAAAATATTTAGAAGAGCCTTGCTCCAATATTTCAAAGACAATTATTGGTTGCATTTAGCACTTATGCTTCTTGTAGTGAACAAATTTATATTTGGTATCTCTGGCCCCCGATGGATCTTGTACTAATATCTTATATTTTATGGAGATGTTGTTCTTGTAGTTCACTGACACGACATCGTTTCTGTGAGTTGAAGCGTCCATAAAGTTTAGTGTCAATTCCGAACGGCAAGTGAGTTTCCTTCACGGAAAATTATACCCTCAAAAGTTTGCCATTGCTTGACAAAAGGTGGTGCCCCGGAACGGAATTGAACGCAACACCTTCCGCTTGTTAATCAGATGTGCTTCTCACTAACCTAAAACCAACGCGACTTCTTGTATAAGCTGGAAGAAATCATTTTTTATAAAAGTTGTGGCAGCCGTGGTGCAGTGGTTAAGACCTCTACTTCACGATCGGAAGGTTCGACTCCCACCTGGGGCAAGGCAGAAATTTGTTTTCTGTTTTTCTGTGTAGACCGCCACTCTCTCGCCAAGTTCTGGCAATCTTGCGAGAGTAACTTGCCATGAAAAAGCTTCTTCTTTGGGGGTCCCGCCGTTCGGAACCGGCAATAAACTGTAGGTCCACAATTATCATATACACTTGACCATGATAATTGCATTAAGAAGCTCGGCCAAAAACCCTCGAGGGTTGTAGCGCCAATATATGTATGTATGTTGGGCTTTTCCATTCGTTGCAGGAGTTCTCATAAACTCTTTTGCCTACCATTGAGTATATAAATAGAATCCTTTGATATTGGGTATGCCAGCAGTTGTATTCCTGTGGCTATTTCAAACAAAATTCACTGCTCATAAACAAATACATAACCAGTAACGTCCTTATTACGTAACACGAAAATGAGTGAATGGTCTAAGTGAATGGTATATCGTTTATGGTATATCGTTTATTGATTAGTGGAAGGGAAATTCCACATGAAATTCCAGGCACCTACTTAAGTAGTACCTTTTATACACTTGAAGTGTCTTCCATGCTAAACTCAATTTGATTGACACCTTGAAACGCTCATTCGCAATTCAAAGAATTTTTTAAACCCTCCTTTCGCAGAAATCTTAATGTTGTTTCGCAATTTCTAATGACTTCAATTCCAGCAGTGATTTCCGCTCACTGTCAGCCACCACCAGCGTCTACTTAAAACAACTGTCAAAATAACAAACAAAAAAATTCATTAAATTGTCAAAATGTTGACATTTGAAAATGATTTTTTATTTTGGAATTACCACAAAACCGAAGTGTGTAACGAGAGCGTATGTTAATACCTTCATTTCATCCCCCACTTAAGACGTATACAAAGAACATACTGCAGAAAAAAAAGGAAAAAAAACGGAAGCAGCGACGAAAATTAAATATTTAAAGCTTACGACTGGCAGCCAGCCCACACGCTCTTCAACAACAAGGGTACAAAAAAGAAAAGGCCAGAAGGAAGCCGCTGCCATTACTACCTGTCAAACGTGTTTCCATTTTGTTGTAACGTTTTTTTCCAAATTGTCAAAAATAAATATTGACATTACTCTGTAATAACGCTTCATTTCCGCAACTTAAGAAACTTTTTTTCGCCTGTAAAATCATCATCATCATCAGGAGCAGGAAAGAACAAAACACAAATCGCAACAGAGAAAAAAACCAGAAATAATAATGTAAAGAAGGAAAATCGCAAAGAAAAGCTTAATAATGTAAATTTGCTGTAAGCTATTTTCGAAGACTAATGGTGCGTTTAGAGCGCCGGCAATGGCGGCGTTTGCTACAACTTCCTGTCCACACTTTAGGCGAACGCGTATACCAACACTCAAACACACACACAGACACACACTCGCACCTATACAGACAGCCACATACCGAAACAAAACAGTTGTGGAAAAAAATCTGTACGCACTCGATGTCGTCGTCGTCGTCGTCGCTGTTGTTATTGTTGCGTGCTACAGTTGCGCACCGTCATTAAGCGCCAAAGATTATGCAAAGAAAACACGAACGCACACACACACACACACACACAGTAACACTTGAAGAAGGTAAAAGAAAAAATTACATGGGGAAAGGCAAAAAACCAATATGGCGTCGAATTTTCTTTCCATTTTTTTTCTCGTCAGTCCTTTGGAACGAAGAACGACGTCTATGACGAAAGGCGAAAGACTACGATGTCGTTGATGGCGACGGCTGACTGACAAACGAAAAAGAAAAACAAATGCCGCCACATTATATGCTTGTGTAAACAACTTGAACATTTTGTAAAGCATACTTTTCGACATGCGGCAGCATATTTCGCTTCATACACGCAGAGTAGAGTAGCTACAGCGTACACTGAAAAGAGCCCGCGGAGAGTACAGAACAACGGAGTACAGTGGTGTGTGTTACATTTCCCACTCCTTAGTATGGAGTTATGTATACAGAATGAACACCCCAGTGTAGAAATGTAACTCCTTCCTGGCTATGAAATTTACTCAGCGAATGATTAAAATTTAAAATTTCTTTTTATCCTTAAACCACATGAATGGACCAAAGCATAAGAGTCTGCATACATATTCTTAGGTCGATGGACATACTAAGTCCTTATTAGTCCGTCCATCGACCTAAGACCGGTCTTCATCCGGTATTGAATTAAATTTTCTCTCAAAGCAAATATACCTCACATACCGAAGTGTAGGGTGAAATATTTCATATAAATCAGCACCAACACATCAGTTTCAGCTTCAACTTCAACTTAAACTTCATTTTCGGATTTAGTTGCTTTGGCTTAAGCTTCACTGTCGGTTGTGTAGCTTGTGGCATGTTGTGGCGTCATATCGCGCTGCTTTGTTTTTCTTTCAACGACACACCACACCACACCACACCACGGCACGGCACGGCACACGCAAAGCAAAAATCTTTCCCGCTAAATAGAAGGTAAAAATACAATAATTTTTGTTCTTCTTCACGCTGCTTGTAAATTTTTTTTGCCCTTCGAAGCATTTCATATCCCTGTTGAGCAATTTTCGCGCAAGCATAATTTCAGGCGTTGAACAGAAATTTCGTATGCATGCGTCAAATGTTTGTGGGTGTGTGTGTGTGTGGCTGCTGCACGTACAAAAACAACAGCCACGACGTCTCTGTTTGTTTACATACGCACTGGGAAATGTTGGAGAAGCGGTGATGTTACCCAAACAGAATGAAAACTGAACAAAAAATATAAATAAATAAAAAGCAGTTATAATAAAAATAAAAACAATAAAGCAGGCATCTTTGGTTGCGAAGCACACCGGGTAGGGTTCACAGCAAACGCAACGATTTTTTTCTTCATACACGTTGCATTGACTTTGCCTATTTTGTCGCCACTTAAGCGGTGTTGTTGTTTTTTGCAACGGTTGGGATTTGAATTTTTTTTTTTTTTCGGTGTTTGTCTTTGGATTTGCATGTATTTCTTTTTTGGTATTATTCTAAGGGTATTTGCAATGGTTTGCACCTTAAGTTTCCATAAAGCGTGTGGCCAAAGGAAAATGTTAGTGAATAGAGTATTATTATGCTTTGGATAATTTATTCATGGAATAGTATCAAATGGGCACAGGGTACTCCCATCAATAAAAGTTCTAAGTGGTTAAAGCTCTTCCAAAAAAATATTGGAGGCCTTCTGTTGTTTTGATCAGTCTTCCAACCGAAAAGGGTTGCCTCAATTCTGTACCATCTTCTTTTTGACTGGCGTATGGCATAAATTCCAAAATCCTTCACAATGAGTTTGTCAAGCATTAGCATGAGATTTCTGGCGCGGTTTGAAGGGGGATTTCCGATTTCCTGTACCGGTGCCGGTGCCTGTGCTGCTGCTGCTGCTTCAGCTACTTCTCCTTATGATGGGGTTATTTCTCTTTCGTTAAAGCTCACGTTCAATAAAGATTTTTTTGAAAAATTGCTTTGCATTTAAAGCACCGAAACGTGCGCAAATTTGTGCGTTAATATGGGAAAAGTGAGTTGTCGTCGTCATTCGTCGGAAAAGGAGTGAGTGGTTGAGTGGAAGGCGGAGTGGGAAGACATTTTAAAGGCACATTTTTGAAGGCATTTGAAGGGGTTTGTAAGGAATTCGTGGATCTTTTTTGCACGAAATGATTAAAAATGTTCAATGCTTTAAAATAGACCAAAACAAAAAATTTTATAAATTCAAATAAGTAATAAAAACAAATGACTCCTAACACATGGTAAAATGTGAGAAGAATAATAAAATTATTGTCTCTCCTTCCAAATTATTAGAAACTTTCGTATTTAATGTTCTTCTTATTTAATATTTATATTTATTTTTATTATATTCATTTAAAATTTAATGACCTCCTTCTCTCTTTTTAGGTACGTTCACAAAACACATTCCCCCAATTAAGTTAAATTTAAACTAGCACAGTGTCAAAAGTCCCACTGCGAATTGGGTAAGTTCAAACTCTAAATAATGATTACCGCCAGCGTGAATAGCTGTCAGGCAATTCTAACAAATTTGTACCAAAAAAAGAATCCCCAAAAAAAACTGTGAAACTTTCAAAAAACATAAACTGATTGAAGAATAAACACTTTGATACTTTCACCAACAAACTTAAGTGATTGGCACCATCACAAGATCCATTAGGCAATAAATCATGTGCAATTAGCGCGAAAAGTACAGCCAAAAGATGAACCAAAAGAAAAGAAGCAATTTGACAGCACTGCTTAGATGACGCCATCTTTGAGAGTTCCACCACTCCAACAAAAGCGCACAAATTAGCGATTTTGTATACGCAAGAAAGAGATTTCTAAACAATTTAAAACAGAACACACAATTTCGTTTATTAAATCATCATTTAGAGTCGCACACCCCCCCCCCCCCTTTCAAGTGCTAAAATAATACTTTAAAAAACAATGTATGTACAACACAACAACAGCGAACAAGACATACCACAACACAAATGCGGCATCAACCGCACAACAGAAATATCATAATTAATCATGTGGCATCACTTTCAACATAAGTACACACACATACACCCACCGCACATACAAGAAAGTAAACAAATTTTTGCGCATATGTGCCATAAAGTTTAAACAAAAAAATTGACAGAAGGAAAAAAAATACAGAAAATAATTGTGTTTAAATAAACATTAAATGCTCACCCACAACAAGCGAAGGCGCGCTCACACACAAAAGTGGTGTGAAGAAAGCTACGCACAGCCACCACCACCACCGCCACTTGAGTCATTAATTTTCGTAATGAATCAAGCTGAAATCTAGTACAAAACAGCTTTATTAGTAGAGCATTTACTCCGGCGAGCAGTACTAGCCGTTGAAGAAGAGCATAGCACATAACGTGGTGTTAATGTGGCGGTATGCACAGCTGGTTTCAATTAAAACGTTCTTCTGGTGCTAATGTTTAGAAAACATATTTTTGTTATTAAATTTGGAATTTGATTTAACATTCAACAAAGGCAAGTTCCGTTCAAGAAGTGGAGCTATATGGAATATGTTCAATCTTATTACGAACAAGTACTTCGTTGTGATGCCAACTTATTGCAAGTCAGCGCGTTTAGACAAGTTATGCACAAGAGTCAAGACAATTGGTCAAAATGTATAGAAAGAAAGACAACAGTCACAATCCCCACTTTAGCCTGACGTCACTGGAGCAGTCTTGTCACACGAACAGCGATTTTTTTGTTGACGTTCGCCTGAACGTCGAAGTGGCCAGGAAGTATTTGTTTCGTCCATAACGACAATTGGTTTTTAAGAGCCCACAGCGTGAAAACTAGTACGAAACTGGGGAATCACTAATATTCAGGAGTCACTTACCATTTCCAAGCAATGGGTTTGTCCTACGAACGGGTCAAGTACCTTCCCGCTGCATTACCTTGTTTCAGTGCCCGCACTAATTATTAGGGAATCGATATTGCACTCTTACTTAAGTGAAGTTACTAATGCATTTTTGTCAACTGCGATACAAAAAGGCATGACCGACGTAGCTATACGCAGCTAGTAAATGAATAGCTTCGTTTCGCTCTTACTTAAGTGAATTATAGTGCGTTTCCGTCTACTGCGGTACGAAACTTTACTAGTTCAATAATAGTGCGAGGATGAAAATTATCTACCAGCACATTATAATCTATCTGCAGGGTTCATAGATTATAATGTTTCGAAAGCGAGTTGTTACGGAGAATTCACTGACGTCCTAGAACCTTCAAGTCAGTATATTTTTTTCAATGCGTCTTTGCTTTTGATATAGTCCTTCCCAAGGTTGGGAACCTTTCTTCTACCTCAGCAAAAAAATAAGTTCAAACTTTATAAGGTTTTCATGCAAGATTTTACGCCATTAATTTCCTTTTCATATATTTTTGAAGTAATATTTTCCAAACTCTGCAAATAAATTTGCCTCCATCAGCCTGTCACGATTGAACATAATTCCACGTAAATTGCAGCAAATAAACAAACTGTAATAGATTAATTTTCTCATGTACGTACAACTTCATTTAAACACCATAAATGGCAAATCTTAAACTCTAACTAATAATTTCCACAGACACACGCATATACAGAATTATCAATTTAAAGGCTTAATTGAATAAAATTACTTTGGCAACACCCTCGCAGAGCTTTGCAGCGCACAGATTTCCGAACCGAGACGCGACGTGCGATGGCGTTCATTGATCACGCTCGGGCACGCTTGGGTACTTGAGAAAACTGGCCACAGTGTGGGCAGCTAAGCAATTTTTTTCTCCCTACGTTCGTTTTTGTATCTCTTATCCAGTGGTGAATTATGCGCAGTTTTATAGTATTTTTTTTTTGCTTATATTTTTTTTATGTGTGTGATTATAAACATAAAAATTTTAAACAGATTTTTCGTGGCGATTGACTTGAGTGAAGTGACGTGAGGGAGTGTATGTGTGTGTGTGTGTGGCCTTTTTGAAATGTGCCGACAAATTTCAGACATTTTTTCTTTCTAAATGTTCGCACGTTGTTGTTGTTGTTTTTTTTTTTTTTTGTTCATTTTTTGTGTATTTTATATCATCTTAAATTTAAGTGTCTCGATTAATCTCTTTTGATCATAAATTTGTGTGAATTTGAGGATAGGTTATTTAAGTTTTTGGACAAAACTTCCAAATTTATGGTTACATATTTTGGAATATATTAAATTCGATCGTAAAAACGTTTAATTTACTTACCAATCAAAACACATTACTAACAAGTTTCTCTGACTCGAAACCACTGTTCCCTTTCAATTTCACAATTTGATTGCAAAACAATGTGATCGATCAGCGATCGAACGGTAACCAATTGGCAATTCAACCCAGCGGCTGATTGCATGAAATCAATTTCGTACAGCCCAAAAGTTTTGGAAAGTAAAAAAATTTCAATCGAAAACATTGAACAAAAACCGAAAGTTTGGTGCCCAAGAGCAACACAACAACTCCACAGTCATCACACCCAAAACATGATGAAAAACATCAACATTGCTTACCTTTATTGGACAGCCAAACAGCCAAACAATCACACAGACCCCATCCAATTATCAGCCAAGCTCCAAACCTATTGACAATCGCTGAGCGAACTGAACAATTTCAAACCTCCCAAACAAAACATTTCAAGGTCTCGCAAGGAAATCAAATTAACCACAACACAAATGAAAAAAAACAAAAACAAAAAATACAAAAAAAACCCACCTAAATGCTAAGATTTCCAATGAAATGCATTAAACACTTGAAATAGTTTTGCAATTCATTGCCTTCTTCATCGGTTTCGTTCTATGTCCTCTCACAGTTGCGCCATTTTTCTTGTTGTGCACTTCAATGCAACTTTGCTGCTAAAATCACAAGCAATCAAATTGACAAAACGTCAATGTAATAAAGCGTTGATAAACCACAACAACAAAAATAACAAAAAGCATCAACAAACAACAACAAAAAACCCTCCAATGAAAAGAAAAATTGATTAGCCCCCAACCAGCTCAGAGGAGAGCTCAGCTGCAACCACAGCAAACGATCACCGATCACCGCTCAAGCCCACAATCAAGCAAGCGCCGACTCCTTCCTCCTCAAGCACCTTCTCGAATCAATGCAACCAACTTTGAAGTAAGAATCCAAAACGAAAACAACAACAAAAAGTAATAATAAAATTGCCAAACACAAAAAAAAAAAAAAATCACACGATTCACGCTCTCGCCCAACAGCAAAATTCAATGAAAATGTTTCGCTGTATGTTTCATATCTCTTATTATTTTTGCTTTCGTAGGTATTTGGAAGGCAGCAACAAGAACAATTGAAAAACTTGCAGAATTGCTGCACGTTTACGTACAACTCACAGCAAAGGCACTGTACGTACGTATGTATCTTGCCTTTGGATGCCTTTGCCAATATACAATTTAATAGCCAACGATTCGATCGTTTCGTTCAATCGATCGATCGATCGTTCGTTCGTTCGTTTGTTGCTTGGTCAACGATCGATTGTATGCCATATTTTGCCTTTGATCGCCCCTGCTTGGCTGAAGCAGTGCACTGCCATTGTGTGTGCGTGTCTGTGTGCTGGCCAACTTCGTTGTAGGCGAAAGAAACAAAAGGAAGATGGAAGAAAAAAAAACCCGAACATTCAATCGGGCTTTGATCGTTAAGCGTTTACTTTGAACCAGGGGGGCACAAACTTTTTTTGGACCCACATATGAGGCACTCAGTTTCATAGTTGATCAAGGCGCATCAGTATTCAAATTCACTAAGAACATAGGAAACAAATTTCATTACTCAACTAATTGTGAACCTCCTTCCAACTGAGCCATGCTTCAGAAGCCCTGAATTCAATGATGAAATTGCAACCAAGCAAGCATCCCATCCGTCGTTTTCATTCGGAATTTTTGCGCTGGCTGTTATTTTCTGTTGCGCCTCTTTTCTTATTAGTTTCTTAGTTGCTTTTGTGTTTTTTTTTGCGGTCAGTCTAATGTCAGTTTTAACATTTGCCCTAAGTTGACTTTTCATTTCCTTTGCGCGAATTGAAGCTCTGGCGAGCAACGGCGAGCTGCGCTTTGCAAAGCTGGTTTCGGTCTTTACTTTACTTGGGCCTGTGGCTATTGGAAAGACGAGACGAGATGATCTGCGTTTCTAGTTTATTTATGCTGCTCATCTTCATAGTTGCTGCACGCATAATAGTTTCGTTTCATTACATTTCAGTTTGTTGGCTATTGCTGCTGCTGCTGCTGACTATGTTGCTGTTGTTGCTTTTTCTTGTTACCCCTGCCAATATATTTTCGTGTATTTATGTGGCGACCGTATAAGGCGCATTCTCGGTATTCTTATTATTATTATTTCTCCACAGATCCACTATGGTCATTTCGAACTATGCCGCGGCAAGTTTTGTGCGGCAAGTTTTTTTTTGTGTTTTTATGGTTGAGTTGCAGCTGAGCCATTGCAGTTGCAGCGAGACAAACAACAAACAACCAAAAAAAAACAACGAAATAGCGCCAAAGTGTTTTGTAGACTGTTTTTGGAAAATTGTTTTTATGGCATTTTCGGAGCTTTTGTTTATGTATTTGGTATTAAATGATAGGTAATAATTTTAACCTTTCGGCATGCGTAATTTTCGTAACGCCTTTTAAGGGGGCAAAATCGGCAATTGTTTGGTACGAGCGCGATTGCGAAATGTTGCAGTTAGCAATCGGATTGGATTGGATTGAATGGTGAATGGTGGTTGGGTTGCTTTTTTTTTTGGCCTGCTTGAAGAGCTGGGAGTGGAAAATTGACGTTACATAAGTGGAAATATGCTTAGAGATCATATTGAACCTTTAGACTATAAAAGACTCTTGCATACGTTCCTTCCCTAGGAGTTGAGTCATTAGTTCCTTTCGATCCAAAACCCATAAGTCTTCATTCATTCGGGAAGCGCTCATTTAATTCGACGATTTCTTCAAACTGTCAAAAATACTGACATCTAATCAGCAATAACTGTCATTTAGCCAATAGTAAAGGCACTTAAGGCAACCAGTGTGTGTGTGTGTGTGTGGATCCTGCTTACGGACTGCTCCAAAACCCAGCAGCTGTCAAGTGATCAATGTCAATGAATACCAAACCGACAGACAGACGGACACACACAAAAAAGGCACTGCCAACTATCTCGGGAGTACTGCATATGCCACCGGCCACAGAGAACACTTCCGCTAACCGTCGCGCGCAGTCCAAAAACCAAAAATGAATCGAAACATAACTGTGACTCATGTCCATTTTAGCCAATAAACATGAAAATAAATGATAGACATTACGGCCAACATCATTAGCCAAAAATAGCAACAAAAAGGACACAAAAAAACTCACCTAGTATACAAACACCGCATTGGAAGCACATCGGCAGCAGCAGCAGCAAACGACGACGAAGAAGACTAAATGCCAAAATAAGCTAAAGCTGCCAGTAACGCCACTAAATCAAGCACGGATGGATCACAAGCGGAGTGCATAATGTGCGGCTCATCAGAATACGCCATTTACCGAGGCAGTCAGTTGATTTTTGTTTTTCGCTCCTTGCCATTTTTTCCTCGGTTCGTTTGGTTCCTTCGCTGCTTTACGACTGTTGCCATTTTCCTAATATGACTGCAGCTCAAGCGTCGTTCAGCTACAGCAAGTGAAGAACTATGCACGAAAAAAAAAGAAGCATATTTCAAGCTATTACCGCAAGCACGAAACGCAAAGGAGTAAGTTAAGCAGCATAATATCATCATACACATACACACAGGGCATATGTGTGCTCATGGCGCGGGGTGGTGTAATGAAGGCAGGTTGGCTGCGGGGTCAGTTAGAGAAAAAGTTTATCTCAAGTCATACATCAGCGCAGTTTTTAGGAAGAATTTTTTCTGAGACTGCACTGAGAGAAAAGTTTGGGTTTTTTTAAAATAATTTCATTCAGCAATGGTTGGTGTAAGGTATTCATTCGTTCAATGAATTTTTCCCTCAATTTTATTTTCATTAATTCGAATTTCATTTTGCATTTAATTCAGTCATTCATTAGTCATTTATTTAATTCCTTCATTCATTCATTCAATAATTCTTTTGATTATTCACTGACTCAATCACTCACACATTCATTCATTCATTCATTCATTCATTCATTCATTGATTCATTCATTCATTCATTCATTCGTTCATTGATTTTTAAATTTCTACTCCGGTAGTAAATTTTCTACTCCCCTCAAGATCTTTTTACTACCATTGAAAGAAATCTACTCCTCAAAATTTCATGTGAGTTTCATACTATGCAACACTACTACTCTGTCTACAAATCTACTACCTGTACAGTAACTTCTACTACTCTCGTAGCATTTCTACTACTCTATGCAGGAAATGAACTCCCTTTTCTTCAAATCGACTACCTTAAAATCGAATATCTACTACTTTCCTGGTGGCAAAAGGTGGGAACCCTTATTACTGATTTCAAGAAATATTTTTAAAAGTTCCATAAAACTGTAGTAACTTTTTGCCAATGTAAATGAATGAATGTGAAGGAACTATTTTTTTTTTTAAAATACTAACTTTGGTTATCTGAAACTTGATGGTTTCCATATTAGTGTGTATGTGTGTGAGTAGAATTTTGTGTATGTGCAGTAAACTTTTCAAGACCCTCATGCGATTACCATGGCCATCACCGATACCGTCGTCACCACCACCCGCACCCCACCGCAGCTAGTTCGATTTTTTTTGTGTTCCGAAAAACTTTTATATCCTTTATGGATGCGCAATTTGAGTAAAGCCAAAGTTGAAGCTGATGTTGAATTGGTGCCGAGTAGAAAATATAAATTTTTAGTACTAAAAGCGCAAGAATCACTAGTTGTTGTAGTAGCACCAGCACCACCACCACCACAACAACACCAGCAATGTGAACAGCAACAATCAAGCGAAAATGAAAAATTCGTTGCTGTAAGTATGCGCGCACAGCTTTCGAGTTAATGTTGCTGATGATGCGCGGTTGCTTTCTAGCTGCTGCTCTTTTGTTTGCCGTTGCTGTTCGGTTGGTGTTGTTGTGGCTTTTGCAGTTGGTGTGCTGTGCGAACGGCTATGCTTGTTTCCTGTCGATGTTGCTGATGATGATTGACCTTTTGTGCTGGCCTCGCCGCTGTTCATATTTTCAGTTTTTTTTTTTCGTTCGTTTTAGTTGTTGTTGTTGTTGTTGGGACAGTATGCATTTATGTGGTAAGTTCATGCTTCAACAGCAGGTTTTCTAACAGTAGATTATGTTGCTTGTGTACTCAATAGAGTGATTGTTTATGTGTGCGTGTGTGTGTGTGTGTGTGTGTGCTTGCTCACAACATGTGTTCTATTCATTTCGGCTATTAAAGTGCAGTTCAAGCACATGCTTGTATGTCAAAATTATGTTATTAGAAGGCGCAACTCTACCCAGCTCAGCTCAGCACACACATTCACTTGAAAAATTTCGCATATTTTTGCGTAGTACGTAGTTTTTATATTACATTTTATTGTGGCTCATATTTCACCGCGGCGCATACACAACAGTTCACCATTACGATGATAACGATGATGATGATGATGATGATGCTGCTTGGGCATATATAATTGCAATACTGCGGCCTGATCATCTTCATCATCATCTGCTACAGCCTCTGGGCTGTGTTTTCCACATATGACGTATGCTCAGCTTGTGGCTGCTTGTAAAAAGCATGCAAAATAATAAATTAGAATGTATTTCTTTTTATTTCATTTTGCTGCTGTTCTGTTCAGCAGTTCGTATTAATGAAATTGTGCCGCATGTGGGAAAAATAGTATTCATTACGGCTTTTACGAGTGTTGCGTGTGAACATTTTTTTTTCGGCTTGAAAAACCGTTCAATTGAGTGAAAGGCCATGAATGGAGAGGAGAATGTGGGGCACACTGAGTATTTCCCAAAGGGATGTGAAAGGATTTTCAGAAATTAATAATTTCCTCTAATTTTTACTAAAAAAAAATCAAATTAAATTTAAAATTGTTTGTTTCTCAACAACTTCTGATTTTGTCTTTCAGTATCTTTACTTGTCAAATTTTGTTGGAGAAATCTCAGTTTTCCTATACGATTTGCAATTTGTCACCTGACAACTGTCGCTTGGCAAGCATGTGAACACACCTTTACTTTGCAACGCCCAAAAAACGCCACACTCTCAGTGGTAGCGGTGACATCTGCCAACAGCAACATGACAGTTGCATATGTGAACGCAATTGAAGTCCACAAAAAAACCAAAAAAAAAAAACTGTATTACGTACATTAACGTCACACACAAAAGCCAGGCAAAACAAGAAAAAACTATTCGTACTTTTACTATGCAGAAATATGCACTGCTCCTGGTTGTTTTGACATTTACCCCAAACTCTCAAACTGACACATAATTCAGCAATGAAGTGGGTACTCTGCGCACCGGAGCTTTGTACAATTTTTTTGGTAACGCAAAAAAGACACAAGCTAATTTGCATTTCTGCTACCACTTATAACCTCTTTTTTTTCGCAACTACTTTTTCTACGCTAATTTTTCTTCGTTAGCAGTGGTGGTGCCCGTACATTTAGTCTGCTAATTAAGTTGAAGTTGGCTGCTCATGCGTTGTTGTATCATTACATTACTTTACATGTCAGTACATATTTGGCGTTTTGCGTTTTTTTTTGTTGGCATGGCATTTACATGTGCTCATGCTTATTGTTGCTACTGTTTTATAGTTAACCAACTTAGTTGTCAACATGCTGCTGTCAACATTCACATGTGTCAGTATTTTGACAGTTGACATTTTACCAAATATGTCAGGTTGGGTGTAACTCTGCGTGTATGTGTGCCTGGAATGTAGTTTCTCGTAAACTGTGTAGGAAGTTTTATGCGTTAGCTAAAGTTTTTACGTAATTTTATTGGATTTCCTAAGCTTTCAAAAATTTAGTGCCTAAAGATTGAACTGGAACTCAACTACGATACGTTGACGACTACTATGATCTTATTTTGTACAAACTACTCTATGGAAGAGGCCTTTAAAAAACTATTCTCAATTATATTTTACGTGTTGATCTACGTTTCCCACATCACCCCATACATAATTTGTATTATTTCCTACACCGTTTCTTGACAGCATCCATGGAATTCCCAAAAGTGCTTGTTCTTGAACGATCATTTTGGCTTGCAGCAACCCTGCTTGTAACGATGCGTTTCTAATTGCCACTGAAAACTCCAAAAAAAAATGTACAAAACACCACAGAAAAAAAACCTTTTGTACTCTCTGAAACATACAACCAAGTTTCTGTTTAAAATGTCAAAAGTGCCTAAAATTTGATTGATCACTACTTAACAGCTTGTATTGGAACCACAACAACGAAAAACGAGATGAAAAATTCCAAATAAAAAAAATAATAAAATAAAAGAAGACCAAAATTATTAAAAGAGGATGTGACGGGATGAAGGCTAGGCAAACAGCAAGACAAGTACTGTAAACTGAGGCAAAGGGGGAATAAAATGAAATGAGTGAGTGAGTGGGTAAGAGCCACCACCACCACTACCACCAACCGGGCTGACATTATACAAACGTCATGTGCTGCATATGGGCTTAAAGAGCAATCCGAAATACATATACTACATATGATCGATGGTGATGCGTTTGCAAAACCGAAATGTAATGAAATGCATGTATTACAAATGCAAAAATTCACAGGGCGTTTGTGATTCATCAAATGTTCATTTTTGAAAGCCTTAGTGCAGAATTTTATCAAGTAAATCATGTTAATTCGCCATAAACATGATGCATTCCTCACTCTAAATATATTAAAGTGGTCCCTTCTTTTATGGGTGTGAACACAAAATGCAACTGCACCCTTAAAGTACGAGTAATGCAAGATGTTGCCGCTGATGGTGGTATGATCATTTGGTGGCTTCATTAAAATAAGAAAAAAAAAAGTGAACATAAATTTTTGATTTATGTTTCATTTTCTGTTTGTCAAATTCTTGTATAAAGTTCAACTCCAAGTTAATTAAGTGGAAGATGCGCATTTAAGCAATGAGCGCCAAGTACGTGTCATAAATGACAGATCGTTATTAAAGTAACCTACCAAATGCATGCATGCCAAAGGGTAAACTCATTTTTTTTGGTTGAGATTTTTAAATATTTCCAACAGCTGTCATTAAGATAACATCACCAGCTTGAGAAAATCGTGACTTTTCAAATTTCACAATTAGACGAAAAAAATAAAATTTAATTAAAAACTTCCATGGCACACATAAATACTCGTCTACCCCCTTTCTTGACTACTGGCCAACATTGGCCATAAAACTGTCAACACATTTTGCCATTTCGTACTCGTTGCCCATTCAATGCCAACAAAACACATTCCTAAGCAAATGCAAATGCAAATTTAGTTTACGCGCACGAAAGAGATGGCCAAATTTTGGTATTTCTAATTGCTGCAATAATTAAATGGCTGACAGATTCCACCGAGAATATTGTACGGAACAAGGACAACAGTATGGCACTTGTTTGCATATTTAAAAAAAAATAATTACAGTAAATATCAGAAGAAAGCTTAAGTTCAATGACATGGCATTTGGGTCTCGAAAATCATAAACTAAAACATAAAAGACACACAAAAAGCCCCCAAAAAAATATGCTAAAAACTTTAATAAAAGTATGTTATGCTTGTGTGTGTGTCCTTAGGTCATGACCTAATTATGCAATAGAAAATAATAAAGAATAATAATAATAATATTTGTCAACAGTAGAGAAAATTGTGTGCGTGTGACTTTAACAAATAATGTCAACAGAAACGCAAGGATACACACCAGCACTGCAGACAAATAGCTGCTTCTGACCAATATTAATGTCCTTCATTATACTGGAGAATGTGCCTTCCAACATAAATGCCAAATTAAGGACACGCTTTAAAATATTTTCCCATTCTTGAAATATGTACACATATGTATTTCTTGCTTGGGCGTGTGTGTGTGTATATGTGCATGTGTTCTGGGGCACACTGTAAAGCAAATGTCTCAACAGAAAACCCATTCATGTTCCATAGTTGTTGATGTCATGGAATTTGCCTGAAAATATAGTTTATCGATAGGGCTGAGTATATTAATAAATCACTGCCGGATCTAAGAAGAATGATTTGAGTATAAGCATGTGATATTAGACCAGCACAGGAATACAGTTTGCGATAGGCAAGCTGGTTTAAATTAAAAAAGAAAACTTGAATCCTGTTTTCCTTTGAGCGTGTCTCTAAAATCTATTGCCTTCAAGGTATACCGAAACAGAGTAGATTACTCTAACCTTTCAATTCTAACTCAGAGCTGGACCAGCCAGACTTGTATTGTATTCCCAACCAAAATGGCTTGTTCACACATTAAACTATTCTGAAATTTTCGTTTTAAACTCAACCATTTCCCTGGCCTTCTCCGAAAATGTATTAATATTAATATTAATTTGGTATAGTTTGGATAGTAAATGAATGTTTGCCCAACCCAAACAATGGCCTGACTACCAAAGCATGTTTAATTTAAAGGCATCCACTACCATCCACTACCATCCACTACCATCCACTACCATCCACTGGTTATCGTCTAACACTCACTCACACTACACTGAAAGTGAGTGATTAGGCAGAAAGGAGCCATTACTCTACTTCGAGTGTTAGTGTTGAGTAGTAAGGGGCACACGAGGGCGTACGTTTGCTGCATCTTGGTTTTGATGTTTTCGGTACACGTTCCTTATTATTTTCATTATTTTCGTCTTTATTTATTTTTTTTTTTGCTTTGAAGTGCCTACAAATATGCTTCTTTTCAGCTGTCAAATATGACAAACGCAAATGATTTATGTCTAATGTCATTAACCAAAGCAAACCACAACAAGAACAAGAAAAACAGAGAAACCCGAAACCAGAAACTGCTCTATCGATTCTGCCACACAGTACCGTTGACATTTAAGCAGCTCACACTTTCCGCTTGACATTAAATAATGTGCAAAATCAGAAACAAAAGGCAAGCGCCCGAACCTACAAACCCGTAACTGTCAAACGACAAAAGGAGACTTTCCCGTTTATGTATGAAACAGAAAGTGAGAGAGAGAGAGAGGGCGAGAGAGAGTGGTGTGGAAATGACAAAGGGTGTGAGGACAGGCAAGTCACATCCAAGGATATTTGTATGAGCCATCAGGCATGTGCCTTGGCAAGCATATTAGCGCTTAAATTAGTAGACATATTTCTTCTTCTCAACCGAAAATGACCCGAAAAAACCAAACAGGACGAGGCCCAGCTAAACCAAATACCAACAAAAAAAAAGGAGTAGCAAAAAAATCTGTTTGTGAAAAATATTGATGACAAGCCAGTTGCTGGGTTTTTTCTTTCGTCTTCTCTGCTGCTGTGCCATGACATTTGTTATATATTACAGGAGTGGGTTTTTTTTTGGTTGGTGCCTTGGACGTTTCTGCTTTTTTTTTTTTGGTTGTTTCCTCCGTGAATTCTTCGCTAGCTTTTGTATTTTATGGCATTTTTATTTTTGAAGCTTGTTATGAACAATGTTACGCCAATTCATCATCTGCGTGTGAGTGGTGTTCACATACAACTTCCACTTTCGTTGGTTTGTTTTTTTTTCTCTTCCTTTTTCTTGTGCTTTTTTCCCAGACATTTGCTGATAGTGAAGAAAGCCAGATGAAAGCGAAAATTGTTTTGTGCAGTAAATGTTTTACATTCCGGGTTATTGTTTCGTTACAAAACATTTATATGACATGTGAGTCTTTATAGAAATGTCCCAGAACGAATCTATTTCTACTTAGAAAATGGGTAAAAGAATATCTACTATTTGAAGTTCCTTTCTCTGTCAAAAGTCAGTGACTCGAAATGTTTCCAAATCCTTTTTCAATTCCTCCCCTTGAGCTCAATTGTCCAATTAATGGTGCACTTGTCATTCCAAGTAGCAGCCATAACACTTTTGTTTTTATTTACTTAGATGTACTTTAAATCTCAACTACCTCAACAACTGTCATTCTCTGCTCATTCTCAACTCCAAGCTTTCCTAGTAAATCTGAATTTTATGAGGCATTAAATCAGCTCCGCAACCCACCCCACATCAACCGATGATCATTTGTACACCCGTCGTTGTATCAAATGCCAAACTAAAAAGTCATTTAGCTTCATACACACAAAGGAAAAAAAAAGGAGAAATAAAATCGTTAGAATTATGGCTACCATATTAAACTGTCACTCTGACATTACAGGTCATTAGCCACACAGGCAAAAAGGGACCAACTGGCCAGGAGGACGACTGCCCTCTCTACATACACTATAGTACTTTATGGCAAAATCCTCGGATCGGAAGAGACCAAGAAAAGCCATTATCGCTGCCAATAAACTGCGTTGCAATAATAATAAAAATGACATTATTTGTCAACGCCATCTACACTTACTTACTCACCTACTCACCCGATGGCGCGTTACACTTTCACAATCGTTCGGTCGTTCTGTCATTGAGTCTGTCTCTTTCTCTGCACACATTTTGCTATTGGAAAATTATGTCAAAAAATGTGGCAAGTGTCAAAAAGAAAAATTATGTTACGTATAATTTTCGTGTATCGAATTTGGTTCAACGCCAAAGTAGAAAGTGCAATAAAACTGCGCTCAGAGTGAGGGGTGAGAGAAGCACACACACACACACTCACATGCACTCAAATATTTTCACTTTAAAAATGACACCAACTTGGGTGACAATTGCATTTGACAGTGCAATTTGGTTCATTGCTCACAATTGCAACATATGGCGCCAAACACAGAAAAAAATTTCTTTCATAATTGCCCAAAAGATGCAGTGTAAAATGAAAAAAAAAAAAAAAAGCAATTAATGCATGAACAATTCGACTTGTGCGGAGTTTGTGAAATGTCACAGAAATCAGGGTGCTCTCATGCATTGTTGCCAGACACTAAGGGGTGACATTTGCCAGAAGCAATCGCATTAATAAGTAAATTTGTAAAATATTATTGAATTGCAGTTGTTGTTTATGATAGTGTACGCTTTATCAATACATATATATTAATTTTTGCCCATAAAGACATGTGGTCACAGGGCAAAACCCTACCCTCACAATAGAATATTTTCATACATCACATTATTAGAGGATTTATGAAAATATAAAGAAGATTAATGGCCAGCAAATTGGAAATTTTGTATGTCTGTGCCGTTTGCTGTTTGTGAGGTGTCAAATGCTCTGTTTTAGGGTTAAACGCAAATGCGGTGGATTTGACAGTTGAATTGAAAAGTAAAAAGAGAGAGAGAGAGAGAGAGTGACACACAAAGAATACTTTGTGTGCTACCGAGCAGCATGTGGGCAATTCGAATTAATTTTGCAGCTAAGAAGATTTAATTTTTCGTGATTGTGGAAGTTTGCATTAAGCTTTAAAGTAAACCAGATTATGAATTGAAAAAGCACTCAAAGTCAGATGACAGCTGTCATTGCAAAGAATAAAGTATTTGCATGACTAAAATTAAGTATATATTTTAAGAAACACATAAGGGCGATTCAGAAACAATGCAGTTGTGCAGATGAGCAGTCAAAACATATGAAATTTGACAATTCTTATAAGCAACTGCGCGGGTATCTAGGGGTTTCCCACAATAAATGAATACCCTTTATAGAACGCAAGAAAAAAACTACCTCAACTGTAATTTGTTTGAGTGCTCAAGAGCCTCATTAATTAATGCAACCAACTGCATTTGCTACCACATATAAAAAATGTATTTCCAACATGCCACCTTCTCTCACTCTCTCTATCCTCCCTAATCTGGCTGGCTGCCTACCCCAACTAACATCAGCTCATTAGAATCTTCAATTTTTCAATTTCATCACAAGAAGCGAAAAATTACAAAAATAGGTTCGTGTAAATATATTTCCAGAGAACCACTACAAGCAGACACACACTCACACACTCGCACACACACAAAGTAGCAATTTCGAAATGCCAATAAAACTGGGTAAAAGTGGGGTCGCGATCATGTTGTCGTCTTCCGCTTGTGCCTAAGTAGTGCGGGGTACCACAAAAGTTCGAAGAAAAAAAAAACGTCTAAAAACAACACAGAAATACAAATAAATGAAATGAAAGGAAGAAAGAGCTCATCTCGTCTAGGAAACTACAAAAAAAAACAAAAAAAAGTATTCAAAAACTAAACACAAAAACCGAGATGAGCTAGAAAAATTACAGCATGGCATTTCCGTAGGCACGAACAAACAGTGCGGCTGCAAAGTCTCCACCGATGCCTCTACTTGGAGCTCTTTGCGTTTCGTTTGAATTTTCCCTTTCTGGCTTTCTTTCTATTTTTCATTTTGTACTTAGTGTTTCTTTTCGTTGATTCGGTGGATGAATAATAAGTGCTACATTTTTCCTAATATTACGCCAAAGAGCGGGAAGAGCAGAATAAATAGTTCCCGCGGTTGCTTCTTCTTTAAATATTATTTTGTTTTTGGTTTTTCTACCTTTTTTTTTGTCTATTCCCCATTTATAGTTTCAACCTCATTTTGTTTATTTCTACTTGAGGGAGGGGATGCCCCTGGATGGCCCAAAAGTCAACGTCGAAGTTTTGTGCACTGCAAGCGACCTCGAAGTTTAAGCCTTCTGCTTTTGTCTTCGGTCTCGGAAGTATCATGAAGAAGCATTGCAGCATACACGATGACTGGCTGGTTGGAATTTCCATCATGGGAGATATTTGGTATACAGCGAAGTTTGGGTTGAAGGAGTAGGTACTTTGTAAGATGTACATAAGTCGTAAAAGGCTTGGGGATTTGATGCATTTGTCTATGAATTTGGAAAATGATTATTAATAACCTCTGTGAAATGAGTGAAGGCAATGCGGTGTAGAGTGGAAAGTGCACGGCTGGCTGAGGGAAACACCGAATTAATAATAGTGCAGCGGAGAGAAACGCCTGGAGGGAGTTGAGGTTATCAAAGGCAACTGGCAAGTGTATAGCTGTGTTGGCTTTTGTTTCAGTTGGAGGTCTCAAGTTATTTTGGTTGCAGCTTGAACTAATCACTCTGGAACATTGCTTGGTGTGAATTAAAGGTAATTTATCGCACGTAGTGTTCACTAATTTCTCTCTTCATATTCCTACTCGAATACACTCACTTTCATGCAATTGTCAATAACTGTCACAGTGACAGCACTTTAGTTTAGCCCCACAACATCACAACATCACAAAGTGTTCAAAATTCAAGAGACGTTTTTGCGGAGATTTTCTTTTTGCTTTGTTTTTTTTCCCCATTCAAAAATCATTGTCAGTTCTGCAGTACTCAGTGTTCAGTGATTTCCTTAAACTTGCCTGGCACTGCTGAGTGAGCCGAAACCCAACAGTTCATCATCATACGCCGCCGCTGCCCAGCCATTTGACGTTGTGTTTAGTTGCCTTGCCGCATTTTGAGTTGCAATGCGTCGCGTCGTTGGAGCATTAAGATGCCTGGCGACGCACGATTTTTTTGCCGTAGTTTGTGTGCGGCTAATTTTAAATTCAAGACACGAATTTGCGGCGGCGACGAAGGTACAAATGCGTTTTGTGCAGTTTTTGTCAAGTTTTTTTTTTCTACGTTTTCTTCGTCTTCTTCGTTTCTGATTCCTTGAAAGTACCAACCTGCATATTTTTTAAAATTTTTTTTTTTATGAATTTTAAACTTTTTACAAATGCAGTGGGTTTTTGTGCAACTTTTGTGCAATTATTCTTTATTTTGTGTTAGGGTTTTTATAAATTTACTACTGGCTATTAACTAGAATTTCCATACACAATTTGTTGTTAGTAAATTCCATAAAAAAAAATCTTCAAAATCATTAAGAGCCATAAAACATAAAAAAAATATTGCAAAATATTTCTCAGGGTGTGTCCCATGCTTTACCTTACCTTTCCCTTTTATTTAAGTTATGTGCTTAATTTATGTGGATGCGGGTGGGTGCGTCTTCTTCGGCTTCTTCGTCTGCGTCTTGACTTAATTCGAAATGAAACTAAATGCCTCTTAGCCGTAGTTGATGTCTGAGAGCTCGTTCGCTGGAAAAATTACTTCAAAAAACAAAAGTAAATAAAACGGAATTTAATTTAAAGTCTTCAACGACGGCTGAGCGTTTGGCGGGGCGTTGATATTGATATGAGAAATCGCGGGGAAAAAATAAGTGCCAATGAGCTTGGCCCGGACCAAGGTTGACTATTTATAAACACTTCGAGACAAAACAAATACGTGGGAGTGGAACCAATATTGAGGAAAAATCAATAATAAAAAAACACATGTCCTCCAAAACTTAGGAGGAATATTTTGCCCTTGAATAAACTGAAACCATTAATAAAAGTTCAATTAGGTTAATCAAAAATTCTTTCATATATGAGTTGTTTCAGTGCAACTTGTTGAGTTGACTCAATCAAATTCAATGGAAGGTTTAGTGAATTTTTTCCAAATATTTGACTAGGGCAATGACAATGAGTTGTGGGTTGTATATGACCTTATTTATATCAAGCAAATATAGCATTTAAGTCACCAAATATGTCCTGAAATCTCCTAGGTCATCAATATATTCGACAAAATTCCATTTAAAAAAAATCAATTCGTGTAAATCGCTAATACAAAAAGTTGAAATATATTTGAGATTTTTATTGATTCAAGCTTGTGTCGCACGGTGTTATTGAACACCAAATATTTCGTAATTTTTCCTCTTATGAAAATTAAGTTTTTACCAACAGAAATTTCGTACTTCCATGCATTTAAATTGCTCAATTTAAGCTCCAACGCATGCACACACACACCTTAAAACCATTTTTCTCTAATTTCCAATTGAAGACGTTCAACATCGTCTTCGTTGGCTTATTCCCATGTAATTTAATTTACGAAAAATCGATGAAGAAAAAAATTCAACAAAAAAAAAAGCAGAAGAAGAAGAAGACAAGAAGACACAACATACATTTTTTATCAAACGCCTACGCACAAAATAAATTACAAGTCATACGAGGGAAGCAACAACAACAACAAAAACCCTACGAACCCAAGAGACAGCAAACATTGCCATTAAAGTAATTTCAGAGATATGTGAAGGCGATGTGCAACGCCGCCGCCGCTTTGTGTGCTTGTGTGTGGGGAGTGAGTCTGCACTTCACCTATGGGCACCCACAAACAACTGCAATTAAAGCAACAACCGAGCCAACAACGACAACAACTCCAGCGCTAGACCCACACGGCCCCTGACTAGGTAACAACATTTAACTAACAACAAACAATTTTCTTTCCTCTTCTTCTTCTTCTTCTGGCATCTTCCTCCTCACCCACGCAATGTACCGCAGAAATTGCAAGACAATCAACCATCGATGGTTGGTAAATAGAAAAGAAAAAAACCAACAAAATAAGAACAAGAACAAATCGAAAATTTAGAAAATTGAAAGATGCCCAAGTAACATGAAATCAGTGACATGAGACATTAAAATCAGAGACAACCACGGACAACTACAAGCTACAAGAGCAGCAGCTCACATAACTACAAAGGAACCCCAGTCTGAAACTGAAACAAAAGCCCGGCTAAGTTCTCCAGAAAGCCAAACATGTTCGGCGAACATTAAAAAAAAATGAAGCAAATGTAGATACAACATTGCGTGCGTGCGTTTGTCCAAATGAAGCAGAAGACAACAAACAAAAAACAACAACAACCTTTTAGTACCATTTTTATATAGTCGTTTTCTTGTATTTTTTTGTATTTTTTGTGGCCGCTATTTAAGTTCGTATGTGCTTTGGCCACATGGACACTCATTTAGTGCAAAATCTCAACATAACAACTCTGCAGAAGAAATCACGGCCGGAATGTGCGTGCCAACATGGTGCTGCTGGTGTCCCTAACTAAAATAACAACAACAGGAAAATCTCGAAGAAACAAATGTTGCTAACGCAAATGCTGTTATCACAAGTTGCTTGCACGTAAACGAAATAGGTACTGCAAATTACTATTATTTTTTCCTGTGTTCTGTTGTTGCTCTACGCCTTTTGTCTTTACCACACTCCAGCCTCTAGAAGGTACCACATACAACATTTAGGAGTGTTTTTTTTTTTTGGAATGTACTTTCCTTTGGCCACAACACAACGTCTTTAAGATGCTCTTTAAGCGCAAACAGCGCAAACCAATTTAAATAAATAATTAATTTCCTTCAATTAACCGCAAGGGCACTGTCGATATGTGGCGAAGATGGCTAAAGAGTTTCCTACGTTGTTGTTGTGGTTGAAGTCGTCGTCGTCGTCATCGTCGCCATCGTCGCCATCGTCGCCAACATCACCAAGTGGAAGTTGATGTTGAGTGTGTGCTTGTTTGCGCTTGCTTGCATTTGTTGCTCTGTTCTCCCTTTAATTGTAGTTATTTTGGTTGATTTCTGTTCTTCTGTTTGGTTGCATTTCTTGCTCTACTGTGCGATTGCTGCTTATGCAAAGTCATGGTCGAATGCCAAAATGCCGCGTGCACTTGTGTCTCGAGTTTTTTTTAAAATATTTTTTCCCCTTTTTTTGTGCATTTTTTTTTTACCTTGTGCGTTTCACTTGCGGTTTGAAATTATCTCGCGTGTAGCTCCGGTCTAGTCTGTTGGGAGTCTTGGTGTAGAAAATTCACAAGAACAAGCAAATTGTGCGGTAATTTTTAGGGTATTTTTGGACTTTTTTTCAGCCATACCAATGGTTGAAAGCGATTATTAATTTATAATAATTTTCTGCAATTTTTCCGAATCCTTTTTATGAATCACTTGCGGTATGAAGCAGTAACTCACTTGACTCACAATAAAAAGCGTTTCAATATGCATTTCACTTACCATTGTGGCCATAAAATGGTGCAAAATCTGCACTAAAAGTCAACTTAAAATCGCATAAAGTCCGCCAATTGATTTGCTGCACTTTAAAAGGCGCACCAAATTAACACTCGGCGATAAGCAACAAAGCAACGACGAAGAAATGCAATGTGGCGTAGGTGTGTATGGGTTTATGTGCGATTGTGCGATTGTGTGGCCTGCTCTAATACAGTATAGGCTCTGGTGTCGCCTTCTCAGCGCTAAAATGTTGTAAATTATGAAACAAAAATGGCGACAGCGTAATAGGAAAATTGCATTTAACGATGCCAAAGCGGAAAAGGAGTTTATGAACGTGTATTAAATGCATAAGGAATGGCTGACGTGTGGGTTATGTGGCCTGATACATTAGGAAATCTACTACAAATTAGTAATAGGTGAAATTTCTTTCAAGACTTGCCAGCAAAAATGTTTTCTTTTGCATGTCGATGATGACCGTGGGTCGTTCGGTCGGTAAGTGAAATTTAATGTGAAGCACTTACGAGGCTTGTACAAATAAGGGCAAGGAAATCTATTACAAAATTGCGGGAAAGTACACCAATTATTTGCGGAGCCAATTTACTTCAATTTGAATAGCTTTGACCAAATTCAGCGAATCCTTAATCTATTACAATTTTGTTAATAGGTGAACATTTATGATAAGGATTGGATGTGCTTTGCATGTGGCAAGTTACGTTGTTTAGAGAAATTTAGTAATACAATTTTCTTTCTAAAATTTTGTACCTGCGGTTTATGGAAAAATGTATTACCATTTTTGGTTTAAAATGTTTTTAGCAATACTTTGGTTTCTA
This sequence comes from Heteromyza rotundicornis, assembly GCA_951394025.1. Taxonomy (NCBI): domain Eukaryota; kingdom Metazoa; phylum Arthropoda; class Insecta; order Diptera; family Heleomyzidae; genus Heteromyza; species Heteromyza rotundicornis. The sequence goes on along the minus strand of OX596010.1, from coordinate 70,179,610 downwards.
ATAAACTTTCTCCCCCAGGTTCTATCAACTTTAGCCAAACAAAAGACAGGTCCCACAGAATCTATTGCATTTTTGGCTACCACTAAATTGCAAAAATTGCGGAAAGGAATTGCCAATCGCCGCCATCTTTCTGGCCACATTTGGCATTTCGTAGGCAGGCAGGCAGGCTAGGCTTTTCGTTAGATTTTCTTGACTATCAGAAAATTCCTTGGCTCGGTTCAACGGTGGCCTGTGAGTGCTTTTTTCGTGCTTTTTTCAGATAATTTTTTTCTCTCTCTATACATATATATATATTTGGTCATTGCCATTGGCAACACTGCACAAGCTTAGCGCTTAGCGTATGTGCGACGCTTAACAAAAGGTTGCGTTTTTTTTGTTGGTTTATTTTCTTCTTTACCAAGTTAACGTGTTGTTCCTTTATTTTGCGTTCAACATGAAAATGACTTTAGCCTCGGGAAACACGAGCGAGTGTGTTGGTGTGTGTGTGTGTGTGCGATTCTATTGCGGTTCCTATAGATAAATAATCATTTCTTTGGCCAAGGAGTAGGAGTCGCTTTGGATTGGCAGTAGGAGTTGGCTGGCAATTGGTTTTACATTGTTGTCGTAACATACGACCGACCGAGCGACAACAACACTAACAAAATGGAAATACAAAATAGTAGTGGATATTTTGAGGCCTGCCCCGCCTTCGCCTTTACCTTTATGGTGGCAACGCGTACCAAGCACGCTCATTACGCGCCTATATCACACACAGGCGGCAAGGCTTCGGAAACTTTTTTTGTGGCCTGAGTGTGTGGAAAATCGCGTGCGTATGTGTTTTTGTTGTTTTTTTTGGAATTTTTTTTTCAATTTATCGAAAATTGCCAAAGCAAAGTATAATAGGAAGAAAATGTTATTGGTAGTGAAGCAATTTCAGGCAGCTAGGCAGACAGCACACAATGGCGAAATTAAACGCATTTGTTAGTTAGTTTATGCGCGTTTGCTATTATCGTTGTGGTAATAGATTGTGGAGGTGGAATTTAGGTTCCTTCTCTTATGTGGCATTTGGAGCGTTTGACGCACGGCACATTTGCCTTAATGCAGTTATAATTTGTTAGAAGTGGGCAGGAGTAGAGAATTTTCCAACTATAATTGAGGAACTTTGGGAATTTTCGCACTGATTGCATTGCATGAATGCTTGTGAGTCAGTTTAAATGTGAAACCCAGTATCTACACTATTTATGATTTTATGATTTTACTTCAACGATTTCTCCATTCCATTCAATTCACTCAATAAATTCCTTAAAAGTAACCATATGTCAACCAGAAATGCTTTGCCAAACCACAAACAAAATTTGTAATCTATTACAATTTGTAGGTACTGCACCACAACAAAAAGCAACAAAGAAAAAGTAATCCTCCGTTTGCTCCGGCTCCATTCGAGATTAGATATAAATTTCACAAGAAATAAATTCGCCCAAAAGGATTTGTAGTCTCAATATCTGACAATGCGAAATCTATTACAATTTCTTAGAAGTCACCTACATTTCGCAATCGTTGGTCTCCGTTTTTTTTGCGTTATTTTAGTTTCATTCTACTGGCAAAACACTCATAAATAAACCGACCAGCTACCACACAAAAAGGATTCCAACAATACAAAGGCATATAAATAAGCCATTGCAATTTTGCTGCTATTTTCGTACTGGTGCGAGCAAAGTAAAAATTTGTAGTTTTTAGTTGGAAATAGCTAAAGTACATACATGTGTATTGTGGAAAGTTTGTATGAAACACCGTCATAAAAAGATCCTGGTACATTTTTATAGTGATTTTTTTTTTTTTTTTTTGCCAGACAAAGTAGTTGCAAAGTACTTTAGCTTTTTACCATTTTTTTTTGTTCATACGCTCACATAAATATACGACCGAGTATGCGGGAAAAATTGTGTTGTTATTTTTAAACAATTTTTATTTTTCACAATTTTTCCACTCAACTCGTTTCGGCTTTGGCTACTACCTACTCGTACACACTGCATTCTACTAGTGAATCCTATACTATATTTTTTTTATTTCACAATTGCGTGCTTTATCGTCTTTGACTTTTTGAGAAATGAGTGTGTGTGTGTGCGCTAGTGCAGCCCTTGCCTTTGTGTTCTTGCATGTGTGTTGTGTATGTGTGCTTAAATGTAAATAGCAAAACTATGGCAATGTGAAGTATTTCGCATATATTTTTCCCTGCCCCCTGGCTCGTACAGCGAAAGGGTAGTAGAGGCTAGAAAAGCTTTTGTGGATACGCTAAAAAGTTTATTGAAACACACAATTGCATGGGAAATTCTGCTTGACAGCCAGGCAATTTGAATAGATCACTTTTTGTGCAATCCAATTGTTATACATTTTCATTCTCCTTTTTATTTGATTAACTCGCCAATTTTCTATGTTGTCATACAAGTTTGCTTTAATGCACTTATTATTCTGCTGTTAGTTCTTGACTTGACTAGCTTTTTTCGCGCAGTTGCTCTTACCTGAGAGCGTCAGTCAGGCATTTTGACATTTGTTACACTTTAACCAAGTTTATAAACTTTAACTACTTTTGTTTTGTTTTGTTATGTTTCCAAGTGTCCAAACTTTGGTGGAATTTGTGATAACATTTCGCTTGTCTTGTCTCTAAACCAAATCACACAATAATTGTGGAAAAAAGTTTTCATACATTTCTAAGATTGTCGTATACTTTGTCATGGTACTTTTGACAATAAAGGTTGCTCTCTTGCTAAATTAATTCCGTGAACGAGTTTGTTTGAGGATAAATCTGATTACAAATTACATTCCCCCCACACAATTAAATTTTTGGCTCATCTGTCAGAATCTCTTAAATAAATCTTGTACTTAAAATAAAATGCACTTGTCTGAATTGCTCGATCAAGTCATTCAATTCTTTTTTAGTTGAAGTTTAATTAATATTACTCATACGCCACGTTGTTACTCTGAGTAAAGTATACCACTTAGGGTCGTTTTCTCAAGGCCCGATAGTACTTCAGTCATATGTTTGCTTATAAAAGTGTTGCCTAAAGTGTAAATTAAAATGCCAATCAAACACTGAAAAAATAGGGCAGGTCCTAATAAAAATGTCTAGTGACCAAAAAATGTATATAAGCCACATCCCATATGAAGTTGTCCGCTTAATCCAGATATGATAAAAACGAGTTGATGGAGATGGAAATATATTAATTTTTGCTTACTCAGAACAAGAACTTGTTTGTTTGTATAACACAGGGCGTATGAGTAATTTTAATACAACAGAATTGGGTTTTTTGTTTTTAATTTTGCAAGAAAAATGTCCATGGACGACAATTTTATTTTGAGCCCTACTTTCTGAATCGATATAATTCGCTGAGTCTGACAGGTAATGGCTCAACAGTCATACAAAATTACACACACTAAACCAAAAATTATTCACAATGAACCCGTATTTATTGGTTATAAGGATTTTTGAATTGGTTCAATGTACAAATTCTTTAAACATATGATTTAAACACATGCTTATGGCCAATGGCAGTAAAAACTTGGTTGGGAGTATGAATATGTTCTTTCAATATCCATGAATGTATTCATTGCACCATTGAATTTATCTTTTATTTTTATGAACACTTCTCAGCTTAATGAACTTGTTCATAAAAGTAATAATAGAGATACATTGAGGCAATGAATTATGTACCTTTTGGGAACAGTGCAGAATAGATTCAATTCTCTACCCGCCTTTTTAGACTCCTGTGTGCGCCTTAAAACTTTAATAATATCTATGCTCTTGTGTGTGAATTTAGAGGAAATCTACTAAAATTTGTTCAAGTTAATATTAATTCCAAAAAAAAAAATCTATTACAGTTTTTAAGTTTTTCATAATAGCCAATAAAATTTACATTGGATTACAGTAATTAACAGTAAAAATTAAATGTAATAAATGTAATGTAATCTTTATGAAAATATTTTAAAAATCTTTTGCAATTTCCAAAATTCTTCAAAATTTTTCTAATATTTCTTTTATTAGCGATTATAACCATAATTGAGCTACCAATTTCTCATTAATTTCCAGATTGTTGTCAATGTTTTCCCTCAACTCTTTCCCTAAATTCACACAAATCACAAAAAGTAGCACTTGCTACATTCTCTGTTGGAAATTTCAACTTCATTAAATAGATATTTGTGTCTCAATAACTTTCCGCAAAGTGAAAACTTTCCATTTAAAGTTTCTTCCATTCTGCTGCTTTGTTTTGTTCAATACTTTTTCCAACTTTACACTCGGGTCCCCCGGGCAGCTTCTTCGGCCCGTCCGGCCGACAATGCAATAAAATTCCATACAACTCTTTTATAAATCAGTTAAACACACGAACGCATACGGAGGAATTCGAAAATTTCCAAAGCGGCCAAACACAATTACATATTAAGCTGAAAGAACACAAACTTAAGGCCATAGTTAGCAGAAGAAATGAACAAATTGATTGCAAAGAATTTCCACAGCAAAATTGCATTCACAGGAGAATTGATGTCATTACGAGTGTGCACAATTGTACGATTGTACTAGAACATGTGTCGCTCTGTTCGCCGTCGAACGTGAGCAAAATCATAGACTCTCGTGTCCGTACATAAAATAAATAAATTATTGACATAATGTTGCTGTCGGGCCCGGCGACACCTCAGCTATGAAGTCAGACTAAGCCGGACGGGCTGTACGGTGTGACAACCTGACGACGCTAAAAAGGTTGGAGAATAAAAATGTCAGCTCGCTAATAATTGATGTCAAAGCATAAAAATGGACACTATTACGCTGCAGTACTAGAATAATAATAGTAATAACAAAAAGGAGTAAGTATCGTGCACACATTACTTGAATACTAAAAGGGAAGGAAAACACAATGTCATATCACTTCAGAACATGAAAATAAGCAAGGCAAAAAAGAAACACTGCAACAACCACAACAACAACAACAACAGCGAGAAGAAGTAAAATCAACAATTTCAATTGCCAAGGAAGAAGATCAAAGGACACAGCATAGAGTATAACAAATAACAATAAAAAAAATGCATAAGTAGAAATAATGGCGCAGCTCTTGAAATTCCCATGTTCAATGTCAATTTGCTACCGCAGTCGATTGCCGGTTGCGCGGCCCGAAGACGAGCACAATAATAATAACACAATAGTAATAGTAATGACGATGTGGAGTGAATTGAAAGTTGCGGTTTTTTCCAAGCCCATATACCATCATTGTATGTGCACACCAGCCATATTGATTTGGCATTGTTGCCAATATCAGAAACAAACAGAACCGAACAAAATGAGACGAAAAAGTTGTACTTCCACAAGTTATTGCGGACATGCGGCTATAATAGCACCGACTGTCAAGCATTTATGCTAAGAGCTGTCAAACAAGTTGTTCTTCTTACTTTGCTATTTTTATTTTTATTTACTCCTTGCCTTGTCGTTGCCCAGCACACAAAGAAAACAACAACAACAATAACAAAAAGTAAACAGAAATGCTTAAAAATCTTACAATAAACTGCGAATGCATCACCACCACCGACAATCACTTAAGCGAATCCGATAAAAATCTTTCTTTCAATAAAGTTTCTACGAAAAGGCAATGATGCTGTGGCTTCACAATGCAAGCCCCATGACCATTTGCTGTTGGACATTTATGGATGTGAAGAATATGGACAGATAGTTGCAAAAGAAATTTTGTATTTTTTGTGTGCAACTACTTCATTTTTCTCTTACTATAAGCCATGGCCAACAACCAAAAAAAAATGCATTGAAGGAAACCCAGCAAGTACGAGGAATACATATGTGGCTATATGCGGATGGAAATTACACCAGCCATCGATCAGAGAGAAAAGTTTTCTTTCAACTTATATGGACGTATGGATGAGTATTATAGTGATGACCAAGATGATCATGATGAAGGCGATGACTGTAAAGGCAGGAGAACGACAGAGGTCAGCAAAGCTTTAAATGGCACCTCAATGCAATGAGAAAGATGAAATGGCAAAGGAAATTGTACGGAAATTTTCATTGAAAAGTTGAAAGAGTTGAAGAGAAAAAAATGAGGAAAGTTTATGAGTATTAGGACAGATAATCTAGTACAATTTATGATCAGTGGTTGGGAACATTGGATATTTTGCATTCTAATATGAGAATAAGAATTTTAAAAAAGACATTTGGGCAACCATTTTCCATACCTCAAAAAAAGAACCAAAAAACCAAGGAATGCAAAACATTGGAGCCGGCAGATCTATAATTACTCTCGTGAGAAATGAGAGACAGGCGCACAGACATAGGTGCATTCCTATAACGAAATCAGGAAGTGAGCCTGACTAAGATTATTTATACTTTTTTGTACGACCTACCACGCCTCCTTTTGGGCATTGCAAATACCTGTGAGCAAGCTATAAAAACTTGTTCAAGTCAAAAACAAAAATTTGCTTTATTACACCGAGCAATGTAAAACATTTCAATGCAATGAACTTTTTCAAATTCATAATTCCACTGACATCACTCATACGCCACCAATTCCTTTAAATTTCGTTATTTTCTTCTTTTTTTGCAAAAGAAGTTTTTATGCTTCACTTTTTTTTTGTTGTTGTCAAAGGCTTAATACCGCAAACGTTGTGAACTTTTTCTTTGTATGCTAAAAGTCATCAGAAATTCGTAAAAATTGTACAACTACAACAACAGCAAAACACCAAAACACCAAACAAAAACAGGCAAAACCGAGAAAAAGCTAAAGAGATGAGATGGAATGAAAAAAATAGCAGAATATGTCATACATTGAGGCAACAAAGCAAATGACATATTGTATGTCAGCGGCATCAACAGGATTGCTAGCAACAACAACAATAATACTGCCAAAACGAAACAACATTTTAAAAGGGAAAAAATTCTTACAGAACAAACAAAGCTGAAAAGCTAGTATGGAAAAAAAAATTAAAAAGACCAAAACACACACAAAGGTAACAAATTACACAAACATACAAATGACATTTCATTTGAATGAAAGCAACAAAAACAAACAATCGAAGGTCACATTTACTTTGACTATCAAAATGACCGCCAACATAACAAAGCCAGAAATAACCCAAAAAAAAACACCACCCGTTAACACGAAAATTTAATGGAGTAATTGACAAAAATGCACACAAACACACATGGTTTATAGATTACCATACACACACACACACAGGACGAAACTTGTACACGCTCAAACGTGCACAGAAAACAGAAAAGCGACAAAAATTAAATGAAAATTATAACTGAAACGGTAAATGCGGTATAAAAAGTAATGCCAGTGGACAGGCGCACACACACACACACACACACACACACACACACATACATACAGTCGCAGACCAACAACACGAACGCACCCGTAAATAAATTTAATTAATTTTCGAATTTTATTTTTGGCATTTGTTTGGCTGGTCGTTTGTGTGTATTTGCTGTATTTGTTTTTTGGGTTGTTTGTTAGTTTCAGTTAAAGCAGTTTTTGGCCGTTAACTGAAAAACTTTTCCACTTTTGATTTGCTAAATAGTAAAATACACCGACCACATAAATATTTTATATTTTAATTATGAAAGTGACTTTTTGCCTCTATTACGGTTTATTAGTGTGCGTGTGTGTGTGTGTTTGTATGTGTTTGTGTGTGTGCATCTTCTGACTAAAAACTTTTTTAATACAAAAGTTGAAAAATGGCTTCAAATTTCATGGTTTTGTATTGAAAAAAAACTACCTTTGACATAACGTTTGATGAGGTTTCTTTTTGGTGATTATACCAATTTACAGAGTGGAATTAATGTAATTGTAAAAGAGAATTTCGGTGGAGTATGAATAGTTTTAATGTGATTAAATAATGTTTGCATTAATCTATGGAGCAATACAGGCCCAAATTCTATTACATTCAGTCAAACTGGTTGAAAATGTAATAGATTTTTTTTCTTTCTATTACAGTTTTATCTTATTACGACTGCGCCGCTTAAATAGAATAAAATTTTGAAATCTATTACAATTTCATAGAAATTTTCAAATCTAGTACAATTTAAATTTAAAACATTTAAATGATAACATTTTGAAAAATCTATTACGATTTCAGTGCATCTTTTCAAATCTAGTACAATTTAAATTTACTTGAAAAAAATAGATGGTCTCTAAATCATAACATTTTGAGAAATCTATTACAATTTCATTGTATCTTTTCAAATCTAGTACAATTCTAATTGACTTGTAACCAAACTATATGTTGTCTCTAAATTTGCTTTGGGTTACATTTACTTTATAAAATTGTCAACCATAACTTTTGTTGAAGTTGGTCACCCATCCCCCCACTCACCCTATATTTTAATTAAATGAAATATCTGAGCTCAAGCGTATAATCAGCATAAAAACCCTTTACCCGCAGAGTGAGTTTATTTCCCATACAGACACACTCATATACTTTTAATAAAATCTACTACAATTTTTTTCCGTTTGTCACAAACGCTTTACATTTAATATTTCTGTACATTCCATTACATACGAAATAAATACAAAAAAAAACTAATTTTGGAATTTTTCCTTACTCTGCTTTTCTATTTACAGGTACGTAAACACACAAGCACTGCTTGCAGCTTGAGGGAACTTCAATCGAATTACGTCAAGCACAAACACACACACACACACACACACTAGAGCCCACTCATGGCGCTCGCCTGCTTGCACATGTAAAAAGGACGACCTGTACTCGCACTTGAGAAACTTCTCATGCCATGACTAAAAACTAAACAAAAAAAAAAAACTACTCAAAAAATTCTTACGTTTTTGAGTTTAAATGAATTTGCCATTTTTTTTTTAAAGTTGCAATTATTAACAAGTACGAGTACGTGGAAATGCAATGCTGGCATTTGTGTGCGTGTAAGTGTACTTGAGTTTGCTTTGGTGTGTCCATGTATGTGTCCATGTGTGTGTGTGTGTGTGGGTTTATGTCGTGAAAAGCCTTTTTATGTGGGCTTGGGAAGGTGAGGAAATGTGACACACACACATTTACTTCATTTCTACTGTAAGTATTAGTTAGTTTTTACTCATATTGTCAAGCGTATGAAATTTTGTAAAGTTGGTCATTAAATTACCGCTGCTTGGAGTTGTTGCTATTGCTTATGAAAGAGCTTTCCATTTAAAGTTGTTGCTGTTTTTGTTGTTATTTGTCTTTATGTGGCGTATTTTGCTGTCGGGCTTGTAGTAGATTTTCTTTGTCTTTGAAGGTTTTTTTTAGGTACAGCCAACTTTGTTAGTTTTTAATTAAATTAAACAATTTTTTTTCCGGTTTGTTCTGGTGAAAATTTCCATACATTTTGAGCCGCTTATAAAAGTAGTTTATGTTAATGGGTTTTTTTTTGTTTTGAAGGGTGGAAAAAGTAATCGAAAATATCTAGTACATTTTTTTGTTTTGGATAAAAATCTAGTACAATTTTTAAGGTAATTTTTTTTTTGATAATCTGTTTATAATCAAAATAATATAATACTGATTACCAAAAAAAATTCATAACAATATTGCCCTTTGGCATTGGCAATTGTCCTTGTAGTTAATACCATTTCAGAATTTATTGTTACATTTTGCAATAATCCCTTTTTTTGTAGTTTGTTATTTTTAATAAACTTCCATTGCAATATTACTGCATGGTAAATCCTCTCATAAATAAAGTAACATTTTCGCAAACAGCCCACGGCACTTAAACCTCTTACCGCACTCTGGTGCAGTTTTCATAAACCGAGCTCTGCTTTTTTTAATATACATTTTTTTTCGCAAAATTCACAGCAATTTGAATTTATTTTTTTTTATATAAAAAAAAAGAAGAAGCACTCGCAAAAAGTGCTGAAAAAACGCGACAGCAAACTGATAATAAATTAAAATTGTATTTTACTATCAGCGTTGTCAGCGGAGCTGGCTGCAGTATACGAAACAACTCACTATAGTAGTAGATTAAAGAATAAAAAAAAAAGGAAAGAAAAAACCAACAAACAACAGTATAAATAACATCCGCCAACATCGCCACAACAAATGCAGCAACAATAACAACGGAGAAATGTGCGTTTTGCGCAGCTTTTAGTGAAATTTTGCACTCTTTCAGTTTTGTTGGTACTTGTCTACTTGTTTCAATAACAATGCAGTGGAGTATCAACATCATTTCTTTAAGTCGATCTTCGTTACGAAAGGCATAAATAAATACAAAAAAAAAACAACAAAAAAGTAAATAAAAACAAAATCGCCATTTTGTCTTTAGCAATGGCGTTGGTGTTTCGTTCCATTTCTAGAGACAGCGCGCTACTTTGGGGTTAAACCGTAGTAATAAAGTGCATTCAGGGTTCACTCACCTATATTTGTGTATACTGTGTATGTGTAAAAGTAAGCGTCACTGGCATACATTTCAAGAAGCAGCTATACCCGGTTTAGTTTTTGTGTGGCTGTGTGGCGTGTATGTGGCAGTTGGCAGGTGGGTGGTGGATGGCTGGTGATGGCTACTGTTCAGCCCCACAACTTGACGCTTCTTAAGTGCTCCACTTGTGTCCTTTTGCTATTTAAATACAAAATAAACAGCAGCAAACGCCATCACGAGCCACAGCAACGACATCTAGCGGTCGCTGTTTACAGTTACTTAACATATAAAATATTTGCATAAAAATTGCAGTCGCTTGTTGTTCTTTACAGTTCTTCTGTTTATTTTCTCTTTTTTTTCCTGTGTATGTATATATTTCGTTACTTTACTTTTCAAAGTGTTGTATTTTATCTTCGTCTTCTTCTTTTTTTTTCGATGTTGACTTTTTTTTGTCACCGCGCTTCATGATAAAAGTTAAACATTATCAGCGCTTGGTTTGTTGTGGAAATTTTAAATAGATGCCCTAGTCGGCCGAGTAGTGTACAAGTAAATGCACAGGACACAGGTGTTAGCTAGGATGCCGCGATGCAAATGAGGAAGTGAGAATTATAAGCCGGTGTGCATGAAGGCAGTGCGCATATTTAAGTCTTTATTGAATATTTAAAAGTACTTGAAAGGGGAGGGGATATAATTTCTTTTTTAATTTCACATTACTTAAGGGGAATTTAATTTAAACAAATTTCGAAATTCCTTCCGAATGCATAATTCTAGCACTATCTAATCTAGTACAATTGCGTAATATTATAAAGAAATTTGTATTTAATTTCAATGGAAACGATGACGCAACCGGCTCAAAAGTACTTGCAGCATCACTGTCCAAAACGAACTGTTTGCAAATAGCTACCAACAGAGTTCGTCGAATAGGTCTAACTGAAAACGATCAATTAAATCGACTACCTTTTGTAAAAGTTTTTATCAAAATAACAGCAATGTCGTAGTATTGTCACTGTTAGGTTTGCTAAAATAAGGGAGTACATTTTGGGAGAAGCTAAATTAAAGGATGTGTCTTACCATCAGATTCTTATCAGGCAAAACGAAAAGGAGTGAGTGAGTGAAGCTAAGATTCCACGATTGACGGCATTGTCATGTTGTTGTATAGGCCTCTTTGGTTGGTGCCTGAATGGCAGAATTCTATCTGCTCAATCAAGTTCATATGATTCGGCGCATTGGGGCAATCGTGGGATCTTAGCTTGCGCAAGTGAGTGGATGACTAAAAGGTTTGAACACACTATACAAATAGTGTCTTTCCACCATTTTACATTCACTCACTTTCGTTCCTACAAGCATACCATTTGTTCAATTTTTATTTTCAATCCAACAAAACCATCCAATAGCAATTCCTATGCCGCCAGAACTGATTACAAATTCATTTCTAACATTAATTCTATGGCATAGACAAACAAAAATTTGACTCAAAATACACACCAGCAAACTAACAAACTAACTAACTAACCTTCACCTCAAATTGGAATCCGATTAACATAGAAGCGATCGGTCCTTTGCTCTAAACCAAAAATTAGTACCCACAGACAAACTAGAAATGAGCAACACCAAAATAAGTTTTCTCGCCTGAACCTAAAATCATATTGGACCTTTTTGTTGTTGTTTTTTTGTGTGTTTTATTTGGAAAATTACTTACACATCATAAATTATGTATTAAACGCTACGATTTGACAGTTTATCAACGCCCTTCATTAGTTCCAAAGCATTTCGAACATGCAGAAATGCTTGTTTCGAACATTTTATTGCGTCTTCAATAAAATTCTTTGTTTTTTTTTACTGAGCATACTTCATTGCTCTACTTTGCAGTACTCTTTGCTACGGTTCGGTTTTGTTTTTGTTTTTGTTTCAGTTTTAGTTTTTTTTTAATTTTTATTTCCCTCGCATACAAACCGTGGAAGCCTGAATTAATTTGTAATTATTTAAAATTAATAGCAACTTTGGAATAAATTAAAAACTACACAAAAGGCAACAGCAAAGAGTAATACGAAAAAGGCACAAGAAATTGATTCTTAAGCTGATTTTAAGTGGGGAGCGCAAATGTGACAAACGCTAATGAATTGTGAAAACGACAGAAAGATCACAAATTTTGTGGGAATTTCTCAATGTGACTTTTATGGCAAATGAAACTCTGCGTGCGACTTCAGCAATCATCATCAGCAGCATATATTTTTTGTGCTTTTTGTTTTTGTATTTTTTGCGTGGGGGCTTCACGCATTTTAATGATTCGCTAATATTTTCCACAAATGTCATATTCAGTTGACACTTTTGACGACTTTTTTAATTGGCTGGCGTTTGTGTATATTTAGTATGTTAATTAGTTGAGATTATGTTGAAATTTGGATGCTCGCACGGCTGTCAAATTTGTGCATAATTTATTGAAATTTTGTATTTTGCTTGTTTGTTTCGGCTTTCAGCCATTTCCTGTGGCACACATTAATTTGGCAATGGAAATTGTGAATGTGACATCAGTGCACAGAGTCACTTGTCAATGGGGGCCTCTTTTAAATTCTGTCAACATTTCCAACCTCAACTCTCAGACAGCTCATATCGATTACAAATTAAGCAATTACATTTCATCAAGTCTCATTTTTCCATCTGAAGATTTCTTTTTTTTTTAACAAATTTTTCCATTTGTTCTGTTAGCATTTTTGTATTAGATTACAAATGCGCATTTCTTTTTCTTATTTTATTTTACATTTCATTTTTCCGTTGCTAAAAATCAATAAATTAATTACATTAGATTTTCGATATCTTCTCTCTTTTCTTGGTTTATCGTAGAGACATTTGATATGTCACATTTATTGGAAAATAAACTTTAATGGTTTTTGTTATAGAAAATGTAAATGTTAAAGTTGATTCGATTTAACCTTTTTGAATTGAATCTTTTGTTGAAAATTGATTAAATTGTGATAATATGTTGACACTTGATATAAACAAATTGACATTTGATGAATGCAAAGAGAAGAGGTGAAGATAGTGATAAATAAAAGTCAATTGCTGAAATGAAACCTACAATTTTTCAAAAAATGTTTTTAAGATTTTTACAAAATATTTCTGAATATGAAAAATTTCGATTTATAAGATTTTATTAGCCAAAAGGTTATTTGAGCGCTTGGCAAAATCGGCGTACGAAGTCGGCGCTACAAGATATATGTGGTCATCACTGGCATAACTCAGCATGAGCCAAATGGTTGAGAGTAGCTTATATTACGTTTAAATATACGCGATTATTTCCACTTTCGAGTTTATCTCTATTAGCTCATTCAAAAAATAGTAAGAGAATTATCTTCGGTCTGACCCTGCACTTGTGCGTATACATACATTCTTAGACTATTTTTCTGGAATTTTATCGACAAATTTTCGATATTTTATCGATATTTTATTGATAATTTTCAATATTTGCTCAAGCATTTTTCGATTTTTTTCCAAACTTATCGATTTTTTATCGATAGTTTTTCGATATTTTATAATTTATCGATATTTTCCAATTCTTAATCCACTTAAAAATTTTGTCCCAATTCCATTTTGTTCCGTTCCAATTCCACTTCGTTCCAGTTTCATTCCCATTTCGTTCCCAACATCATTTCCAGCTAAATAAAAAAAATCCACGTCCAAATCGTTGCAGTATTTCTCAAGATAAGCAAAAATAACACAAATATGTAGGCCATTTTGTATGGAAGGTAGGCGTGTTTTTTTTTTATCCAAATACCATCCAATCATTCGCCAACATATGAGGAATGCCGACTTTAAAACTTAGCCAACATTTCCATTTCACCACAAAAAACAAACAAACAAAACTAGAGCAATTTTCAGGCCGCTGAACAAGTCATTACCCCACTTCACATGTCAAACAGTAACCAACAGCCCCACAAACATAATAAGTGTGTCCACTTTATGAACCTATAAAGAACAAAAGTATGCCCTCAGCACCGTCGCCGCGTCTTCTGTGGGTCTGTCATTTACACCAACTACACTAGACGACGAGTCATATTTATTGTGGCACATTTTCACGAACGAGCGATGTAAAAAAAATCCATTCACTGTTGTTGTGTTGTTGTGTTTATTTTTGCCCACCCCTTCCACATGCAGTGTGTAAGATGCGCTCTATTATGCACTTTGCACTGACTTGTCAGCTTCATGCAAGACAGCAAGGCACAACAACAAACAACATAAAATAAAACAACAAATTGTGTAAACGAAAGACCACTTCTGGGGGCTTTTCCGTACTAAATGCATTTTGAAAGGAATTCGTAAAACTATGCCTCACACACACACACACATGACTACACTTGAGAGCACCCTTCTTGCCTATATAAGAATTTATTAAGCACAAGTTAACAGCACTTGTATGCAATATTTATAGCAACATTTATAAGGTTTGTCATGATACAGCCGCTCGTTGGAATACAACAAAGACGACACAAGTGACATGACAAGGGCGAACTTTAAATCTTTAAAAAACATGTCTCTAGAGCACAAGAAGTTTTTCTGAAATTCACACATACATAGGCACTGTGCATATTCATTAGTGACAAACATGACATTTCAATTAGTCGAAACCTCGATCTAGACCAAGGAAATACATCATTCATCACTCAGTCAACATTCAACTTTGTTTGATCTTTTGTAATGGTTTGTGGCCTTTGGTACACTTACTGGCCACCCTCGGAAATCTACTAAGAACTTTTGTTTTTATATTTCTTTGTTTGCGACTGTCACGGTTTTTTGATGAACTACCGACTCTTTAAAAGCCCAACCAAATCATATTTAGTGACTCTCCAAAAATATCTGGTAGAAAAAACTTTCCGTTTTGCAATCGTCAAAAATGATACTTCCACATTTTTCGACAGTGTCTCTCTCATACTCTCTCTGCTCGTTTATTAATTGATTGATGTGCGCTTAATGCTGTCACTCTTTCATTTTGTCTACGTCTAAATCTACCCTTCGTTAGTTTCTCTATTAACACTTATTATATTTCCAATTCGGCTTTCCCCTTTCATGCCGATTTGTATTATTATTGTAATAAGGCAACATGAAATATTCATAAGGGTTACTGACTAAGTAAGTCTCTACTTTTCGTTCTGTTCTTTTTTTGGACGGAAGGCGTAGCTCTGCTTTGGCTTGGCTCGGTAATTAAAAGTGACTTCTATGTTACGCTTGTGTTTTATTTTCGTTTCTTTGGTAGGGGGGGGGGGGGGGTGGGATTTTTATGCGATAACTTCGACGATAACTATCGATGATGACAGTTGTGTGAAATGACACTGACAGTTGCTTTTGATGAATTAGCAGTAGTTGAGTATGGTCAAATAAAAGATTTATTAGGCTATAGGGGAGTATTATATAGTGAATGGGTATTCATTTGGTGGGGATAGCAAATTGAAGCAGTCAGATTAAGTTTGTGAAGAACTTTTCCATTGGAAATATTTCATACTAAGTCTTTGAATGAAAATCCTTCAAGTTATCTTGGAAATTCCTCAAGTTCAAATAATAAACTCAATTCTAATTTTGAAAACTGTCAAGTCCACAATCTGCCACTGTCCCACCAACATTTCATTAGATTATTTCACTCGCCTTAGCACAATGAGATTTTCGAAATACTTGCACTATCACGGAAAACATCAACAGCCGAATATGCGGCGCTGAATAAATTCACAATAAAACGTAAAAAATGAAAAAATAAAAAATAATGAACAGCAAGACGAAGAAGAAGAAGAAAACACAAATAACACAAAGAAAAATGCAACCAAATTGAAGATAGCAACACAGAAAAAGTGAACACAAAAAAGTTCTGAGAATATTCTGCGTAATCTACATCAACATAAATTGGCACAAATTGAACTCATTTAGAGTGAAAGAATTCGTACGCAAAAAATTTGCATGCACAAGTAAATTTCGAAATGAAATTAAATTTGAAAAGCGCAAAGCAACACAATATTGAAATAAGAACTTTACCCATTCAACATAGAAACAAGTGCGGCAGCCATTTGAAAGCCACTCAAAAGACGTTGCAAGTGAACTTTGCCCTAACTTGGAGTATTGAGGAGAGTCAGTGGCGAAATGGGAAATAAGAAACATGTGAAAAATACAGCAGGTTTTATCTACGCCGGAAGCAGCATTTTTTCTGCTTCATTTTGTATATTTTCCACTACAGTAGCAACTGGAAGCAACCGATAACCGATTGCCTTTCAAAACACAACAAGTATGTTATACAAAAACAGCTGTATACTTCGATAAAAAGCAATAAATAGAAGAACAAGCAAGCAAGACAAGACAACACTTGCTTACAGCATGTTTTACAAATTTTAATCTTTTTACACTTTTTTGGTTGTTGTTTTTTTTTTTGGAATTTCCGTAATAAAATATCGTTTACATTTCGAGGTAAACTTTAGAAACTTTAGGGAAGAAGCAGTTGATCAATAAGGGTCATACACCATATCCTTAAGCCTTAAAATTGAAACAATTTTTTGGAAGATTTTTTTTTTTCTTACCCAAAGTCATAAGTACTTTTCATAAATCTGACTTATACTCCCATCCATTCATTTCACATTCGTGATTCATGGAACATGAAATGTCAAAGTGAATCCAAAACGATTCAAGAGTTTAGCTGCCAATTCGGTCATTTCTAAACACTTTCCGGAATGTCAAAATTAAATACAAATTTACCTCCTCAGTGGAGGAGGAGGAGGAGGAAATACTCGTACAGTAACAAACAGAAAAATGCACTTGCAACACTCACATTTCTACAAGTGGGGCAATACAACTGCAAACGACTGCACTGTTCAGCTGTCATTTGTCATTAAGAAAATTGGTTTTATTATACTCCAAGAGAAACACACTCAAACACACACGCACACGCACACACACACACTGATGCGAGGCAAGGAAAAAGCTGAAGCAGAACAATCGTCAAGAAAATGAAAATGTCAATTCGACATTTGAGCAGTTCATCCGTACGATTATGGTTATTGTTGTTGTTCTTATTGTTGTTGTGGCTGTCGTTGTCATCGTGTATTTCGTAAAAAGTCATTAAAAGTGAAAATATTGCTTATAAAAGTTTAATTTTAATTTCAGTTGATTAACTTGTTAGTTAATATCATCATTGTCTGGAGTTTATGCGCGGGTTCGGTTTGGTCGGTCTTTGGGGACACACATTTCGGTGTTCGGCTGCCTTTATGACATCTCCACTCCGCTTTTAATGTCGTGTGAAAACACCACATTATCGTTGGAGAAATGTCAAATGCCTTAAGTATTGCTTAACAAGTTTTATTTTCGAAATGTTCAAATTTCCAAATTAATTTCAATTTTATGATCAGAACGTAAAAAAAACCCGACCTCTCCAGAGAATATCGTACAAATAGAATTTAATATTGTTGGGAAATTTGTGGAAATGAGGTCAGAAATTAGTGTACAGCTTGTAATCGACACTTCTTGGAAGCGTGTCCAGTGATAAGTATTCCATAAGAACACAACATGTGAAATTATATTCGTCATTACACACTTAAATTTAATAATTAAATTAATTACACCAATTAACGTACAACGAAGAGTATGTAGTTGGGTGAATAATTACCTTTAATCGTATGTAATAAAATAAACATTTCTCTAATTTCTAGTCAATTATAAAATTCAATTTTCCATATCAGAAAGCCCTATATTGAAGATAAAGCAATGCTGCAGCTGAATATTTTAATGAAACATCATTTTAATAGCTAAGTACATTTACAAACAAAACTTTGATAGACAAATTAAGCTTTAAGCCGCATTCACAAATTTAGCGTGAATCCACTGTGATATGAGAGTGTGTGTGTCTGCTCTAACCCAGTAGAAAAGTCATCGACACTACGCTGAAATTTTAGAATAGGCATGAATGACATTTTTTTAGTAGTGCCCCACTTTCTCATGCACTGACACTCTGCATGACATTGCATCAATGCATTGTTTCGTCCTCGCTATGAATCAGTCAGTCTTTTCGCATTTACTCTCATTTCGTGAGTGTCATTGGCTAATAGCTTTAAATGGTCATATATGAAACCATTTTCAACTGGGGACATTCACTATTTTCGTATAGCCAACTTTCCAATAACCAGTGTCTCAATGGTTCGAGTTGTATGCACGAGCAAACTATCATTAAACGATCAAACATCGGCTTAAAATTTTACACCAACCAGTCGACCGCTATGGATTGGGTGTATTCTGGAATCTGTTTCAAGAGAAATAATCTTGAGGGAGCCATAATATGCCTACAGTATTTCTCAACTTGATATCAAGATGCCATTGAAATTCAACTTGACTCGTTGAAGCTGATAATAATATCGATGACATCAGTTGTAAATCAACTGCACAAGATCTACTCTAAACACTTCTGACATTCGGGGAATTATGCACTAATATTTAAAATTAGATCAGCGCTCATATGCAGTCATAAGGTCAGTTTGTATTTCACCACTTTAAAATAATTTCCATTCATTCATTCATGAATAAAACAAAGCGAAACACTCACTGATAAGAGTTCGGACAGATTCTCGGAATTAAATGTTTTAGAAATGTACCCACCATTCATTTACTGTATAAATTACAAATACAAAAATATGCACAAAAATATTCATTTGAGTCGGAAGCTTATCGCTTCAGATTTAATTCAAGCTCGAAGTGGTTTAGAAAATGTTTCCGAAGTAAAGAACATACTCGTGGTTGGAGGGAATCACAATTAGATTAGAAAACAATTTGAATTTGAGCTGGCGTTGGCGTTGGCGTGGAATATTAATAAGTAACCGCATTTGAAACGGAAAAATAACCAACGGATGTGAGTCAAATGGTGATACAACATCCTGTTTACACAACCCTAAAGAAATAATGTACCAAGTACCAACTTAATACGAAAATCAAATAAAAGCATCAAAATTCGCCACAACCAGTTTCAGAGAATAGTTACCTTTTTGAAATCATTACCCACTAATCACTTGGCAAAAACACACACCAAAATTATCAAGTCTTCATAAGCAAATAAATACACAAATGTGCATGCATGCATTTTCACTGCAATTGGCGCAGCCAAATATTTACATTTTTACACTAAAAATTTCGCTGTTGACCCAATAACCTTCAAAAGGGAAAATCGTTAAAAAAAAAATTTGTTATTTAGAAACAGTTTCACGAAATCACTGTGCAAACAGTGAGACCTGCCCGCGAAAGCCACTCTCTGCTTTTAATTATTTATTTTGACATTTCAAATGCTATATGGTTTTTTTTTCTGTATTTACTTTACGTGCATACAGACTGTAGTTTTTGTGGTATTGACACAACGCTGCTTTGATGGTATTCGTGTATTTAGGCATTTTGTTTACGAGACCGAAATATGTAACCAGATGTGACAGTTGAAATGTCAAATTCTATTTAGACACTCGCTTAGTTTGGGCAAAATTTGTGATAAACGAAATTAAATGCAATTAAATGTGGATTTTGTTAAGAAGTGTGGTGGTGGTGGCGGTGGTTTTCCCTTCTTTTTTTTTGCCATAAATATGCCAGCTTGTACCTACTTTTGGCATTTCTGTGTTGATGTCAACTGTCAGAATGTAATCACAACATTTTGCGCTTTGTTGGCATTTTATTTGTAATTGAAACCATTTTAAGCTGCCTTCTTCGATACTATCGCAAGGTAAACACTAAATAGAAATCAAAAAAAAACTTCCATAAGAATGTGTTGTATGCGATTTAATCAGTTTTGACACATCATAGTGGATATTTTCCTCTGACACAATTACGACACTCTTTATGCTGTTTTTCACATAAGGATATGCGATAGCCTACCTCATGGTTTATATTCAGGTTTTTTTGTTCAGTGATTTTGTTGTTGTTGTTGTTGTTGTTGTTGTTGGTATGGCTGTTCGATATTATACCCATGGTTATGCGTTTGTATTGTTCGATATCATTGGGTATTAATAAACGTGTAATTTAATATTATCATATCGTCGCTAGGAATTATTTATGCGGTAACACAAAAAAAAACAATAAGAAGAAGAAGAAAGAATGTACAGTATACACACTCTTGCCTTACAATAAGGGTTGCCGCAATTAGTAGTAGTTATGGTTATGCTCGAAATATCGTGTCTAAAGTACAAAAGCAGACGGGCCAGTTATGCGTGTGTGTGTGTGTGTGTGGTAATTGTAATTTAATATCGAAAAACTGTGTACAGCGGTTGCACACTTGATTGCGTTCGCTATATACATATAAGATATCGGTCAAGTTGGTCGGCTGCCCGGCCAGCCCAAGAAAGCCAACATATTTTCTTTTTCGAGGGTGTGTAGTACTTCGTGGTTTGGTATGAATTTTTTATTTTCTTTACACTCTAGTGCTTTTTTGTTCTGTACATGATGGCATGAAGGAAGAAACAATTTCCAAGAAGTGGTATTTTCTTTCACATTTAAAGCCATTAGTATCAGATTTATTTATGATATTAAATCGATAAAGATTATTAAATTTGTGAGTAAGTAAGTAAGTACCCAATCGAATTTAATACAATGCAGGCAGGACTAAATTCCAAAAGAACTAAGCAAGTTTTAATAAAACTTTATCAATAATTTGAAAGAATTTTCTTGTCTTCATTCTAATTCCATTTAATACAGATAATCCGAATTTGTGAGATAGTCTAGCAAAAACATTTACTTGGACAAATATTACTTTAATTTTACATTTCTACTTCGACCACACTACCGAATTCGCCACAGTCGTAATAAGAAAATTAATGTCCCGCTCTTAGTCATCAATATCAAAAAGTTACCATTTTAATTACATGCAGCCCTCGTTACCTTTGCTAAGGCAATTGTACTGCCATACAAGCATACGAAATGTACGTAATTTGTATTTGTGTGATTGTGACATGTGATATCAGCCAGCAAGTGAACACGATTTTTCTACGCTATTACATGCCAGCTTAACGCACGGTTGATTTTCACTTAACTTTTGCTACTTCTCACACTTGGACTGCTACTTGGGCTGGGTAACGTCTACTACGTTCAACTAAAAAAATGTCCAAAAATTAAATTCCAGCTGGGCTGGAGTAACAAAACAAACAAACAAACCATACACACAAGAGTGTGTGTATGTATATCTAACCTATAATTATTAAGTACCCAAACGGATGCTACCGGAAAAACGTTTCTCTGTCTTCTCTTGGTCTGCGTCTTGGTCTTGGGCCCGACGCATTATTTCATATGTAATAAAAAAGCACTTAATATAAACTGTCTGTGCCTGTGTGTTGTGTATACAAATTGCTCTTCTATGTGCTGCTCTTTAATGCATTGACAGTTTTTGTCAAATGTCAGTGGTGGGCTGTCAAATAGTGTTTTGGTGAGCGGCAAGCATGAAATTCTTCTCATTATTCACAAATATTTCGAAAGGAAGAAAATTCTACCTTTAATTTTATGAAAGTCATTAGCATTTTATGACTTCTTTTTTATTTGTTTCGCTTCAAGTGGAATGCACAAAAGAAGAATGAAAAATAATTAAAAATTCTCTCGAGCAAGAAATGCATTTCGGTTTGACAGCTTTACGATATTATTTCATAACGATTATTTTTTGTTTTTATTTTTTTAGCAAACGTTTTTAACGACTTCTAATGGCTTTATTGTTTGCATTTGAAATTAGTTTTTGGGGGAAAATTGAGGGACATGTCGTTTTTTCTTCTTATATAATTGTTAGTCAGGGAATCCTTGACGGAGGACAATGGCTTATTAACATGTGACTAATTGTCACTTGGCAGGGATGAGTAATGTGGAAATTGTGTTTTCAGCCATTATATGTGTATGTCAAAACAAATGTCCAACCGTACTCTTCCTATTTGCCATAATTTCATGAATCAAATATGAAATGTTTTCGCACCAAAAGTGTTGGCAACTCTACAGAACAAATTAAATTATAAAAAACTACTTATATGTACTTATCGAAACTGAAGAGTCTCTATTCAATTCTCTAGCAATTTCATAGTAATTTTCCACCAACACGCCCACTTTACTGCTACTTTGTAAGTATTGTTAATATTGTTTCCGAATCTCTTGCCAATGACATTTGAATGCTTTCTCAACCAATTCTTTGCGGGTCATTTAACCATAAAATACAAAACGTCAAATTATGTGGTGAAGACATTTCAAGACGCCTCTCCATCACAACTTTGTAATGAAACTATTACAAAAGACAACACCCACCAGCTATGCTGCTTCTTCACATCGAATAATTACAAAACGAACAATATACAATTTTCGAAAATTTAATAGACGCCCGCATAACTAATTATCAACTCCAAAATAAACTAAAGTACAGAGAAGCTTCTTCTGCTTTAACCATTTCTGTGATTTCTTTCTATGGACTATCTAGCACTAGACACAAATTCGACCAGTCATTCGGCTATGGTCATATTGTTAGCTCAACTACTATCATTATTATTATTATAGAAAAAAAAACTTATTTCCCATTCTTCCTCAAGTTGGGGGCTCTTTCAACACCCAAACGGCGTTTTGGAAGCGTTTTACTCCTCCGTTTTGTAACTACTTTGTTTGCTGCGCTCGCTGTTTTCTGCACTGTCATTATATTTAAAAGTATTTTTTCTTCCTTATATGACGCTGACGTTCAGAGATTAACGAACATAAATAAAATTTTGACGTTTCTACTAAACGGTAATTTGGTTGGTAAAAATATTTTACTTAAGTTTTTTGGTTACAAGATTTTCCTTTTTTTTTTTTTGTATTATTAAATAGCTTGCCAAAGCCATTAGCGAAGGTGCGATCATTAACTGTCATTATGAGTGATTTGTTTCCGTTTTTGGTGTAACTTTTAGTGAATTTTTAAACGCGGCTTGCATATGTTACATTTGATGTACATAGCACAGGAGCAAATGGAGTTCAAATGAACTATGTTCCCTATACAAAGGGTGTGATCATGAAATGTCAAAAATCTAAATTGAAATTGACAGTTTGGCAATGTAGAGGAAAATTTACAAAACATTTCCACAAATAAGGTAAAAAAACTGATGCAAAAAATACCTTTACGGTTATGTTGGTAGGTGATGTGAGGGATAACCTTTTTTTGTTTCAGAAAAAATAAAGAACCAGTAAAGGGGCCTCAAAAACAAAAGTGTATACAATATGATTGGATATTTCGAATTTCGAAATGGCAAATTGACAAACTGACAAACTGAGTTTTCCATGTAGGTATATCAAAGGTTATAGATAAAATGAATTAACCTGAACTTACTCGATGATTTCTATAGAAGACAGCGGTTCTTATCTACTCTGGGTCTATCAAAAAGCACAACACTGCACAATCAATAAATTTAAAATTTACGATTAGAGAAAAATTTTACAGAAATTTATGCAGCAAAAATGTTTTAACAGCTATCACGCCCCCCCGGGCCACCACCCAATGTTAGTGGGTGTTTGTAATGTATTTAGACTTCATTTGTGTGAGCGGGTTGGGTCAGACTGGCAAAAACGATAACGTAACTTTACGATATGTAAATTAAGTAAATTTTTGTGTGCAGGGAGGGGGCGAACAAACTTTTTGCCTTCGATTGCTAACCGAGGCACACAAAAAAAAAAGAGAGTTGAAGTCGTTGAGCAAAAAAAACACAGAAGTGGTCGTAGAATGATTAATGTACGCTGGCTTGAACTTTTAATGCCACAACTACGTAACCTAGACGAAATGAAAGGGTGTGAGAGTAGAGCTAAAATGGCGTCCAAATAATGTAAAAAAAGGAGAAAAACTAAAAGCAAAAAGTTTCGATTTTAAGCTTAGGGGCCAAAAAAAGAAACTACTAAATTGAAATTTGGCCAGCTGGAGGAGTACTCCAAAAAAAAAGGGTTGCCAAATGTGTGCGCACACAATTTGGAATGCTGCTCTGTAAAACAAAAAAGTTGAAAACAAAACTGACCAAAGTGAAAACTTTTTAATGCCGTTAATTTGTAGTAGATTAAAGTAGGGAAAAACAAAAACTAAGTGTTTTTCCATTTAAAGTACACGGTTTCTCCGGCAAATGTCACTTTGACAGTTCGGGCCCGAAAAATAACATTAAAAACTGGGTGACAGCTTTGCAGTTTAGCCACGGCCAACTGTCAAAACATTAGTGACAACTTTATTGACATTTTCCATGGCCTCCTTCTATTTCAAGCTAATCACAAGTATTTCTTCCATTCGATTGCAATGGAGAACATAAGCCATTTCCATTTTACTACATGGCCATAAATAAACTGTCAATTAATTGGTGTATGGACAACTGTAAAAATACACCCAAAGAAATAGAAAAAAATACAACAAAAATAGATTGTTTTTTCCTCAAACCGAATTCAAATTAAATACAAATTGTTATTTTATTAGCAAAGCTGCTGCTGTTGGGGTTTCTGCTTTTTTTTCCTTAACAGCATTTACCAAATCAATAAAAAGAAATGACAAACCAACTGAAGGCCCTGCCACCCCAAAGCGAAAAAAAAATTATACAAAAAACACTTTGTAAGCAACAGAAATTGCCGCTTTCCAGCTAAAAACAACAAGTTGAGTCTTCGGCATCATTTGGTACATTTTTAAGGGGGAGTGCAATGGACTAGAAGACACATTGAGAAATCTTTCATTCTACACACCACATAAATGATGATCGCCTCCATCGTCAGCCGGCATACCGAAATAAAAGACAAACACACAAAACGGCTGTTGGAACATTTTGTGTGCCATATTTGTAAGAACCTCAAATGCAGCATGCAAATACACACACAAGCACCATTCACGAGAAACAATATTGCTGGCGTGTGTTGAGTGAAGTGAAATCCCCGAAGTGATCATGATTGTACTGAAATAACAACAGTTCGTATTTGTATTGGCATAACAACATATTTGTTTTGTTTTTATTTTCTCTGGTTTTTTTTTTGTTGTATTTCTGTTGCAACAACATGCGATCTTACTATGGTTGTTAGTCGGTGAATGCTGTGCTGTTGCTTCTTCGTTTTTATATTATTTTTCTTATTATTTCAATGATCTTCAAGCTTAGCCTCCATACGAATATGGAAAAACTTACAGCATATGTATGCTGTAGGATCTCCTTTGTTGTTATTGTCTTCGACAAGCTTTGCATGTTGCAGCCAAATGTCACAACAACTACAATCAACAGCAGCAGCACACAACGCCCACCATACGCTCTCAAATGTACTTTTAATCTTAAGGTTTTAACAATTTTAATGACATGTTATGTATATTTTGATGTTTTTTTCTGTCGTATGTATTCTTTTTGGTAAAAGCTAAAAGTTATTTGGACAATTGTCGTTTGACGGTTTTAAAATGAAAAGAAAAATCATTTTCTTTTTTTATTACCACTGAAATTAGTGTTAGTTTCATGTAATGACATTTAATGATGCCAAGTTGTGGAAAATTTGGTAGAAAGTTGAAACAAATGACAGATTTGAGTTTTGAATTTACGTAATTATTTATGTCGTTAGGTAAATTTTTAAAAATATAATTTGATACTTTCTTTCGGTAAATTTTCAATTAAATTTCCATTAAAATTAAAGAGAATAAAAGTTTTCTTTTCCTACCAAACAATTGCCAAATAATGGTGAATATTGCTTAAAAATTCCTATATTGAATTTTGCAAAACCAAGTGCGGTTGTGTTCACTTTACTTGGTAAAATAATTACGGTAATCTACCAAATATTGATACTTTGCGCCAGAGTTGCTAAATTCTTGGGAATATTCCAATATTCAGTCGGGAAACTTTTAAAACCCAAAACAAAACCACAAGTTCTTTTGGATACTAAAGCAATGCAAAGCTTTATTGGAATTTTATGAGTGGCTTTTAATAATGAATTTGTTCATCAAATTGTTCATATTTAGGATTAACTTCCGGCACATGGCTTTGCTGGAATATATAAATTTAAACAAAAATGAAAATCGTTTGATCAGCAGTTTGTAAGAAATTATATATATTCCAGATCAGAATCACCTACTGAAGTATGGCGACATATAAGTCGACTTTGGCCAACTGAAACTTACTCCCGTGTTTTTTTTTTAACAAATTTATTTTATTTATTGGAAATTCTCTTGTGTTGTGAAATGCATGAAAAAGCATTTCATGTTTCAACATGCATTTTCGAAATTTGATTTAGTTACATTAAAATAATTGTTTCTAATTTGCATGGAATTAAGAACATAATTATTTGCATTTTGAATTGTCATTTAGTGACTGTACATTTAGTGACTGTACAACATTTTCATTTATCCAAATGTGAAAATTAAAAGCTTTTTTTTAAATATCTACATATGTACATAGTTTATGATATAAAATAATCTATTTACATAGTTACGTTTAATTACGCATTAGAATATCAATTGATATTAAATTCCATTTAAATGAGAAAACAATTCTTTTATTTACCCTTTTTACCTTGTAATTATTCCATTTACAAATGGCATTTTTATAAAATAATATCTGTAAAAAAAATTTGTTATTTGCCTGTAATTAAAGATATTCTATTATTCACAATTGTATTTCATTTAAATAAATACTTAAATCACAAAAGCGTAATTTAATATTTTTGTATTTTATTTTCCTTTTAAAGCGAATTAAGTATTTAAAATACTTCACAAACTGCACAAAAAGATATTTAATACTTTGCAGTCAGTCAATTATTGAAGTGTGAAAACCTGCCAAAACTCACACGCACACACATATGCTGACTTACATTAAAGCACTGCCTACAATCCCTCATGTTACGAACTTTCACCATTTCAAAATTTCAGCAAATTTTGCAATTAAACGAACCTAATTTTACACCAAGCACTAGACAAACATCCTGCTACACGTACACAGAAGAAGCACATGAACTTAAAAGTTTAAGTATTTTTACGGCATTGATCATGTAAAGCGTTTTACACTCAGGGTAGAAATGTTTTTTTTTTGTAAATATTTTCTTTGAATTCATTTTTTTTTTTTATTTTTAATAGAAATGAAAAATAGCGATAAGTACTTCCTAGTGTAGATGAGACTACACTTTTCTCATCTACACTGAATTCTGTAAATTGTAAAATATTTCTTTAAGTGTATAAAGAGCAATTGCCAGCGCCACATAACCTCAAACCCCTTTCCAAATTAACAAAAAAGCAAACTAAATTCTGTGCCGAGTATTTTAGCATTAGTTTGCTTTAGGGTCTCCACTCAAAACTCAACACCCTAAACCTCATTACTACCAACATAGCAGCAGCACACTTACACACACACATACATGTATGTATATAACATACATATATATACAAGTTGTACTTCCGCATCCTCTTGCAGTCACAGCCTGTGCTGTGCAATGCCGCATAGTTTCAGAGAAGTGATAAAACACTTCCAGCAAAAATAAAATGTAAAAACGACGAAAAAAAAACCGAAAAAGAAACGCAAATAACAAAAATTTAGAGAAAAGTTTTGGCTCAACAATTTTTGACTTTTAGCAGTGCGGCCAGCTGTTACTCTGGCAGCCCCCGTACTCGAAATGTGCGCGTGTGTCTGTGTGTTGTGTGCTAAATGTTGCATTAGTTCGATTTTCATTTCATTTGATGGCAAAAAATTTGCATAACTCCCCCCTATGCCTCGCTCTGGAGTGGTGCCGGCTTATGTGCGGGTGCTACGGTTTGTTTGTGTCGAGTGAGAGAGTGTGTGTGTGCGCTATTGAGTTGCAAAAAATTATGCAGCATTTTAATTAATATTTTGCGGTATGCTTTTGGCTGCTTTGGAGGCAAAATCCGACAGAATTGTGGCTCAAACTAGAAACTCATATACCAATACCCCATCTAGGCCAACTGATGATGTGAGCGGAATATTTTTTGGAAGCGAAAATATTGGGAAATAATTTCTCAACAACATTTGGACTTTTGGCAATCGCAGTGGTTTAGTTTAAAGTAATTTAAGTAGATTTCCCTTTAAATTCTTTAAAAACGAACAATTGCACTTTCCTCTTCGTACTTTATTCCTAAATTTTAATTGTCCACCATTATGTTTCAAATTAATTACCGTTCACTCCGGTCTAAGGAAATTTCTAAATCACAATCTCACGCTTTAACGCATGTGCCAAATCCAATTTACGTTAACAACACAACATTAAATTGTGAAGCCAAAAAATAAAAAGAAAAACATAATAACCCACACACAGAAAGTGCTAAGACCAGACCGAACGAACCGTCGGGAGATGTACAAAATTTGATATCGGCGTCGAAATAAAGACGAAGAAATTCCTTTGCTGCGGCAGATCGCAGGCGTGCGATAAGTCGTTGCTGCACTTTTTCGTTAGGAAATTTATTTTCATTTCCATTTTTCGTAGTAGATTAAATTGTGCTCCCAGCGAGTAGACGATTACTTAGAACCTAGAAGTAAAGATTACTATCTGCCGTAGGTTTTTCACTGCAACGAAATAACATGTAACCATGTTAATTCAATTTTTAGTTTAGTCAATCCTTGCTTTTATTGTAGGCAACTCTAATTACATGATAATAATACATTTTACAATTACTCCAGGAGTGTTAAATATTTATAAAATTACATAGACCACATACCAACACACACACACGCTCTCTTTCGCATGAAAAGCACGCAGTAGATGACATCAACTATTTATCATACCATTTGGTAAAGTCATGGCAGTAGAAGCTGTTCCAAGCCAAATATGTACTTAATCCGGTGCTTGTTAGGTTAGTTTTCTTTCTTTTTTTTTAAATACCTGAAAATTAACTCTAGTTACGCAGAACATCAACATCAGCCAACAGCCGGAGCTGACAAAGCAGCAGCTAAAAGCGTCCAATGTCAACGTAATAAATATAATTTCCTTAATGCTCATTAAAAGGCATTAAAGTGCTTAAAGTTGATTGCCACACTGCAACTACACTTTTTACAACTACTAATACCAGAAGTAGGTACACTGAGAAAAAGAAATGTGGTAAAAAAAAGTTTTTTAAATTTCAATTTAAAAAAAGAGTAACAAAACTTACTACAACCACAAAAATTAGCTAAAAAGAATAAAATGTATTTCAAAAAACAAACAAAAATTTTATAAAAAAAAATTTTTGTTTCAAATGTTTTAAAAAAATACAAGATGCATGTATACATATTGCAACCCCCTTGATCCCGTTATCATCGTTGACACTCCTTGGATTCCCTGTCAACCCACTTCGGACCCAACTCTAACTGTCACGTCCATATTATGTACTGCCATGCCCTCTCTCAAAATCAAAAAGGCCTGCTCAAGAATTTCTAGACATGCTTTCGGAGAGTATATATGTGGAATTGCTACCTCCTAGGTTCACTGGTGCCTGCAGGGGAGCATACTACAGGTAATCGGCAGATCCAAATTTTGAACTGCCACGCCCTCTTTTGGGGAATTCCAAAAACTCAGAAATTGCAGCTCTCAAAATTGACTAATACTTTTAGGATAGCCTACTTTACACAGTCCTTTTTAAACTATCACGCCCAAATTGTAAATTGCCACGCCCCCTTTGTAGAGAAATAAAAAATCCAACTCTCATAGAATATATATGTTCAATTGCTGCATCCTCGGTCCACAGGTGGCCGCAGGAGAGCATTTTACTTACATCTGCCACGCCCATTTTATTGAACAGCAACGCCTCCTTTATGAAAATCCAAAATCCGTCTCAAGCTTGCATAGGACTTATAATGTGCTCTCTCTACATCCACTGGTGGCTTCTGGAATCTGAGGACACACACCCGTACAAAACCCCCTATTGCAAATTGTTTCTCTCTGTGTAGAAATAAGTTTTGAATTTAATACCCTGCAATGTTGCGAAGCTACAAAAAGAAAGAAAAACAGACACGGAGCACAAAAAGGCAACAAACACTTGCGGCGAAGTGATGCCGTGTAAAAGCGGTGTTATTTTCATTATTTATGGCCAAAGTGTCAACACCGAAGTTGGCTGCTGTTCGTTAAAACCGACCGTGCACATTTTAAAACCTAAATTAAACATTTGCTACCCTCACTCACTCACTGGCGACGACATTTGCAGCAAACTGCACTTTAAAACGAAATAAATAAATTTCTAGCCAAAAATTCCAACTTAAAGTTTTATGCTTGAGAATTTGTCAAATGTGATTTTGGGCTTCTTTCGTTTCTCTTCCTCTTCATCAAATTTACCAATTTTCGTATAATTTCGGTGGTAGTAAAACTTAATGAAGCGTTAAGCCCGTATTCGCCTTCCTTTTTTGGCATTGTTTTTACGACTGTTCTGTGGATTTCCATGTGACTGCATTCTTCGGTAGTTATTATTGCTGTTGTCTTTTTCGTAGTTTACGCTTATTAATTTCTTCTCCGTGTTTTGACAGTTGATTTTCTTTTCTGGGGTTTTTTTTTCGTCTTTTCTGGGTAACTTGAAAAATATCAAAGACACGCCTTCGATTTCTTTTCGACTCGAAGCGACCTTTGCTCTTTTTTTTTTTCTTTATCAAAAACACTTATTTATTTGTGGGTAGCTTAATGGCTTTCGAAAATTCTATCGAAATTTGTCTATGTTCATCATTGCGGTAGCAATTAATTGCGATTTGTCAAATTTGACAGTTGCGCTTTGTTTTGTTGGTGGCTTACAAATAATTTGTTGGTTGAGTTCTTAGTTTGAACTTTTAAACTGACATCGCGATGATAAACGTGTGAAAATTAGTAGAAATTCTGTTTTTTTATGAAAATGTTTTCTACTTTCACACAAATTGTTTTCACAACTGTCAAGTTGACATTTGATCGATGATATGAAAGTGTTAAACGGATTTATTTGTAAAATAATAAAATAAAATATGGGTAATTTTTAAATATATTATTTTATTTTCTTGGTAAAGTGTACACAGTACAACACAAAAATTCTAGTTACACTTATTCACACAATTTTGCACAAAAATATGAAAATTACAGGGGAGCCTAAAATGGAATTTTTCCGGGCTTTAGTTTTTCGGTGTGGATTTCTCACTCCTTTGAAATTTACCATAGAAAATTTGTTCGACCTTTAAAGACTATTTTTAGTGGACTTTTAGGGTATTTCTGAAAAAAAATGGTACCAGATAGGTAGGAACTAACGGCCTTAAGTGTTTAAAGTGAAAAATGTATGAACATTGTAAAGAAGCCCAGCTGTTGGACATGATAACTGGTTTGTAGCTGTTGGACACTGGACCTGCCCACAGGTTGGACAAAAAACTTTTTAAAACTTATTTGCAACTTCAATTTTGAACTTTGTAGAGTGATCCAGGTGTCCAACAGGTGGACAGAAATTTTTGGTGATCGTTTCTTCGAATTTAAAAAACTTACAAAACATAATAGTTAGATATTGAACTTACCTTTCAATTGAGCTTTTAAGATCAGTAAAATTATGTTTAAAAAATAAGTTAAACCCTAAGCGAAAAAATGTCCAACGATTGGGCAGAGGGACCTAGGTCCGAATTCATTTTAAATGTGTATTTATGCATGATAATATTTCATTCACTGTAAACAAGTATTTCAAAATGTCGACACCCGCCTACTTTTATTTGCAGGGCTCTACAAGAATCTAGTACCTGAAACTTTTAATTTTATACGAATTTGAGTTTTGTCATACAGTGTAATCTAATAACTCGTTTGAATATTTGAAAAATTGCACATTTAACTTTAAGTCGAAAAAACAATTTTTTCCCCAAATTTGTCATTCTAGGGCAGTAAAACTGGCT
Organism: Heteromyza rotundicornis; assembly: GCA_951394025.1. Lineage (NCBI taxonomy): Eukaryota > Metazoa > Arthropoda > Insecta > Diptera > Heleomyzidae > Heteromyza > Heteromyza rotundicornis. Next base: position 70,147,474 of record OX596010.1, on the reverse strand, counting down.
TATAAACATTTGCCATTTTCGTGTGTTTATAATTGTGTTCACTGACAACGGCACAAAAAAACAAAAAACAAAAATAATTGTCGTACTGCAATTTAGCAACCTATAAATGGGCTTTTTTTTTTTGTTCTGGGTCCATGCCAGAATATTCACTAAATTAATAAAAATAAATCTTTAACGTTTATTTATTTATTTTTTCCTTTATATTTGCACGCATTTTATATATGTAAATATACCAAAAATTTACATAAATATGCACACAATAAAATTGAACAAATGCATTTTATTTCTCGCTCTGCTCCCCTGGCCCAATTCAGTTGAAAAAAAAAATGAAAAAAACAACTGCAAATAGTTGTAGAAAAAATAGTCCTTTTATGTATTTATTTACCATAAATATAATATATGCGAACACAAATGGCAACACTGCTGCTGCTGCATGCATCCAGTGCTGCCAAAACAATGCAGCAAAAATATTGCACAATTCCATTGCAAACAGTGAAGACTCGGTTGTTGTTGTTTTTGTTTTTGTTATTTTTCATTTTTTTTTTTTTTGTTCGCTGCTGTTATTTGTTGTTTGTGTATTTATATTTATATTTGTTGTTGCTTTTGTTGTGTTTGAAAAATTTACTGAATTGAGATATTGATACACTCTGGAGTGTAATAAAAGTTGATAGATGTTGTGGGGATATGCGGATGTATGTGTGCTCCCTTACTGGTTCGCTTGCCAGCTTCCATACCGTACATACTAGTGCATTTGGGGGTTTGGTCGAACCGTTAGAATTTGTTTTTTTTTGCAGAGAATTTAAATGAAATTGATTTGAGCGCGAAATACAAATTTTCAACAATTTTAGAAAAAATTTTAATGGAACAAATTGGTTTAAAAATTAAAGTATTAATTTGAGGAATTTTTCAGGGGAAATATTTTGTGAAACTATTTTGTGCAAATTAATCCGTTGAGTATTTGGGATTATTTGAAAAATTGAATTTAACATTTTCAAATAGATAGGAAGTTTGTAACCCATACCAAACGGGTGTCAAGTCAAGTGCATGAAATAAAACAGTTAGTTAGTACTAAATACATAAATCATACCCAACCAAATAAAACTGAATTACATTAAAATATAAAAACCAATTAGAAATACCAAAAGTATTTCGAATTTCCCTCCCATTGACGATGCCAACTCGATTTCTCGACATCGCTCTCTCCACCCAATTACAATTGTCACAGTCGAATGCCAAATGCAATTCCATTTCTTTGGCCCGTCATAATCCACAAAATATTTCCAAATTAAACTGACATTTTGGGGTGAACCATAACCATTACGGAAAGGAGGGCAAGCAGGGCGTTTACACAGACCAGTGGTCCAACGAAAGCAATCAGCAAATAAAATGCCAAATCAAATGTAGTAAAAATAAAAATAAACAAAAAGGAAATAGAAATGCCATAACATACAAGAAGTATAAAAGAGATTTAAAATCTATATAAAAGGAATGCACACACAAAAAATAAGAGCATAAAGGAAATGGTACTTCGGCACAGAACAACAACTGCAGCCACAGCAGCGAAAGAAAGACAGATAAACGTACAAAATATTACAGCAATTGAACTGAAATACTCTACTTTTCTAATGCCGCACTGCAGTCTACGAAAATGCAAAAAATAAAAAAAACATACTCTATATATAATGATGACAATCCAAGCAAAAGCGCCATACGACTTGATGCTGGAGTAAAATATTTTTATAGCACTTATGACAGAAGAGTAGTAGTAGTAGTAGAATATATATATATAAAAAAATAGTAGTAGAAACTAGTGCCAACAATAAAAATAGTAAAGAAATCAAGCAGAAGGGAAAAAAACTTTTCAAAAAAAATGCAAGTAGGAACTTATATAAAAAAGTACCTTGTAAAATATAATAATAAAAAAAAAACCAACCGACTTTGTGTGGAAGGACCTTTGACTTGCATTGCTGACCACTTGAAAATTTCTACTCACTTTGACAAAAAATGTGAGTTCTCTTGAGAAACGACGACAGCTTCAATTGCGACTACCGACGTCCACAAGTTTTGCGTGCAAACGATTTGGTCATAATTATTTCATATTTTATAGTAAGTACACAAGGAACAAGGCGCACTCACTTAATACTTGTCTTTATAAGCTTCGTGCGCTTGGATTTTTGTCAATTGCATTAATGCGATATCCTTTGTCGTATTCAATTTATTAAATTTATACTCTTAATGCAAACTACTCAGTTCGGTTGGCTGCTCGAAAAATTTACATTTTGTTTGTAGGATTTGCAGGATTGCATTTTCCATTTGCCAAAAAATATTTCCATTCCTTTATACTTCAATTCAACATAGTATTAGTGAGTGAGTAGCCCTAATTGAGTGCGAGTTCTCGGTATTAACTGTTGTTTCCTATTTAAAAGTATTTAAATCATAAAATTATTAGATTGGATTGTAGATGATTATTTAGAAAATGTATATATGTGAATTATGAAAATGACTTAATTAAGTGACAATTAAAGGCAATTTCTGATTTGTGTTATTAAAGTGGTTGATTTTTGTGGGAAATTTACTCAATTGTCAGGCTGCATTTTCAATTATAAACGCTGATTGGATTTTCGGTAAATTTTAATTGAAATTTTAAATAATAATCCTTTTATGATAATGGACAAAAGATGGATGAAACAAATAAAAAAGTTTTGTTTATTGACTTTTGTGAACTATTCAAATTGTGAAGTAATATTAAGTGTTGTCAAAATATAAATTGTCAGTCCTAGCCAGAAAGGTTTAGTAATTAACATGTAAACATACGTAGAGTGAGTGCATATCCTTGTGTTACAATGCAATTTCACTGAGCATTTAATACGGTGTATGTATCTACCTGTTGTTGATTGTACAAATTCGTACAAATTTAGCACAAAATTTCACATTTCCATCATCTAAAAATGTCTCTTCTTTACATAATGCCAATAATCATTTCAATTTGAAATAAATAAAATACTAAAAGCCTCTTTTTTCTTCTTTCATTCCAGGTATGTTTCATTCCATAGCGATCAATCGCTTTTAAAGTTATCAAGTGGTAAGATCAAAAAATACCCAAAATACCCCCGAAGACGAAATAGAGTTTCCTGCTGCTGACCTATAATGAACTCAAAATCCAACTTTAAACCAATCCAATCAAATCTGAACTAAAATTTCCCTTGTATACCACAAAACTTCAATTCAGACTATCAAATTCAATTCCCATTGTTCAATTCCAATGCAACCGTTTTTCTCTTCGCCTTGATTAGATTCGTTTGACTTGCTTTGAGAGAGAAAAAAATGAATCCTTACTATAATCACTATTATAGTAGACAACTGTCAGCTGATCCAGGCTCTTATTCAACCACTGACAACTACAATCCCAATTTGGTAAACGTCACACATGCCTCCCAGGCGTTGAATTAACACTTTTCTCTAATAAATACAGAATACAGAGGAGAATAGCTTTATAATTTAATACGTTTACACGCGCACGCACATGAACACGTACACGAGCAATCACACACACACACACACAGGCTCCGACTCAGTCTCCGTCTCAATCTCCGTGTCCGTTACCGTCACAGCCAGTCAGACATGTACAAATCATAATCAAGTGTTTATGTGCATTTGTGTGATGAAGCCTTGGGGCCGCAACAAAAAAAAATATAGAAACGAAGAATGTCGTCAATTTTGGTAATCCTTCGTAAAAGAGAAAGAGGAAAAAAATGGAATCGGAAAAAAAATAAAAAATAAATATGAAAAGGGCAAAAACGGAAGTTGCTGGTATTATGGATTTTGTGTAGATTGTCAATTATTTGACAACCCCTCGTTCGTGTTGTATTTGGATCAAAAGAATAAGTCCGGAAGAAGGCAAAGAAATTAGATTGATGGTGGGGGGGGGGGGCTGTTAACAGGAGGAGCTGGTGAATGGAAAGTGCAATTGAATGTCTATTGTTGTGACACTGGACGTTCGTAGGATTTATACAACGAAAACGTTTTGACAAGTGTGAGAAAAATGAACGTAACAGGGTTGTTACATTGCCAGCGGGAGGGTTAAAATCGCAGTAATTTGAAGAAGTTGTGTATTAAGGAAAGGTTTTCTATTTTTAGATCGCACAATTTTAAATTCATACATTTTATAAAGTTAAGCGCTGAGTAGCCCTCTCATACACAGGGTTGTTATTGTCAAATGTGTCTTCCTTGATTTTACCAGCACTAATACATACACACAGTGTCTATGATGGCAACTTTTAACATGCGAATTTCAAAATGTAACTGTCAAAGTACATTTAACAACCACAAAAACAAGCAACAGTAAAATTCAAAATAATTAATTCTACGCTTTATGGAAAATTTACATATGGAAAGCATTTTGCGGTTAGCTGTCACTGTTGTGTTCTTTTTTTTCTGTAATCTGTAGCAGTCAAATCAACTCAAACACATGGCATAATTTGTCAAGTACAGTGAAATGATAGCCTTGCACAATGAAACGTGAATAACAACGATTTAATGTTAACATTTAACAAAATTTTTTAATTGTCTAGTATTGCCAGTGGTAATGTAATCACAATCAAGACAAAATTACCACGTTCATAGTTAAAACTAACATGTCCATAGTTAAAACTACCATGTTCATAGTAAACTTTACCAAGTCCATAGTAAACTTTACCACAAACATGTAAGGGGATTTTCTTATTTAATTCAATTCTGACCAATAATGAAACCCTATTTAAGCAGATGATCATGATGGTGCTGCACTAATAAACCCACAAAGAGAACATTTCGCACAAAGAACGCTCATAGAAGACAACTTTTCGAACAAAAGGAAAGAAAAAGCATTTTCAAATTGATTTTTCGCACACACAGAAAAAATATATAGATGGAAATTATTATTTTATCCTTGCAGCATTTTTTGGCTTATTTTTTTTTTCTACTGCCTTCGGGTTGTATGCTCGTTTCTTCACTCTGGCAGACATCGTCATACACCATCACCCGCTCCGCATTCATTTGGTAAATTTTTCTTCTTAAGAAATATTTGCTGCGTTTCGAATTGAAATACAATAAAAATCGATTTTCAACCTTAGCGCAGGAAAGATGATAGCAGCTTTTGGTACAACAACAACAACAACGACTACTACAACCGACTACACATACAGGAAAGGCACCAGCGAACACCATCAAACGCATCTCGCACGAAATATTACCAGCAATGAATAGCAGTTATTTAGCTGGAATTTATACTTATTTATTATATTTGATGAAATTTCGCTTGGCAAACGCCAAACGCCCTCCATAACTTACACATTTCTGCTGCTGCTCCTTCGAATTGCTCTCCTTATACGACAGTGAGCTTATTTTTTTTCCCTTATACGATACCGATTTGGTTCCTTGGCGCTTTTAAAAGTGCTCATATGTTATCATATGTTTGTATACGTACACATATGTATGTGTATCTGAGGCATTTATTTTTGGGTTTGAGGAATTATATTGGTATATCGTGGCATACTTTTTCCACACACACGCTACCCACCCTCCACATCGACCAATTTCATTTTCTTAGACTTGGTCGTCGTGTTTCGTTTCGTTTCGTATTCTTACGTTTTCAATTTGTTCGCTTTAATAATTCACAATTCAATAAATGATACCAAATAGAAATTGTCCAAATAATATCAGACGTAATGTGGATGTGAATGTGTTGTGTGTGTGTGTGTGTGTGTGTGTGTGCTACGTACATGTACGAATGCGTGCATGGAAGTCTGATTGTCCGGAGTTGCTTGAGGATTTGTTAGTTGTTCGTTTTTGCGGGGGCGTTGGCTATGGACTAGCATTTTCATTGACGAAGAATTAAGTTAAGCGACTTTTATGTCAATACACAATGCTTTCTCTCCTTCTCTCTCTCGCCCTCACTGTAATATTCTAAGGAAATTGATGAAAATTAATTTGTAATTTAGTTGTTGTTGTTGTTGTTATTGTTGTTTGTACATACATACATACATCTGTGTAGTATCCTTGGTAAGATTCTTCTACCGAAATATGCTCAAGGGTGGCACTTCCAATTTGCTTGTTGGCTTGTTCTATTGAGTACAGCTTAAGGCACTGCTGACAGCACAAATTATGAGCAAATAAATTTCTTATTTTAAGTAGTTTTTGCATAAGTTATTTGCATTGCTTATGTAAAAGGCCAATATATTAAATATTTATGCACCAAAGATATATCATTACTTTGAAGGAAGCAGCCAAATAGTTAATTGGTAAATATGTATGGAATAGAAAGAAAAGGTTTATTCAAGGGTTGGGTGCATCAAATACAATGTGAAGCAATTACAAATTATCACTTGTTTGTTCTGTCTATATGTAAGTACTTAATAAATGCTATTGCAATTTAAAGTAAACACTAAATATAAAAAAGTGTATTTTGTTGAAATATAATAATACGGAAGTGGGAAGCAGCAATTAACGTCCTTCAATAATAAACCAAGTAAGCAATTAGTTCTATTCATTAGAGTGAAAGTACCCTACTATTGGGCATGGCGTTAGGCCAAAGCTGACCACAAAATCATTAATTCGTTGAAAGTGAACCAGCATTTTTTTATTAAGTAAACTCCAAAGTTTTAAAGAAATTAATATGAAAATATTTTATTTCTTCCATTTTTATGCAATTGTAAAAATGAAAATAAACTAAAAGTTAGACAAAATTTCATGTCTATATGGGTTTTTTTGGACATTTTTTTTTATTATTTTACTACAGAAATCTATATATATAAAAAAAGGTGTGTATGTTTGGGACCAGTAGACGCGGAAACTACTGCACAGATTCTCACCAAAATTTATATATGTGTTCTATGGGTCGTGAGTCATGTTGTGGGATAGGTTTCGACACGCCCACTTTTCTCTCCCATTTTCGCAGAAACTTTTTTTTTATAGCAAATACCACAGATCAACAATTAACTTGGTTGTTGCTCATCTGAGATATGTTTGCTAAAGGCTGCGATTCCACCCACCACATAATTTCTCCCCACCCAAACAATGTTACCATATCTGCGGGTTTCAACTTCGGTGAAATTTACACCTTTCGGTATCAGGGAAAAAATTTGCTTATGGGATAAGTTTAGCAATGCAACTGTAAAGGTTTTTTAGGCCCAGCAAAGCGGGTCGAGCCCAGCTAGTAGTTAAGAACCGAATACCTTAAATTTTTTTACTAAATCAATGGACTACTTGCAAATCAGTTTTCTTCTTGTGTCAACGAACGATCGATTGACATTGCCCACCTATGCGTATGAGTAACATATCGTGAGAAGTTACTAAATCTAAATAATTGAGATAATTGCTTTCAAAGAATGAAATGAATATAAAAATTCAAAAATCATCTCAGTCTTAAAATTATTTGGAAACTTAGCACTATCAACCGAAAGAGACCCCATTGAATCGCACAGTTCTGGCCGGTATTTACAAAACATTTCTCGTATAAGTAAATTAATGTATGCACTTAAGTGTATTTGCTTCTGATGTATTGCACATTTTTTGGATGAGAAACTATTGAGTGTATTCTAGATAGTCCTGATCTGAGTTTTGTGGCTCAGTTTGTAATACATTTGAACTGGTGGGTGCAAGAATCTAAAGTCCATTTTGCTTTTGTGTTTTTTGAATGGCAGCTAGAAAAATGGCCAGACATTGGTACATTATTTTATGCCCTACTTTCAAAGTGTATAAGAGTAGCTAAGAGTTTAATTATGTGCGACGATGTAATCATAATCTCTATTGTTATAAGTCGATTTTGTGTAAGCAAATTTTAAAATTACATCAGAATGGATTAGTATTGAAGAGTATTCAAGTATTAATTAAATTGTTCAAGTCTTTTCAATTTCCAGCATTTAATTAATTGACAACAAACATTCCATGGCATTCGTGTGGTAGCCACTTTGTATGAAATTAGTTTCTACTCAGCATACACACACACACACACACACACACACACAAAAACTATCAATTTGTTTATCATTACTAACAAATTGATTTGTCAACAGTGGAAAGCAATTAGTCAGTCAAAAAACCTCAACAGAAATTCAGCCAAAAAAAAACAAAGCAATACTAAACACCAAATTGACCGCAGCTGTCAATTAAAAATCATTTCACGCTAATTGCAAAAACGCTCATTTACTACGAAAAATAGTCAGGCAACGAGAGTGTGCTGTGCTACCAAATAGTAGGTATTTAAAAACACATTTGCACGCGCTAATACACACACACACACTCACACAGGCCAATTGACCAATGAACAATGAACACTTTCCAACTCAATTCAAAAATCAACCAGACAATAATGCGTTTTTAATGCGAGAAGCGAGCACCGAGCAGCGAGCAGCGCACTCAACACTTTACGCAATGTAATTACAATTTACAAAATAATACTTTTTTTCCAAAATAATAGGCAGCAGCATTGTGGCAGTTGTAAAAATATACTTACCACTAAAATGTAGTGAAATATGAACTGTGCAACTGTGAATACGAAGAGTCTTCTCGCTCTCGCTGCACACACTGGCATCCGTATGGCAACCGAAATGCTATTAAAATTAATATTAATGACTTAAATGCGGCTAAACGAGTTGAAGCTTAGCTATATTTCGAACTCACTACAGCTTAGCGCACAAAAGCTTAATTATGAAAGTAGCAAAGCAGCCCACAAGTACCATTCGCTGGTAATAATAAATGGTACAGACACTACAGTGCGTATTTTTTTTTTCTTCAGTTTAATTTTTTTTTTTCCAGTTTTTACTTTCGGCAGCTCTCAGTGGCATATGAACAACGAGCGTTTCGAATCACATTAGTGCTGCTTAATTTATATACAAAAAGTAGTCAATTTGGTTGTTCTTTAAAGAAATAATGACAAAAAGAATTGTTCATCCTCAAAAGAGCTGAAGTGAATGGCTTACAAAAGACAACCGCCGGAATTTCTTGAATTGGTAGACGACGAGTTGCTGGTTTTCTTCTTCGGGTTAAAGGCCCGCGCCGCCCTTTTTGTCTCGATTGGACAAGACAATAGCCGCAACCCAGAGTCTGGCAATTCAATTAGAAAGTATTCTTAAGTAATTTGCCAGTCATAATAAGAGCCAGAAGAAGACAAAGTTTGTTGCCGCTTTTTTCGGTAATTAATCATCATTACTTTTTGGGATTTTAAGTGGGATTTACTTGCCGCTTGCAGGCACTTCTTTAGTAACGATTTTTCGGTTAGTAGTTATGAGAATGGGGGAGGTCCAAGTCCAGGAAGAGATAGCAACACCCCCCTTTCCTTTCCCGCTCTGTGTGTGTGTGTGTAGGTCTATATGCTGTTTATCTGTCTGCATTTGACGTTTAGAATTACAGCACTGATAATGGCAAGATGATGCGGCTTGTATGATTTGCCGTCGTGTGTACCCCTGCCTCCATTTGTGTCTAACAAACTTATTTATCATTTCATCAATCAAAAAAAATATTTAACTTACTCACCCATACCACAGTAGAGCTGTGCAGAACAAACTTTGCTTTTTCTTCCTTCTCTGGGTGCTTCCTTGGCTAAACTGCTTTTCATCATTTAATTTTGAGGCTTTGCCACTAAAGTCCTTCAAAGTGCCATCAATCGTTTTGGCCAAGTGGATTCATTTATCTTTAACAAATACTTATAACAACAGAAATTTAGGCATTGCACTTGGCATGGGGCTCTCTCTCTGTGTGGTGTGTGTGTGTGTGTGTGTGTGTGTGTGAGAAGAAAATCGAGATGAGACATTTGCCGAGTGTGCTGTCATTTTAATAACGGACTCTTCGTAATTTTCTGACAGTTCCAAGTGTATGTGGTCAAGTGAGCAGTAGCCGCACACCACAAAAAATAAAAATAAAATATTCGCAAAAGTTAAGTTCTGTGGTGGCCTTATCGAAATCCACTTGCCTTATCCTTGACAAACATCTTATCAATTATATGCGGCCTGTCATTTGTGTTTGCCCAAGCACTAACATTTCACTTTCGGGTGTTCGTGTGTGTGTGTGTGTGTGTCTGTGTGTGTTTGGCTGGCTCATAAATCTCATAAATGTCCGTCATATTTAATTTTTTTTCTCCTTAGCTTTTATGTAAGTTTTTGTTGTTGTTGTAATAGATTTTGGTTTTTCTATTATATTTGGCTGGCAAAAGGTACTAGCCATTTCCTTTGTTTAGTTGTGATGCGGTTTGAGTTATGACTTAAGCTGACATTTCATTAGTGCGCATTATGTAGGATATGCTAGTGTGGACGCATCAATTTTTTTCTTCTCCTACATGTTTCTTCTTCTTCTTTTTTGTTTTATTTTTGTTAGAGTGGCCTTGTTGCTTTATGGCTTGGAACTGTCAAAAACAATGTTTCCGTAGAGCATAACTTTTGTGATTGAATTGTTTTATTTTTGGGGGAATGGGAGGAGGGTAATTTTGATAAATTTGCCACCAAAAGTTTGTGCATAGATTTTCCAAGTTATTAGACTAAATTTTGAGATATTTGGAGGTGGTGCTGTGGCTTTTTACACAAGCTTGGTGCATGAAGCTACTAACTCTCAGGCACTTACAAGTTCAATGTAAAGCCTGTATGCCAAAGTGAAATCTTTTCAACTTCCTTAACCATTTTTCCATTTCATTGTCAATCACAAAATGTCAGTCACTCACCATTCTATGCATTTTGTGTGTTCCCATAACAACATAAAGATCCAAATTTTAATTGGAAACTTCATCAAAATATTTACCATTCAAACAAAACTAACTCTCGATATTATATCATAGGCATAAAGTATAAAGATCAACATCAATTTGCATTATATGAACTCTCAGTCAAATTCCAATTTCACATAATAATAATTTCATAGCCAAAATGCATGTTCACACCTGTATTTATTTATTAGGCTTATGTAAGTCGAAAGCATATCTTAATGTCACGCAAACAAGCTATCAAATAAACAAATCAACTATTAATTTAAGGCATATAAATTGTATGTTGAACGGACTTTTAATTTGGGGTGTTTTCGAATTTTCAAAAGCAACATTTTTCCCAATCAAAATTCATGCACACAACATTCATTAAATTTCCATACAAGCAAGTGAGGGGGGGGGGGGTGGGGGAATGCATTTTTTGGTAAGGCTAGGAAATTTAAATTTTATCACCTCGTTTGAAATGGTTTTTACAAAGCAAAACGCCAAACAAACAAACCGAAATGCAGGCAACTAAACAAGCTTGGCAAACTGTCAAAAACATGACAGCTGACAGCATCTTCCGAAGAGACACATTCGCCCGAAGGCAGCCGTGAATAGATAAAGCCTAATTAAATTGAACAATACAACGTTTTCAACGAAAGATTAAGCATTTAACGTGAACCATGACGGCCAGAGTGAGACTTGAGGAAAGAAAGCAAGATGGAAGAAAAATGTTGAAGAAATGCATTTCAATGGGCTGGTGGCTTGTGGCTGACTTGCATAAGCAATGCCAAGCCATTTTAGCATAACAAAAGGTGACATTTTTGTTACTTGTTTGTTGTTGTTTGTAGGAGCATCGATCATCAAATTGACATTTAAAATAATTTTCCTGTTTTCGGCTTTCTGTTTTGGTTGCAATGAAAAGAAATCGTTCCGTTAACACTTTCGTTACGAAAGCTTTGGATTTTTCGAATGCGATAAGGAATGTGACAAATTTTCAAATTCATGTATACATTTTTCCGTTTTAATTTTTTCCACCAACTAATCAACATAATTTGCAACACGGCGCCGTCAGTCGGGCGAAATTTGTTGGAAATTGCATTTTAAAAATGCATTAAATGTGCAACAGCAAGAAACAACAATAACCTCATCAAGACCATGAAGCAGCAGTAGCGACCATAATTGTCTTCATAATTTTTTTCTGTTGCCTTCAGGCCTTTGAAGAGTTTTTTAAGGCCACACTACACACACACACACACACACTCGCTGGACTTTTGCATTTCTTCATTTAAATCTTGAGTTTTTTTCATGCACGCTTTTTCCGCTTCTTCTTCTTCTTCTTGCTTTATCTCATTTGCCGTAGCTTTCTGTAACTGGCATAATTGATTAGATTTCATATTTTATAGCATTCGGGAAGCAACCAGAAATATATAAAAAAACCAGGGAAAATACAAGCTGGCAACTGTGCACATGAAAAAGCGCAAATAAAACTATGACCAAGCACAAAATCCTGCTGGCAAATGACAGTGCTGACCTCTCTCATGGCAGCGCGAAATTGCAAAAACCAAAAACAACACCAACAACAAGAAAAAAAACTGGCATATGACAGTTGAAAACAAAAGCTTGAGCGGTAACAAACAAAAAAAACAAACAACAACAGCATTAAACCTTTTTAGCCAAACAAAAAACAATAATAACGAAAAAAAAAAAACCAACCGAAACGCGCTCTCGCGGTTAACCGCAAAAATAATTTCAAATTGAATTATGGCGCGCAAAAATTTCACTGAAAATTTCATAACTCGCCATGTACCCCCAGCGCTCGCAGCGCTCGCAGCAACTGTAATCAAATTTTAAACTAAAATAAAAAGGATTCTGTTTGGCGGTGCCGAACAGTTGCAGTTAATGCCATTAAAATGATATTTGGCTTGCGGACAGGGCTGGAGATGGTGTAGGGTGTAGGGTGTAGGCATGCAGTGCGCGGAAGATGGAAATAATTGTCAAGTGCTGCCAAATTGTTTGTTGCCCTGACATTTGCATTGTTTTGTCATTAGTGCGGTACACTAAAAATGATTTTGTTTTCAAGTTTTTCCAGCCGTTGTAATCCTTGTTTGTGTATTTTCAGTGTTTTTGTTGTTTGTTTGCCTTGTTGAAACTGTCCGAAATGCGAAATGAACATTTAATGTTAAGTGATAAAGAATTAAGTGGAATTTGTTTGACCGAAGTGGAACTTAAAAATACTCATCAAAAATTTTATAAATTCACTTTGGAAGCACTTCAGTTCTTGACCCCTAATACTTTCATGTAGAGCAAAAGCTTAGCTAAACTGTATACAAAAAATAACTGCCCACAATGGCGAATTCCAAAGAATCTTCCGACAAAAGGCAATTAGGAAACCAAAATGAAGCAATTTTTTCGCAAAAATTACAGTGGCTCAATCAGGGGCTTAGAATAAGAAAGAATTGACTTTAGCAGAAACGCCAGCAACTATACAGAAAAAGGCACTGCGTAGGCTAAGGTTTCACTCGTCAGTAGCTGCCGCAAGCTACCGTCTACAGTTGCAATGGTTTTTTTACTTTTTTTCGTATTTCTTCTTGGCATAAACCTTGTTTATTTCTTTAAGGAACACGGCAGCAAATAATGAGTTTCAGGGGCACAAAACCAAATGCAATGAAAGACAAGACAATAAGCAGGCCAACGTTTGGAATTAAGTTGGGAATTTGCGATGGTATTGAGATGCATATTTGATACTAAACTTTAAGGCTCGTATGTTTCGAAGCTTGTCGCAATGATTCCTTTTCTGCTGGAGACAGTGATTGTGCTCAAGTAACTTTCAAGCGACTGATACAGTGTATATAATTCTAATTAACCTGTAAGCTACATTTTTGTTTTACTTAACTGTGAAAATGTTCTATAAGAATGAGAACAAGAAACCACGAAATTTTTTTCCAATTTTTTTTACAAAATTTTTACCTTTTCCCAATTTGATTTCCAATTTTTATTTTTTGTTTGCTGGGTTATGCCATACCGATCCGAATTGGAGGCAAGACAACTCCTTAGCAGCGCTGGTCTTGTGTATGCAATTTAATAAGTACAACAATAATAATAAACAAACGGCAACTCTTTTGTGCCAACAATGCGATGGTACCAGCGTTCGGTTGTTGCTTCTTCATTTCATTTAAAAATGTGAATTTTTCCCTTTTGTATGTATTGTGGCCGCAAGCCGGACACACGCTTAAACACAAGATTAAGTCACAAGTAAAATTAAAAATAAAAAAAGAAGGGTTAACAAAAAAATATAGCAAACCACAAGCCAAAGAGGAGTCGTCGAATTGGCGGTGTCTGCGTAGCCCAAATTGTATGCACACACGCCGAAGACAAGCCCTTGGAGACGGGAAATTAAACTGAAGAAATATCATCCAACGAAGAGTAACCACCGCATACGGCTTATCATTTTTGTTGCTTTTTTTTTGTATTTTTTTTTGTATTTTTTTTCTTGTAAATTTTCGCGTGGGGGTTTTTTCCTGTCCATGCAACGTACGCCGTCGAATGTTGCATGCGGTTGCTTCACTTAAATTTATCGTGTGTATGTTGGCGGTAATGCAGCGTGCAGCGTGCACCTCCAACTTCAACTTCAACTGAAGCTCCTCCATTGTGCGCCGTGTGTGCAGCAGCGTGCAGTACATGCAAATTCTTCTTGATTCCGTACAATTCTTTTTAATGAATGCGATTACAGCCTTGTTATTATTGTATTATGTTTGCTAATTTAACATACAATTCGCTTTTATGACAGTAGGCAACATTATTTATGTGTCTTTTATGAGTTAAATGGAGTTTAAAAGATATTTGGAGGCGGCTTTCAAATGGAAAGTTGGAAAGTACAGACAAAGCGTAGTGATGGTTGGTTTGTTTTTTTTTTATTATACGAATGAGTGGTGAAAGTTATTTGGAAGACTTCCTGTATGAGAATCAAAGTAATTCTAGTAAAATTTTTTGATTCTCTGATAAACACGAACGTGATTTCACTTGGTGACCGATGGGGAGCTTGCATAGCTGTTTATGCTATAACGTTCATAGCACATGTTTTCTCAACTCCTTCGCGCCATTATCTAATTTATATTACAATCATTGCCTTCCCGCCGATAATATTTCCATTATAAAATGCAAATTTTGCCAACTTCCACTTCGTATCCAAACTAGACAATCTAAACTGACCCAGGCCCGCACACATTAGGTCTAATTTAAATTGAAGGAAGCACTCTATCGTCTGCTTGCCATGTGAGCGTACCTACACTCAGAAATACTTTTGAGAGAAATCATTTTTTTTTTTTGTTCTTCAAACTTTTTTTACAAATCTTCTTCTATGCCCAGACAAATAGACGAGAGCCTTGAGACTGCACAACCAGAGGTCGAGAGTCCTTATGACAACAAGGCCATAAAAAGATACCAAACCTAAGCCATCTTTGCTTCTCTAAGACGGTATGAAGTCTTATAGAAAATTTTCTTTCTTTGCATGTAGTTAACACACACCCTACTCACCACTGTACTACTTTACTATATGCCACTTCTTCTAAAGGGTATTTTTTCAATTTCATCTTCAAGTGCTGCTCACCACTTGACTCAAGTCTTGAGCGCGTATTTATATATTTTCCCATTTCTTTTCATTTTCTATTTTTTTTTTTTAATTTTTTTTTTTTTGTTGGTTTGCCATTCATTTTGTACTCCATTCCACCGACCGACAATAACAAATGTGAAGTTTGCATTGCCATTCACGGCACAACTAGTACGTCATGTCGTTCATACGCCCGCACTTTGTACGCCGTTGTACGCTGGAGAGTGCCTACTTCCTCAACTAAACCGCCTACAAATCTTCTACTACATTTGCAAATGCTTCCTGCCACCGCTGTTGGTTGCCTTCTGCCAACTCATTCACTGCGAAATGGGCCTCCACTCATTTTCGTACCACTACTATTATAAACTAAATACTTCCCGGCCTGTACGAAATTTATAATGATTCGGCGTAGGTCGTTCGTATGCCGTCGTCGGCAGTTCCTTACTTCTACCGCATATCCGCATCAGGATCAGCACACTTAAGTGGGCATTAGTTCCATTATTTCGTTGGGTTTAGTTTGTTCTGGTTTCTCCACTCATTTGCACTTTTAAACGATCCGGTTTTTTTTCCTTTTTGTTGTTGTTTTGTTTGGCCTGATTTTTGCAATTGCGATTTCTTTTAATTTTCCCTAATTAATTGCTTAAGTTTGCGATTAGCACTGAAGATATCATTGTTCATTAAGTTTGTGGTGCAATCGTTTGGGCATACAAATGCAAATTATCGCGGAGGAAGCTGCTGTGCAGAGTGGGCACTTAAGTACGATTTTTTTCGTTTTGCTTTGTATTTCATGCATAACAATTAATAAATACGCAAATTTTGCAATTGCAAGAGTGCCACTTTCCTTAGTGTTAATTGAGTTTGTGGTCTCGTTGGCTGTTTAAGTTTTTAGTGCGGCAGTGCTTCCTACTTGTGTTGTGTCAACACTGAAGTGGCAAGTTGTAAATAACAGGGCAACTGTTAATTATTTGTTTACCATTTGAAATGAATTATTATCACTCGCAATGCATTGATTGGGAATGCTTTGTGGTTGGTTGAACAATATTTATTGTGAATTCGGTTTGTGTGTGTGTGTGTGTGTTTGTATTTGTTGTACCAATACCGCCTGTATCTATTTGCAATTGGAGAATTGACAATTGCTCGCGACGATACAAAACTGTTGGTAAACCAAACCGAACTGTCAATATTTGTGCAGAGTTACGTGCTTAGTTAGTGACAAATTTAGAAATCCCTTTTCCATTTATTTACCAGTTAATATATTTCCCTTTTCGCATGTGAATTTCAGTGATTACCGATGAAGGCATGTTATGAAATTAAATGTAAAGACAGAGATCAACAGAGAACGGATTTTGTTGACCTAACATTTTGTTGCATACTTTTAGTGATGTACAAGCCAAAAAGTGACAACATTTTAAGTCGATAGTTTAATAATTACATGGCTTAGTGTGCCTGTGTACCATTTCGCACTATATGGTTATGATATTGTGGTAAATATTGAACAATCGAATTAAATTGTTGGCATTTTCCAAATATTTTCTTCCCTAAAAGTATGCAACAAATTTTGTAGGCCTTTAGCGAATATCTAGCTTAAGTGTTCCCCTTATTTATATCAAATATTTCAAATAAACTAAAACCTTCAAAAAACAACTACCAAATCAACTGTGCACCAAAAAAAAAACAAATCAATATTTGCCCTACAAAACAAAATTTAATTAAACCGCCGGAAACCTCAGATTCAGCCACCGCAAAATGTCCCACAATTCCATATACAATTTTCTCGTTTTCCATTTCCTATTTTGCCATTGCCATTTCGTTTTATTACTAGACGGAAACCCTTTTGGGAATTCACAATAGAATTCAATTTTCTGTAAAAATTCAGCAAAAGTGCAAATACAATAGACCAAAACTGCACACACACAGCCACGCACACTCCAGTAAATATAAATTTTAAATTACCACAAACACACCCACACACATGTCCTATTATAGTTCAAATACCAACAAAACACTGCGCCGTGTGTCCACAATTTACTGCAAAAAGTCTATAATGAAACCGAAACGCGCTTTGAACATTCTGCGCCATTGTTGTTTATTATTTATTTTCTGCCAACGCGAAAAATCGTACAAGTCCTTGACTTCAATACCGTTTTGCGCTCCTATGTGAAAGGTGTCGTCACTGTTGTGCTGTCGTCGCCGTTGTCGTCTTTGCATTTTCCTACATTTTCCCACATTTTTTCCACATGCTCTCCGCACAATCTTAACAATTTTCATATTTTTTATGCCGTTTTCCCTTCATTGTTCCTAATAATAACAACCTTGCCATAAAGTAAGCTTTAGTACAGCCGTTTTTTTTTTCTTCTTTCTTATACTTTGAACGACAACAACGACAACGACGACCCTTTTAATGTTCTCAGTTTATACATATTTTTTCTGTATTGTAGTTCTAGCGCCATTATTAAAAACTATGTTAGTATTTTTCGTAGTCATTACGGCGGAATTTTATGCGAGTTCGCTGTGTGTGATTGTGTGTGAGCGCCTTTTTAAACATTTTTTTTTATAATTGCTTTTGAATGTATTGACGCCATATTTTTTTAATTGTTATGTATGCAAGTGTGTGTCAAAAGGTAGTAGAAAGAAAATGGCACACATTGTTTGTTGTTAGCAATTTAAATGCATTTACTAAATCAATTTTACATGCCGGTACTTGACCAATATTTGTAACTGGCAACCTTGTAGCAAAAAAAAAATACAATGAAAGCATAGAAACATGTTGACAGTGAATCGATAGACTGAAACAAAGAGTAAAGCCCGCTCTTCCCTCATCTCATAGTTACAACATATTCGCTTTTTATGAAGCTTGACGTGCTGAAAAGCGAACTTTTTAATTAGGGCTCCCGCAAAAGCAAATAAAAACCCACCCAAGGCTGAGAAAAACTGAAAGTTTGATTTATGAAAAACAAAAAATGCAGTGCTTTTGGGGCTACACTAATTAAAAAAAAACCAAAAAAAAACCCACACATAAAAATGAAAAGTTTCCTTAAAGAAGGAACTCCTTGAGAAACTACACTTCAAAATGTTCTGTTGCTTGAGATTTTCATTTTCCAAAGAACTTTTATGCAAATAACTTTTACTCTTAAAAATCATAGCAATAGTAAAGGTTTCTTCTCCGCAACCCACGCTCAAAAACAAGAAACCCCAACACAAAAGTACCAAAAAAATATAAATAAAAAAAAGTTTACGAAAAAACTTTCTACCCTCATAGGAAATATGTCCGCCAAAATAGCAATAACAACAGCCAGTTGAAGTACTTGAACATTTCAAGTAGCATTCTTTATGAGTCTCAAAAGTGTAGTAAAAGAAATGCCAAAAAATTTAAATTATATTAGTATAAATGAAATCTAGTGCCACCGCCACCGCCACCGCGACCGCCACCACCACCACACCACTACGAACTAAATAGCAAAAGTAAGAAAAATAGACTTTCAAAAGAATACTTCAAAAAAAAACATAGAAAGAAAAAAAAACTTTAAAAAAATGTTAGGGAAAAAAAATCAACGAAAAGTTTCTTTGCCATAATGAACCGCACACATACACACAGTCAGGCAAACGCCATAGCATAGCAACAAATGTTGAAAACAAAAAAATCCAATTATAGCGCAAATACCATTTTTACAACGTTTGAGAAAAATTACTTTTTGGCAGGAGTGCGCTTTTTCGTCTGCTTTTACTGCCAAACTGAGTGGAGTTGAGTGAAATGCTCTTTAAAGTGCTGGAAAAGCAAAAAATTCCATTTGACTTAAGTAATGGAAACGGAAACTCAGAGAAGAGACCACAGAAGATATTGAAGTTTTTCCATACATACGGTGAAATGGCAAAAGTATTCCACTAACTAATAACGAAAAAAGGATTCAGTTCCAAAAATGCATAGGCACAGGCTGTCATGGATTTTGATTCCATTAGAGCCTAAAGTTAATATTAAATAAATTTAAATTTCATTTCAATTTTGATGAACCAATCATCCGTCAGGAAGCTATTTGCAATATATTAAAATTTCCAATAAAATCAAATATAAATTATTTAACTTTCACACACACACACACATGCCCACGAACCCTTAGCCAAGCTGAATGCAAACATTTTGACATTTCCATTCGCCTTCAGGGCAAGCGTAAAAAGTCAATATTCGCTTTACGAGAAAATGTTTAATTGTACTAGAATGCTGTTAAATACATTTGCACATTGCAATTACACACACACACACCCACACACACACACACGAATAAATGCACTCAAATAGAGGGGGAAAAAGCGAATAAAACTGAATCCGTTTTTTTTTTTGGTCCAACACACCACCGACTACCACTGCAGCATCGCAAACAATCGTTGTATTTTTTAGTAGGTTGTGCACACAGCACACTGGCACTGCCACTGCCACATACATATTGCCAACTAGCCAAATAATAGTGCACTTGGCCTAAGGCTCATTAATAGAGTGATTACATTCTACCCCTTTTGCCATTTTTTTGTTTTGTCTGTGTACTTGCACTGACTTCACACAATTGAGACAAAAAGTACTTAAACGTTGCCTAGCAGTATTGGGTACTTTTTCACTTTGAGCGTTAAAGGCTCTTCTTTTTGTTATAAGTTTTTTTCTATTTTCTCCTTTTGAGGAAACAACCGCACACTGGAGAAGACAAAAACTGACATGTTACAAGTTTCAGAACACAAATGTCAAGCACCTTTTTCACTTGTCGTTCGTTGCTCGTTGTCGCTTCATTCTTCACTTTGCCGCTCGCAAAGAAGGTTAAGTACGCTTGACACTTTGTGCCGCAAATTTATGTGAATTATGGCAATGGCAAAAATTGTAGCAAGAGCGCTCGAACGTGCGAATTTTAACACGTTCCCTCGCAGGCATCTGATGACATTTGTAGGCTATTCGGTTTTGTCTTTGGTTTCTGGGTTGTAGGGGTTAGGGTTGCATTAGAAATGACGAAGGCCAACCAAAAAAAAAAAGAACAACAAAAACCAAAGCAAACCGAAATAGAACCACAAAAACAAAAACTGCAACAACAACAAAAAGCGCTTGCCTATCATTGTGCTCATTATAAATTATTAAGTTTGTGAAGTGACGTAAGTGCCCGTAAGTGGTATTAAAATGTTTGAAAATTTTTGACACAAATTTTGTGTGCTTTTCGTTATGCCATTTGCGCTTTTGCGGGCGAACATTCACATACCGTAACCTAATTCGAGTGTAGACTTTTGAAATGTTCAACTGCCAAAAACTATGCAATCATTTGTGAATTTTACAGTGTTGGAAAATTTGCAATTGCGCAAAATTTGCAGTTGGTGGTGCAAAAAAATACACAGAATTTCGCATATGCCCTGGCAAATTACCAAATGCTACGCAAATTAGTACTAATTTGTGTAATTTCTTGAGGGGTATTGTGTGAGAAGTTGACCTAGTTTGTTTTGTGTTTGGTGTTTGTTATTTGATTTTCTTTTTCTTCCATCGTTGGCTGGTACACTTTTTGCACTACGAACTTGGGTAAATAAAGCGTGAAATTAGATTCGCAAAACGTAAAAAGTTTAATGAACGCGCCTAAAAGTTGGCTAAAAGTTCAGCTCAAATGCTGCTATGCGACTTCCGTCTTTTTCTTGCTTTGCAGAGGAACATTTAAGAGGTTTTCCGCAGTTGTGGAATTGAAATTATTTTCCCACAAAAAGTTCCTAATTTTTTTTCAAAGCCTAAAAGTAGGCAATGTTTTTAATTAAGAACTAAAGACACTTTTGGACCAAGTTTAAATTTGAATTTAATACAAAATTTCTCAAAATTTGTATACACGTCTTTCATGTCTTCCTCATAACTATAGGTACGATTTCAGCCCATAAATAGGCTACATTTTTATGTAGTACAAACTGATTTTAATTTTTATTTGATTTCGTTCTTTTAGTAATTTTTCGGAATCCTAATGACTTTTAATCCGCCTAGAAATATGTCATAATATTTGAAAAGAAGAAAAACTTTCTGACGTACATAATAAACTTCAAATACGCTTTGAGCCACCAACTCATTTGTCAAATGAAATTCCACACAAAGCTTTTATTGAAATAACTAAAAGGGCCACCTCCCCACCCTCCCCATCCGTCCATCTACTGCCTTCACTCACTGTTCGGTCGTCAACGGGTATTTAAGTTACGTTCAACTACTAAAAACCGCAAAATTTTTATCTCTCTTCACTCTTGTGCATAATAGGATTAAGTTCCTCAGCTACACCATTAAATACGCTTTTTACCCGGTAACGCTGGTTCTCTGACGCTATGTCTGCCCGTCTCGCTTCTACTGTTTGCGTGTGGATTTTGAACGGCATCAAGTTTTAAAGCATACTTTTCTGCAAGCAAGTGGAAATTTCCGAAAACCGCAAAATCAATTAAGCTGCTTTCAAGCGTCTTTTCGGTGTCATATCAACGCAACGGAATTAACTTTGATTATGCCACATGCACAACAGTCAGTTGGAATATATCGAAAATTTGGGTCATATTAAATTTGATTAACTCACCTCGCCTCAAAGTATGCAACGCAGATGTTTAAGTTTTTCCCCTTTTATTTATAAAATACACTGTTTTTTGCCCCATTCTTTGGGTATTATTTTCGCTTTTGTTTACAAACTATTTGACATTCCGTTGGCATTTTTCACGCTTACAAAAAGTTTTTAAATATCACATCGAACCGCCCAAGAACCAAGAATGAAAAAGAAAAAATAAAGTGGCTCACCGGGCCGCGCTATGGTAAAGGCAGGTAAGACCCCGTGGTTGAAACGTGACTAACCTAACAATTGTGACCGAATATAGTTGGCTGGGACACACCGTTGTATGCTAGTAAATATAAATTCTAATAAACATTGTTCCCTAAAAAGAAAGCGGGAATCTCGTGTACATAAATACGTAAAAATATTTTGTTGAACCGAAAAAGTTAACTTCAAGCGTAAGCCTTAACTTAATATACGCGATAGCGAACGTTGCGTAGATGACAAATGACATTAGCTTGTGGCATTCGACACATAATAAATATGCCGAGCAGAGGCTGTCATAAAATATACAACAATGTCAGCGACAACAACAACAATTTGATATACACGAAATTTGTGTTTGTGTATTGTTAGGCGCGTGTGGTGACCAACAATGAGCGCTAATATTAATCTGATGCCAAAAAGTAGACTGCGAATTTCTGCAGCAATTCATGTCACACACGCAGCCGAACGTACATATGTCCCGCATTAATTACCTGCCATGTTTCGAAACACACTAAGCACTAAGCATCGCTGCCAGAGCCGCAAAGTCGCTTTCCACACAACCAGTGCTGCTGCCACACATACACTCACAGGATTTGTCCTATTGTTTTTATTGTATTGTTATCAAATGCGTTACAGACTAGCATCCGCACGCTCGCATATGAGTAAGCTGTGAGTGCATATATATGTCCGTTAAAGCTGTCAAATGTCAGTACATACGCAATTTTCGGTGTTTTATCACAAATTCGACCACTGCACCGCTTAATGTGTCACTATGGCAAAATGCATAGAGCACATTTCAGTGGAAGTTGGCAGTTATGCGAGTCTGGTCCACTTCTATTGCCTCTGAGTGGCAAGTTTTCATTTAAAAGAATTTAAATGAAAGGTAGAATCAAAATAATTGGTAATTTCAAATTTAATTTAATTTCCTGTGTCCCTTTCCTACACAGCAACTTGCTTTGCTACTCATACGCTTTAATGTCATTTTACTGTTGTGCCCTGCTACTTCTGCCTTCTAATGGCAAATTGACATTTCTCGTTGGCTCTCTCTCTCTCCTTATTTCACTCGCTCTTCGCTTTGACTCTTTCCACTCTAGTTGAAAGGTTTGCAAACAATTTTGACACATATCGAGCTCAAGCGGCGCACACAAACTCGCAATATACAGCAATCAGTCATAGAACACTCTTTCTTGTACTGTCTGTCGTCTTCATTTTTTTCTTTCTTCATTTTGTTTTTTTGTTGTCCTTCCACGGCTATTGGCTTTTCATTACGGGGAAAATGAAATCCCGACATTGCTGATGTATCGCACACCAAATATTGACAAACTACTCAAGCTGACAGCGAAATTGTGCTTTGTAGTCGAGAGCTGTCAGTTTGACAGCGCAAGTAGGTACTGCGAAAATAAAACGAGATTAAGTATGCGAATTGGGCAAAGTGAAATGAATTTTTAAAGCATCAATCCTAATGAATTTTCAATTGTGGAAATTTCGTTATTTGCCACAGAAATTCAATTTATGCACAAACGCACAGCCAGCCTGCCAGCCAGCCAGACACACTGACACTGACACAAGACGAACAGGCGAAAAACGAATTGAAATTCATAATTACACAATTTAAATTCCAACCCGAAAATCAAGGCAAAATCTCAGTGAAAAGAGGCAAGTCCCTGTGAGTGTGTTTAACCGCATGAAATAATCTGAACGCGCAGCGGCAGCAGTCGCCGCAGCAGCTTCATTACAGTACAATGTACTTGCCATGGCATGGTACTCAGTAATCCACCCTGAGGCGGATGTTGGGGTGTCATATTTTCCGCGGATTAAATTTTGTTTTCTGCTGCCACCACGGAATGGCACGAACGAATGAACGAACCAACCCTGCACCACCATCACACTTTCATCAACTTGCCGCAAACTTATTCTAGTGAGTTGTAAAATTTTTCATTGCAGCCTTTTTGGCGCTGACCAAAAATAACTACTTTACTCTTTTTTCTGTTTGTTTTGTTCTTCCACTGCTGGCGCTGCAACGTACCACTTGAGCGCTGACAATGAGATTATGCGGCAAATAAAATATCTACTTCGTCGTAAATGCCAACCGCCCAACTGCCAAACTCCAACCAACTCCTCCAGCCAGCCAGTCAGCCAGCGAAGGAACGTACCCAGCAAATGCTCACTTTAAAGCTCTGCAACGCCTACTGCCTGATGCCTTCTTACCCCACTAAATCTCATCTTTCGTTACATTTATGCTGCCTTTGGCGCTTAAATTCAAAAAGAACTTTTTTTAAGCCTATAAATGAGCTTACAATTTTCTATGCGAATGCTTGTGAAATTTATTATCCTTGTATATATACACTGCAATACATACATACAAATACTATGACTATATATGGTTGCAAGTGTATGGATTCTGTGTGCTGTATGCTGGGCCTTTTTGCCCGAAATTGTTTCGTTATGGCATGGCTGTAGCGGATTTGCCATCAGGGCTGGCAAAAATTGCGATATGAGATTTTGTTTTCTTTCGAACGCATTTAAATATCAAATAGAGTTGTTGAAATTTATATGGGAATTGGATTTTATTTCTATTTTTTTTCGTTTTTTTTTTTTGCCTCTTCGTGGCAATACTATTTGCCGCCATCTTTAATTTTTGGAGTTGTTTTTTTCCTTTTTTTTGTTTTTTATTATTTAGCATTTTTCAAGTTGGCATTGGCTTGAATTTCCTTTGCATAGTTAACAAAAAAATGAAACAAATTGGATTTTCTATGCTGCTGAATAATTTGTTTGGCGCATATTTTTAGGCGCATTATTCCTTTTTTTGTTTCTGGTTCTTTTTTATAACTGCAGCTGTATGAAGTATTAATTAAAATTTCGTTGGCGGTTTGCTGTTGCGGTATAGATTAGAGAAATTCTGATTTAAATCTTTGAATTCTCAGAAATTCATAATACAATTAATTTGAGCATAGTTTTAAGGGTTTTCTAGGAAATTTGTTTGGGGGCAGGGGGAGCTTAGTAATGTAAGGGAAAAATTTACAAAACGAGGTATACAAAAAGGGGGTAGCAAATAAATGGAAAAAAAGACAAAAAAGTGGGGAAAAAGTGAAGAAAAAATTAATTAAAGTGGAAAAAAAAAACTCTCCTACAGCTTTTTTAAGACTTCAATTAACTTGTTTCTAATTTCCAATAATATTAAATTCTTAGTGGACCTTTAGGCTCTAAATGGGATTTAATTTTGCTGTCAACCGAATTCTGTCATTTCCTTCATTTGCCTTTAAATTATGTTATATTTGTTGCGTACTGCTTGCTCGTTCCTCTCACACCTGCCTGCTGGAGCAAATTATCTCATCACTTCAAATTCGCCAGAAATTCCTTGGCATTCCATTCCATTCCATTGCGAAGAACAAAAATATTTGTATGCTTAAATTCGAAATATTTTACCTTTCCGCTTACGGCTTTAGCTCAACTGTCACTTAATTCCAAACTGACATATCAACTGTCAGGCAAAAAAAGTGCACCCACTTCCACTTTGTGTTTCATTGTGTTTTATTTTGGTTAGTTGGCTTTATTTCTTTAAATGTTTCCTTGAATTATTTCAAGGTTCTCTTCTGTTCTTGTAACGCGCTTGGATGTTGTTTTAATTTTTTGTCGCTCGTGCTGCTTCATAATGCAAATCCATGCTAATAAATTTATTTTTAAACATATATGTGCGTGGGCTGTGTGACGGATTTGATTTTGTTTTATATTATTTGAAATTATTGTAGACCGTGTGTGTCATTAAAATTGCAATTTTGACAGAACGTAACTAATTTTGGATTTCAATTCAAATTCAACTTCGAGTCTTTAGAGATTTAATTTTAAATTTAAGTTGATCCACTCAGGTGTGTGTAGAACATTCGTTCTAGTACAATTTTGTTATTTTGTCTGATAGTTGAAAAGTATTGTCCCAAAATTCAGTCCATACTGGAATCTTATTAAATTCACATACGCTCAAAGTATCTATTGCAGCGAGTGTTTGCTTGTTGGAGCACTTAACATCTTAAGGCAATTCGAGAAAAACTTTATCCAATCGCAATCGCATTTACATACACAAACGATATTATTTAAATACATATATATACAAATACAAATACATATGAAGAGAGCAGGATAACAATGCAAAGGAAACAATTTCTTTTTCTATGCGAATAAGCACAAACACACAGGCACACAGACACAACGAAGCATACACATACACTTGCCACATAGTTTAGTTAATATTAAACAAAGTAGCAGAAAGTAGCAGTAGTGCAGAGGTAGTGGTAGTGGCACTGGCAGTGGAATGCCAAATGGCATTTTAGCATTGGCAAGAACCATAGCCAAAGTTAAGTCAAAACCCCAGCCAAGTCAAGCCATGCTAAGCATAGCCAACTGCCATTGCAGCAATGGCGGCGATAAGCAGCTTATCTTCATTTCGTCGTCGTCGTCGTAGTCAGCGTCGTCAGCGTCGTGCTCGTAAATGTAATGGCATTCCCATGGGCCGCAATGGGTAAACACTTCGGAGGGTGGGGGTTCGTTGGTTAGCGGGACAAGATTTTTATATTGTGGCCAACTTCATCACGATAATCATGAAGTGAAAATGAAGCAGAAAAAAAACAAAAATACAACGAAAATAGTAATGCATTAGTACACTAACGATAGTACTTTCTTGTGCTTAAATGGTAGTTAAAGCCACGACGAGTTCAAACTTCGCATGAAGCTCGTTGCAGGGAAAGAAAAAGAGGTCAACGTTTCATTTACAGATTGTGGAAACATTTTAATTTCTTAATATGAGGCAGAAGCGAAAAATTCCCCTATCGCGTCTCGTCTAAGCACGGGTACAAGAGCAAGAGCAAGAACAAGCACCAGCCAAGACCAACCTTCTTAGTTGCTGTACTCATACACACACACACACACACTCACACACACTATTAACTTATGCTTCCGTTAAACCATAAACGATTTAAGAATTTTTAATTAAACTTTGCTTTATCTGCTCATAACGGCAAGTTTTCTAGCCCACGATTTAGTTTCTTTTTTCTTTTCCTTTTTCCTTTTTTCTTCCTGTATTTTTAATTGCATTTAACTTTATTGTTGCCGTTTTTTTGTATTTACTTTGCAGGCTTTCTCCTTGAAGGAGTTACGCCATCGGCCCCACCGGATGTCCCACCAAGGAATCCAACAATGAGTCGCATGAACAATGGTCGTTTAGTCGCTGGTAACCCAAATGATTTGGGCGTTGATTTTGAGCCATCGTGTTTGGTACGAACACCGTCGGGCAACGTGTACATTCCTAGTGGCAATTTAAGTAAGTACACAATAATTTCCGTACATATATTCTCGTTTAGAAACGACATACTAGAGTGGCGACAACGTAGACGGACATGACTCCCAGAGCAATTGACTGCAATGTTGCAATGCTCCTTGGATGAGAATACAAATTCAATCAAATTCCATTTGATACTCTTCAAATCGGTTCCATCTCATTCCACTTGACCTTTATTTCGTATTTTGATTACATAAAATGTTATTCAGAAATATAATCCAACTGATGGTGAAATTGAAATGGAAATCGATTACAATAACTTTTGTTGTTGGGATACCCCTTAAATGCGAAACTCGGAACTCTTTCACTGCCACACAATTTGGGCACATGTCAGAAAAACGAACTGCAAGATTTCCTGTTCGACGCACACAAGTAAACATTAACAACGACAGCAGCAGCGTAGTAACGCAGCAACGAGTGAGGACTTAGCAGCCGGACTGGCACATACACATACACATTCGCATCAAATTAAAGTTAACCGCAATTCAAAAATGGCCCACATGTCCTTCAGCATCCCCAAAAGCACAAAATCAACACACACAAACGCACACATAGTCACACACTTGTAAACATACAGGGCTCGGTCGAGAACAAAAGACCGACAGGGCTATAGAAAAAAAAACACAGAACAACAAAACAACAACAACCCGAAACTCAAGTACCAAAACAAAATAATGTACGAAAAATAGAGGAAAAAGAAATGGCCAAACAGAAATCAAAAAAAAATCGAAAAAAGAAAAGGAAAGAATGGCAAATGTAGTACAAAAACATTCCATCAACGTGTACGCAAAAATAAACAAAGGACACAACGTTCACTCATACATAGACAAACACATGCACGACGCACACATTTGTGTGTGAGTGTGTGTGTGTGCTTTTGTATCTGCTGTGTGTAATGTCTCAGTGTGTTGGCAATTGTTTTGCAGTTTTCAACGCAATTCTCAAACACACACACACACACACACACGCACACACAACCGTGATGCGATACAAAAACGAAAACCCAAGGAAATTTCTACATTTGTGTTCCCCAAGCGCAAATTTTCGTATATTTTCGTACTAGATTTTTGCAAGCAAAGGCATCACCAACACGAACAACAACAACAAATAAAGCAGCAACAGCCACAGCAAAGAAACAAAATGAAAACAAGTCAAATCGAAGTACGTGCGTTTGGCTGTGCGCCGGAAAATGTCATTTTCCTCATTCGGTTTTGTGGTCGTTATTGATTTTTCGAATTTAATATTCACAAAAGGGGGGAAAAAAACAAACAAATTGAATAGAAAAACAATTCCTCAAAAATATTACTTGAAATGAAAACTGGCCCACAAATAGAAGCCTTTCATTTGACCAACACAAAAAAAAAGCCAGCGAACTACGCGCAGAACACAAAAATCCATTTGTTTCTTTTATGTTGCTCCTGCTACTAAAGCAGATTGTAATAGATTTGCGTGCTCTAAAAATTTCTGTGGAATTTTTTGCAGTTCTTCTTCTGTTGACTGTTTGTTTTTTCCTTTCTGTGGCTGTAGTTGTTGTTGTTAATGTTTCTGCTGCCGGTTCGTTGGTGTGTTTTCCTAAAATTGGTTAAGTGTTGCATAGTTATAGGCACTTTAGAACTGCTGCTGGTGCTTTTGTTATTTTTTTTTGGTTGTTTTTGCTGCTGGTTTCATGTGAGGTAGTGCTCCTGCTGCTGATGATGTTGTTGTTGTTGTTGTTTTCCTAATACATTGCCGCAGTGCTGTTGCAGACGCAAACGTAGACCCGCTTGTATGTTCATGTGTGTGTGTGTGTGTATGGTTCCTTTTAAAACATGAACACAAAAAAACACATGCTGTTTTGGAAATGGTTAAAATTTCAGTAAATTTGTGTAAATTTTTAAAGAATCATTTATTTAAGTTTAGTCAACAAAAATAGAAGCATACTTTTGGGTGATTTTCAAAGTTTAATAGTCTGACATGAAAGTGGACATTCGGAATAAGGAATAAGTATTTTGGCGGCCAGTCTCATAATACATTGTCAATTTCCTTTAAAGCCCTACGACTCAATCCAATACTTTTTTTTTATTATTGATTGCATACTTTTGGGCAGTTCAAATATCAGAAAAGTACTTGCGAATTTGCATTTGGCTTAGGAAAACAAATTTTCCATCAAATAAGCGAACACAAGCCAACATACAACTCTTATCGTCCACTGCTGACCCACCCCCCGTCCCCACTCCTTTATGAGAGTGCATATGCAAAGCGAAGCCAATCACTATCGGCCGCCATTGTAATAAAGTTGTTTTATTTAAATTTATACCGAAAAAATAAAACCATACCGAAAGATAACACAAATGGACAAGCAATTTATAAAAATATGCCAATATTCTACATATATATATATATACGACTGTGTCCTCGTCCTTATAAAATAAAAACAAACCAAAATACAAATCATGATGATCAGAAAATAATAAAAAGAAAACAAATCATGGCGAAAATATTGTGTAAATTGAGATTTTTGTTGCATATTGAGTGGAAATGCCCGACTTTTTTTTGTGCAGGGTTTTGTTTTTCCTTTTATTTGTCTTTGTTTTCGCAATTGAACAGCACAGCACATTCGCATATGTTCGCCAAAATAAACAGGAGTGCAAAATAAAAGAGAATGTTTTTGTATATATGCATGCGTGTGTGTAAGTATATGAAAGAATATTTCAAACTGAAACTGTTGAAAGTTGTGCAAATTTACAAAAGAGCCTACATTATTTGTATAGGCGGAGTGAAGGAGAAGGGGGCCAGTGGCATTGCTGGCTAGAGTGGGTATGCAAAAGCTTTTAAGCTATAAGCGAAACAAAAAAATTGTATGTATATGTGCTTTTGAAATGAATGTCGGCTACGGTCGTTCCACTATTTTTGCGCATCCATAGTAGAGTGCAGATTTTCATGCGAATTGCTATTTGTTGACTTTTTGGCCTCGCACTGAACATCATCTCACTTCCCCACTCATTTCCACTGGTTTACTATCAATCATAATAAAAAAAATTCCCCAAAAAACTAAAGTATAAGTCAAAAAATATTCATTCAAAAAAATACCAAAAAAAAAATCGAAAAACATTGATGGTATGTACATTGTACATTAGACTGACACTGGCTTTTTTAAGTTGCGAATTTTGTTTTGCGCCCAACAAAGCTGAACTTCACATCTGGATGAGAAAATCAATGTCTGAAAATTTCAGCTCGATCCGAGTATGGAAAATGCAAAGTTCGTGTTGTAGCACCAAAATCGACAATTTGAAATCTGCATTATAGCTACGTCTAAACAAATAAATAAATGGAAAATGTGGATATGCAGTCTGTTGGGAAATTTTATTACCTTTCAAATATAGTATAAACGAAGTTGTGATGATTTTAACCGACATTTGTTCAGACGTAGCTACAATACAGATTTCATATTGCCGATTTTGGGGCTAAAACACAACTTTGATGTCCACTGGCTAGCATTTCCCATACAGATATTGATTTTCAAAAAAAAAAAACATACAAGTCCATTGTCAGTCTAATATACATATGCTCATAAAAATATGCTGAAATTTTTTTAAATTTATTATACTTTTTTTTCATTATAACCGTTTATGTGAAATCGACTATTTTAGAGAATGTTTTGCAACATACATGTTAATGACAAAAATCGGGAAAAGGTGGATATGTTATGGTATATAGCGAATATGTGTTAAGTTGGCTTTTGAATTCATGCACGAAATGGCTTCACATGTGCATATGCCATACCGGTTTAACGATCATGATTGGTTGGATGAGTTTGGCATGAAGTTAAATGAGGTATAGAAAATGTTGCATACTTTTAAGGGTCAAATTTTCGTTTCGCTTCTGTTATGAGCTGCAAATGGAAATTGTTCGTTTTTTTACTATCGGCTTTATTATATTAAATATAAATTTTATTACTCGATCATATATTTTAAACATTAAATTAAATGAGATTAAATTTGTTATTTTCTTACCCCAAAAATGTACTGAACTTTTCCGTTGTACATACAACTACAACCACAATATCGCAACCGCACAACTTTAAAATTTTAATGACCTCAACACGTTATTATTGCACCAACTTCCTGCACAAGCCCTACTCCATTCGCCCTTAGCCTAAGACACTCACACAGACATTGCACTTGAAACCACATTTTTCGACCATGTACCATAACTACTTAAGCCTCAGCTACGGCAAAGCAATTCAACTGGGTTCTTTGCATGCCCGTTGCTCCTATCTGTCTCCCTTTTGTACCTTTTCATTTCATTTCAGTTTCCTAGCATTTTTTTCTGATGTATTATTTTTTGCGGTTGGTTACAGTTTTTTTTTGTTGCATTATTACCGCATAACAGCTTGATTTTTGCACTCTAATTCCTTTTCGTTTTTTTTTTTGGTTATGTTTTGTTCTGTTTGCTTCACCACCAGAGCATATTCGAGCTGCTTTCTTTCGCTGCGATATTGCTGTACTGAGAACATTGCAAAATGTTTGTCGCTTTGTTCGGTTGGCTGTCTGTCTGTCGGTTCGTCTGCCTGGTTGTTTGCCTGCCTCCTTTCTGCTGTCTAGTGGCTCCCACTTTTAGGCAAGTCATTGGCTCGCTGGTTTTTGGCTTGTTAACTGGTCAGCTTTGCCCTTTGGACTATACTGAGCGCAGGCAATAGCTCTTGCCCGCCTTTTATCACAGATACAGCCAAAATATCTACACTTAGTTTTTTTTGTTTGTTGTTCTTGAATAGAAATAGTAGAGCTGCTCTAACGTTGCTATAGCGTAGTCTTGCCAAAGTCATTGTTAAATTCATTCATAATATTTGTTGCTTTTTTTGGGGGTTTATTTTATGCTGGCTTGGCGCCTTTGTTGCATTCCAAAGTTTTCATAAATTTTTAGTAGCAAGAAGTGAAATTTATTATGGCGCAGAGTGTTTTTGTGCATTTTATAACCCATTATTATCTGCATACGGTTTTCGTTGGAGTAGCAACGCTAATTTTATTTAGTGCCTACTTCTTGTGCGGCTCGGAAATATTCTATATCTTCTCGTTAGTCAGTTATTTATTTGAAAAACATTAGAATGGCCTTCTTCGATAAAAATTTTATTTATTTTTATTTTAATATTGATTGGATTTCCGAAGGGATTGTAAATTTTTCTTATCAAGACAGTCAAAAATGCAGTCATTCGGTTCCTCACTTCATTTTAGTTCCATGGGCTTCGGTGTTCCCCTCTAGAGACTTAACTGATTCAACACCATTTTCTGTCATGTAGAAGTACATGGATGCCGACGAAATCATCATCAGAATACGGCGTCCCACCTTGTCAGTGGTGAGCACAGAGATTAGGGTAAATACGACCATTATGGCTCCTATCAGTATGATGACCAGTGCCGGGCTTAGTCCCGAATCGGTAGCTTTGAAAATGTTCGAGGAATAGAAAACCGCTCAACTGCTGGAAGATCATGAGCATGATAGAAATACCCAAAGCCTTTAAGGTCAGTGGACGTTTCAATGCAACCCATATTGACAACGGGTTATCATTGAGCTTTTGATTGGCTGCCTTCCTCGATCGCAGCCTTGCCGTCATAGTCCAAGAACAGAATTTCTAGTACAGTACAGTTGGGGTATAAAAGTAATGTACAGTGAGGTAGCCTTTTGAGCTTTAGAAAAATAAATATTTCAGACTCTGAGGATATTTTGGATTTCCACTGCCCTCGGACACATCAAAGATGTTCACCCTTTGCCAAGTTCTCATTATTTTTCTAATTACGCAAGCATTTCACTTGAATACACCAACTCCGGCAACCGAATAAACAAAGTATTCTGTTAGGAGTTTGACAAATACTTTTAGAAATTCTCAGGAAAGTCAAATTATGCTTCTTCATTGCATTCACAACCTTTGCCAACAAAAAGCACAACAACAACAACGACAACAGCACATAAAGGAAAAATTATTGTATGTAGGTTCTTTAGAAAAAAAAAAGTGTATTTACCTGGCAAAGTTGGAGTTGAGGTTGTGCCAGGCAAATATTATAAATGCCAGCGCAAAGTCCAAAAGTATTCAATGAGAAATGTGAAAAATACGTACAAAACATGTCGCAGCACATTATTATAATTATTCAGCAGCAGTCTTTCATTTGCAAGTTGAATTGTTTTTGATACCGGCGAAATGCAAGCAAAGCCAAAGCACACAACACACATGCATGGTTAGTATGGTTTTGTTGAGATTTCATAAGTGTGTATATACTTATAATTAAAATTGCAGCACACATACATAGGCTTGAAAGCAGCCATGTTGTTGTTGTTGTTGTTGTTGTTGCTTCTTATTATAAATATGTTAATTAAAAATAATGTAAAAAAAATAAATGCTTCTCCAATACGCTCTGACGCCATTTCTGTTTACTCTGTCAGAGGGAATCTCGAGAACTCCATTTTCGCAATTTTATTTTCATTTCTTCTTACCTTTTTTGTCTTTGTATTTATGATTTTTAAGGCCCCTTTTCCGCCCCTTCGCTATGATGAAGAAAATGTAAACAGCATAAGTGTGATGGCTTCCGTCGAGGGAAATGTGCGTATGAAAGAATTTTTCATATTCCATATAATACTTTGTTTTTCTCGCGCTACTACTGCTGCTGCTGCTTTTGCATAAAATAAATTAAAGATGATGAAAATGCATTTGCCCTCATACTCGCACAAGAGACGACGACGGTGTATTATGTATGCATGTGAAGTGTACACATGCGGTTGTATTTATGGCTGTGTGTATGTGTGTGTGTGTGTGTCAGCCTCATCATAATTATGAACTTGAAAATTGTGTGAGTGTAGGGAAAAACCACTTGAGTTACCCAGCCGCAACATTAATGGCAGGAAAATAGTAGTAGATTGTATAATTATTTAAATAAGATATGACAAAAGTCGGTGTGGATGCTGGTGCCGCCGCTGTTGTGGTGGTTCTTACCTTGCCACCCGTATACGGAAGCTGGCTTTTCCAGTGCAGTGCCAGGGCTGTGGTTAGGCATATCTTAATTAGAAAACGTATGTATGACTGTCAAGGTATGAGGTCTCAGGATTAAAGAGATTGTCAATATTTAATAGGGTTTTTCGCGGATTTAAAGGTGGTAGAAAAAATTAAGGAAACCTTAATCTTGCTTTGTGGAGAGTATAAGAAATTGGCTGTTTTGGTAGTAGATTTGAAGAAATAGTAATGGAGCGGGAACGATTTTGGTTGATCTAAAACAAGTGTTGCATACTTTTAGGGACGAAAACGCCCGAAAGTACAAAAAAAAGTAGTAGATTTCCTGCTATAGTAGTAGAAAATTTTTAAATGTAAAAGAAAACCATTTGTAATAGAAGAAAATGGCTCAGAAAAAAAGGTTACTTTTAGAGACAAATACAGAACCACAAATTTTAAAAAAGTAGTAGATTTCTGGCTATTAGTGGCTGAACATTTTTGGAATGTAGTACAAAACCATTTTAAATGGAAGAAAATGGATCAGCAAAAATGGTTACTTTTAGTGACGCACATACCACAAAGCTAAAAAAGTAGTAGATTTCTTGCAATAGTAGTAACAAATTTTTAAATGTTGTAGAAAAGCATTTGAAATAGTAGAAAATGGCTCAGAAAAAAAAGGTTTCTTTTAGTGACCACAAAGTACAAAAAAAAGTAGTAGATTTCTTGAAATAGTAGTAGAAAATTTATTGAATGAAGTAAAAAACCACTCGTAATAGTAGAGATTGGCTCTGCAAGAAAAGGTTACTAAGTTCTCGCAACATTAGTAAAAAAAAATATGCTGAAAGTAGTAGAAAAATGTAGTACCTCAGAAGAGTAGTATAAAGTCAGAAAAGTAGTCAAGTACAGTTATGGTAGGGTAGGTTTCCTTTTCGCTGCCCAATTCTACTTATTCATTTTACTTCATTTACTCTAGTACATTTTCAACATTTATTAAGTTATCAGTGCATTTTTCCATTCTCAAATCTACTCCAATTAAGTGAAGCGATAAAATAAATTTAAAGGCACCTCATTAACCCATTTCCACAGGACTTCCGTGCCAAGTCTTGTGCAATTACTGTTATGTACATTAAAGCAAAAATCAAAAGCCACGAAGAAGAAGAAGAAAAAAGACTACTGTAACGTTGCAACGTTTGTAATTATTGTCAACATTCATTAAAGAAACACAAACCCTTGCCAACTATCCGGCCAACATAAGCAATTCATTTTTCCTACCATTTACCACAGTACAAAATGTACGCACACAGAAATTTGCATATTTCATAAAACACACGAATGTGTATGT
Organism: Heteromyza rotundicornis; assembly: GCA_951394025.1. NCBI lineage: Eukaryota > Metazoa > Arthropoda > Insecta > Diptera > Heleomyzidae > Heteromyza > Heteromyza rotundicornis. Next base: position 70,111,743 of record OX596010.1, on the reverse strand, counting down.
GTATGTCTCCGTCGGTGTGTGTGTGTGTGTGTGTGTGTGTGTTTCCTTGCAACATGTTGCTATTATAGTCGTACTTACTGCTTCTTTTGAGCTACAAACCACTTCCTCATCATTTTTTTTAAGTGTAAAAAAAATGCACTACATCAGAGTAGTTTTCCTTTATGCGCGTTGAGGAAAAACCAAATGTCAACGTATATGATTTTTCATACTTTTCCTTATACATACAACAAAACAAAAACGAAAAGAAAAAAGAATAGCACAAAAGTAAACTACTCTTTGGTATACCTTCAAGCTGTCACTACGACTACCCGCCACCATCAAAGCGACCACCCAACCACGCAACACCACTGCTATACGCTGCCTGGCTCCACACTTGGCTGGCTGGCTGGCTGGCTGGCATATATGGAAATTCATTTCAATTAGTGAAATGGTTTTGGGATTTGAATGACAACTGAGTGAATGTACTCTACCGTAGTAGTGCAAACAGAAAGAAGAAATGCGACAACAACAACTACAACAAAATGCAGCACTTTGCATGCATGCAAATTGTAGTAGATTAAAGCTGCATACATGCAATACGGTAGCAAAAATTAAAAAGTTTGCATTTTAGTGGCAAAGTTTAACAAGTTGGTTGGCACAACTTCTGCCAGCTCTTTAAATATTTACTTGTGTAGATTTACGCAAAAATAAATACACTTGTACTCACCAGCAACAGAATGTGCACAATTAATAAAAATTGTAGTTTTTCCACCAAAAATTTATTGTTTTGAAAAAAAAAAAAATTCACAGTTTCGAAGCGTACGAAACACTAATAATAGCACTTGTCAATGAAAAAAAAACCTTTTTTAGTGAAAAATTTAAAACTCTCGGTACTAATATCCCATGTGACACTTTAAGCCAAAAAGCTTTAGCCCATCTCCCCACACAATTTAGTACTTTTGTTGTTTTGTTTATTCTTTTTTCGCATCACCACCCGCCACAGTGCACAGTTTACTACATTTTTATCAGTTGGGGACACATTTTTTGGGGCACAAACTTTTTTGGGAACCCGAAAAATACCAAATTCTGCGGAAAAAAGCAAACATTTTATCTAAACGTTTACCGAAAACCCCTCCTGAGGCCGCAAAGCTGCACACGTTCGTAGTAGAAAATCAGTACGAAAAACAAAAGGCAACAACAACAACAAAAAATGCAAACAAAATAAGAGAATCCCTTTTAAGGAATTCCTACAGTCTAACGCGCAGCTTTTGCGCGACACACAACAACGAGCGGCGAACAGAAGTACTCCCAAAGGTACTTTACATATGGAAAAATGCGCAGCATTTTTTCGGTGCTCCAGTTTTTTTCTCTCTCCTTCTTCTAAATATATTTGCATATAAGCACAATTATATTGCATATGTGTGTTGGTAGGCACGGACTAATACTTATATTTGTGCAGCGATACAGTGGTACAATGTTTTTGTTTTGGGAGAGCACAGCTGCAGGAGTATGAAGCGTTTAACAATTGCAGGCGCATAAAGAAAATAGCCGCCAGCCTGATGCTAAAACATATACATTTTTCTAAACGACACAGTCACACACACACACAGGAAGTAATCTAATACAATTTTTAAATAGCCTAAATGGCATGAAATTTTATTTTAAAAAAAGTCCAAAATTAATTTTAAAAAATATATAAATTTATGTAATTAAATGAATAAATTTTGTATATAAAATTGGCAAATTGAAAAATTATACAAATTCACCACTCTTTCCTCCGCCCTGCCTTGATTTTTTCACTTCCTTGTAATGTTTATTAAATTTATATTCGCCCGCTTTAAAGCTCTCACTGTCATTTGTGACAGCCAAAGTGACAGCTGTAACATTTTTTGTCAGCCATTATTTATTTTTACAAAATTCTTCTTTTTTTCTAATCCCCCTTTTTGCTATTTTGACTAAAGCATAGGAAATTTTTAAACGAAATACTGCGGTTTTTCCGTCACATACAACTACACATTGTTTGCATATATTAGTTTACTTCAAGCACAGACGCAAGCAAAACACACACATGTGTACAAGCGGCTGTGTGAGTGTATAGTAAACTACAATGGCTGCCCGAACACCAGCAGCAGCAGCAGCATCCCCTTTTAAATATTTTGTATACAAAGGAACAACAATGAACGCAAAAAACTAAGTTCAAAACCCACAATTTGGGTTTTGTTACTTTTGGGACTTTTATTGTTGTAATAGTTGTTGGGTTGCAGGGCTGTTCTTTGCCGTGTTGTTGTTCTTGTTCCTAGTTGTGTTGTGCGCATAATTTATAGAGTGCGACAATATGTTGTCTTCTTCATTAGTTTTCTTCCTTCCTGCAGCGCATGGGAATGATATTTTTGCATTTGGGTGGCACAAGCCGCAGCGAGGGGGGTCTTGTGTTGAGAGTTCAAATTAAGGGCATAACCTTTTTGTGAAAAAGACTGTGTTATGAAAGAAAGTTCAGAAGAAAGCGCAAAGAAGTCAAAGATAAGAGCAATAAGTTGTCTCATGTTCCATTTTTATTTTTATTTTCTGCAAATAAAAAATTAAAATAATTTTTTCCTTTCGAAGCTTAAATTTTTAAACTCCAAAAAAAGCAAGTAAAATTAAATTAAAAGTACCACTAAGCTCTGAATTAACTTATCTGCCAACAAATACAAGTAAAAGAACACATCCCCCTCCACCCAATGGCAACTAATTACATTTATGGGTGTACTAATGAAATCCAAATGAATTATTTAAACGCCAAAAACAGTTTCTATTTAGGAATTTGAAAATTTTCACCATAATGGCATGCGACGCAACATACTAAATTTTGTATCAGACGCTAGTGATTGTGGGGAGAAATTTAATGTACTCGTTAGTGTGCGTCTGTGCGTTTGTGTGTTTGTGTGTTTGTGCGTGGGGGAATTAATACCGTTAATATTTATGTTTATGTGTGGTAATATAATAAAATCACAAAATGCTACTAGCTGTTTTAATTATTTATAATAAATCGCTTTATGTGTTGCTACACACAGCAAATACTCACACATATACACAAATGCACACTTTTGCACATGCTGTTAATGCCCCTGAGAGTATGCTAACAAAACAGAACATTCCACGCATACACACACCCACACACACACACACGGACAGATGGGCCTGTATTTCTTGTTTGCTTGTGTTTCTCTTTATATGTGTGTATGTGTATGTACACCGCAAAAAATTAACTCTACGTGCTTGTGATGTGTGCTTTTTTTATGCTTTCTCTGGCATTTGGAAAGGGTGCAAAAGTATGCGTAGCAAATTAACCCGAATTAGACATGCGGCGTGTTTCAAGGTCCATGTGACTGGAAGTGTCACAACATACTTCCGCATTTGACATTTGTTGTTTGTTGCTATCATTGGGCAATTGTCGCGAGATGGGCTCCTCTGACAATTCGATTTCATGTGTAAAGATTTGAAAATTCCTTGGAGAATCAAGTCAAAATTTGCCAACACCAATGCCGACGCCGACGCCATCGTCATAAGTAATAATGTGGCAAAAGCATTATTGTTGTTGCCGTTGTGCTCTAATTGCAAATGTCATGCGTTCGGTTATTAATTAAACACCCGGAATATATTAGGTTGTGGCTTTTCCCTGCTAATCAGCTAGGAAATAGGAAACGTCAACTTAGATTTGATTATATTCGTATGGAATTCGTAAAATAACCACACTGAAGCCCCTTGGCAGTTGAATAATGAATGTCAATTTGACAAGACACACAGACACGCACGCACAGAGTCTTTAAATTTGACACATGCACTATTAAGTCGATGGGCTTGTGTGTGTTTGAGAGTAAGGATTTTCCACTACTCACATCAGTTTGACAATTTAGTGACATGGAAGGGCATAAGGAAAGTACTCTTCTCTTCAATAATTACACAAAAGACACAAAAAAAAATTACACTTCTGCACCACCCTGTATAAGCAATTTGATTACTCATGTAACCATGTCACTAATTGCCATCATTATGTCAAGATTCTGACTTGAGGTAAGGAGTTGTCATTCTTGCTATGCCTGACACTTGCTGTGGATGGATCAAGAAAACGTCCTCTCATTTGCTAATCAGTTCAAGTAGTTAAGGTTGATAATTAGTGATGAGTTGGTAATATTTCGGACGTTTATTGTCCAAGCCAATGGATTATGAAGCTGTGCGATGGCCATTGTTCTTTTGAAGAGAAAGGAGAAAAGTTTTAATAAATAATTCCAATGTATTAGGGAAATTGGGCTTAATACTTCGAGTGGGCTTTTTTTCCAATTTTATTTATTTATTTGAATTCACTTCTAATCGATGTCAATTAATACAAAATGGAGTATTTAAATGTCAAACCGTTTAGTGTCATCAACAATTGACATCATTGTGAATAAAAAAGGTTAATACGAAAGTTTATTACTCCTAAAAGTCTACTTTATTTTGCAATCTGGTGCACTTGCATTACGGCAAAAACACTAGAGTCTAACGCAACACTATTTTCGCCACTGTTTTTCAACAAAAACAACAAAAACCACCGTTCAATATCGAGAGAACAATAGCAGTTGGCATTTTCCATAACTACGAAATCCAACATATTTATCACTCATGTATGTAGTTCGTATGCTTTTTTTTCCTTCTACCATTTTTGTTTTATTTCTATTTTTTTTTTGTTGCTGTCCCCATTGTGGTTGCTGTTGTATTTTTGCATTATTCGCACATTATCGCCAACCAATAAACTTTTGACCTCATTTTGTCAAACTGCAAAATAATGCCATAAAATAGTAGTTTGCACATATACATACACACATATACTTCGAACGAATTCCCGATTGGGGAAAAAGGCTTGTTTGTGTACCTGCAAATAAAATAGAGCAGCAAAAACGTAGAAAAAAAAAAGAATGTTGCCTGCATCAAAATCTCTAAAGACCGTCATTGTGCCGCACAAAATACTAGTTGCAGTAAACACATATAAATTATAACCACCACCCTGGTTATTTATGAAGTGTCAAGTCGAAGTGGAAGTCGAAGCCAAAGCAGTCCTACCGTAAACCACACGATCTGTGATCGAAAAATTTGTATGAACCAATTTAAATTGCTTTTTAATAGCCCGAAGCAAAGCCAAATTTTAATTCCCACTTCGCTTGCGACAACAAATTTAAAAATTGTCATTTATCTTCTGGCAACAAAGTCCCAGCTCAGACAAAATGTCAATTTGTTACCACTTCTGGGGGGGCGGGCTGAAAATTTCAATAAACCCCATCACGAAAAGCGCTCCATTATATGCTCAAACGAATTGACGAAAATCCTTAAATAAAATCATTAACCAAATTGGTGCACACACATACACACACACACACACACAAACACTTACTCAATGGAAAAAAAAGCCAGCTTGAAGCGAAATCTCAAAAGATTTAACTAAATTGTCGCGGTTTATGGATTTTTGCACATAAGCTAACAAATCTTACCCAAACGTAACTCGCTGCTATTCCCTAAACACACCAAAGTTCCAGAAACAAAATCCCTCTTTTTTTCGTACTTACATATGCTACATTCGGAGCGAACCTGACACATAGGGAAAAAGAAAACACAAAAAGGAAGTCGCTTCAAGAGTATAAAATAACCCCAAAAAAAAAGGATGTAAAAGCAAATATACAACAGCAACGTAGCAAAAAGTAAACGCTACGTTTGCGGCGAAATTGGCAACCGCAATTGAAAACATCGGCGAAAAAGAAGAAGAAAAACGAATTGTATTGAAGTCGACACTAAAACACACACACACACACGGATACATGTGGGAAAAGTAGCTGATGGATTTTCCAAGGAAATCGTGGCAAAACAATAAATCTTTCAGTCAACTCACCTAAACTTATCAGAAAATGTTGTGGAATTTGACAAATCATTCATTGATTGTGCTTCAAATTTATAATTATTTTAACAGTAGTCTATTTCTGGTATATCTTTTGGGAAAGATACTAACTAGGTGAAGGATTCATATACAAATACAAATTTGAAGCATACTTTTAGGGGTCAAAAAACTTTGATTTCCAGTCAATAGTTCAATAATTATAGTAGCTATTGAAGTATAGGCATTAAATGTGGCCATCTGTTTTTTTCGTCCCTAAAAGTATGCTACAAATTGTTAAAGTGCACAAAATCCGTTCCCTGATAATAATTAATATTAGCTACTAAAGACTCAGTTACCAAAACCAAGGTTTTCGATACCGACAAATCAATATTTTCTCACATTTATTACTGAGCACATTCCCTTGGAGTGTCACGATTCGTGAGTTGAAGGAAATTATAAAAAGTTTCTTAATATTTCCTATGGCAAGCAACTCAATGCACACTTACAAAGCGAAAAAAGTGTTTCATGCTTTTAAGAAAATTTACATCAAAAGAAAGAAAAGTAGTGAAAAAGCATAGCAAAAATTGAGCACAGTTGAAATGGATCAGGGTTGATTTATTACACCGAAAACATGCACTCACATACAAACACCCAACCAGACATGTCAAAAGATATACTGTCTTGTATGTACCTACCTGCAAAAAGGAAAAACTAAAGAAAACCAGGGGGGAAGGGGGGAAGAAACTTCACTTCGAAGGCGGCCGAAGTTATTTTGTATGAAAAGCATCAGCATGGCAATTTCACTCTACCCACACTGGCTGCGCATCACATCAGAGTCAACCGTAATAAAATCTTAAAGTTGCTCAAATTCCGCTAAGCATAACGAACGTCTAGCGCACGTGTTGGGGGGCGAACACGTACAAGAAATCATGGGAAAAACTGTCTCGAAATGTTGCCATCAAAAAGTATAACGTGCCAGCAATCAATGTTTTGCCTCTCTGTGAGCTACATAGCATTGCCGAACATGAAAGAAAAAATGCTGCCTACTTTTAGGTACACAAGCACACACACATAAGTACTCAGAACGACGCTAAAGCGCCCTCTTTAGGGCAAGTGGTGGTTAAGGTGAGCTTCGAACGGATGTGATTGTGTATTTGAGTGACTGCATGTGTATGTGAAGCGTGTCAGGGTGATGGATTTTTGCGTGTTGGCATGCAAAAATCGAACACTAGCGAAATTGAGTATGAAAAATGAAAGTTGCATACTTTTAGGTGACTGAGGGGAATTGGAATTGGAATAATAAAAAATGTATCTTATAAGAGCTAAAAAAGTCGAGGCCAAAAGGTTTCAAATTCCTAGGATGACCTGTGCCCTGCTTCCTCCATCTCTTAACTATCACACTCGAGCTCGTTTGTCCATCATTAGCAAAATTTTGAAGCTACACAATTTTACACCCTCCGTCCGTATCAGTTTTCCTAGCACACTTTTAGGTGTCGATAACATTGTCTGGGCTTCGGAGTTTTCCCAATGCATCCAATTAACTTTGACTGTATAACACTCCATGGCAGGGTATTTGACACCGGTGAAACGTTCTCCACTGAAACGCTTATACATACCATACACATACCCATACACATACACTGCCAAATACAAATGTAATTTACAATTACTGCACGCACAGACAATTTATTTCCTTGGCATCAAATACGCTAAACATTTGCCCAAGCAGCCCTGAGCGCAATCCCAGGTGTATTGCAAATCAAAAAATCAAGCAGAAATGCTTGAAAACTTCACCCACACACTCGCAGATATACAAATGCACATACACACGCACACCCAAGCAATCAGTTAAATGTTTGTTAAACTCCCTCAGGACGCTGCTGCAGTGCCAGAATCGCAGAACTAACAACCAACAAAAAAAATGGTAAAGCAAAAAGCGAAAGAAGAGGAAAAAATTACAAAATTTGGTGTTGTATACGGAATGGAACAAAAAGGGAATAACAAACCAAGCGGTTGGGTTGGGGTTTTTGTAGTGATTTTTTTTTTTTTTTGTTAAGGTTTTGGTGTTCTCTCTTCGTTTGTGTTTTCACATTTTTTAAAGAAAGCAAAAAAATATACGGAATCAAACTGACAATTTAAACGAGTTGTTGAAAATCGTGTTATCGATTTAATGTAGAGCGTGTAGAGCTTATCGGGGGAGAGAGAGTCTGAAATGCACAGAATTGTCAGTAGAATTTTCAAATTTTCTAAACAGTTTTTCTCGTTTATAAAATGAAAATATTAAAAAAAAAATACATTCTAATTAATAAGCTGCCATAACAAAACAGCAGCAACAAAAAAAGAAAAGAAATTTCCATTATTTATATTAAAAATAAATATTGATTTAGGCATGCACAGTTCACAGATCATTATTAATTATTAAATTTTAATATAAATACTTTCATTAATCATTGTCAATAGGCAGTTATTTTTTCCCAACTATACTGCCACACAATCTCAACATTAAAATCAACACTGGAAAACATAAAATTTTACATGCATATTTCATGTGACTAGAAACAATATTTACACAAAATATTGTGCAAAATTGTGCAGCTTGAATTTATGTTGCAGCACAGAATAGCTAGAGCAAGAAAAACATCTAAGGACATCAACAAAACATTTAGACAGGCTCAAATCCTTTTGGCAAAAGAACTAAAAACTTAAAATTTATTATTTGGAAGCGGCAGCGGCAGCACCCAGAAGCAAGTGACATGAAATATGAACGACAACATTTAACTTAAAATGATATTTTTAAAACCAACAACAACAACAACCACAATAACAACACCAAAGAACAACAACAGACCAGACTAAAGCAACGAACGAAGAGAGGGGTAAAAAAAAACATGATAAGACATTTTACTCCTGTAAGCATCTTATTTATATTTTATGTATTAGAGACTTTAGCCCAGTTTCAACTAAAATCTACCAAAAATAAACAATAAATATGTAAAAGTCAATATAAGCCAAGCCCAGGCAGGCAGGAAGGCAGGCAGGCAGGCACTGGCATTCAGCAGAAGCGACTGCACGTAGCGTTGGCAACCCTTACACACACTGTACCGAAATGAAAATCTTGTGAAAATAGGGATATCTGGGATATCTTTAATATTTACATTTACTAAGGCAACTAACTCACCACACAAACGCGCACATACACACGAACGGAAAAAGTCATAGGCACACTCAAACGCACACACACCGAGCGCACAGGCTTCTCTGCTCATGAGCTTTGACAGCTTAAACCAATACAAATACACTTTGTGTTAGCTTGTAGTTGTCGCAAATGTCCTTTAAAATTTGCTCTTTATCCTTTCAAACTTGTGCTAGTGCGTGACTGCAAAATTGGGAAAATTTTCGCTTATAGACTTTAAGAAGGCATCGGACTGTAAATACATTGTAAAAATAGACCAAAATATATGCACAGCATTGAGATACAATCACATGGTACGATGCTGGGTAAAATTAGAAATTGCTAGCAAAATCATACAAAAATGATTCACATTAAGGCGCCGAAAAATGTCCAAAAGTATTTTAATGTCTGAACGATTTTTTTTCATTCATACTTCCTCTCGAATGTTGAGAGAGAATCACTTAAAATCATATCTTTTGTCAAGATTACGTAGTACATAGTACATAGGACATAGTCTGTTTACTGGTTCGTTCTTCTTTTGCGCCCTCCATTATCCCTTCCCCTTTAAGTGCATAAATGTTTCTCAAAATTAATTTTGTTGCTTTGCAATTTTGTTCTATTGTGAAGCGAAAAAGCTTTTGTAGCTTTCACCACAGTTATGAAATTGGTACAACCGAAATAACTTGAGTTTATTCACGGTTTCCTGTTGGTCCATGAAACACCACACTACAGCACCCCCACCCCGCCATAGATCAATATTTATTGCGTTAAAGTGACAATATTTATGGCACATTAAATGTAGCAGAAATTTTTAATTGACTAATTTAATTAGAAGTGATTTTGAAAGGTCCTCGCAGCATTTGCTTTAAAGTTTTAGCGGCCACTTTGTCGTAGTAAGGCGCATTTTTGTGGGTGACTGACTGCCTGCGGCAATGGAGAGCGAGACACTGACGTTAAGTGTCAGAGTGGAAATTCGATTACGGCCGTTGTAGTTGAGTTATCCAGTAAACCAATTAGATGCCAGCCGTTTTTTGAATGGGGATTTGTGGAAGATTTTAGATATTTTGGCTACGAAAATATGGTTAATTTTTGGAGAAACTTTTCAGAATGAAATGCCTTCAAAAAAATGTATCATACATGAGGGGCAGAAGGTTCTTAAGTACCCAAACAGTAGAATGAAATCGGTTAAAAATTCCGGACATTTTTGCATTCAAACGATCAAAGTAATTTCCGCAATACACACAGAAGCACATGCATAAAAGCACACACAAACAAACAAACACACCCATACAAAACAATCGCTTCCAACAATTTCATCAATGTTCGAATAATATCCTGTGAACGTTGAAAATGTTCACACACAAACATGTGCTCGGCAACAGCAAAATCCATGCTTAGCTGCAGCAATAACAACTATAAAGTAGCTGGCAAGCAAAACGAAAGATTGGTTGATCTGCACATTCCCCCCCCCCCCCCGTCCCCCCAACTTTGAATTACCAAAAACTGTTGAAAATTTCCATTTTTCGCATCTACTTGGCATGTTTTCAATTGCATTTGCGATTGTGATTTATGAATGAAGTATTTTCGATGAGGTTTATGCCATGATTTCGAACCTTTTCGCTTGATAAGTATTTTCCCCAGAAATGGCCAAGAATTATGAAAATTTCAGAGATGGCAACACTTTGTGTGGCAAGGACATCGTCATCATGATGATAGTTGGCATATGTAAAATATTGCAAACTCGCAATCGGACACGCATCAATCGGCCAGTGTTGCTGCAATCTGCATCTGCATGCAATACTAAAGAAGCTGTTGATGCTGATGGTGATGGTGATGATGATGGGTATTAAATGTGGTCTGCTGCTCTCACATTTGACTTTGATGTATGAATATGCTTTTTCGTTTTGCAATTTGGAAGTTGGCTTAGAAGAGGGGGGAAGAGCGGAAGAGCTTCAAGGATATTGCAGATGCATTGAAATTTCAAATTTGAATTTACATTTTCCAAATATTATTATCGCCTATTGTGCGAAATGCCAATATGGTCTTTCCTCTCACACTTTTCCGCTCCACTTTGTGGGTGGAGTATGTGTCTCTGTGTGTGCTTGTGTGTGTATGTTCTCTGATTGCATTTACATAAATGGGCTCTTCGATTTTCATTTCAGAAAAACATTTTTGGCGTTTTCCAGCACTTTTGTGTGTGCAATTATTACTTAAATGTTTTGTTCAACATATTTATTCTTCTGCCTTTCAATTTGTTGCTTGTTAAAGTGCTTCCGGTCGATGTCTGCAACTAACACACCATTGGCTCATAGTTATGTAAGGGTTTACGTTAAGGTTAAGTGACATTTTAATTGATTTGCTTATGGAAATGAAATCGTTGAACTCTCAACAGAAAGTTTTCAGTAAAATATGTGTTTTAGGGAATAACACGTTAGCACATAAGGTAGTCTACACTAAAGTATAATAGTCAAATATAGAACAACAGTTTTTCAATAATATTCAAGAAAATTGTAAATAATTTCACCGTAGGACAAACCGCATTCCATCTATGCACCGCATATATACTCGCCACATTTTACGCATATTATGCAAAAATTTCCATTATCATAATAGCAGCCAATTATGCAATATTTACTCACATCGTAGAACAACAAAGAACAACAATGAAGAACGCGAGCCTCAATAGGTGCATACGAAATAAATGCTACAGTAGCAAAAAGTGTCCTGACGTGCGATCGGTGCGCCATTCTTCGTAATTGCATAACAGTGCCCGTTTTGAATATTCTATTTGTATTTGGCTATGCATTTATCTAACGGGCACGTACACACACACACACACACACAAGGAAAGCACTTTCGAATGATGTTGCTTGCAGTGGCGGTAAATGCAGTAACACAAATGCGAAACGCTGCATACAGTGAATCAACATAAAACATCACGCAGACATCGTAATGCAATCAACGTACACGTACGCGTATGCACTCGTTTCTATACAAATGCCCACATACACAACCGCACGCACACGCACACACATGAGCAAATTGTTTTAATGAAAATGGCAGCGCAAGTCGTTGATGTTGCATGATGCCTGACTGACTCGCTGCCTTGCCTGAATGCTTTCCAGCCTGTGTGTGTGTGTGTGTGTGTTTGTGTGTGTGAGTGCGCGTGGTACATAATAATATTGCCATTTTTGCTCATTTGCATTTTAATAATAATAATAATAATAATCGTTCACATCAGCAGCATCATCATCGTCGTCTCTGTCTCGGTCGTTGCTATCGTCATTATCGTTGACGTCGTCTCCGATGTCGTCAGCATTTGAGTTGTTGTCATTAACATTTGTATTAATGTGTTGGCGTTTGCTCTGCACACATGCACAAATTGCATGAATGTTAATGTCTCCCTGTTTGGCTTGTATATGTTTATGTATGCGATGTGGGCAATGTAGCCAGCGGCGGTATTGTTTGAACGCGTTAAATGTGACAAATTACGCCGAACGATTTATACTTTTGGGCACTTCTTTGTGGCCTACGAAGAAATTATAAAGACATTGGGCGTACTTGGACAACAGTATGTTTTTGTATTGGTCAATTTGAAAGGGCATGAAGGCACACTGTGAAGCTACACAAAAAGCTTCGTACATTTTTAATGAAAATTCCAAATTTTAATAGCAATCTTAAGCTACAAATCACTAATTTCAAATTACAGTGAAAAATCAATTTACATACATTCTCCCAATAAATCGACTTGAAAGCAATTTCATTTTTAGGCCAACTGTCGAAGACACTTGTCCCAAAAATAATAGCAAATGTTATACAAAATGCATTTTGCCATTTGTGCACTGCTAAGTGCTACCAAAAAAAAAAATTGCATTTCTAAAACTAAACTCGGCAAAATAATAAATTAATTAATGAAATTGGTTACAGTTAACATATACACACACACACACACATGCACAAAGTGCAGTGCAAAACATGTAATTGCATTTGACTGCAAAAATACAATATAAAATAGAATTTTAGTAAAATTTTACCTTTCACTTGTTATAAAACAAATACACTTATCACAGCAACAGCAAACATAAAATATACAAAATGGCAATAAAATTGGAAATTTGTGAAATTTAAGAAAATTGTATACCGGCATCCTCACACACACACACACACATGCATACACTTTACACTTGTCTGTATAAATTATGAAAGTTCACAATTGACGTTTCAAGCACAAACGTCAGTTGCAAAATGCAAATGTATGCTGCTTGTTGTGCGGCACCTACAACCGAAACCACCAGCAACACCACCACCACCACCACCAGCACCAGCAGCAGCAACAGCCCAGTGTTGTTGTAGTGCAAATATTATGCTTTGCCATAATCAAATATTAGTAAAATAGTAGCAACGTTGTGGAAAGTGGAGTGAAGTGTATACGTGTACGTGTGTTCGTGTGTTCGTGTGTGTGTGTATGATTTCCGAAAATTCAAACGTTAAAATATGCAAAGTGCCAATCATTGAACTGAACTGGTATGAACGGGCGAAGCTAAAATTTCAGCTCGAGCTTAGGCTCCCGCTCAGGTTCGCACTCACTCACTTTCGGGTTAGCAGGAGGAGGAGGCTTAGGCATCAGGCTAAAATCACTAAATTCGAAGCACTTAATGCAATTTACATTCGATTTCGTATGCACAGCACATCGAACACGTACCCTAACGTAACTTTTATAAATTCAACTACAACAATAAGAGCAACAACAACAACACAGCAGCAGTAACACCAACTATCACCATACGCTTTGTACTTTGCATGCATGTGAAATAAGCGAGGTGAAATTGTACTAGATTAGTGCATTTTGTAATATGTATTTACATTGGCAATTTTCGGGCAATGTCGTCGGTATGAATGGATATCGGTTGTTTCTTGTTGCTGGTGAATTCGTTGTTTGCATGTTGTTATTGCAAATTTGCTTAACAATTTTCGTTGCCGCTGTTGATGATAAATTTTCAATTTTGATTTGACTTCGGCATGGCTACAAAATTCTGATAATTTGTGTTAATTTCATTGAGTGATGTCTGTTGTTGTTGTTGTTGCTGCTACATATTGTGGAATATTTTTGCCAAATTCCCAATTTAATGAATATTTCTTTTTGGGGAGAAGCGAAAATTTTTGTAAATAATTTTTGAGAGCTTCGGAATTAGAGATTTCTTCCGAAACCTGATCAACATTTTTATTTTTTGTAATTTAAGCAAATTCACATATTTTACCGGAACGAAAAACTTGAAATTTCATTCGATCTGCAATACAAATTGGCAACTATGGGATTTTTGAAAATTTTGGATAGTAAATTATGATATGATCTTTAATACTTCACAAACAAGTGTTTTAATAGGGCTGCGAGGGAGCGTCCGTATTGCTTTTCTGCCCCCAAAAGTATGCTTCAAATTTGTATTTGCATTAAAAGCACCCTTCATGTGTTCAATTCACTAAAATTTAGTATCACAGCAATTCGGAAAAAAATTCCAAAATTCCCCTTCCATCCATAATCTTTTCAAATCTCAAAAAATTTCTGAAGAATTTCCATACATCTGTGATCCTTACCTTTGACCAACCTCACCCAACACTCCAGTTTAAACTGCAGTTTATTGTGTGCCAACAAAAGGCCAAAAACCTTTTGGCATTTTTGCATATGCTTTTGAACTCCAAGTGCAACGGCAACTGGCTGCGCTGGAAATATGATATCAATCTGAGGTTTATGCAAAATTTCAAAAAAAAAAAAAAAAAAAAAACCAAAGTAAAAAAATAAAGACTGTCTTTTACTAAATAATAAGCTCTGACTACACAGCAGTAAAGTCAAAGCAGTAAGCCAAACAACACAAAAAAAAAAGCGCCCTGGACTTGTTAGTTAAGTCTCACTCAATAAGCGTCAAAGTCCAGCAGCGCAAAAATTTCTTCATCAAGTCAAAGTAAAGAGTCGAGTGAATGTGACTGCGATTGTGTAAAAAGGCAACGACGCCACAATGCTCTTTGGTTTTGTTACTTGACGGGTGGTCCTTAGACAGCTATTGGAACTGAGAATATTGCAATATTGAAAGAGGTTGGAGAGGTGCAAAGTCAATGGATTTTTGTTTAATTGGCTGTTCTTCGGGAATTGCAGTGAGAAATATGAGGAAGAATTTTTAGCTTAGAAAATAACAGTAAAATTTGAAAATGATTTTTGAATGTTGCCTTTTGAATTGGCAACTTCCATTAATGGCACTCAAATGAAAATCTAAAACAACGTTCAGCCATCTTTCTGACAATCTCTTTATCTCATTCTCCAACTCATTGAACGCCTAAGAGCCAGCAATTCATTTCATAAATCTTTCAAAAATCCATCAACTCCTTTCAATGAACTCCTCCTTCTACTCCTCTTGCCGCTGCTACTATTTTTAATCACTTCATCTACTTTATTGTCTACTCCTAATGCAAACAAAGACAGCATTTAAAAGATTGCAAAAAAAACAACGTAGAAGACACACAACAGTGTTGGGAAATAATAAAAGAAGTTGAAGCCTCTTTTTCCTGCTGCTGATTCTGATTCTGATTCTGCTACAAAAATTGTTGCAAAAAAAAAACGTAACGAAAGCGAAAAAGGTTACGATTATGTTGATGGGAGTTGAGTTCAGTTGATAAAGGAAATAATTTTTTAAAAGCTCCAACATGCCCAGCAAATGCAGTTTGAATACAAAATCGTCTAGAAGTACTAGAAGCTGCCAAAGAACAAAGACTTAAAAGTGTAAAAAAAGTAAAAAAAAAAAAAAGCGAACAAACGAAGTATCTACAAAAATAAACGTACAAAAGGGTAAACACTTTGTTTGAACTATGATGATGGATTCGATAAGCAATGAATGGGGGCCTGTATTTTGCGCATACAAATGAAGTCACTCACATCGAAGGCATATTTTCCTAGGAAAAGTGTCTATAGTGTCTTTTAGAGCAGTCACACTCAGGTTTAGATTGTTTTCGCTCATGCATTCATATATCCATAACAATTACCATGCAAATGACTTTAGAAATTGCTAAAGATTACTATTAAAACCGAAATGGTATTAAAATTTGCACGATCGGATATTAATAGTAAAATAAATATTAACCTTTTCGTGAACCCCCCGGGCAAATGTCACATAATATTTTTAACCTGCAATTAACACCATTTTTACGCTTTGCTAGCATGTGCGTGCAGCTTAAGTGCTTAATTTGCATAGTGTAACATTTTTCTACTATTTTTAATACGGTTTTTTTTCTCTGTGGTTCATGGCATTTCCAAAAACAAAAAAAAAACAAAATCGCCACAGTCGCAAACATGCAAGCGCAATTTATTTATATTTACTTGTTTTTCATTATATTTATAGAGCGAAAAAATAGGGTTTTCCAGTAATTTTGTACGAAAATAAAACTCAATTTTACTGCAATACATACAAGTTTTACGACAATGCGGCTTATCTTTAATAAGCCAGCCCCCAACGCCCTAATTACACATGGCAGTGGGTAGTAGCAGTAGAACATTTCGAACATTTTTCAAACGGTTAATTTAAATCAAATAAACGTCATTTTGTAGGTGGCGCTATTTACATTAAATTTCAAAATAAAAAAAACGAGTACCTAAAAAAAGTAGGCTGAAAAAAAGTAGGTAGCACCAAAGTCATGACAGAAACAACAAATTGCATGCTAACTGTGAGGGGGGGGGGGGGGGGGGTTAACTGTATGTAGTGGAAAAAATTACAACAACAGCGACATTAATCAGTGCAGAGAGCGAAAAAAAACAACAACAAAATTGTGCACGCAAACCCTGGGCCCGAATGTTGAAAAATCCATTTTGGCTTTGGCAGTTAGGGGCACGGAGCAAATGAAGTAAAATAGAAACGAGTCGAGTCAGCACACAAATGAAATGAAAAATCATTAGAAATTCGCCAGGAAAAAAGTCACAAAAACAACAAGAAACCAAAAGGACGAAAGTCAATTTGAAAGGGAAGACATTTCTCAAATACGCACGCTTATAATTACGAATTAATCAAGCGCAAATGATTGCCAATCAAAATTTACAAACGGCAAATACAGTTATTAGAAGGCCGAGTGAATGAATGCGAATGAAAAGGAAAGCTAAAGGAAGAATAGAAAATTCCACTAATTATAGCCGCAAATCAATATGAAATGAACAAAGAAAGCTTTAATTGGGTCAATAAATTACTTTAAATTCAAACTGAAAGCAGAAGGTATTGTGATAAAAAAAGTAAATACTTTCTACTTTGTCAACTTATTTGACTTTTATGTGCTTTGAAGGTGGAACCTCTACCCCTTTCTAGCCATCACTTCCACTATAGGTGGGTAGTGTACCTACCAAATCAGATAACTTTGAGTAATGCCATTTTAATTACCGCAAAAATTTGAAGCCTTATTTAACGCCGAGAAACGCACAAGAAGCATTTATTTCATTCCATTTCAGGGCATTTTTTTCCGTTTATTTTTTGTTTCTTTTTTCTCACTCACATTGGTAACCTTAGCAAAAATCCTTAATATTCGAAGGGAAAAATCCGTTTTAATTAAATTCAAACGTCAGCACGTAAAAAAGTACTAATTGCTTTGCGCGTGCGAAAAAAAAAAAGAAACCAAATGAAAGTACGCTAAGATTTATTACCGCAAAAAAAAAAAGTAAATACCAAAAAAAAAAAAAAAGGGAAAAAAACAGAAAAGGAAAATGTACGAAAACAGCCGCATAAACCAAAAGTAATGCTAAGCCGCATTTTAGTGCTTAATTTCTGCTAATTTCCTTAGGATTTTACACTTTTTTTTCTGTTTGCACCTTTTTTTGCCTCCATCATCGTCGACGATGTGCTCGTCCTGCTTGTCGGTCGTTGTCGTCGAGAGGAAGACGAGGATTTGATTTGTTGTTACCCTGGCAAAATTGAATTTAATTATAAATCGTACTTAAGTTTTTTTTCTTCTGTAAATTGTACTTGTGCTTAATTTGAAAGTAATTTTCACAGGTGTGTTAACATGTAGAGTATCCTCATTTTGTGTGTGTGTGTGTGTGTGCGGGGGGGGGGGTTTGAGGGTGGAAATGTAATTTATTTTGCTGCTTCTTTACTCAATTCAAATTTGCATTTATTATTCAATTTTGATTATTTGGGCATAAAATGCGTGGGCACTTTTTTCCAGCTTTCGTTTTATTTTGAAGATGCTGGAGGGTGGGTTGGTTTTTTGCTTAAGAAAGCGGATTAGTGCGGCTGAGTTGGTGGAGTGGAGTTAAGCTAATTACTTTCTTTGGATGAGTGGATTGGCGTACAGAGGCAGCACAAATTGTATGAAGAGTGATTTATGAGGTAGTGCTTAACACATTTGCGCACGATTTTTTCTTTATTCAGGTATTAAACCGTATTTAAACTTTTTCTGCTGTACTCCTCTCTCAACAAGGGGAAAAGGTAACAAATATTCAGCTTTCTTCTAAATGAATTTCAATTAGGAGTTTGATAAAAAGTGGCCGAATTAATCAATTTCAACAGGTTTTGAGTGTGGCTGCGTGCGAGCAAAGGCAGGGGAAAATGTGTGAATCAGCGAAGATTGAAAGTTGAAAATGCTGCAAAAATATGGGAGAAAAATATCAAATTGTTATTTGGTTCGTACTTCAGTCAACAGTTGAAATTCCTGCCAAAATTATACCCCAACTTTAAGCCCACCACCGAATAAATCAAAATAAATCTGACGAGATTTTTCTTCATTTCCTTTTACGACATCACATCACATCAAAATATAAATAAAATCCTTTTTTCCCTATTTTTTTTCCTTCTTTCAAATCGAAATGCGTATACGCCTTTAAGAGGCAATATTTTAAAATCCTTTAGCCAATGCTGGCTATCAAGCCACCCTTAACCAAACACAAATTTCCATTAACCAAGTAATTTATTTTAATATAACAAAAAAAAAAAAAGACAGGAAGAAGCAAACAAGCCAGCAAGCAGACAGGCAGACAGAAGAATGGCAAAGCCTCAACTACTGCGTTAGTTGGGGAAAGCATACCAATCGCACAAACACACACTGCACACGAACTAATACAGTCAAGCGCATACGCTGTGATACAGCCAACTACTAACTTTGTTTCCTGCCATCAAGCATATAACATGCGGCACATCCGGCCAACCGAAACGAAACGAAACGAACCGAACCAAACTGAAACGAAACGAACTGAACTGAACTGAACTGAACAGAACGTCCAAGCAATCTCAACTTAAACCCACACATTTATAACAGCACTTGATATCCTTCTGGCTGTACATTTTGGCCCATCATTCTCATAGACACCAACAGCAGCAGTAGCAGCAGCAGCAGCTTAAAGCCACCGTCACCACATTCCCATTCATTTTGCCCTCACTCTCGCTCGGACAGCAACTACTACTGTCTGTCAGCTGGCGATAACTGCATGGCCAGAGGCTGTTTTTTTTCTTTATGATGACATATCATGGAGCGAGCGTATTTAAAAAAACAGCAGCAGCAACAGCAAAAAACCAAAAAAAAAAAACCGAGAGAATCCCCCGTTCATTTATGTTTGGCGGGAAAAGCGAATTCATCAATTACTTAATATAATTACTTTTGGCTTTTGGATTAAGCACCGCTGCCACTGCAGGCCAAACGCAAATCACACACATGTACCCATAGACCCATACATTTGCTTCGGTCTATGCATGTGTTTCTGGGTTTGTGTATGTGCGTGTGTGACCGTGTCTCTGTCTGTGTTACACAGACAGCATTAATTCGTAATGTAATAAATTGTGTTGCAACACATTTCTTTTTTTTTTATCTCGTTTTTTTTTTCGCCACTCGTAGTCGGGCTATTTTGTACGCAGACACACAGTAGTAATATGCAAACTCACACAGTTATGTGTGTATACGAGACACATATACACATGCAGACAATTACAAGTAGTTGATAAAATTACGAGTCCCCCTAACAGTATTTTAATAGGTTTTTCAAGTGCTACCGAATTTCGTAGTACGCAGCATGTTTTTCAGCACAAAGTTTGTAAATTTAAGATGGCAAATTTAAGTAAATCAAAAGACTTCTTAAATGAAAAAAGTATTTGCTGCTAGAGCCCCATGAACTCATTTTGTTATGAAACATTTCGTTGAAAATAAATTACATTCGATTTTACGTTATTACATTGGCCAGTTTTCAATTCAATGAATACATTTTGAATTATTTTCCATGACACAGAACTTCAGTCCAAACCAATAACGTGTGTGAGTCATTGAGAAATTGTAATTACTTCATTTCGCCAAAGTCCAAATAACTGATTATGATTATACAAACAGCTTGCAGCAATTTTTAAATGGTTTCTATTTCCTATTTACGAATATTCGCAAAAATGGTAATTTCATATTCACACAAATGCACACACGCACACACATTCGCCGCCATTAATTACATTTTCCGGTTTCATTGCTGACATTTTCAATTTACTTCCGTTTTATGAAATAAGCAGAAAAAAATGTATATAAACAAGCAGCCGCCACCACCGCCGCCGCCGCCACCGCCGCCGCTGAGGCTTATCAAATTCTATTAATCGCAAATGTAAACTCATTTGCAAAATATTTTAGAAAATTCGTATTCATTGTATGTTGTTATTGTTGTAATAATGGCATATTGCAATAACAACAAGAAATGGCCAGCAACATAACATCATTGACAATTGCATAAAAACATATTGACCAGTTGACAACTGCAACAGTCAAAGTCACTGAAGCGACATCATCCCAAACCGCATAACGTAATATCCGCATCCGTTTTTCATACAGGTGTGGTTCCATATTTCCATACACACATACATATACATATTTCTCTTTTCATTTTTTTTCTCGTCATGTAATGTTCTCTTGTCACTGCTGTGGCCATAACACATACACACACACACACAGGCAATTGCTTTTTATTAGACACAATCTGTATAAATTTCATTTCCGTTGCTCGCCGAATTCATTTGTGTAATAATTTATTTGCACGCCCAAATGCCCAAGTGCTCGTATCCGCTTCTAAAATATCAACTTAAATGGGCGTCAATGACAGCGCACACACAGCTTCAGAGCCGGTCCGAACTACCCGGGGTTGTTATAATTGCAAAAAGTACGTCGCTGTTCGGGAAAATGGAGGACATTTTCAATTAGAAAATATTGACAGCGCCGATATTTAATTACAAAATCAAAATGGAAATCGATTTCCGCCTATTCCGAATTATATACTTTACTATGTTGGGTGATTATTTTTTTTACACTCAAAGAGAAATTGGTGGGAACGTTGGGAAAATGCTTTAGCGCGTTTCAAATTTTGTTTCATGAAGTAAATGTTACTTATACTGGCGGGGATATGTGTGTAAATTGGCTTAAAAACACTGGAAAATTCGTTAAAAGCATGGGAGGATAATGTGAACAAATTTGCTTTGAAATGAGTAGAAGATTACATGATTACACCGATAAGTGCCTAGGGGTTGTCCAAAAACCACGTAAAGCCGTGTTAGGAAGGGAGGGATAAATGGCGTGTCTATACGTGGGAGAGCGGGGGAATTCGATCAATATGTTACATAACATTTTTCTAAATATTATTCATTTGCTGTTATGTTATTTACGACTTTATTGACTTTCAACTCGTAATTTAAGAATATTAAACGTTACGTAACGCAGCCATGTTATATGGGAGGGGGCGCTGGATTTGTCTACATGCCGGTATATGATACTTCCTTATTGAATGAGCCTTTCAGAAGACAAATCGGTTAAGTCAACTTTTCTGAATTTTTGATATTATTTTTTCAAATCATCTGAAATTTCCATAAAAGTTGATGGTCTCAACAACTTTCCTTAATAGTAAGGATATATACAACTTACAAGGCTATTCTGGCAGGTTGACAGGAAGTTGGGGAGGCTGCAGATGGAAAATATGAGAATTCAGAAAAGTGGACTTAATCGATTTGACTTCTAAATAATTTTTCAAATATTTTTCTCGGACTCTCTAAAGGCACATAATTAATAGAATTTTTTGTGTTCCTTTTCTTTCTCCAATATAGCAAAATACGCAAACATTTTTATTTCTCCACGCGCCTTTATCGTAATAGAATTTTTATTTTTATTCGTTCATTTCTCGTGTTCTCGTTCTTCTAGCCTTCTTGGCCGTTTTTCAGCTAATGACAAAATAAAACGAAATCCAAACATAAATTACGCACTTATCAGTTTCATTTATCTTTGGATTTTGATGGTTTTGTAATAGAGTAATAAAGTACGCTTTCGGTACGAAAAATAGTAGTATTGCGAGAACGACGATTGCCAGCTTACGACTTTGCAATTTTGTAAATAAAATTGGCTAAAAAAATACAAAAAAAAAAAAAAAATTATACAACAGTAACAACAACATAAAGTACTTCAATTTTTGTTGCTTTGTTGTTTTTGGCTTTTGTTTGTCCACACACACATACACACACATACACACAGGACCGTTGTGTGTATCGTTGAGTGGCTACCAATTTTCGCCATAATTTAACAGAAATTGCCCAAAAAGGGTCATTTCTGTAATAAAGCTCAATTTCATAGATAAGGCACAATTTCCACTACTAGCACTCTGTACTCTCACCCCTACTTCCATATTTTTTCGTTTGGTTGGCAACTTTATCGGTGTATTGTTGAGAGCATAAAGCACTTGGAGGCGAACGAAACAGTTGCAATAATGGCGTTTATTGTTTTGCAAAAGCGTTCGAAAAGTATATAAATTGCGCTATTATCGAAATTCACAAGGAAGAGAATGTGCAAAAGAATTTCTTTGATAATGAGCTTTGACGTTAGTAAAAGAATATTTTTATTTTTATTTTTATTTAGTGGAATTATTGGAAAAAGTTATCGCCAGGGGAAGAATAAATAGTTTCTTAAAGTAGATAACCTGATAAGTCCAATAATCTGAATTAATTTTTTTTTCTAATTTTCTTTCAAATTTTTTTAAAATTCCTTTACATTTTAAAAATTCATATGTAAAATGTATAATTAAATGCATTCAATTTAAATATTATATTCAAATCCCTAACGAAATTAATACCAATTAATGTCAAAGCTTCTGCCGCCGAAGCGAAAGGCTGCAGATTATGACAGATTGACATGGCATATAGAATATAATTAAAGTTCAAAATTAAATTTTCATCATAATTCAATTGAGTGCCATTTAAAAACTTTAGCACCACAATTAGCAATGTTAAATCAATATTTTTACTGCATGAGGATAATAAAAAAAAAAGACAACAACAAAATGTTTATTGCAATTGTTGGTTTTATTCAAATTATAAATGACGGACATTTTATCAATTATCATTACTTTTCACATAAATCTGTAATATAGCATTAAAAAAAAAGTAAAATTGCAAAAAAGAAATAAAAATTATTATGAAAAATGTTTAAACATTGATAACTCAATTTAATTCATGAACGCCTGATTTGACAGCAAAAAAGAACCAATACACACTCACTTACAATAACAGTTTCTCATTCAATACGGAAATTCAATAATTATACATTTGAATAAAACAAAAAAAAACTACTTTAAAACTATAAAAAAGCCTACATATTTCCGCCCTTTCCCCACTGACAAGTGTCATATCGGCTCTATTAACCGCCACTGTTCGCTTCCCGACAATATGTTGTCGACAGCATTGGCACATGATTATAATATAAACGCGCTGCAAGCGATTTGTGTGGTGGCCTGTCGGTCGGCTGGGCATTATTAGCAGAAAAGAATTTAATAATAAAAAAAAGCTGTCATGTATTTTTATAGCATATTTTGAGGCGTTGATGCGGGCTAAAATTGCAATTAAAAATGTGAAATATACGCTGCGAAAATACGGTTCATTAAATGCGCGCACACACACACACACACACACGCACGCACACCAAAACGTTATAATTGTTACAAACTTTTAAAGGTAGTAGATGTTGCATATAATGTTGTAATAATGGTTAATTTTTGTTGTTGTTGCTGTTCCATGAAACTCAATCCCAATGCACAAGAGTAAAGGCGTGAAATTATCGCGAATGTGCGAATGCCAGAATTTATTTGCAATTAAACTTTTCATGCCAATGACTGCGTGCAGGATGTAGTTACAAGTGCCGCGGCACTTTGTTGTACACCCATCGCCTTTTCATATGCAAAAATAATAATTATAATATTCGTATTTTTTCCATTAATTTTATCTTTATAAATTATCATCGTAATGAAGTAGTTATGGGCTGTTTGATTTTAATATAAATTATTTTTTATGAGACAATAATTACTGCCCGCATTGCAAACTTGTGGCGTGTGTGTGTGGCTGAGTGGATTTTTTTTTTTTTTTTGATTTTTTCATTAAAAAAAACATTTATTTGCTGTCGTTGGTACGCCATTTTGTAAATGATAAACGTCACTTGACGTGCGCGCATTAATGTGATATCCGAGAAATGACAATCGACAGTAGTCGAAATGTCAGTTGTGCAATTTTATTTATTTTCGTTTTATATTTATATTTTCGCTTTTTCCCTTTTTTTTTTTTTTTTTTCTTGCTTATTTCACTCGTTGTTTCCATGTTGTAATGTGAAATGAGTTTCAAGTGTCCGACTTTTGACAGTTAAATTGACAGCGTATACTTGTCAGGCTATTTTTCGGTTGCTTCTTAATTTCTTGATGATTTTTTTTTGTGCGTGGTTAATATACATTCGAGTAGTAATAATTTGTTTGACAGCCTAGACTTGTAAGCATGTCGACAGATAAAATGACACTTGAAATATTATCATGTCAAATATTATAATTACTTAAGCTACGGGCAGATTCGGTAAATATTTGCAAAAAGTGAATAAACGGCACAACTCGCAAATTTCACGTTACTCTATTTTTATACCCTACACCTAAGGGTAAGGGTATATTCACACTGGTCAGAAGCTTGTACCAACCAATGGAGGAGGGGATTTTTGTATCAGCATCATCTACTCACTTGATGTGGCAATGCCCTTTTGATTGGAACTCATGATTAACGGAGCAAAAGGGGAGCTAGGAAGCTAAGACTTTGAATTTATTTTTCATAGGTCCTCGAAGTAACTGTCACTTAATTCGCCGAAGCGGCCAACTTGACTAATTTCGAATGTGAAGCTTCAATAACATTGAATTTCAAAATTAATTAAAGATGGCCACTAAAATTTCAAGATTTCATCGTAATAGTTTGAAATTTGGTTTTATTCCGTTTGTGGCATTACGTTCCCTTAACATTTTCAAGGTTTCCAGTACATGTAGGGTATTGCCGACTGTAACTCCCTCACTCATATTTTTCCATTTTTGACATTTTGCCTGAATTTTGGATGAACTCACTGGCTGCCATTTATTTGTGTAAAATGTATAAAATAAAATAAAATAAAATAAACCGCTTAATTGCCACGCTGGTTTCTCTGAAGTGTACGTAATATTATTATTACTTACCTATTTTAATAATAATAGGAATATTTTTGTGGTGATTTTGAAAAATTACAACGAAAAACCGAACGGAAACCAATAACAACAACCAGCAGTGAATTCAATTTATTCTGCTAATGTGCAGTAAGGCGTACAAAATACAAATAAAAATTTAAAATGGCTACGCAATGCAGTTCACTAAACATGAAATAATGGCTTGGCCATATTTGCACATAATTTCATTCCATTTTGTTTTTATTTCATTTTTAATAAGTATTTTATATTTCCACCTCCCCCCTCCCCCCACTTACCCACCCATGAGCAGCCTGAAAAGCATTTATAATGCTATAATAAAAGTTTAATTCCCAGCGCAATTGTGAGCCACATTAATTATTACACGGATCCTTTTAAATGGCGCCCAGCTCCAGCAATGTTGCGAGTGCGCGCGGTTTCGCTGTGGTACATGCGAGAGTTGAAAGTATCCCTACACATGTTTCATGCCAGAGCGTAACTTTATTAATGGCGAGATGTTGGATTTCTTTTTTATATAAATTGTACTTCAGGTGTAGTACCTACATTGTATGTGATGCGAGGGGTGTTCATTGATTTGGTGCATGATTTGCATTTTGGTAACTTCTTAACTTCATTTAAACGTTTCTGTGATTTCACAAATGTAGGGTATTTCATAAAGTCGTTATGATCGTCAAACTTCAATTTCAACTTGCCGTATTCTTTCACATACAACCTGTCCAATATCCCTCAATAAACTTCTATCCGAATTGACGCAATTAAATAACTTTTCGCAATTTCACTTCTTTTTATATGTAATTGTAAAATGTGCACACACACTCGCACACAAGTAATATTCCCAAACACACACACAAACACACACGCAAGCATTCGTATAATCGTACATGAACACTCATAAGTACAAATACGTACGGACAGTGCCTGCCAGCAATATTCGTCCATGTCTCATGTGAATGGATTTAATTGGTCGCAATTGCTCACGTCAACGAACGTACCAACATTTTATTTGAAAAGTTATTTTCACATTTTGGTCACATTTTAGTTTCGGTTTGTTTCATTTCGCTTCGCCTTTTTTCCTACTTTTATTTTATTTTATTTGTTTTTTGGGTTTTATTTTATTTTTTTTTTTGGTTTGTATTGAACAAGTTCTGCTTTTGTAATATTATTTGGAGAAAAAGTTTTCAGTTTTGTACTTTATGCGTGTGTGTGTGTGTGTGTGTTTTGTGGCCATTCTATTGAATTGTTGGTGAAAAAGAAATTCACGTCTGACATGAGCGTGTGTTCAATTTTGTGTTAAAATGTCAATTATTGTGCGAAAGTTCTGTATTGGTGTATGAGATCGTGTGTGTGTGTGTGGGAATTTCAATTGGAAATGCGGTGGGACAAGCTGAAAACTTTTTGTTGCCAAGGTTTAGTGGAGGAAATCCTTCTGGGTTCATTTTACCAACACTTTGTATTGCTTTTCACATGAACACGAATTAAAAGATATCGTTTAAATTTCAAACCACACCCTCAGTTCGATTAAGAAGAAAAGTTATGAATTGAAGGATTTATGTTATTAAGCAGTTTGTCTTTTAAACAAGAAGGCAATAAATATTTTTGCTCAACACGTATAAGTAGCGTGCGGATTTTTATGTGGGGCATACTTTTCGCAGACAGTGCTAAGATTCTAAGTCAAAAGTGCAATAATTATGACATTATCGTACATATGTTTTGCGAAAGAACACACAGGAGCAATCAACAATGTAGCTTTTAAACTATTGACGTAAAACTATTTCACTTTCTGTTTTCTTGATCCCCAAACGTATGCCTCAAATTTTGCTTTGTATACAAATCTGCGCCCTATTGACGAGCTCCTTTCTAGACATAATCAGGGAACGGAATGTGTTGCATACTTTAAGTGACGAAGAAAACCGAAAATGTGAATATTTTAAGTCGATAGTTTAGTAATTACCACGTTATCGTGTACATATGCTGAGAAATGACAGAGAGGTACACTAAACCAACTAATGACTTGAAATTTTGACATTTTCTGTTTTTTCGTCACTAAAAGTATGCAACACATTTTAAGGTTTTAATGTTCGCTGTTTTTGATAATACAAATAAACACTGTACGTAAGGCTGGAGAGTGTTACAAATCATTAGCGGTGTAGAACATCTTTCCCACCATTAACAAATCTGCTCTATGAGATCATCGGCCCTACATTGTGAATAGCGCTATTTGTTGTTGCCAAAGCTTCTCATACAAATTTGTCGCATTAACTGTTTATTTGTCTGTAGTTGTCTAAAACCACAAATCATTTTGAAATTTTCAAATACAAACACGAAAATGTTAGAAAGCTTAAAAATTATTTATTCTAACTTTAAATTGCCAATGAGTGGTAATTCCCCCGAAATTGTTTCACATGGAAATTGTCATTAGCATGAAACTCATTTAATTCTAAACTCAATTTAATTTTCCATCACAATAAACTCAATAATTATATTTATTATTAAATGCATTTGTTGTAATTAATTTGCCAGAGTTATCTAAATAGACGCCCACTGCTAATTTACCAAAATAAAAAAAAATAAATTACTCGAAAAAAAACCTGTCAAAATACATATTTGAAAATTGCACACAAAAGTACTGCAGCGCCGGGGATTCATTGAAACGCCCATGCAGTGCAGCAACTTCAATTTTAATTACAATTTACGCTCAAATCGCAATTACGCACAAAAACCCAAATTAGCTAATTAAAGTGGAAATTTGGAATACGAAATTTTAAATTTCCTCTCTCACCGTCACTCGCCCATTGTGTTAATGTGTCAAATAACTAAATTAATGTTATTTGGGAATATTAAGCGAACATAGTTTGGTTTTATTGCAAACAGCCCAAAAGAAAAAAACGCGCGCAATTTGTATATAAATTGCGCCTAATTCCATTTAATTTTGGAACATAAAGGAGCAGGGGCACAACGAACTATAAACACACATACAAATACAGGAATGCAACTGATGACAACCAACCGCGCATCACAATCACCATCACGTTAACCCAGCAAGCCATTTAAATTGCTTTCGGGGTAGCAACAATGAGCAGAATGCAAAAAAAAAAAAATAAACGAGTAGTCGCAGCTGTGAATAATGGATTCTGTGGCTTAACACCCAGGAAGAGTACAACAACAACAAAACAATATACAAAAATACATTTAAAAAAAACTCCAGCTTATGACACACAAACGTCAGCGGCAGTCTCTGTCAGCAAAAACAATGATGACAATATCACTAACAACGACAACAGGACCGTTACATTTTTCATATATTCGCTTATTTTGAATTTAATTTAAAAGTATGACCATACAAATTAAAGTGTGCGTGTGTGCGTGTGTTCGTAATTTTCATAAAAGCCCTTTTTATAGCCTCGACCACAAGTTGTCAAGGTAACCTTTAATTTTATTAAAAACATATAAAAATGCAAAATGCCAAAAAGGGACAACGAACGCTCCCATTAAATCTAACAAACTATGGGTACTTTTACGAATTTATTTGCTTGTAAAATATAAAATGTAAAATTGTAAAATTGTAAAAGGCCCTGGCAAAATAATTTATGCCTTTTGTTTATGAAATTAAGCGCAAGTTTTATCAACCCAACTACCCCAACCAACTTTTAACTCATTAACTACCTTAAGGAGTGCCAAGGATGCCCACACCATTTCCACCACACGCCGAAAAGACGTTAAACGTTGAGCGTTTTTGCTTTAAAGTTCAGCAAAGTTGTAAATCCTTTTGCCCTCGACAGAAAAAGGCCTAGGCCTATAAAGTCTTATTTTCACACTTGCATAAACTCGTTTAGATTTGGGCACTGAAATTACGGGAAATACGCAAGCAACCACCCAAAACCAACCACCACACGCCACTCTCTCTCTCTCTCTGATGACATAAAATTAATGCCCGACCGACAATTTTAATCGGCAACAATTTTTGTATGCCTGTCCCGGAGTGGAGTGGAGGAGTATCGTCTTCAGAAGTTTGCCTGGCTAGAGGTGGGCGCAATGGCAAGTCTTCCTCAACTTGTTCTTCTTCTTCGTCTTCTTCTTGCTGAAAATGTCACACTCTGCGAATGCCGTAGTTTATTCTACTTAGTCTGCGTCGTTGTCGTTTGTCGTAGTTCAAAAAGGTCCTTACACTTGTTTTTCCCTCAAAAAAAAAAGAACGGAAAGAAAATGTTAGGCAGAGGTTAGCACCCGTCGCACCGGTTGCCGCCGGATGCGGATGCGTATATTTAAAACTTATTAAATTGCTATAATTTATACGACTTATCTCTCGGCAGACGCTCACTCCCGCACACAACACACACACACACACTCATCCAGTGCTTGTTCGCTCTCTCTCGGGTCGAATGAATGTTCAAAATTTCATTGCATACCTTAAGGCTGTATTGCCACACCGCCATCCACCCCAAATGTGGCGTTGTATTGTCTTGTCTTTTACTTGTACTCGAGACGATCGTTACCGGAAGAAGTGCTAAGACAGCAGGCAATTAATTTGCATGCAAATCATTTAAAACTTTTCTTACAACGTGTAACAAATAGACACAAGACACAAAAAACGTAATGAAACGAAACGCAAAAAAGTTTCCTTAAGACACATTTCTTGCATTTTGTGATATTTACCCGGGGTTAAAAGGTTTTTGTGCTACGTTTGGCTTCGATTCGATTTGGCAAGAGGTTTCGGTTTGGTTTTATCTTCCCTTTTTTTTTGGTTTGTGCTCCCTATCGTGCTGGAATTACTTGATTTATGTAATTTTTAATGACATTTCATCAATCTGGCCGCGTTTGTTGTTTTCATTTGAAGCTAAGGTAAGCCAATCAGCTGCAGGTTTGTTAGTCAAGTGAGAAATTGAAAATTTAACAAATTAAAGAACAACAGCAAATGTTAAAGGATTTTTAGCTGAAGGGAAAGAAATAAAATAAAATAATTCGAAAACTCAATAATTTTCCATTTTCAATCCAATGTTTTCGTGACCAAATACTCTCACCTAAGGGCGTTTTGCCATATGAATTTAAATCGTTTCAGCCACCATAAATCCTTTGCATTCTTAATTTTTCAGCCGAGAATGAAAATTGAAAATCAACAATCAGAATGGCCGGATTTTATTGCCACATAAAGTTCAGCAACAAAATTATTATCTGCGCTACAGTTTAAATCAATTAAATTTATTACACAACTTAGGGCAACTGGGATCTGCCTAACAAACTCACACACA
Source organism: Heteromyza rotundicornis (assembly GCA_951394025.1). NCBI lineage: Eukaryota > Metazoa > Arthropoda > Insecta > Diptera > Heleomyzidae > Heteromyza > Heteromyza rotundicornis. The sequence continues at coordinate 70,080,964 of OX596010.1, read as the reverse complement.
CACAAACACACACACGTACACTTGTAAGCACACACACACCGACCAGCTAACGATTTCAATGCCGCGAGCATAACTTTTATTAACTCCTTCAGCGATAAAACGTAGAGGAAACTCGTTAAAAGTCTTGCATGTAGAGTATTATTGCGTATTTTAAAAGCTTCGCTCATAACATTTTAATACACCTACCCACATCTTTTTTTTTTGCTTTATAAAATACAAAATATTACCTTGCTAAACACACAGACTGCTCATATATGTGTATGCAACGCTTTTAAGAGCAGCAACATCACCAGCAATTGCAAGTGTTTTTATTGTGCTACTTGTTAAACAACAACAACCGAAAGATGAAAAAAAAAACCCCAAGTAAAATGTTAAACTTCGTGTAAATTACGTGATTTCTCCCGGAGGCCATGTCTGATCTGTAAACACTTGACTGCGCTTTTATTTGTGTCGCGAAGCGTTGTGGTCTCTGGGAAAATAAAAACACACAAGCAACGTAAACACACGAGGTACCAAATTATTTTTACCAACAAAATAAATAAACATACTAAACCGTAAAATTTCCATAAATTCCGGGCATTCATTGGCACAGCAACCCTTTTTTCGGTAATATTTTTCGCACCCATGCAATGTACACTAAGGAAAAATTTACAAATACTTATTCGAATGATGCGAATGGTAAATTGAAGTGATGATAATGATGAGAGGCCATGGAGGAACTCACTATCAATCAGAGTGGTTACAGTGAAAAAACTATGTAACACAACAAATATTGAGTACCTAACCCAGTAGATACTACTTGCTTGGAAAAATTATAAAATATTTGAAATGATTTTTCACGTGTACCTCCTGTGTATCTTTGCTGCAGGCGTTTATCATAACACTTGGAAATATACTGTTTGGTTGTGCGAAAAGCTTATTAAATATTTTCACGCTACTGTGGTGGCTTTAGAAAATCCCACGCCCTTTTGCCCATACAAGTGTTAATTACTTTTATAAAATCTTTATAGATTCTTTACTTTATACAATAGGAAGAAGTTGAAAAACTTTAACAAACAGCCAATAGAGTTGAAATGGTTACACTGGGGTAAAATTTAAATTTAATAATTTTTATTGAAAATCCAAAAGATGGTGTCGTTCGAGTGTGGTAATTTGAAAAACTCCTCCTACTTTCAACTGAATTCTTACTTTCACTCACTCACACAAAGAAACAACCACCCGCCCACCACCAAACATTTAAGTGCTTTTCTTGGCATAATTTTTAATTATATGCATGCGTTGGTGTTTTTGTATTTCTTCTGTTTGGCTGAGCGTTCTGTTAATCGTTCTTATATTAACTGAAGCGTTGTAATAATTGCGTAGCAAAAAATGTGGACAAAAAAAAGGAATGAAAAATCATTGAAATGGAAAATAAATTAAACTGCATTTTATATACACACGAGCGCCTGCAAAGCTTGCCGCCTTTGAGTGTGTATTTTGAGTGTGGGTGTGGGTATTTGTGTTTGTAAAGAAGTACCCAACGAAGAAGAAGAACTACGTAGTATGTACGCACACACATTTGCTGTTGGCAATTTTATGAAAATCTTTTCTCCACTTTACTAGACGGTATACTTATGTACTACAGTGTGCAGTGGGGGTCTGGCAAACCAAACTGTTGAAAGAAACAAAAAGCGAAAATATTTTAAAGTTTTGTTCACTCTTGTAGAAATTAATTGCAAATTGGTGTAGTTGTAGTTGTAGCTCGAGCGTATGTTGAAGAAGAAATGCTTTCCCTCTTCCACCCTCTTTTGATTATGTGTCGAAGATGCGTAAGATTTTTATTCGATTTTTTTTCATTTGCATTTCATTTAATTAATTACATTTCACATGAAATTTCCCAGCCATGGGTTTGTGATAGTTGCGGCAGGGGTTTGAAAGAAGTAGACATTTTTTCTCTTGAAAGTTTTCCTTTAGTGTTGTGGTTTCATTTGAGTAAACTGTATTGGCTTATGTAACAGCTGAACTTTCACATTCAAAGGCTTAAAGTGTAATTTGATGCTTTGGCAAAGGAATATTCGAAATATTTTCTGGGAATAGATTTTTTAATTGCGAAATTTCTATCTGGGAAATCTTTTAAATTTTTGCTACACTCGTGGTTTTATATATTCCCATCCTTTCCCTGAATTCTTTATTCATTCAACTGAAATGAATAGCGAATTTGCGATAACAAAGCGATAAAATCAATTAAAATAAATTTAAAATCAATTACATAGATTTCCTTGAACGTTTTCTCTGCCATTTCCGACACTCAATGGCAGAGAATGAAAACGAAAAAGACACTGAAATCTGCTAATTTATAGTAATTTCATTTGCTGCCCTTTTTAATGCGTTTTCCTTTTCATTCCGCATTCGGGCACAAGCCGAAAAGAAACCCAATCAGAGCAGATGTGCCACGCAATTAGTAACAAATTGTAGCATAATTACAGGGATGCGCAGAATTGTAAGACAAATTCAATGCCAAGGAAGGCGGAAAAAGAAAAGACAAGAGAGAAAGGAGAAAAGTAACAGCTACCACTGCCACTTTATACGATATTGATTATAACTGAATAATGTATTAACTGCTAACAACTTTCGTCCATGCATTGGAGTTGAAGTTAAAAACGTAGTAAGCCGTTTGCCGAATGTAGTATATGAAATAGTACGAAAAGTGTACTTAATTGATTGGATTGAAGCGTAAATGGTTGAAATATAAACGAGCCACACTCGTGCTTAACGGCAAATAAAAGTTTTACTCAACTAAGCGAAACGAAAACGAAACTGATACCAGCTTTTTTTTTTTGTTTTTTTGTTTTTGCCACTACAACTTGTACTACCCGGCCCCGGACTACCTAACTATATGATATGTAGTAAAGTACCTACTATGGTCTTGGCCAAAATGAGATTACGCTCGGTTTTCATGCTCTACAAATAGTCTTTAGATGTAGTTTTTTTTTTGTTGGTTTCTGCTACGTTGCTGTGGTAAAGCAATCGCAAATAACATTAATTTCGGATAGTAACGCATCGTAAATGAAATGTGTGCGTCTACAAGTTATCTGCACTTTTACTTTGGTAGTAGGTGGGCTTGCGTATATGTTTGTGTGTGTGCATACAGAGCACCGCATAAATGTTCAATTGAGTTTGATAAATGTGCTTAATTGCAATTAAATAACATTTCAATGAACTCGCAAGGTTCAGTACGAGACCGAAATGTTTTGATGCCACTCCTAGACACACACACACACCCATATACTTAACACGAGCATGTTCAAATTAGTAGGACTAGATGTTGGGGAAAATACCCAAAAAGTTCGATGAGCAATAATTGCGTGGAAAAGAGATAGATAAGCTTGGGTCTTTGGTTTGCCTTCATCCTCCCTTGTGAGGCAAGGAGCAGAAAGAAACTTTCTGCGTTGAAGTGAATCAAATTCTAGATTTGCAATGTGTGTGTGTGTGCGGATCCCCCTCCGCAGTTAAGTGTTTGAAAAACTACTTTTGTTCGTTGCAATTTTGCCTTAACTGCAGTTTGAAAGTTTTTCCTTTAGTTTTTTTTTCTTTTTTTTTTTTTGATAAAATTTCATGCTGAGCTCACTAGTTGGAGAGTAATTATGACAGCTGTCAAAAAATTTCGTTTTTAATTGTGACAGTTGTGTGCAATGCTGCAGTTGGGCACTAAAACTGAAAGAACAATAAATTTTATGAAATCTGAAAGAGAATAAGAGAAACTTCAGAAGTTCAAAACATTTTCAGTTAATTCAATATCGAATAAACGATTACTCCGCAAAATTTATGAAATTTCCAACTTTATGTTGTTTTTGCTCTGAATGTCTCTCGTGCAAAGTCATTAAAATTAAAATGAAAATTCTAAATTTATCGTAGAAATTAGCAAATCGCATTCACCTTCGCATCCACGTAAAAGTCCTCAACACGCGCCCGTCAACCATTTTAATTATTCACGCATGCATAAGTAACTTTAACACGTTTTGGCAATAAACTTGTACCAAAAAAGAAATGTATACACTCCCTGTCTGGAAAAAAAACGCAATGAAATGAAATCCTCACACAAAATCACCAAAGTCGAAGCATTTTAGCATTTTAGCATTTTACCCCTCAACTTATACTACATAACACCGCCATATACACGTTTAAATCTTTACGTGAAATAAATCTAACATACTATCTTCATAAGAAAAAACGACACAGACATTTTTCATGCCACTACCATTTCGTCTGCGAAACAGTAACGTTTCTGTTTTCTCCGCAAAGCGAACGTTTGTCACAAGGCAAATAATTTCTCACCACAAATCACCACATCGTAAACCCAACTCAAACTGAAATAGCTGTATTCCATTCACACACACACACACACATATATATTATATACATAAAAATAACCTCAACCTTGTGCGAAGGACAAATCCACCGTTTACTTTTGCTAGAGTAGGAATCGAGCTATCGTTTTTACACATTTCTCTTTTACTTCCGCTTTCTGTTTGATTTCTGTTTTATATTTTATAAAATGTCCACAATGAATCTGTCAGACATTTAATGATTTTACAACTATGCTTTTTTTTTTTGTTGGTGGTAGAACCCCACACTTTTCCCTACCGAACAAAAAAGGTATCAATTGTGGGCTTAAGCGAAAAGACACTAAAAGTACACACACAAAAATAAAATCTAGAAGAGACGAAGCATAAAGAATGATGCAAATCCCACACTCATCATTTCGCAAATGTGAAACTCATGTTATTTTTACGAAAGCTATTTTTGCAACTTTGCGTAAGTGCAGATTTTTAACAACCCTGTCGTATACATATGCATAATGTATGGAAGTATGTATTTCGGTGTATGTATAAGTAAGAGTCTGTCTGTGTGGACGTATATAACCCAGGCAAACGTCTGCTGTCTTCATGATGATGACGATGATTTCACTAATGGCAAATCAAACTTTTTTCGCCAATTTTAACTTTTTTTCGGCTATCATTTCTTGGCTTTTTTTGTGCAAATTGTCATGTCATTTTATTAGTTTTATATGGCTCTGTTACACATACATGAAACTTGTACAATATGTCTGTCAACGCATACATTATTTCAAAATGTTATCGATATGATGGTGCGCTGACGCCTCCTGGCTACTACCCACTTGTCCACACTTCTTCACAATTTTCTGCTGGCCAACGCACGCACCCTTACTTGTGCTTTCGTTTCGTTGGTTTCTTTTTTGGCCAAGCTTACACGTCACATAATCGAATTATCATCATCATGGCGTCAACAAAAGATTTCAACTTTTTTTGTTTTTCTTCCCTATTTTTTTTTTTTGCAAAAATCCATTTGATTTGTTAAATGAAAAAAGGAGAGAAAAAACCCATTGGCTACTTTTTTTTATTATATATTTTTTTATTTTTCTTTTCGGTTAGGTTATGTTCGATGTCAGTTTGTTATCCTTTGCAAATCCTTTTATACAAATGAAATTTGAGCAAAAGGCGATAAGCAAAAATGCTACCAAACACAATGACATGTCGATAAGTCCGTTTTGTCTGCTACGACGTACCTATTGTGCTTGAGTATGTGTCTGTGAAGTGTAGTGTAGCGTGCAGTGACCAGATCAGACCAAGTGCTAGGGTGTAGTCTCGCATTGGTTGCGGTCCTTGGCGAAAATTAGGTGTGATTTTAATGGCAGTCGTTGGTATTCGTTTCGTTTCGATTATACTTTTTTTTGAGTTATTGTTTTTTTTTTCTTTTGTTATTCATGGTCAAATGATTTAATTTTTTTTTAAGGAATGAAATGAATATTTTTTGATTGGATGGAATTATTTTGTGGAGACGAGTTGGTAATTGAAACTTTTGAAAAGGATTGAAATTACGGCGTATAAAATATATTATAATCTGGAAGGATACAATTAAATTTAAAAAAAAATACTTTAAGCTATTTTCGACCTCTTGAAATGCTGTAATTACTCCCGTCCATCAGATATTTTCGCCACCTAGCTTAGTATCGCTTAAGAGCTCTATCATATATCAAACCAATACTAATTACATTACTTTCCTCATATTTTGCAGATATCAACAAAGGTTCACCCATCGATTACAAAAGCGGCTCCGCCTGCTCTACACCCACAAAAGACACGCTCAAAGGCTACGAGCGCAGCACGAACAGTTGCATGGGCCCCGTGCTTCCACCACGCGGCGTTATGAGCGGCATACCGACGCACTACTCGGCGCCACAGAATTTCCGCAAGGAATTGGCAGCGCGCTGCTCGGCCAAGTGTGTGGCCATTGTATCGATATCAGTGGTTGTGTCGTTGTGTGTCCTTTTAATATTTTTAACAGGTAAATAGTCACACTATTGGGCCATATTTTCCAACAGTATTAATGATGCATATGACCTTTTACTCTACTCTTATGCTGTGCAGGATTCGGTGTACTGCACTGGTCCCCCTCCGCACCCTGTACAGTTCTAGTCGGCAATGAGGTGTCCGAAGTGACGGCAGCCAAAAGTACCAATACGGACCTATCCAAATTGCACAACTCCTCGCTACGTTCGAAATCGGGACAATCCACCACGGTAACGGCATCTACGGCCAGCTCATCGCTATCTTCCGCAGCGGCGGCGGCGGCGGCAGCAGCAGCAGCAGCGGCCTCACCATCCTCGGCCTTCCAGTCGACATCGGCCTCATCGGTGGCTGTGGGATCGCCCGCCTCCTCATCGCCGTCGTCTTCGCAGTCGTCGTCCTTGGCAAATGCCAATAATGGAGGTAATTATTCTCAAGTTTTAATTATTTTTAAATGAGTTTTTCGAACTCAAATAAATTCGAAAGACAACGCGAACACCCAACAGCCAAACAGCAAGCGAACTGAACCCAATCAACTTCGGTAGAAGCGTTCGGTTGTTCGCTGCTCGGAAGGGAACGAAAGAACGAAAGACCGAACAAACTATGCTTTGAGAAATATAAAATAAAATGAAATGAAAGCGACGTACAAATGAAATTGTCAATGTGGTGATGGTTGCGACGCGTCGGTGTGGGTGTGGGTGTGCACTGGCACTGGGTGCGGCCGTAAGGAAAAAGGACACTTTGGCGGGTGTTTTTGTTTTTGTTTCCGCTGTTTTTGGTTTTGTGTTTGCGTATATTTGTTTGGAATCACTGTTAATGACAGCCACGACAAAGTTGTATAATTAAAAATAAAATAAGTTCAATTAAAGGTCAACTTAAGCCTGAAAGTTGTTGGCGCATACTTTTCGTATAAACAAACGAAAAAGAAAAACAACAACAACAACGCAATCGCAATTGTGATGGCGATTTTTAAATATTAATTACTTTTTAAGTTTATGCCGTTGACGCTATCAAATTGGCATAAGTTTACACAAGAATTGCATCAAACTTGATGAAACGAAATTAGTGTAGAGACATGGGCGCTGTGAAAGTTCCAATTGAAATTTCATAAATTTATGGGAAAAGTTTTACTCTTCAATCATTCAATGGGAAGTTCATAATCAATCACATTGCAGAAATTCTACTCTGTGAATTCAAATTTATTTAAACTAAATTCAAACAAGCATAGACCTTCTTCTTCAGTGGCAACCAAGCATTAAGTATAATTTTTGGGCTGTCATTGAAATGTCAAATTTCACACAAAAGTCAAAAGCAAACAAAACTAAAACGTCAAATAAAAGTCAAATAAGACAATTTTAGACACGACCACTTTGCACACAATGAAGCGAAAGGCCCCCACCAACCTTTCAAGAAATTAAAAGAAGAAACACGCACACGCTTTTTACTTAACAAAATCAAATTAAAAACACATTTTACGCTTAATTTACGCGCGAAACCTGAAACCTGAAACCCACGATTAGACTGACACCCCCGCCCACATTGACAGAACGACTCAGTCCACACCCGTCGCACTCACACACCCACAATATTGAAAGAAAGCAAATTATTATCAAATGTTTGAGCTAAAAAGTAAAATGTTATGTGTCGTCTAAATGTAGACAAAGCCACTGCGGTACGCGACCCCCAACAACAACAACACCAACAAGAACAACAATTGACAGAAGAAATGTCAAATAGCGACGGCAGCGCTTCAGAGACACACCTGCCGAGAAGACGACCACGGCGGCAACAACGACGTTATCGGCGAAGTTTATCGACAGCCGAAAGTTTCATCGACTTAATTGCAAACGCAACGAAAGTCAATGAAACGGAGTTGGCGGAAGAGACGCCGGAACAAGTAGACGACATTTTTGAATTTATGACGACGACAGCAGCAACAAGAGCAGCAATAGCAGCAACAACGATGGCAACAAATGTGGCGACAACACGCCAAACAGTGGCAGCAACTGTCAGTTCGAAGCCAAAAAGTAATTATACTGACGATGAGCACAACAGGGTTGGCAAAACTTTGAAAATCAATAACGTATTAAATCTCAATCAAAGTAATAATGACAAAGAAATTGACGATGATGATGGCGATGATTACGATGAGTATAAGCAACCGATACGTAAAGTTCTATCAAAGGACTTTACGGCTAATGATTATCAAGTGCGAGCAGATAGAGTAGAGGAAAAAGATCACAAAGATTATGCAAAAGTTGTTAATAACAAGATTGAGAATTTTAAGCCAAAGGTAGTCAAGGTATTTGATGAAAATGACACGCGAAAAGTTCTTGATAAGGAAAACGCCACTGCTGACGATGATGACGATGCTGGTGGTGCTAGTGGCACTCCTGCCGCAAAGCAGCTTTTGCTTGAAAGTTCACAACGCAAAAGAATGGCGGCGGATATTGTTGCGGAAGTTGAAAATATTAATGGAAGAATATCAATAGCGAAGGCTGTGGATATAACAAGCACTCCTGCGATTGACTACGACGACGACGACAACGCGGAGGAGCACAATTTCCAAACGACAGAAAAGTTCTTCTCCACCATGATGGGAAAGACTTTGACTTCGATTTCGATTTCCACAAAGAGCCACCCCGAACCGGTGGAAACTTCGGGCAAAGCACGAGTTGGAAGGCCATTAAACAACAATTTACGCATACCAGTGAAATCAGGTAAAACGCTTACCATTCACAATACAACAACTCACAAAGATGGCGTTGAGGGCGTCGTTATTGATGATGATAATCAAAATGACAGGCCAGCAGCTCCAGACGAAGACGAGCCATACGAAAAGGAACTAAAAGCAGAGCTCAATGTCGAAAATGATTACAATGATGAAAATACCAACAGCAACAATAACAACAAGAGTAAAAACATTGAATTTGATATCGGCATTGGTGCTGGCGACAACGATGCCGATGATGACAATGATGATGGTGACAATGTAACCGAGACCGAATTCAATGTTGGAAATGATTTGCAAATCAATCGCCATAATGCCGTTGACACTGTTGATAGCGAAAATGATGCTGAAAATGATAACAATAATGAGAATGATTTAGCTGACAACTATGATGACAGCTTCTACTCAACGACGATGACGACCGCGACCGACATCGCCACCATAAAAGTTGATAAATTCAAATTGAATGACCGCCATAAGTATCCAACGCCAGCGCTGGTAGCAGCGGAAATAGAAATTGAAGCAATGCCGAGCACTACATCTGCCGGAGCGCCAAAAGTAGCACACGAAATTGCAACAAAAACAACGACAAACGAACGACAAATGATGGAGATAAATGAGCAAACAACACCAGCAGAAGCAACACCAACAGAAACACAAATGGACCAAAGTGAAAGCGAAAGCGTCGGAATCGCATCCACGCTGTCCTCGTCAGCTGGCAGCTTGGATGAGCTCATGCTAAATGACGGTTTAATACCCTTAAATAGCGCGGATGGTTTTATCGAAACGAATTATGCTCAGAATTTAGACGATATCGATATCGTCAAACTGGAGGACACCCACTCCAGCGAAGATGAGATCTACAAGACCATTGACAATAGAAATGTGCAAACGAAATCCGTTGTCGACCAATCAGCCAACGAACATGCGAAAGCCTTCAAAAAGCCCAAGCCTGCAGTGGCGAAAGAAGAAAATGAAATTTTCAAAAATGACCCAATGATTGAGGAGCCTCTGCCAGTAAAAGAAGAAAAAGCGCCTTTTCCCTTGAAACCGATTGTCAGTGAGTCATACGACTCGCCTGGCAAACGCATTCTCGTCAATCTGACAATTGCCACAGAGGATGGCAACGGTTCGGTGTACACCTTACATGTGGCCGTACCTGTCGGTGGTGGGCCGCAAAACCTCGAGCAAGTGCTCACACACGAACATCAGCCCGTACAACACGAACAGCAGCAGCACGCTGACAACGTTATTAATACGAGCAGTCCATATTGTGTGCCGGAACCACCGCCACCCATACCGGATTGTCCGTGCAAGTGCGCGGAACTCGTTGCAGCAAAAGAGCACGAGAATACGGCTGCTGGTGACTTTGACTTACGTGAAACTTTGAGTTCACGTGTTGTTGTTGTTAGGCCAACCACCCACTCATCCATCTTGACATCCAGTAGTGTTTATGTTAATGCGGGCGATGACGATGACGATGACAATGTTGTTGTTGATGATGATGATGATGCGACTGATACCACCACCACCATGTCCACTGATTCTGATTCTGCTACCACTACTACCACTACTACTACTACCACCACTTCTACTAATATTGCCGATGCTAATGATAGTTATAAAGTTGATGTTGTTGGTGAAAAGTTTGCATGCCCTGATGTTATGCCTATTCTAATACTTGAAGGTGATTGTCTTTTCAATGGTGTCATACTCTCCTAACCAACTAATGAACTATGATTAAACAAAAAGCTTTTACTAACTACTAACTAATATTTGAAATTAATAACAAAGCAGGCCGATATGAATATGGCCTTGTATATACTTGTAACTGCATATATTCACTAACTTCTCAGCCATTAATATTATACATAAACTTCACCTTTAAGCATTCAATTGGCAATACATCTAAGCTTATCAAACTCAATCATCTTCATCTCACTAATAATAACTTAACCACAATTTGCATTAATAATAATTACCACATCAATGATATTAACGAAATGGAATTCTGGAAGCTTGCATTAAATTGTCCTTTCTTTTGGGATATTCAAAATCATATTCCTCCTCATGCTTAAAACCATATAATAGCAAAGCATACGAATCAATTGAGTCGTACAGATTCACCTGTTCAGTAACTTTCAGAACTTTCTTACCGACGGACTATAAATCGACGATTCCCAACAGTGCGAAAAATCCCCAATTTCCGCTAAATAAAAATCGAAATTTTGTACAATAAATATTTCATATATTGTAAACATAAACTAAGCTTATTGTATGTACATTAAATTGCCTGCTCATTTCTATGTTTAAAATGCGCCTCTCTTTGTCTCTCTCTCTCTCTTTTGCCCCGTGCCTCCACGCCACCTTCTTCACACACGCCACTAGGTGCACGCACATTCCCAGCACGCAGTTTTCCACCGGATGGCACCACCTTCGGGCAAATTACACTTGGCCAGAAACTCACCAAGGAAATTCAACCGTACAGCTATTGGAACATGCAATTCTATCAATCGGAACCGGCTTATGTGAAATTCGATTATACCATACCACGCGGAGCTTCGATTGGCGTCTATGGACGACGCAATGCCTTGCCCACGCACACCCAGTATCACTTCAAGGAGGTCTTGAGCGGTTTTAGCGCAAGTACGAGAACGGCCCGAGCCGCACATGTAAGTAGAAGCAGCGCTGCAAATTGCATATTAAGTTTTAGTTTGGGCTTTGGGCTCTTAAACATTGTGTTCTCATCAGTTGTATTCTCTGTTGTTATTGTTATTGTTATTGTTATTATTATTATTATTACTTAACCAAACAACTACTAATAATGCTTATTTAACAAAACAACAATTTTCTGTGTTTTTTTCTCATCCTCCACATATCACATTCAATCACACACATCAATCCATTATCCTCCACCTTCACCTGGACGCCTATTACCGAACGATTTCCAAAAACAAACAACAACAACAACAACAACAATGACGACGACCACCACCACACCAACAACAGTTATCGATTACTCGTGAGGTAACGCGTTACATGGAGCCAGGCCACTGGTTTGTTTCGTTATACAACGACGATGGCGATGTACAGGAAGTCACATTCTATGCCGCCATTGCCGAGGATATGACACAGAATTGTCCGAACGGTTGCTCTGGCAACGGTCAATGTTTGCTGGGTCACTGCCAGTGCAATCCCGGCTTTGGCGGCGATGATTGCAGCGAGAGCGTCTGTCCTGTATTGTGCTCGCAGCATGGCGAGTACATAAATGGCGAATGCATTTGCAATCCCGGCTGGAAGGGCAAGGAGTGCTCCTTGCGGCACGATGAATGCGAAGTGGCCGATTGCAATGGACATGGGCATTGTGTGAGCGGAAAGTGTCAGTGTATGCGCGGATATAAGGGCAAATTCTGCGAAGAAGGTAACTTTGAAAAAAAAACAATAGAATATGACCGAAATTAGTTTACATAATTGGAAACTGAGTTAGGATAGGAACTTATGGCGTGCTTTGTTGCTCGGCTAAATGATGTGATTAATTTTGTAATCTTCTTCCCAACCAGTTGATTGCCCGCATCCCACTTGCTCGGGTCATGGCTTCTGCGCCGACGGCACATGCATCTGCAAGAAAGGTTGGAAGGGTACCGATTGTGCTACCATGGATCAAGATGCCCTTCAGTGTCTGCCCGACTGTTCGGGCCATGGCACTTTCGATTTGGATACCCAGACGTGTACGTGCGAGTCGAAATGGAGCGGCGATGATTGCTCGAAGGAACTGTGCGATTTGGATTGCGGCCAGCATGGTCGTTGCGTGGGCGATGCCTGCGCCTGTGATCCCGACTGGGGTGGCGATTATTGTAATACCAAATTATGCGATGCACGCTGCAACGAGCATGGCCAGTGCAAGAACGGCACTTGTCTGTGTGTGACCGGCTGGAATGGCAAACATTGTACGATTGAGGGCTGCCCGAATGGCTGTTCGGCGCACGGACAGTGTCGCGTCAGCGGCGAGGGACAATGGGAGTGTCGCTGCTATGAGGGTTGGGATGGGCCAGACTGTGGCATTGCGCTCGAATTGAATTGTGGCGATAGCAAGGATAATGACAAAGGTAAGTGCGGAGCATGCAAAGAGAATTGCAATTATATGAAATTGGTTTAAAATTTATTACGGCACAGATGGACTTGTTGATTGCGAGGACCCCGAATGCTGTGCCAGTCATGTGTGCAAGACGTCTCAACTGTGCGTGTCGGCCCCTAAGCCCATTGACGTTCTGTTGCGCAAACAACCGCCCGCCATTACGGCCTCCTTCTTTGAACGCATGAAGTTCTTAATCGATGAGAGTAGTTTGCAAAATTATGCCAAATTAGAGACGTTCAACGAGAGGTATGTTCGATCAAGTTGCTTTTCGTCTATGGTCTTTTAAGTTTAAACTATTTTGTTTAGTTACATAAAAGAAAATACATATGTACATATACGTACGTATTTCAAAATAATTGGGAATTTTTGGTTAAACAAATTTGTGCAAAAACGCTCAGTGTTTATGGAGGATATAATTGTCCTAGCAACAAACAAAATATATATATAAATAGTTTGCATTATTAATTTTATGTTTTAAGTTTATTAAGTTATCGTGCCCACGTCTAAACTCCCACTCCCAATACACAGATCCCAACAACTTTGTAAATAAGTATCCCTAAATGTCCTTTGTTGAAAATGTACCTATCGCAAGAAAACCACTCTGTCATATGAAACATTTTAGAAAGCACTGCAATTAGGCAAGGCTGAATAAAATGAAGATGAAGAAGAAGAAGAGCAAGAGAGAAAATACTTAAATAGAAGCATACTTATATGGGTTGCCTACGAAATACTTTAGTAGAAAAGGGTCGAATATTTGAAACCTAACTAACCACTAATTTGTTATTAACAAAATCAAATCTAAATTTAAAAAAAAAAAAAAAAAAAAAAAAAAAAACTAAAAATCATCATCAAAAACTACAGCTAATTCAACTATTTTTCTCTAATCTTTTTTTCTCTTACACGCGCGCCCTAAACTACTACTAACCTACTACTCAAAAAAATCTACTACTAAATCGAATATCAATGCATTTTGTGTGCTAACCAATAACAAAAATCAAAAATGCCAAATGAAATTCCGATAATTTCGCATAAATACAAAATTTCTGTATTTTAACCAAATAACACAAAAAAAACTAACAGCATTTTTTGGAATTATTTCAATGCAAGGTAAGCAAAAGCGCTCAACTAAAAGCTACTAACTACTAACTACTAATTCGATGGTTGTTTGGTAATACTTTCTTTCATTATTTTTCATTTTTCATTTCTTTTGCATTTTATCATTACTACAAATTTATCAGTTTTCGTTAGTCCAGTTTTTAAACTAAATACTTCTCTAAAAAGCTACTACTACTTAATACTATCATCAAGTCTTTACTAACTTTTTTTGACAAATCGTAGTCAACTTCACCACTAGTAGTTCGATTAATTACTTACTTTTCAATACTTTATTATTTCGAATAATTTTCAAAAAAAAAAACGTTAATTTTTTTGCCATTACTTCATACAACTCCAAGCAACCTAGTATGAAACTTATCACACCATTGGGTTTTTGATTTTAAGCAAGTTTTCAAAAATAGGTACCAACTAGGTTACGTTCGTTATCGAAACTCGTTACTGTGTTACCTTATGTGTTGAAAACAAAACAAGAAGATGGACAAAAAGAAAAACTATAAAACAAACTTTTATGTTTTGTGTGTGTGAAATTTTATGTTCATTTTGTTATACAGTGTTAAATCTTTAGTAGATCGATTATGATTTAAGCTTTTATTATTTCATATATTCAAGTATATGCCTGTTTATATTCTGATAGTTACCAAATAGCTGTACATTTTACGAAAGCAATTGTCACAACATGCGGCTAATATCAAATTTCTCTCTTTCCGCCACTTTTCACTCTCTAGTCGCTCGGCTGTTATCCGTGGTCGTGTCGTCACCTCGCTGGGCATGGGTCTGGTCGGTGTGCGCGTCTCCACCACAACGCTCCTCGAAGGCTTCACTCTCACACGCGACGATGGCTGGTTCGATTTGATGGTAAACGGCGGCGGCGCTGTTACACTCCAATTCGGTCGCTCTCCATTCCGCCCGCAAACACGCATTGTTCAAGTGCCCTGGAACGAGGTGATCATAATCGATGTGGTCGTCATGTCCATGTCGGAGGAGAAGAGTTTGGTTCCCACGGCGCACACATGTTTCTCGCACGATTACGATATGATGAAGCCGGTGGTGTTGGCCTCGTGGAAACACGGCTTTCAGGGCGCCTGCCCCGATCGCAGCGCCATTTTGGCCGAGTCTCAAGTCATCCAAGAGTCCCTGCAGATTCCCGGCACTGGCTTGAATTTGGTATATCACTCGTCGCGTGCTGCGGGCTATTTGTCCACCATTAAACTGCAGCTGACGCCCGAGACCATACCCGACACACTGCACCTCATCAATTTGCGCATCACCATTGAGGGTATACTCTTTGAGCGGGTCTTTGAAGCCGATCCCGGCATCAAATTCACCTATGCCTGGAATCGCCTGAATATCTACCGTCAACGTGTCTATGGCGTGACCACTGCCGTCGTCAAAGTCGGCTATCAGTACACCGATTGCAAGGATATCATCTGGGATATACAAACAACCAAGCTGTCCGGTCACGACATGTCCATCTCTGAGGTGGGCGGTTGGAATTTGGACATTCACCATCGCTACAACTTCCACGAGGGCATACTGCAGAAGGGTGACGGCTCGAACATTTATCTGAAGAACAAACCACGCGTTATTCTCACCACCATGGGTGATGGCCATCAACGGCCACTCGACTGCATGGACTGCGAAGGCTTGGCCATGAAGCAACGTTTGTTGGCGCCCGTGGCTTTGGCTTCCTCGCCGGACGGCAGCTTGTACGTGGGTGACTTCAACTACATACGTCGCATCATGACTGACGGCACAATACGCACTGTTGTGAAGCTGAATGCCACACGCGTTTCCTACCGCTATCACATGGCTCTGAGTCCCCTGGATGGTACCTTGTACATCTCGGATCCCGAATCACATCAAATCATACGTGTACGTAATATAAATGACTTTTCACAGCCGGAAAAGAACTGGGAACCGATTGTTGGCTCCGGTGAACGTTGTCTGCCTGGCGATGAGGCCCACTGTGGTGACGGCGCTCTCGCCAAGGATGCCAAGCTGGCCTATCCCAAGGGCATCGCCATCTCCAGTGACAACATTCTGTACTTTGCTGATGGCACCAACATTCGTATGGTCGACCGCGATGGCATTGTCACCACTTTGATAGGCAATCACATGCACAAGTCCCACTGGAAGCCCATACCATGTGAAGGCACCTTGAAACTTGAAGAGATGCATTTGCGCTGGCCCACCGAGCTGTCGGTCAGTCCTCTGGATAATACTTTGCATATCATTGACGATCACATGATCCTGCGCATGACACCCGATGGACGTGTACGTGTTATCTCCGGCCGTCCTCTGCATTGTGCTACCACCTCTTCTGCCTACGACTCGGACTTGGCCACTCATGCCACCCTCGTTATGCCCCAATCAATTGCTTTCGGTCCAATGGGTGAACTCTACGTAGCCGAGAGCGACTCGCAGCGCATCAACCGTGTACGCGTCATTGGCACTGATGGACGAATTTCTGCCTTTGCTGGGGCTGAGTCGAAATGTAATTGCCTAGAACGTGGTTGTGACTGCTTCGAGGCGGAACACTTTTTGGCCACCAGCGCCAAATTCAATACAATCGCCGCATTGGCTGTTACGCCCGACGGTCATGTACACATTGCCGATCAGGCCAACTATCGAATACGCTCGGTTATGTCCAGTATTCCTGAAGCGAGCACATCGCGGGAGTATGAAATTTATGCTCCGGACATGCAAGAGATCTACATCTTCAATCGTTTTGGCCAGCATGTGTCCACCAAGAACATTCTAACCGGCGAGACCACGTACGTCTTCACCTACAATGTCAACACGTCGAATGGTAAATTGAGTACTGTTACTGATGCTGCGGGCAACAAAGTCTTCCTGCTGCGCGACTACACCTCGCAAGTGAACTCAATTGAGAACACCAAGGGTCAGAAATGTCGTCTGCATATGACGCGCATGAAAATGTTACACGAACTGAGCACTCCCGACAACTACAATGTCACCTTCGAATATCATGGACCCACTGGCCTGCTGAAGACCAAACTCGACTCAACTGGCCGCTCGTATGTCTACAACTATGATGAGTTTGGTCGTCTCACTTCTGCCGTAACACCCACTGGACGTGTTATCGACTTGGCGTTCGATTTGAGTGTTAAGGGTGCCCAGGTTAAGGTATCCGAGAACGCTCAGAAGGAGATCTCAATGTTAATTCAAGGTTCCACCGTAGTGGTGCGCAATGGTGAAGCCGAATCGAGGACTTCAGTGGAGATGGATGGTTCGACCACAAGCATCACTCCATGGGGACACACTCTGCAAATGGAGGTAGTGCCGTATGCCGTATTGGCTGAGATTAGTCCACTGATCGGTGAAAGCTATCCAGTGCCGGCCAAACAACGAACTGAAATCGCGGGCGACCTGGCCAACCGGTTCGAGTGGCGTTACTTCGTGCGTCGCATGCAACAGGGCAAACAAGGCAAAGGACCACGTCCAGTCTCTCAGGTAGGACGCAAATTGCGTGTCAATGGTGACAATGTTTTGACACTGGAATACGATCGTGAGACACAATCAGTGGTTGTGGTGGTGGATGACAAACAGGAACTGTTCAATGTTACCTATGACCGCACAGCACGTCCAGTCAGCTTCCGTCCACAGTCCGGTGACTATGCTGATGTCGATTTGGAATACGATCGATTTGGTCGTTTGGTCAGCTGGAAATGGGGTGTCCTGCAGGAAGCCTATACCTTCGACCGTAATGGACGTCTGAACGAAATCAAATATGGCGATGGTTCATCTATGGTTTATGCATTCAAAGATATGTTTGGGTCGCTTCCCTTGAAGGTCACTACACCGCGACGATCCGACTACCTTCTGCAGTACGACGATGCGGGCGCTTTACAGAGTCTGACCACCCCACGTGGACACATACACTCATTCTCGCTGCAAACATCGCTGGGCTTCTTCAAATACCAGTACTTCTCACCCATCAATCGTCATCCGTTTGAGATTCTCTACAACGACGAGGGACAAATTTTGGCCAAGATACACCCGCATCAATCGGGCAAAGTAGCTTTTGTACACGACTCAGCTGGTCGTTTGGAAACTATATTGGCTGGCCTATCCAGCACACACTACACTTATCAGGAGACTACCAGCCTCATCAAGTCAGTCGAAGTACAAGAACCTGGTTTTGAACTGAGACGAGAGTTCAAATATCATGCTGGCATCTTGAAGGACGAGAAACTGCGCTTTGGTTCCAAGAACTCATTGGCCTCATCACATTACAAGTACTCTTACGATGGCAATGCACGCTTGAGTGGCATCGAGATGTCAATCGATGACAAGGAAATGCCCACCACTCGTTACAAGTACAGTCAAAACTTGGGACAACTGGAAGTGGTGCAAGATTTGAAGATAACACGAAATGCCTTTAACCGTACGGTCGTTCAGGATTCGGCCAAGCAGTTCTTCACCATCATCGACTATGATCAGCATGGACGCATCAAGAGCGTTCTAATGAACATCAAGAGCTTCGATGTGTTCCGCCTGGAATTGGATTATGATTTGCGCAATCGCATTAAGTCGCAGAAGACCACCTTTGGGCGGTCGACCGCTTTCGATAAGATCAACTACAATGCTGATGGTCATGTGATTGAGGTTTTGGGCACCAACAACTGGAAGTACTTGTACGATGAAAACGGCAACACCGTTGGAGTGGTGGATCAAAATGAAAAGATCAACCTGGGCTATGACATTGGTGATCGTGTCATTCAAGTGGCTGAGATCGAATTCAACAACTATGATGCTCGGGGCTTCGTGGTACGCCGTGGCGAACAGAAGTATCGCTACAACAATCGAGGCCAACTCATACATGCATTCGAAAGAGAGCGTTTCCAGACGTGGTACTACTACGATGACAGAAGCCGTTTGGTGGCGTGGCACGACAGCAAGGGCAACGTCACACAATACTACTACGCCAATCCGAAGACACCGAAGCTGCTGACACACGTTCATTTCCCCAAGCTAGGCAAAACATTGAAATTCTTCTATGATGATCGCGACATGTTGATTGCCATTGAGAATGGAGACCAACGTTACTACGTGGCCACCGACCAGAATGGCTCGCCCTTGGCATTCTTCGACTTGAATGGCAGCATAGTGAAAGAAGTGAAACGTACTCCATTCGGGCGAATCATCAAGGATACAAACCCTGAATTCTTTGTGCCCATCGATTTCCATGGTGGCCTGCTCGATCCCAATACGAAACTGATCTACTCCGAGGGTCGACAATACGATCCCACAGTGGGACAATGGCTGACACCCCTGTGGGAGACTTTGGCCACTGAAATGTCCAATCCCACTGACGTTTTCATCTATCGCTATCACAACAATGATCCCATCAATCCGAACAAGCCACAAAACTACATGATTGATTTGGAGTCATGGCTGCAGCTCTTCGGCTACGACTTGAGAAACATGCAGAGCTCAAAGTATACCAAAGACTCACAATACACGCCGCAGGCCTCCATCAAATCGAACACTTTGGCGCCAGACTTTGGAGTCATTTCCGGTCTGGAGTGCATTGTCGAGAAGACCAACGAGAAATTCAGCGACTTCGATTTCGTGCCCAAGCCTCTGCTAAAGATGGAGCCCAAGATGCGCAATCTACTGCCGCGTGTCAGCTATAGACGTGGAGTGTTCGGTGAGGGGGTGCTACTCTCGCGCATTGCAGGACGTGCTATGGTCAGCGTAGTGGATGGCTCGAATAGTGTCGTACAAGATGTCGTCTCTTCGGTGTTCAATAATTCCTACTTCCTCGATCTGCACTTCAGCATACACGATCAAGATGTCTTCTACTTCGTCAAAGACAACATATTGAAGCTACGCGACGACAATGAAGAACTGAGACGACTCGGTGGCATGTTCAACATATCAACGCACGAAATAACCGATCATGGCGGCAGTGCAGCCAAGGAACTGAGACTGCACGGTCCCGATGCCGTGGTTATCATCAAGTATGGCGTCGATCCCGAACAAGAGCGCCATCGAATACTTAAGCATGCACACAAACGGGCCGTAGAGCGTGCTTGGGAGCTCGAGAAGCAATTAGTGGCAGCCGGTTTCCAGGGGCGAGGCGATTGGACGGAAGAGGAGAAAGAAGAACTTGTCTCGCATGGCGATGTGGATGGCTGGATTGGCATCGATATACACAGCATTCACAAGTATCCCCAGCTGGCAGACGATCCGGGCAATGTGGCGTTCCAGCGTGACGCCAAGCGAAAACGCAGAAAGACCGGCAACAGTCATCGCTTGGCGAAATCGCGCAGACAACAGAAGCTCGTGGACCTGAGTGCGTGAGTGAATGTGGCGAATGCGAATGTGAATGAGAATGGTGCTGAACTGGATGTCGAGGCAGACGAAGAGGACGAGTTTTATATGGATTCTGGTGTTGGTGCTGGTGCTGGGGCATCAAACGAATATGGAATGATGAGCAGCCACAAGGCGTACGAAAACGAAGACTACTACCACTACTCCAAAAATACAGACGAAGACGACTTATATTATTATTAGGATTAGAACGAAAGGACACGTGTAAAATCTCGAAAAAGAAAAGCAGTAAACTGGTAATTACATATTCTTAATGTTAACTTTAATAATTTAAAGTTTAGTCTTAAGCTCAAGCTAAGCAAGAATCAAGATACTTTCTGTTTTTAAGCAAAAAAGAAAAACAAACAAAACCTTATAAATGTGTGAAACCTTATAAATGTGAACTAAGATAAAAAAAAACTGGAAAACATAAAACAAAAAACAAACTCAAAACTAGGCTAAAACTAGGAAATGTGTAAGTTTTGTTGGTTTAAAATTTGAAAACATATACGAGTACACTAAATGTAAAGGAAAACAAAAACACAATTTGACACTATAGTTTTGTATAAAATATAAAATTATGTATGCGTTGGACTTCCAAATGGTTTTGGAACCTGGATGGTGTTAAATCTCAATGTTTTTGTATGGTTGAACAAAAAGAAAAAAAAAAGATAATAGGCAAAAAGAAAATGAAGCAACACAGCAAGAGCACGTTGAGAAATTATTAAAAATATAATTCTACCTTCAGAGATTATTATTACGTAAAAACAATTGTAATTGACAAAATAGCTCCAGTTTAAGTTTAAACGCAATTGAAAGTATTACATTTAATGAGAACTAAAACTAAAGCAAAAACCTTTAGTGAATGCCAGTAAAAATTTGTTGTAAAAATAAATGGAAAAAGCTAATAGTAATGCCCATAATTCACCAATAAAAATATTTACTATCTTTTTTTTTGGTTTTTTAGTCTTTTTTACTTCTTTTTTTTTTACTATAAAAAAAGCTTTATTATATACTATTTTTTCAGTTATAAAGCTTTAATTTTTCTTTGAAAAAAACCAAATAAAAGAAAATCTCAAACATTTTTCACAAACTCAAAGAAATAATGCCCACGACAAAGACTTTCCTAACTAATATCACAGAAAAGAGATACTCCAATTGAAAATTCTCGAATCTCGCATTGAGCTCTCAACCACACGTTTAATGCTCCCATTTCTATAGTGTACTTCTTTCACACACACACTCACAAACTCCCGACAACGTTTCTTCTTCTTTTATACTATTTGATTTATTTTTTCCACTTGAGAAAATTTTAAAATTTTAAATGGAGAAAATGCAAATTTTTACAAATTGTGATATATATTTCTATACATTTAACATATGAAAAATGCTTAAAAAAAACAAAATAATGAAAGAAAGTTGAAAAACATGCGTTTTTAAAAAAACTTTTTTTTTTTTTATTTTATAATTTTTTTTAATTTTCAAAAAAAAAATCGAATAAATTTTAAGCTACGAAAGGAAAATGCAATAAAACGAAATTATTTTAACGAAAACAAATGCCATGTAAAATTATATAAATAGCAATTTTAATTTTTATACTCTTCGTATGCTTAAAAACGCCATAAAAATTAAAATACTTGTTTAATATATACACTTTTTTTTTTATAAATTAAATTCACGAAAATACGATTTTTTAATACTTAGAAACGTACTTGTTGTATAATTTGTTTTGCATTTTGATTTTTGCCCATTCATTTTTAACTCATTCTGACTATAATTATAATTACTATTGATTATTGATATCTAGTGTTATCCACATAAGGAAATATTAATTATAAACACCCTGTAAAATACACTCTTAGCCATTAAGGATAGGTTAAAGAAAGAAGAAGAAAAAACTAATTTAAAATTGCAGTAAATAAATAAATTTAAAATTTAGCACGTAACGCTGGCAACCCTCGTGAATGGCAAAATGTAGTGGTAACAAAAGAAATACAACTATCGTGTTAGTAATTTTATTAAATAAAATTATAAAACAAAAAAAATATATATACAAAAAAATCAGAAAATCAGAAGAGGATTAAGAAAACACTTTGCATTAGCGGTTAGCGTAAACAAAAAAAAACTGAAACTAAAGTTGTGTAAAATTTGAAAGTGACACTTGATGAAGGTGGTTACTCGCTTCTAATCGTTACACTTAGTAATTACATTCTGAACTTAATTAACGTATTGACTAAGCAAAAAAAAACTGTAAATTAAAAACCATATATATATATATAAAATTCACAACAAGTAAATGTATAAATTTGCAATAATTTCAAAAATAAATTTAACAAAATAAAAACGATTCTTACAGTAAAAGTAAAAGTAAAAAAAAAGAAACAAAAAATACCAAAATTACGACTGATACAAGGAAAATTTAATAAAAACCGAACAAAAGGAAAACACTTGCAAATGCAATAAAATTAAACATAAATTGAAAAAAGTATATTGCAAACCAAAACGTAAACATATTTTCATTTGCATTTATTTTGAAATGTTTTCATTTTTGGATTATTGTGAACAATTTTGCATTTAGGAATGATTAAATGTGTACTTGTAACTGTATGAAAATGACGATGAAATCCAAAAACAAAAGCAAAAACAAACGAAACCTTTAAATGTAAAACCACAATTTAAAATTAGCAAACAATAAAATTACAACAACAAACAAAACAAAACAAAACAAAGCAAAAAAAACAATATTATCGAAATGAGAAAGAAGAAAGAAAACAAAATGAAATAAATCACCGCCCCGTACACACTCACACTCACACACACACACGCCCACTTTGTGTCTGTCACAGTTGTAAAAGTCCACCCCCCACCCCCCGCCCCACTTTCCCCTCTCCCCAGTCAAGTACTATACTCCCCCGCCTCCAAACCCCTCCCACACTACCTTATGAGTTGCGTAACTTTAAGTACTAAATTAATTGACAAAATTTGAACTGTAAGCAAGAAAACACTGCAAGCCGCCGCAAAGTATGCAAAGTAAGGAAAATGTCTTAAATTCAAGCAAGCAAATAACAACGGCAATGAAAATGGCAAGGCAAGCACTAATGTATACACTTACACATAAATACATTGCATTGTATATTAATATATATGATGGTAATAAATAAATTTAAAAAACAAAAAACAACAGCAAAAAAACAATAAAAATAATAAAAATTATTAAAAAAAAAATATGGAAATTGTGTTATTATTTTAACAACGGATAAATGGCCGTCGGTGCATAGGACATTGAAATTACAGCTCGCTAGGACCACTGGCGGCTTCTGGAAGTCGAAGACATCCAGACAGACAACGTGATATGAAAATTAAAATAAAAATCGGCTACAGGGTCTCAAGCCATGGGTGAGATAGGACATATATGTGAACTTACAGCTCGCTAGGACCACTGGCGGCTTCTGGAAGTCGAGGACAGACATGCGGACATATAAAAATGGGTTTTAATTCTATTTCATAATGGAATACATTAATTAAGTTAAAGCATTCCTTTACTTCACTTACCAAGAGAATTCGAATATAGAGAAATTGTTCTCCTCCAAACTGAAATCAAGAACTTTTTTAAAAATAAAAAAAATAAAATCGTTTTTTAATTATTGAAATATTTTTATAAAAGGTCGGTCACTTTATAAAAATATTTCAATAATTAAAAAACGATTTTTTTAGTTTCTACGTACCGGGTTCGACTTCCACCTGGGGCAAAAGCAGAAATTGGTTTTCGGTTTTTCTGTGTAGACCGCCATTCTCTCGCCAAATACTGTCAATCTAGCGAGAGTAACTAGCCATGAAAAAGATTCTTTGAAAGTCCCACCGCTCGGAACCGACATGAAACGGTAGGTCCACAATTATCATAATAATACCATGATAATTGCAATAAGAAGATCGGCTTGTAGTGCCAGATATTCTACATAATTTTTTGTAGATCCGAACTGGGGTCAAATTTCTTCCATTAAAAGCATTAATTTTTTTGCTATTAAAGCCCAGTATGCAGACGTGAAAAAATTCCGCTCCCATAAGCACACCTATGTAAAAAAGACGAAGCCAAAAACAAACCAAATTTCCATTTTGGCCAGAATATGCAGAGAAAGCGAAATAAGAGCTGCTTTTTTGACTACTTTGGAGAAATGTTTCGACAACATTCTCAGCGAAATTAATGGAATGACCTTTATGTTGCTTTAAAAACAATTATTTCGATTTTAATTGGACGATTTAGAAGTAAAACTTACTTAGTACGTATACGTCGATTTAAAATGAAATTTGTAGAATTTCGTCTTTCAAATGAGGAAACTTTTCCATGGTGCAAAATCAATCCCATTTTTCCTCTAACGAGCTAAGTATTTCTCTGGGTGTATGAATAGAATAATATCAAACAATTGGTATGGTGACTGGCACTAATTTCGGGAATACAACAATCATAGCAATTACTTTGCATACCAATAATTTACATGGGAATGGATACTTACACCGTAGGATCTTTGTAATGTTTTTTTAGTAAGAAGTAAAACGTACAAGACTACAAAAGTCTGGCCAAACATTCGCTCAGTCGTTGTCAACTAAACAAACTCAACACTAGGAAGGTTTGATCAATAAATTGTACATTAAACGTAAATTTATCAAACAGTTCAGTCAGCAAAAGCAAAATTTAAAAATTAATAAAAATTTTGGAACAATACCTTTTTGGCAAATCTAAATCAAAATTCGCTGTTTCAACTGAATTGCCATAGAACTGCAGTATGGCCAAGAAGGGCGGAGCTCAACAATTGCAAGCAGACATCAACACAGATGAAGAGTTTGAGAAGTTCCTTGACCGGCCAGGACTGTTGGGTGAACGGGCGGACAAGTGTGGCAATTTTGAATGTAAATAATAGAGTCTTTTCGCCAATTAGTCTTGGATGTTTACTCCGAATGGTGTGGACCCTGTCTGGGCATGGTGGGCAGTCTGAAGAAAATCAAACTGGAACTGGGTGGCGACAATTTACAACTGGCTATTGTAAGCTTGAAGTATGCCCGCAAGCAGTTGCAGTTTGTGATAAATTTCGAAATTTGTTTTCAGTGTAAAGCGGATACTATTTCCGCTTTGATGCGATTCCAAAGGAAAAGTGAGCCAACTTGGTTGTTTGTGGCGGTAAGTCTCTGTTGGTGACAGGCGCTGTCTACTGTCTGTCTTTAAAAATGTCCAATTTCGGTTGAGGAAAGTCGCCACTCAAAGTTCACATTTCTTTAGAAAGGCAAAGCTTTGAATCTAATGTTCGGCACCAATGTACCGCAACTAATGAAGCTAATCGCCACCGAACTGAGTCTGCTGAACAGTAAAGAGGAGCGTGTACGCTATGACATCACTGAATTGCAGCCTGAAGAAGTCGAACGCCGAAAGGTGAAGGAAGACGCCCTCGCCGAGGCCGAAAAAATCGAACGCAACGAAAGAGAGAAGAAGCGCATCGAGTATCTGACATTTGTTACCGACACGATCATGGAGAATCTGCACGATATGGGCGTGACGGTGTTCGGACCGCATATCAATCGCGACATGTTCAAGAAGATCACCGAGCCAGCGGATGAGCTGAAAATTCAATGCAAGGACCGTAAAACGGTGCAGGTTACCAAAGACGATTTCGATATTGTGAACTTTGAGTGCAACAATCCCTTAACGGGTGGTGTAATCGATCAGTTGAACCAGAAGGAGTTGCTGATGTGCTTCTGGAAGATACCGGACGAGAGCAATCGCACTGTGCCGGAAGTTTTAGGTGCGTACGCCCACGAATTGACAAGGACACGCACAGAGCCGCCCGATGATTTCAATGAAGAAGAGCGCGTCATTCCGCCAATTCTAGGGCCATTAGAAGTGCAGATTGAAGTAGAAGTTCAAGGTTCGAGGGCTAAAATCGCATTTAGGCAAAATGTAAAATTTTTTACTTTCTAGACGACGACGAAGAGTATTCGGAGGAAAACGAACTCAATGAGGATACTCGAAAGTCACACAAGTCTCAAAAGCCGCTAGCTGCTGTGAGCGAATTTTCCTTAGAAAATATCGAAGGGGGCAACGAGGAAGAGGGCGAAGGAGAGGGTCCAGGCGAGGGTCCATGCGATGAAGTGGAACTACCCGAAATGCCTGAATTGGGTCTGGATCTAGACTTGGGTCTAGACCAGATTTCCGAAAATGAATCCAAAGTCGAAGAAGTCACCCCGGAAGTGACATTCGATGAACCAGTCAAGTCTCTAATGCGAAAGAAGATAATCACCATACCGCCAATTTGGGTGCCCAACAATCAGCGCACGCACGCAGCCCTAATATACGTGTTCTTCCGTGCCCAGACTAGTGCCTTCCTGCCGCCCGATCCAGTGCCGGAGCCACCACACGTCATCATGGCATTCGATGCGTACAAGAAGAAAGATCTCATCAGTCTGGCCGAGCGAAACAAAGACGATGTGCCACTGTACGGCTTCTTCACCAGCGACGATGCCGACGACGCACAATTCATTGCGAATTCTGCCCAGAAATATGCTACCCAAATGCACACGGCCACGGATAAGCTCGTCTTCAAAGTGTGCAAGCAAACGTCACACACGCTGCTCTCACTGGCCACCTACGGGCCGAGCTATGTCAGTCCGAATACGTTGATTGGCCGCGAAGAAGCTCTGAAATTCTTTCCGGAATCTTACAAAACCGCCGAACAGGAATTGGCCGAACAGCGCGTGCTGGAAGAGCAGGAACCGAAAAAGAAACGAAAGGTGGGACAAGTTTTGAGTTTTTTTTCTTTACCATTACCATGAATTATATTTTTTTAAATTACCAACAGTCAAAGAAAAGCCGAGCATCGGAGACGGCAGGGGCAGCTGAAGAGGGCAGAGCGTCTTCACCACAACCACCGGCATCGGGTGAAGAGGGTGCCACCACCACTAGCGGTGAGGAGAGCGGAGATAGTATGCCGCCTACAGCGGCAGATGGTGACGATGAAGGTGAAGCCGAAGACGCTGAAAGTGGAGCTCCTGAAACAGCTACTGCAGAACCACCCGCTACTGAATAGATCATTCGAAAGATGGGCACATATTCTGCTGAAAGCATTTCCATCGTTTGGTGTGTTTTCTGCTACGGAACGCCCTATTTTTATTAAACGCAGACACAGTTGCAGTAATTTTGGCAATTAATACTTTTTATTTGATTGTTTATCTCCTCAATAGTTCATCAATCCATAACAAAGTGTATAAAAATTCTTATTTACTATACAAAAAAAAAAATAGAAATAAAATTACTTAGAAACTAATTCCAATTTTTAGTTTATTTTTAAAGTTAATTTAACGTGATTAAAATTATAGTCAACAGTAATATTTTATAAATTATATAAAGGGTGTTTGGCACGAGGCCGCGGAGTGTAATATGCAACAGATCAGATTTGAATATTTTCCTTTGAGGATATTTTACTCTCCTACTGTGTTACCGCCAGGTCCCGTGAAAGCCCTTATAAAAGTCTTCTGCTTTTTTGTTTTGTTCTGCTTACATGCATACAAGCTATTTTAGCAATCTCAGATTGGTTTTTACTTCACTTCGAAGTAGGCGTCTCTATTGAAATTCATAATTCTTAAGAAACCGTTTTCATAGCCCACCGCCACTAAGCGGCGTCCTCTTGAATTCAAATTGCAACGCAAGCTAGTGATGCGCATGTAGCGTACAACGTTGCAGGGCGGTATACGTTTCTCACTGAAGTAGTCACCCTTATCTTCGGGCTTAAACTGAAAACACACAATTTGCGAATTTTTATTACTTTTTCGATTTTGGAAATGGCAGGCTTGACCTACCTTCAGAGTGGCATCAAATACCAAGCCGTATTTCTGTTTGTAGTCTTCCTCGCGCATTTGCCAGTCCTCGGGGACATCGTATTTCTTGTAGTTCGGCAATGGTTCCCCATTTAAACATTTCAGATCCATGGTGGAAATGGCGCGGGAATTTTTTACAGTCTTTGTCAGGATATCCTCGAACACCAATTCCCTAGGATTGAGGAACACCACATCGCCGTTGTCGGTGCCACATGCCAGAATATTCTGGACGGGATTGAAGTGAACCTGAGTCACCGAACCGAGTCCACTGTCGATTTTGCTGTTGTGGTAAACCATTCCAACGGGATTCATCGCTATTACATAACGACTATCTGGAATTGAAGGGAAATTTACAATTGATATTGGGAATTTTTCTTGCAAATAACTCGTCGGCCATACTCACTGTACAAACAAATGTCCGAATATGATATCACAAAAGACTCCCACACCGGAGACCAATCCATTGAAAGCACCAGATTTTTGGAACTTTCGTCCTTAACAATAAACGGCTGAGATAGATCACGTATATCATAAACTATCAGTTTGCGTGCAGCACAAGCTAAAGCTAACCAGCGTGGCCCATTGGTATCATAATGCGCAACAAGTGCTAAAAAAAAAAAATTAATTTTTTTAAATATTCAAAAAAGTATGAGAAAAAATATGATTATATTTTCGATTTCTTAATACATTGTCCCATAATTGTCAACAAGATATTTTTGCAATTTTACAGAATAGAAGTTACACCACTTCTTTATTTATAAAGTGGTTTAGCAGTCTAGCCGTAGTCTGATGACATTCTTCATCTCTTTGCTACTATTGGGAGTTTTATTGGGACCAATATCGGATGAAAACCACACCTAGATATATAATGTCTTTATTTTCGTATATCTTCCGAATCGGTAAAGTATTTCACTTTGCCGATTCGTATATCGTTTGCTTTTATTAAGTTGGTAAGTCAGTCATAAATAGAGTGGGAATAGAACGTAATAAAAATAAAACTGGAAGTGATGGAATAGAATCGGAAATGGAACATGGATAAAATTTGAATGGAACCGGAAAATGCATGGAAATGGAACAAGAACGGAATTGGCGTGTAGCAGAAACCAACATAGAAAAATAAGAAATTTGGAAAATATTCGAACAAACAGAATAAACTTGCTAAATGAAAGAGAATAGATTGCATATGGAACAAATAGAAATGGACCCAAAAAACATGGAAATGGTGCAAGCTCGGATAAGAGTAAGAACTTTGTATAAAATTAGCAAACATTTATCATCAATTTAACAAAAAAAACAAATTACACTGTGTGTCGAATTTGCAAAATTGTTCTTCCCCATCGCTGGAATTTTGAGGTTTGAATCATTGGTTTATTTGTCTCTCATTGGGTTGAAAAGTTATTGACAAAATTGGCGGTAGGTTTCTTTTATTTGTATGGAAATTATTTCATGCTTCAAACAAAACAAAAAAAAAATTTTTTTTAAATTTGCTTTTTGGTGTAATAATTTTGTCAGACCTCTCGCAGCACACAGTAGTATCTAAATGTGGTTAAAATTCACAAATAGTTGAATATCAATGGTGTTGGACTCAGTACAACAACTCTTAAGTAATAGTTCTCAATGGAAACATCATATTCATTAATTTAAATGGCATTTGCAACTCAATTAAGTTAAGGCGATTTGTAGTGATGCAGAAGTCACTTGAATTTTTGACTGAATATTTGCACATACTGATTTTTGATTCTTTGGATTAGGGCCTATGCAAAACTATTGACATTATTACAAATCGTTTAGTTTTTAACAATGATTTTTCGACAACGTTACATACATCTGGCTAGTGCATCAATGTTTGTGTGAAATGTTAAATATTGGTCAAAATAAAATTCATAGCTGATGTCACTACACATTTCCATATTAATTAAAGTTTAAAATACATACAACGTATTCTCTTTTCGCCCGCGTAAAAGTAGTTCACTGGCACAAAATGACACACATCATTGACCATAAATCGGTTGAGATTCTCATTTTCATCGTCGGTGATATCCCAAATGCCAATGCCGCCCGTCGAGAAACTAGCGAATATGTGCTTGTGCGAAGACGTCTGTAAATTAATATGAACAGACAAAAAATGGTTTTAAAGAAAAGTTCTTCAAAGTTTTACGAGAGACAAGGCGCCTACCTCCGACCAGCAGATTTGCAAGCATTGAGTCTCTGTAAGCCCATGACCGCTGAAGTCAGGCGCTTCCAAATCCAATGAAAGCGTAAACGAAGGCTTCAAATCAATCACAGTCAGTGTTTCGTCGTCGGTGCATTCTTTCAGCGACAACGGCAAAGCGTATATTTTGATGGAACTACTTGCAGTGCCAACGGCTAGTAGGCCCAAACGATTGGCATTGGCATCATAGCCACCGCTGGGTAAAAATGACAGGCAATGCACAGGACCATCGGGTATGCCTACGGCATAAAGGAGTTGAGGTTGCGGCGACTGTGAGGAGTTGTGGCCAGCGAATTTGTACACTAGAACAAAAGTAGGCGATTGCTTTGGATCGAGGTAACGCGTATATTTGTCAATATCCTCACGATAGGCCACGGCCAAGTATTGCTCGTGAACAGCAGTTGGCAAAGGAGCCCAGACCAGAGCATTTGAGGGAGCACCGAGAAATATCAGATGTTCATCTAAAAATAAATGAAAAGTTATTTCGGTATAAGGAATAAAGTTCGGTAGCTATTTGTACTTTTTGTCTTAGTTTTTTCAAAACGTTTCAATTCCAACCAATTTGTGTCGCCTTCTGCTGGTGCGCCGAATTCCTTTTTAAAATTGGATTTCTGAGAGAAACAAAATTTCATTGAAGCCTCCTGACAGGGCAGAGAGCTTTTCCAGTCCTCTAAGGAAGCGATTGTATACAAAGGCAGAGCATTGGTATACAGAGCAAGGTTAGCATAATTCTGTTCAGTGCTGAAAGTAAACAAGAAAAAGTTTTTGAAATATTTCAAGCCTTGCTTGGATTACAAATAGAATCTTACAATTGCAACCATTTTTTGGCCACCAACTCGTGAACATCAGACGACCGCTTGGAATACACTAAAAAAAACATATTTGGTTAAATTGTCATTCCTTGCTGCTTTGTAAACTGTTTTGTTCTTACCGCGCGTATTTGAAGATTGAATCATCGAATCGCGTCCAACGGTGGGCGTCTTTTTGCGTTTCTTGCTCTTCTTGCTGGTCTTGCTGGCCAGGGAGCTAGCATCCACTTCGACATCATCCTCATTGGAATCTACGCCCGACGAGCAGTCGTCATCCTCGCTCGACTCATCGTCCATATTGACATCAGCATCGGAACTATCCGCTGCAAAGCCTTTGTAGACGTGAGTTTTATGCTTTCGTTTCAAATGTTGAAACGCTTCGCTCTCTTCGGCGAATACTTTCTTGCAAATGAGACAATGATGGCCGACTTTTCGTTCGAATTTACAAGTGGGTAAATGTTCTTCCAAAGCACTCAAGTCATTCGAATTGAATTTGCATATTTTGTGGGGACAGAAGGCTTTGCCAAAGTCTTTCAAATCTATGAGCCATTTAATGTTCGGATTTTCTTCGCGCGGGGGCTCATATTTGATGTGCTGGAAATCGGAATTTTTAAATTTTTAAAAAAATGTGGGTAATGAATGAATAAGGCAGATTACAGAATTGAAGTGAAAGAGAAATTGAATTTCAGTTAGAGTGAAAATGATTTTGGTGTTCTTGAAAGTTTTTGTTTATTTCATGAATTCAAAATTTTTGAAAACGATGGAAAGTGAAATTTAATGAATTTCACTTTCACTCGAAAGAGGAATCTGAGAACCTGCCTGTATATAAAATAAAAAAATTCATTTGAACGTACATTTTTAGGATCGGATTCGGCTGATTCAGTGGCCACAATATCCTCACCAATTGCTTTCAATTTACTCTCAGCTCTGGAAAAGAAATGCTCATTAATACTTTGACAATTCCAATCCATTGTTCCATACTTACTTCATCAACGATACACGTTTAGCGCGGCCAAAATTATTAAGAACTTTATCGGTCTGGATTGTGATTGTTTCTGTACTCGGTGAACTGTTGGGCCTTTCTTTTCGCAAACGCTCCGCACACGTACGCAGGTGATTCGACAGCGATAATTTCGTATAGTCCCTGGAGCAATACTCGCATACGATGCGCTCCTGGACGGCACCGCACATTTCAATGTGCGTCAACAAGCCCAACGCCGAGCGATATAAACGGGAACACATGCGACAACTGAGACCCTTGACCGCAGTGGTCTTGTAGAACGTTATCATGGTGTTAAAAACACAGCTGCGGTCATTTACATTCTAAAAAATATAAGTCACACTTTAGCACACTTGAAGCGGTACAATTTACGTTAGATCTTCTTACCAATTCTTTTTCGCCTACAAGCCAACCAACGCCGTAATGTGCACCCAAGTGTTGGATCCATTGCAGTCGCTTTATGCGCGCTAAACAGAGACCGCACTGGACTAGGCCCTTACCAGCAGGGACCGTTGTTTCGGTGAGCACTTCGTCAGTGTCCAATTGAGCGCGTTGACGTATTAGCAAAAGACGTGGATTGAATGGATCGGCCGAGCTAGGGTCAGTGTTTTGTGAATTTCTTCGGCGTCCGCGGCTTTTCTTTGTGTCTGTTGCAGATGGCGAGGCTTCTACTGCAGGAGTTTGTGTATTTTCAGAATTTAGAGCGACTCCCTCATTGGCAGGAGACGTTTCTCTGAGTGTCTTAACGCCACCAACGCTGCACTCAAAGTATTCAATTATGGATTTTGGTTGGCTACGTTTTGGTGCAAGTTTCTCAGCCGCTGTGGCTATGGACGACGTCACATGTGGACTTATTGTGTCCCCGGAAATGTTCGCATTACGTGGTTTTCGTACACGCTTTTTGGGCAAAGGTGTACTCGCTACAATTAAAGATTCGCTTTGTATGCTCTCCGAAAGTTCTTGCTTGTTTGTAGTGGCTTCCGCGGGTTCTCTTTGAACGATTTTTCGTGTTTGCGGCAAGTTTTTCGATCTCCTTCCACGTGTTTTCGGCAAAACTGGAATTTCCACAAATGAAGTTTCACTTTCAATGCTTTCGGGCAATTCTTCCGTTTTCGACACACTCTTGTTGGCCACTTCTTCCTCCGGTTGAGGTGGACTGGTGGGCTGGTCTAACAACTTTTTCGAATTGCGTCCACGTTTTTTCGGAATGTTTGCAATTGTCTGAACTTTGCCCTCTTCCCGAACTTCATCAAAAAACGTTTTGGCTTTACGTTCTCTTTTACTCGAAATAATTTCCACTTGCAGTTTTTCAGGCGATTGTCTCAGTCTTGAACGCCGTTTTCGCTTCGAGGAAGTTGGTTTCTCTGCCAGCTCTTCCGGCTCTGCGGTTTCCATCACTGGGACCGGCAGAGGTGCCACAAATTCATGATCTGTGCCAGTGCCGCCCACATTTTTCGTAGGCAAATTAATCTCTTTCAACTCTTTCGTTGTCAGCTTCAAAGTATTGTCCGCAGCTTCCATATTCTTTACCTCTTCAGCGAGTTTTAAATTCTTTCTATTTTTCTCCTCTTCCGTTTCCATGAACTCTTCGTCGGCTTCTTCCTCGGATATTTTTAATTTCTTTGCTGCGATTATTTCCACATTTAGGTGATTTACCTCCAAACTGCGCTTAGCTAGTGTGCGGCGTAAATGATCATTAAAGACATCGTCTTCGTCATCCTTGTCGTCCGCGGGTGAAGTATCATCGGTTATGTCAGTCTCTTCTTGGGGATTCTGAGCCATTTCCCAGCGTTTCTTCAAGGGCATGCTACGACTGAAGGTTTTCCCAACTGGCAAAGCTTTTTTATCTAACATCGGCGTAGGCGAGATGGCCTTTCCGGTAGTCAGCCAAGGTTGTGTTAGCGTGCCAACGGCTGGGGGAGTACTGACTCTAGTTTCGGTTATGCAAATTGAATCACCGCCACAGCTCTCCTCCTCAGCGCTGGTGGCTGCTTTCAGCAACTCGAAGGTAGTTTGGATTTTTTTATTCGTAGGCGAAGTTTCATCGAAACCCAGAAATGCATTGACGTCTTCATTGCGCACATCGGTTTGTTGGTTGTTATCGTCGTCGTCGTCGTCAGAGTCTGAATAGGTAACAAGAGCTCGCTTCTTTTTGATATCGTCCACCGTTTTGCGCAAGCGTTTGCGATTTGTTGTCACCACTCGGGCCGTTTGATCTTGTGAGCTGTCATCTTTGGCTGTGTCATCATCAAAGGACTCACGATTGCTGACGTCTATATCGGTTATGTCGAGATCACTTTGTGACATCGTGTAGTCGTGCATTGGTTCAGAATCCAAGCGTGTCATTTTGATGGGCAATACCGATGGGGGAGGTTGAGGCTCCTCCTCTTTTGGTTTCTTTGGAGATGTTTTTGAAACTCTAATTGCCTTTGCTGGACAAAGTTCAGTTGGTGATTCAGCCATTGCACGTGATGAAACACTTCTGGTCGATCGTCTAGTGGGAGAAGTCAGCACTTTTTTCGAGGATGAGGTTTTTTCTGCAATGCTGATTTCAATGCTTGGTAAATTATCATTATATGCAGGGGTTTCCTTGGATTCTTTACACGAACTAAATGCTTCAATTTCAGAGGATTTCGATGTTGATGATGTTGTTGTTTGTTGTTCTTTATCTTTGATGAATTCTTCTTGGACGGATCGTCGGGATTGTCGTTTCGATTTGGTTTCCTTCTTGTCACAATTAATAGGAGTTTCTGTCTCTGGATTATATTTCGATATTTCTGATAGCCCTTCTGTATTTTCTGTGACCAACTTTTGAACCTTTTTCTTGTCTTTAGGAGCTTCTGTCTCAATTTTACAATTCGGTATTTCGGCCAAGACTTCTTTGAAGTCCTTGTCCAATTTACGAACCATAGAGGTGGAAAGACGGGTTCTTCGCTGAGCTGTACGTTCACTCAAGAGCTCAGTTTCGGTTAAATCCTTTACTGTTTCGTTAGTTTCGTTCATCTTATCTTCGCTCCGTTCAGACAGTTGAGCATTTTTCTCATTTAAAGTTGGCTCTATTGTGTGTAGCTTATTATGTTCAACATCTTCAAGAACTTTAAGTTTATTATCTTCGATTTGCTTCAGCAAATTCTTAATTCCAATGGGTTCTTCGCTTTGTTTTGGCTCTAGACTCTTACGCTTGAAGGGAATCTTTGGTGGCGCTAGAGGTGCCTCCTCCACTTCTTTTATTGCTTCGATTAGTGATACAGAAGTAGATGGCAATTCACGATCGTCTGCTTCGTTGTGAAGTGATTCATGTGCAAGTGAACTCTGAAGTGCACGACTTTTTCGTTTAGGCATCTTTGGTGGATTTATCAGCTGCGAAATGTGCTTTTGTGATTTCTCCAACTCCGCTTTATCCCTTGCAATCAGCTCAATTTGGTTTTGTAATTTCTGGAGCACCTCTTCTTCCTTTGGAATTTCATGAATTCGTTCAACTAAGTTCAGTGAATTCTCCACCACAATTACTTCTGGCGCTACATCAACGTGTTCAATTGGTTCAACTTGTATGGGTTCGATTTCACCACTTTCTGTTGGAGACTCTAAGCACTTGGCCATTCCATCTTCATGATTAGATACATCTGATACGATCTTGTCTTCTATTGCAGAATTGGTCTCTACCGTTTGAGTGGTTTCTAACGATAACCATTCCTCCTCAACCACTTTTTCTAGCTCTTTGTGATTTTCCGTTACAACTTTCTTTGTTATTTCCATTACATCTGCATTTGGTTCAGGTAATGAAGTGATTTCGTCTGTAATAATTTCGCTGTTTTCAGTATTCGGTACTTGCCGTATAGATCTAATTTCTAGATTTTCATTGCACATTAAACCATTACTAACACTACCTTCTTTGACCACCTTTTCCACAACATGAACTGGTTCAGAATCTATCACATTTTTATCCAATATTTTTTCAACTTTCGAGACCGTCTTGGTTGTTGTGGATATTTTGCGCTGGACAAGATTGATTTTGCCCTTTTTAAAGCGAGATATACGCTTTGTGGTTATGATGTCGGATTTTTTAGTCGTACATTGTTCGGGCATAACCTTAGCCGTCTCTGGTTCAATTGGTTTTTCATGATCCGTTGAATGATTTTCATTTCCTAAGGCCAATTCTTTTGGACTTTCAGATGCAACATTTAGCGTTTGTGTTGTTTCGAATTCCTTTGAATGTATTTGCTCAATTATATTTGGATTGGGTTCCTTTGGCGTTGAAGCTTCTTCCATGGGTTCAGCACTCTTGTCCTGTACTAATTTCTTTTCCGCTTCTTGTGTCACCTTCTCAAATGGCCCACTCTCGGAATTCAATGCAAATTCGATTACTTTATCATTATCGTTTATCACTTCCGCTGCTTTGATGTCAGCAGTTCCTTGGGGAATGGCATTTTGTGAAATGTGCTCCTCACTTTTGTTGGAAATCTGCTCTCTTACCACTCCTTTGCTTTCATTTAAAGCCAGATCTTCTACAATTTCCGCAGAATTATGTACCGTTTCAGTGGCAGCCACTTCTTCGGTTCTTATCAAATCGTTTTCCACAATTTCATGCACTTCGTATTGAGAGTCTTTCAACGCCAATCCTTCCTCACTAGGTGTGGTTACTAGCATATCCTCGGACCAAGTGCCATCTTTGAGGGATTCCTCGGATTTTTGTATGACATTCTCCACCTTTTGTTGTATG
The DNA here is from genome assembly GCA_951394025.1 of Heteromyza rotundicornis. Lineage (NCBI taxonomy): Eukaryota > Metazoa > Arthropoda > Insecta > Diptera > Heleomyzidae > Heteromyza > Heteromyza rotundicornis. The sequence goes on along the minus strand of OX596010.1, from coordinate 70,043,695 downwards.
GTGAAGATGAGCTTATTAGAGTTTTTAGTTTTCCTCATTGGACACGTCTTGAAGACATTTGTATTCGGAATTGTCACAATATTTCCGATTTGTACATCCAAATTGGGCGCAAACATATCAGCGATCATGTCGGTGGCAGTGGGCACACTCGAGTCGATCGCTTCTCTGTACACTCTTGGCTTGTGCGTGTCTCTTTGCGGTAAGAAAGGAATCCGTATGGGCGACAGATTCATGGCGAACGAAGCGTTCAGGTTCAATTCTTCGGGCGACAGTTCAAGTGCGGTCTCCTCAGTTATGGGATTGGACGAGGCCAAAGAAGCAATGAAATCGACGGCGGATATTGAGGCATTACCGCTGTAGGGTTCTTTGACAATTTCCGCTGCGGACCTTCTCCGCCAATTATTGGACGAACATGGCAGCTGGTAGTCTGAGTGTAGGGGATTTTTGAAGTCATATTTCATTGATGTGCGATAGTCGGCAAAGGAAACCTTAGCCACTGATGGTTGCAATGTCCGGACATCAGTTTCTGTGCTTGTATTCGGTTCTTGTTTAATGTTCACCAATTTGAATGCGTGTCGGGGCAGAGTTTTTATTTCCAGAACTTGTGGAGGCTTCGGAAGGGTATTAGCCGCTTCGTCAGCAGTAGAAGCAGCCACAAAAGGTTTCACATCACGTTCGATTTCAGTTGGGTATTGGGGTAATTGGATTGGCCCTTTCGTTGTGGATGCCAAGGGCTCAACTTTTATTTTGGTGGGTAATCTTATGATGCTGCCACTTTGTTTTTTGGCCTGAATCTGTTGGGCTTGTATTTTTTTGGCCAAGGCAGCTATTTTGTCGGGCGATAACTTCAACTTCTCGGCGGTTTGTATGACTTTTTGGATGCGCTTTGGTGGCTTTGGTTTGGTCACAATATCCACTGCAACTGGCAGGAATTCTTCGGAGTGCTGCTCTTGCTTGATCTGTGTGTGTGGTATCAAGGGCAGGTGGGGAGTGGAAATAAATTTCAATGAAGAATCTGCTTCGAGTTTGGTATTGGCCAGGCCCAAAGCATTGAGATCGATTTTTTCATCTTGCGAGAGTACTTTATTCTCCAAAACAATGAGACTTTTCGTGTGATGGTGTGGCTGTTGTTGTTGTTGTTTTTTTTGAGGTGGTGCTTTAAATTTCGAGTGATGATGATGTTCTTGTTGTTGGTGTTCCTGTTGGTATGGTTGGTGCGGCTGTTGGTGTGGCGTGTGTTGTTGTTCGTGTTGTTGGTGTTGTTGTTGTTGGTGTTGGTGCTGGTGCTGTTCTTGTTGTTGGTGTTGCAGTTGTTGCTGTTGTTGGTGTTGCAGTTGTTGCTGTTGTTGCTGTTCTTGTTTTTGGTGTGGTTGGTGTTGATGATGCTGCTGTTGCTGCTGCGGCTCTTGTTGTTGTTGTTCTCGTTCTGAGTAGTTCTGTTGGTGCTCAGGTGAATATTTAAATTTTTGAGTCGAATCAATCTCTGTGTAAGGATTGTTCTGCTCAAAATAGTCAAATGATTCAACTTTGACGGGCAATGGCACAGTGGCGGGAAATGGTTTCTTAAAGGTGGATATGGTCGGCAGCGGAGCCTCTTTTGACAAACCAATGCTTGGAAAAGGTTGCTTGAGCGGTGAGACTTCGGGAAATTCAATTGGCTGTGATTTTGCGGACGATGACGCGGGAATTTTCTTAGGCGATTTACGTGATGAAGGCGACGCCACCTTCGAGTTGAGAACTTTCGTGTTCCGTGACTTTGGTAAATTCTTCTTGATCGCAGCTTTTGGTATGTCGTCGCAGTTCTGCGTAATTTCTTTTTTGAAATATCTGTGCTGAAATGTTTCCTGGACAAAATTCGAGAAAATATCCGCTTGAATGTGTGAATCGTTTGCACTTTTTTTAGTAGGTAATCTGGGCGGAGGAACTACACTTTTGGGCACCAAAGCCGGTTTAGTATTTAACGTAAGAATTTTTTTCTTTTTCACACTGGAATTGAGAACTTGCGACGGGGCTGCAGCGGTGGTATTTTTGGATGAATTCAACGTTTCAGTGGCGCTGGTGGCATCATTGCTGAAATCCAACACTCTGGCTATTTGCTGCGGTGACTTAATTGGCGATACTGTCTTCGTGGGTGTTTGCACGCTTTTGATCGAAGCTTTTGGTATGCCTTCGGAGGTCGGCGAAACTAGGCTTGGACTTTGGGCGGATGCTAGCACGCTTCTGATCGAAGCTTTTGGTATGTCTTCGGAGGTCGGCGAAATTAGGCTTGGGCTTTGCCAATGTCTCCTAGGTACAAATTGCTCAGACGAATCCGACGGACGGTGTACTTTTTCCAATGAAGCTGTGACCGTAGGATACTCCAATTTTATAGACGACGCAGCAGCTGTTCCCACAGGGGGGTACTCTAATTTGATAGATGCCGCAGCAGCTGTTGCCATCGTATTTTTTTCTACCTTTATAGACGATGTAGCCTTTAATGGAGCAACCCCTAGCTGCGTTGAGTTCCATTTCGCTGAAGCCATATCTGCTGTAACGACCAATGGTGGCATTTGCAAGGATTTGGCGCGCGCTTTCATCAGAAGTTTTTTATTTAAAATGCTCTTGGCATGGATCAAACGCTGTGCCGGATTCAAATGTTCTAGTCGCACATCTGCCTGCATTTCCGTGGGCGATTCTACTGGTCTGGTGATTGTGATTTTTGGTGGCACAATTTTTTTAATACAAACGGCAGGAATTGCTAAATGAAAAAGAAGGCAAAATTAAAATTGTTCTCTTGGAGTATATACTTAGCTAAAAATAGGACTAAGGTAAAAAAAAAATATGTTTCCCGCCAAAAACACTCGCCGAGAATTGAACCCACGACCTTACGCGCCGAACAAAGCAGCACCCCTTTGCGCATCAAGCTGATGTAGCCTCGGAAGCAGTTCAGTCAAAAGATGTTTTTGATTATTGCGGTATTTGTTTGAGGTTGGCATAACACTTGAAAAGTTCTTTAACGAATTCAAAATTTTTAATTAATGGTTTTGAAACAGGCCTCGTTTTGGGTGGATATAGTTAATACGACTGTGCGATTTTAATGGCATTAGTGGTTTTTCTGCCAGGTTGGGTCATTGTATACAAATCAATGAATGAAAGTTACTGAAAATATTTTAAGAAATACAAATGCAGTTGGTAACAACATTTTTCTATATTCGAATTTTTTTCGAACAATTTTGAATATTTTTTTTTAAATTTTTAATTTGTTGTCTAAAAAAAAATTAAAAATTCCTAAACAAAATTAAAAAAAAATTGTAATTTTCGAAAATGCTGTAAAATATTCGAATATTCGATGATTGATTTTTTTCCTAAAAATAACATAACTGCATTTATAATTTTAATATTAAAATCTTGCATAGCTACTTAAATGACCTAATCTAGAAAAAAGTCTAATGTGATAAGAATCAGAAACCGGAATACAGGCTGTTCTTTTTTTCAGCTAGCACAGTGTAATTAATGGACGAATCACAGTTATATCTTGTTTACGTCATGTATCGATACCTGAAAGCACAAACATGCTATGTCGTTTAAGTATTTGTTATTTTCGGAGAAGACTCTGCACGGAACAGGCAATTGTGGTTTGGGGAAATCGATATGACAGAAAGAAGTAAAAATGTGATTCACTTTAGGTCTGTGAAAACAAACGCTTTTCGACAGTAGAAGGTGTTTTAACAAATGGAATTCGTAGATGTCAAAACACATGTTAAACCGAGAGAGCTTTTGTGGGCGCCCACAAATCGGCTGCAGTTGGCAGTCCAAGTTCGACGTGGCCGTCGCAATTACGTTCAACCTTTAAAGACTGAAAATGTACATTTTGGCCAATAGCTACTTACACCGCAGAGGTCTGGGTTCAAATCCTGTCTACAACAAATTTTTTTAAAATGTTAATTTTTTACACTTCCAATGAAGCAATTGTTTTTTTCACAATAAAGGGTTGGCCCACAGCATATAAAACAGAAGCAAAAATATTGTCGTCCGGAGGATTTGAACCCGCGCCCACATGCGCTCTAGGCAAGCGTCTTTCCAACTCTACCACGGAATAAGCCAACAGAGTGCGGTCAAATGTCCAACAAGTGCCAAAAGAGAAGGCAAAATTTTAAAAAGAAATTAATTCCGAAAAGGTGGGTAAAGCATAAAAACACGTTAATTTGAAAATGAATTGAAAAGATCCATGTGAGCGCCATAGTGTGGAAAAGAACGTACCAGCATTTGATGATGACGATGTTGTTGCTGATGATGTTGATGCAATTTCTGCGGCTACTGTTGGGAATGGTGTTGGACCAATTGATTTGGCAGCTGCATCCTTCTTGAGAGTGGCCAGTTTCTGTCTGCTCAGAGCCTCTGCAATTTTCCGATCCAGGCCTGACTGCTGTAGTTTTTTCGGATCGATTACAGTGATGATTTTGCGAATAAGACGTTTGGGCTCATTGCTGCCGCTTGCGACATTGAATCCAGTCGTCAATAGATGTTTGACTGTGCCAGGTAGTGGCCGGGTTTCAGGAGCAGTGTGGGCAATTGGCGTGGCTGCGGCTGTGTTTGGTATGGCCAATCGTTTCGGCACAATCTCTGATTGTGCTGCACCCGTGTTGGGTTCATCGGTGACGTTGCTCCCCTTGGTATCGACGTTGTTCACTGCATCCATTTTATTTGGAAGTATTTTTCACAAGATTTCACGAATTGCATCAGAATCACGACGAGACAAGACAGACACTTAATTGCATTCCATTGCTTTTACGCTTCTTTTGGATCACAATTTTTTCTTCTTTGTCGTCTCTCGCGTGCAATTTTTGATTCACATACAAGCACTTCTTTCGCTCACTTAATTCGCGACTTGAATGCACGGATTTTTATAATTTATAATTATGAATTTCAATTTTTGCAATAACTTTTGCAAATTTAAGTTTAACACCTCGTTTTTCACTGCGATTTGTAAATCGTTTTCTGCGTTTCAGCTGTCAGAAATAAAAACTTAACGAAAATGTGAATCTCAAAAAAAGTATTGTCAGCCAGTGATGCCAGGTACTTTTCTCAAAAATTCCCACAATAAAAAAATAAAAACCCTTTTTTCCCTCAACGGACAACAAAAAATACCCACGAAAATTCCAACACACAATTCCGCCACAAAATAACACAAATTGCATTAACAATGTTTGTAATGTTTTGGTGACATATCAAAAGATGTCTTCAGTCATTTTAAGCACGTTTTTTTTTGGACAATTTTGGAACATTACAACAACACCACAATTACCGTAATACAGGTGTTTCACTGTTGTTGTTGTAATTTTGATGTTGTGGTGCTGCTGCATTTATCTTGTAATGTTGTTGTTGTAATTTTATTGTAACAACCCCTCAAAACAGTGTGGAACGTTGAAACTATTACAAACAAGCAACAATAACACGCATCCATCTAAACATGAAAAATTTTAACATAAATCGCACGATTTTTTGTTACAATTTTTCCATTCCTTTTCAAGAATCTTCACAACTTTAGAACTATTCCTTTCTTAAATATAGTAACCCGGAAAAGGGCCCTTGGGTATTTAGCCCGATAAAGGGCCATTTCTTCTAAATCAATTTTGGGATTCATAACAAGATTTTCCACTCCATAATTAATTCAAATCCCTTCCTTTGTTTGTTTGAATTCATTTATTTATTTCCAATAACTCAATTTCCATAAATTAATTTTTTAAAAATACTTATTTAGTTGTGAAATACATAAACATCTGTTACGTAATACTTGTATGCATTCTGAACAATTCCCATTCAACACACATTTGGTGAAATGAAACCAAAAGAAGAACAAGAATTGATTGAATTAAGAGAACAAATCGAACATTTTATATGGGAAATTTCGTAACTTTAAATGCAAATATCTCGAAAACCATAACCGAGCGGATCAAAAGGGGTCAAAACCAACTTCCAACTAATACAGCTGTTCCAAAACATATATATTAGTATGAATATATATAAAAGAATGAAAGTTAAAAAATCCCTTTTTTCCTTCAAATGGATACAAAAAGTACCTTTTTCCTTTTAGTAAAATCCGACCAAAAAATCCTTCAAAAAGGGAATTTACCCTCAACTTGGCATCATTGATTGGTGTAAGAAAACATTTTGCGATATTGTGGTTAGTGAAAGAAATAAATCACGCAAACGTATAATTCTAATTTTTTGCATTCAATTTAATTTCCAGTTTCACAGTTTAAAGTCTACCAAGCACCACAATGGACTTTCAAAACCGTGCAGGCGGCAAGACCGGCAGCGGCGGAGTGGCTTCGTGGTCGGAAACAAATCGCGACCGGAAAGAGCGACTACGCCAACTGGCGCTGGAAACAATCGACCTGAATAAAGATCCTTATTTTATGAAGAATCATCTCGGCTCGTACGAATGCAAACTATGTCTGACACTGCACAACAACGAGGGCAGCTATTTGGCCCATACCCAAGGCAAGAAGCATCAAGAGAATCTGGCGCGTCGCGCGGCCAAGGAAGCGAAGGAGTCTCCGTCAATGTTGGCGCCGGAAAAGCCACGAGTGGAACCGAAGAAATTCGTCAAGATCGGCAGGCCGGGCTATCGCGTAACCAAGCAACGCGATCCCCACAACGGCCAACAGTCGCTTCTCTTCCAAATTGATTATCCCGAGATTACGGAAGCCATCATACCGCGTCATCGCTTCATGTCGGCCTACGAGCAAAAGATCGAACCGCCAGACCGCAAGTGGCAGTACCTGCTGTTCGCGGCGGAGCCCTACGAGACGATATCGTTCAAGGTGCCGTCGCGCGAGGTCGAGAAGACGGAGGGCAAGTTCTGGACGCACTGGAATCGCGATACGAAGCAATTCTTCTTGCAGTTCTCGTTCAAATTCGAACCGAAAATCATACCGCCGCCACCAGCGCAACTGCAACGGCACCTAGGACCGCCGGGCGGCTTTGCAATGCCGGGACCACCACGTCATCATATGTTCAATGGTGTCGTGCCTCCACCACCACCGATGGGCGTATTGCCCGTGCCGCCGCCACCCATGTGAGAAGGGCAGAGGGAAAACAGTCATTAAGATTTTTCACATACATCTGTACTCCTTTAGACAAACAGAATCCAATAAAGTTAAGATTTCTTGAAACTATGCGCGATTGCCTGGGCGGTTTGGGAAAGAAGTTCGACTTTTTTTTTTATTTTAATCAAATTCAAAATTGAATCGTTTATTTCTAAATCCAAACATGTAAAATATTCTGAGCACTTCATCTGATTAGTGTTTGCCGATACTAAATAGCAACTTCTTAAAAAAATTCACAATTTGTGGAGCACATCATTTGGGGATAGTAAAAATTTTCGTTTTTTTTTTTTAATAATTCTGCTCTTTTACATTTTATACGAACTTAACTGCAATAGTGTGTATGAATAACTTACGAGTAGCGATAGAATATCATAAATATAGTATCCATCTCTAGAATGGAAGGAGCTGCTTAAACATGTAATTTAAAAACGGGTTAAATGCAATCCATGACTGCCATACAATAGAGTAAGTGGTTAAAAAATTAATAAAATACAAATACGATAAATTTAATTATAATCTGAATATTGCCTCCAATTGCATTGCAAGCAATTATCCATCCACCTCAATGAGAATTTAAAATTTTTCACGTTTGATGAAATTACGCTTCGAGGCGCACCGATGGATGATGTCGGAAATGTGCGATTTGTGATCGAAGATTTTCATTATTTGATTTTGTGCCTCGTTGATGCCGTCCACAATGATCTTACTGCGCTGCATGTTGCCCTAAAAAGATAAATAATATAAAATTTTTTAATTTCTGTCATTTACAATTGAAAGCATTGCCTTCAGAAAAAAGCAAAATGGTAAGAGAATTATCATCGGTCTGGCCGATGCTAAATTACCCTGCACATGCGAGATTATTATACCCTGCACACTAGTGTATATTGTTTTTGTCACACCGTTTGTAACGCCCATAAGGAGGTGTGTCCGGTATGGAAAAGTATATATATTCTTGATCAGCATCACCTCCTGAGTCCATTAGTCCATGTCCGTCTGTCTGTCATTTCGCACGGTAACTATCGTAGCTTTGGGGCTATCGATTTTGGGATTCCTCTTGTTTTGGCGAATGATTGGACGGTATTGAAAATGGACAACATCGGATAAGAGCCACGCCTACCTCCCTTACAAAATGGCCGCCAATTTAATATTATTTTCGTTTATCTTGAGAAATACTTAACCGATTTGGACGCGGTTTTCTGCATTGGGTTGGAAATGAGGTCGGGAACGAAATGGGAATGAAACCGGAACGAAATGGAATTGGAACAAAATTTTTAAATGGATCAGGAAACTAAAATTATCGATAAATATTGGAAAATTATCGATACAAAATCAAAAAATTATCGAAAAATGTCGATAAAAAATCGAAAAATTATCGATAAATTATCGATAAAAAATCGAAAAATTATCAATAAAAATAGAAAATATTATCAATAAAAAATCCAAAAATTATCAATAAAAAATCGAAAAATTATCGATAAAAAATCAAAAAATTATCGATAAATTTTCGAAAAATTATCGATAAAATATCGAAAAATTATGAATAAAATATCGAAAAACTATCAATAAAATACCGATTTTCGATAAAATTACTAACATATGAACATATCTCAGAATGTATCGTACTCGCATGTGCAGGGTATTATAGCTTCGGTCAGACCGAAGATAATTCTCTTACTAGTTTTTCGATAACTTTTCGAAAATTTATTGATATTTATAATTTGGTATAAATTAAATTTCCACTTCATTCCTAATCCATTCCCAAATTTTGTTCCAATTCTATTTTGTTTCGGTTCAATTCTATTTCATTCGAAAATGTTTGGGTATTTAATCGATAGTTTTTGGATATGTTATCGATATTGATAATTTATCTATGTTTCACCGATAATTTTTCAGTAACTTCCGATTTTTCTCCATTCCTGTGCTAACCAAATGCCAAAAATATGTGCAAACCCCAAATTTTTAAAATATTTCGGTGCCTTGTTCACTGATTTTGGGTTATGCATTGAAATTTGTTAATGTAATAAAATTATTTTTGAACACCGTCAAACTTGTCCGTGATGGCTTAGCTTCGCCGTTAGATTGTTCCCACTTACCTTCAACAAATCGCTAATGCGTTCAATTTCCGTGTTTTTACTGTGCGATTCCATTTGCTTAAGCATCGCAGAGAGTTTATCGTAGGCCAGCGACTCGTTTTCACACTAACAGACAAAGAGGAGAAAATAAATTCTACCATGATTTACATTTATAAGATCACGACGCCTTACCAAATCCTCCATTTGCGAGCGTAGATGATAGATTTTCCAGCCATTAATTTTGCCCAGAACATTGGCCTGATTGGCCATCTCGATGACGGTGGGGCGTCGTTCGTCGCGCGGCTTTACATCCGTATAGCGCTGGAAATGATTATTGGCAGCCTTCCACGAAGGCTTGCAAGTCTAAAGGAATGGAAAGAACGCAGTTGACAACAATGCCAAAGATGTAAAGCGAAAAAAGTGTAAAACTTACGTTGAGCATTGTGCACTTCGGCGGGCGTCGCAATATGAACTCAACTGGCTTGGCATTCTCCTTGTTGCCTGCCTGCGTCGGTGGCACATTGTTCGTTTTGTGATTGATGTTGTTATAGGCGCCAGCTGCTGCGGCATTATTGCCTTCGTGAATTGGTCCTGAAAGGTGTGAGCCGTTGCCCATGGTCGCATTGGAATCGGTGGTGACAATATTGTGGCCCATTGAGCCCACCGAAGGTGGTGGTAAGCTGAGCGAGGCTTGACTTTGTGTGGACTGTTGGCTGTCATTGCTGAGCGGTGGGGGAAAGGGTAGATTAAGCTTATGAAATGACCAATTGAAAGCTCGTCACTTACGTGGAACGCCTTGACTTCTTGCGCGGTGGACAATCGATGGGGCCACCATTGACCCGCTGGGTGGACGCGGAAGAGCCGCCTGTTTGCATTTGCTGGTGATCCAATGAGGAATTTCGCGAACTGGATGGAGTACCGCCGACTAAATTATGCTGAATGGCCACTGAGTGATGATTCGAATACAACTGAAATGGAGATGTAAAGAAAAATGTAGTTATTCCGAAAGTAAATGGAAGACGCACTCCAGCAGCCTACCTCGTTAATGGGATTGAAATGCGTGGAGTCGCTTGTGTGCGGCATGCGGTTAAGCACGAAATTGCCATCTTGGATCTGTTGGTCGACACCAGGCGAAGAGTTGGCCGACACTGTGGTCGAACCGTCCGACGAGGCGGGCGATTCGGCTCGCGATGAACGTGTCGACGTGGCCGCCCCTCCACCGCTGGCATGATCCTTTTTGGCCAGAGCTTCTGCCGTCAGAGCTGAGGTCGACGATGAATTGCTGGAGACCACGCTGAACGAACTGCCCACTGAAGAGGCCGCAGGCGAGCCACCACCTCCTCCACTCACAACACTCGTATTACCCATGGAGAGCAGGGCAGGACCAAGATTTTTGGCAGCTCGTATGGGAGAGCCTTCAGCCTCGCGCTTCCGCAGAAAGTTCGAAACGACTGCTGTGCCCCCAGAGCCTGCAGATGTAACTTTGATGGACGTTTGCAGTGGTATGACCATATGCTGCCCGGGTTGAGCCGTTATGGTGGTGGTGGCTCCACCCTGATGCGAAGCCGGTATTAGTATCTGCTGGCCACTGCTGGATATGGTGCCTTGCACCAACTGCGGCGTCGACTGTTGCGACACGGAAATCACATCGGCCGTGGAAGTGGCTACGCTGCCCGCGGCCAATTGTGCACTGAAACGCACTGGCAGAGCCTGTATCTGTGTGCCGCCGCCTGCACTCGAGACTGGGATCTGCAATTGGCCAATGGCGCGTCCACCACTCGACGGCACAACTGTAAAGGTGGTGGTGGGATTTGCGGCATGAGTGACAAAAGGCAAGGCCGAAATGGCCAGATTGCCGCCCGAGCTGGTCATTTGATGTTGCGACATGGTGCTACTTGTCACGGTGGTGGTGGTGAGCGAGAGCACGCCCGTCGATACTTGCACTGAGCTGGCGGGCACGGACTCGTAGTAGATGGTGCTGCCCGGTGGCAAGAAGGAAGGTGTTCCGGTCGACGTCAGCACAGTGCTGGCGGCCGAGCTGGCAGTTGAGCCCGCCACGGAGACGGTGGCGTTAGTATGCGAACGCTGTGCTGCACTGGTGTGGTGTATGTAGACATTAGTCGGAGCGTTGTTGCCGGCACTTCCCTCTGCAGCCACTTGGGCGGCTTGAGCCATCATCTTGCCCACCGCAATGCTATTGGCATTCTTAATTGGTGTTATGGTGCCATTGAGTATATTGCCGCCTGGGCCACCACGTGTGGTAATGGCCAAGGGTACAACTGTGGCTCCACCGCCTGCCGAGGACACAATATTCTGGGCGGCCAGCAACTGGCCGGCTGCTGTGGCCTGCGACACATTGACCAACTGAGCTCCGGCTGCAGTGCTCAAATTGGCTGCTGACACATTTGAGTTGGCATTGTTGCCGCCCATGGCTGACGACATGCCAGCGTTGCTGATGCTTTGAATGCTTGCCCCTACAGTTTGTTGGCCGACGATGGTGCCTGCGCCGCCGACACCAGGTAGCTTTCCAATTCCCAGCTGGGTGATGGTCAACGATGGCTGAACTTTGGCGGCCATTGTCACAGGCGGACGCATGCCTGAGAAAGAGAAGAACGATTTTGGAGCTCAATTAAAATTAATTTCAACTAAACAATTACTTGAAATAATTCTCGTATTTGTGAAATTGTAAAATTCAGATTCTTCACGCTGATGTGCCTTGTGAGTCACTTGAGTAGCATCTGATACAAGTGCTACCTCTTACCTCCTACCGAACCACTACACTGTGTCTAAATGAAGCGATCGCCTTATCGAATTCGCATTTTATAACATAAAAACAACAAAATGAAACGCTTGGCGGCATTTGTTTATGTTTTTTTTCATGAAACTTGGCAGTTTGGGAAAAATGAAATGAATCGCGTTAGTGTATGATTTCTTTGCTTCAATTTTGTTGTGTTTTTTTTCAAGTGATGAACATTCTGCTGATAAAGCGTTTTTTTTGTTTTGTTTCCAGTTGTAACAACCTTTAGTCAATCAGTTTGAAAAAAATTGAAGTTGCACCAGAACGATGCTAATCAATTTCATTTGGAAGGCGTTCGCCGTTCAACTATATTATACGCAAATAAAATTAAAGTGGGTGGTTTGATAGAACCCTTTGAATTTTTTTTTACACTGTACAATAGTACACACAAGTTGTCTAGTATTTTTCGAAGTGTTTTCAAAAAACAATTTTCAAAAATACATATATATATATTTGAGACCAAAGTTAGCACCAACAAATTACAAAATTTATAGATTTATTGGTTTTGCTTATACAATGTTTTTAAGTTTCCCTTAATTAAAAAAAATGCGTTCAGATTTTCGAAATAACAAGGATAGAACCTTTAGTGAAGGGCTCATTTACGGTATTTTTATACTAAAGTTTGCTGATTTAAAAGGGAATTTTTGGCCAAACTAGAGGTTACCCGAAGAAACCGGTGATATAGTCGTGAAAATGGGCATAAATAGCATTTTCATTGAGTGGAAGAGTAATTAAAATATAAAGCGGTGTAAAACTCACGGAACGGCCTATTGTGTAAATATTGGGACATTCGTAGACGTTGGGACAGCGCCAGTTTTTATGCCAATTCCCATTCCGAGTCCTAATGGGACATATAAATTGTTATTGTAGGCATACTTTTTTTTTTTGTTAATTGTGTTTTTGTATAAACATCTCCCAAAATGGATTATTACGGTCTCATTCTCGTATTTTTCTGATTCTAAAAAGCATTTTTAATTAATACATTTTTTTGTAGTGGACACATGTCCAAATTTTAAGACTTTGCAGGCATGTCTAAAAATTCGTATTTTGTACTCTAATGGGCCAATTTTAGTAGTAAGAGCAAAGCCGTTCTTCAGACGACTACTTCGGTGCTACCTCCTTTCACCTTTGTTCTGCGTACTCACCGAATTTGCTATTGCCCGAAGTATTCACAATTATCGGCTGCAACATCACGTTTCCGGCTAACCGACCACCCGAACCGATTATCTGTTGCGTAGTGCCGCCCGGTTGCTGTTGCAGCTGAATTATGCGCGTTGTCGACAGATTTGTTGTGGGAATGACGTTGCCCGTGGACCCGGTAACCGAAGTGCTGCGCGGCGAATTTGTGGCCGAGACTATAGAGGCGCCGGATACACCGGTGGTCAGGGATGGCGTCAGCTGTGGTATATTCGGTGCTCGAATGCTAATACTGGCCGTATTCAATTTGGCGGCCGAGAAGGGTTTGCCCAAGGGTATCGGGCGTATTTGTCCCGTTGCTGCGGTTAGTGGGGTGGCCACAGCAAAACGCTGACCACCTGCCGCAACGGAGGTATTGAATTGTTGCGGCTGTGAGAGGGGCTGGGCTGTGACGGCCGCCATGTTCGATGAGTAGACGAGTGTGGCTGGGTGTTGACGTGGCGGCAAGACAGTGGTTACATATGTTTGCTGTTGTTGACTGTGTGGTATGGCCTGCGATGAAATCGCCTGGATGGTGGCTACAAAAGAGAGGTGAATTGTCAATTGAAATTAATGGAAGTGTGAAATTAAATTCTCACTCACATTGACCGCCTTGCTGTTGTGTGTGCGCCCCGATGGACTGGGGCGCAGTGGTGGCCACAACAGTGCCACTGACTGCAGTAGCTCCTGTCGCACTGCTTATGCCTTGTGTAGTGATGATGCGCTGCCGCGGCTGATGGGGTATGGCGCGTATGAGTTGCACTTGACCGGTGGTATTGGCCGCCATCCAAGTGGTGCTGGTGCCAGATGTGATGACCGTAGTGGCTGGCGAAGACGTATTCCGACTGATGGCAGTGCCGCGTACAAAATTACCGGCAGCCGTTAGGCCAGTCACAGTAGTGCCAACGTTGCCTGAGGCAGACGTTGTGCGGATCGGCGTAATGAGACGCTGCCCCGTGGCCATGCCAACACCCATGCCCGTCATATGGGTAGCGGTCACGCCAGCACGTGGCAAGTAGTTTGCCTGTGTGACCGGGCGAGTCACCGTGATCGAAGTATTCGAAACGGTGCGTGCATTGGAGCCCGCCGGAATAGCTGTGATCTGCGTCCGACCGGCGCTGTCCAATTGCTTGATCATTGCGGGCGACATAATACCCGTGGGCATCACCACACGCACCTGCGTCGATTGACCGGCCGATCCTATGGCGCGAATGGCGGTGGTCGATTGTCCGGTATTTAGAGTGATGGGTGTGCCCATGGCTGTGGCCGTGGCCATGCCATGACCGGTGGCTACTTTAATGCCACCCGAAGATACGCCGCTGGTCATTATTGTACTGACTCCGCCGGAAAGGCCTCCGATGGCGATGCCGCCGCCAACCGCCGAGAGGCTGCCTGCGTCGAGGGTTGTGGTCTTGACGTGTGTGATTTTCGCTGCAACTGGATTCATAGAAAATGAGTTGGGAACATTTTTCAATTGAATGGGGGCGTGTGCATGTTGTAGGTGGTGGGCGTGTATGTGGGAGGGATTGTTGGATAGTGTAGGTGTATTGGTTGTTGTTGTTGTAGGTGATGGCAGTGGCGAGAGCTGTTGCATTGGATGGTGTGGTATTAATTGGGTTTTAATGATTTTAAGTGGTTCTGCGGATGATAGAATTTTTGCATATTAGAAAATTAAAGACATCGTTTTTTGGTACATATTAACAGGAAGCTAGTATAAATAAAAAATTATATACAAATTATTGCATGAAAAATGATTGCATACTTTTAGGAGACGTTTGATTATTTATTTTATTTTTGAATTGATATTTTATACTTTTTCATAGATATATTTAGATACATTTATGAAAAGTATTTTTTTTTTAAACATTTAACTAAAAATATTCTCGACTACATTAAAAAATGTTATCAATCTAGAAAATCCCTTTTTTCACTTCTCTTTCAAGTCCCTACGTCAACACAAGAAACAACACTGCCACGAATACAGCAGAAAAATAAAGATGAGAAAATGTGATACAGAAAATGAGAACGAAAGAGAAATGCAAACACACAAGGAAAAAAAAAAGTCATAAAAAAGATGTCATAAAATGGGAACAATTCCAAAATTAACTCACCTGAAGATGTTGTTCCCGAGTTACCGCCGGAACCACCACCCGGCCCACCATCGTTCGAACTCATGTTCAGAAACGCAGTGTATTTATTGATAAAAATGCTGCAAAGCACAATAAAGATCAATTAATTGCAAAAACCTTGGAAAATTTCTGATTTTCCCCCTGACGACTTCTATATTTTTGAATGCCTCAATTGCACAATGATATGCCAAGCTCACCTTGCTATTATTTAAACGAATGCGAGGAGGAATATTAACTTTTTTCCACCGAATTTTTCACAATCAATTGGGACCCGTCGCAAAGAAAAATTGCTTCTGAAATGAAAGACGGACTAACAATCAGTGCTGCCAGATTTTTTTTCCGAAATTCCGATTTTCTAGTTTTTACTGTAAAAAAAAAAATCGTAAAATCCGTACAGAAAATTATTACAGAATTTTTTTCAATTTTTGTTTTGTTTAAAATAAAATAGTTTCTGATGAATAAATTTGACGAACAAATTCTTCAACAGAATTCACCGTCCAGATTTGTGAGATTTATCTCATATTGAGGTTTTTCAATGGCTCCCATAAGCCCACCTATGTAAAAAAAACAAAGCCAAAAACAAACAAAACTTCCATTTCGGCTAGCATATGCAGAGAAAGTGAAAAAAGTTTTTGAGCACTTCGGAGAGGTTTCTCAACAACCCGCACAGCTAAAGTAATGTATTGACCTTTAGTTGCTTTAAAAAATTTTATATTAGCCGCACAATCACTCACAATAGTTTTTTCGCATTTTCGTTTAACTTTCAAAAATTCAAAAATTGAAATGTCAAAAAACATTTGCTCTACACAAAACAAAATATATGTCATTTCTCCACAACGGAATTTTGTCGCATCTACATACCGGGCTTAACCTGAGATTTTTGTAAAAATTTTCAATTCGTTTAAGGTTTTTGGAGATTTTTAAAATTTTTGTGGGATATTAATCTGGCAACTATGATAGATATTTTTCCGGGTTCTTGACCAGAGGGAATTGTATAAGGTGGCCACATGACAAAAGACGAAGTATTTCTATAGAGCCTATTTACACTATCAGTTCCATGACGAAAAATCTGACAAAGAGCTAATAAGAACTGCGGTAGTGAAAACGGGATAGAACATTTTGCACCGAAAATCCATACAAAAAACGTAAAAGGTGGCAACTCCATGCTTCGTTTATTTACATTTTCATATAAAAACTGTCAAATTTCGTCATGCCCATGTCAGTGTAAATTCTAAAATCGGCATGCCCATGCGTCATGGGAATGACTGTGTAAATAGGCTCATAAGAAATATCTTAGTGCCAGTTTACACTACTAAGTTGTTGCTGAAATGTGTGATAAAGTAATTTTCAAATTGGTTGATAAGTTTCGGTGATATCATGTTCTTCATATTTTCATGCGACTAAGTGAGGACGACTGCAAAAATTAAAAAAATTATTTTTTTGCTGCTAGATTTGTTTGATATTATCTATCAACTGTAAAGAGAGCTCAAATGTTAATTTGAAAAAGTGTCTTAAACCTTTTTTATTTTCCGAATACAATTGTGGGAACGATTAAAGTCTATACTGTGGATGAATGTAAACTCTTAGTTCCGCAATCGCAAACAAAATTGCGTTCGCATAACAGTTTACACTGCCTCCATATTTGTTCCCGAACACGCAAAGCCCGAACATTAGAAACGAACCAAAAATTGTGATTCGCGTAACAAAGATCACAATGTACGAAACTTCCTTCGTGCGGTATAAATGCACCTTTAGAAAATGCAGTTGGCAACGTTCGTTAAAAATATTTTGGAAAGCAACAAATTTTGCAACAAAAACAACACCGACAAAACAATGAAATGTCAGTGGTGTTTCTGGTTTCTTGACATTTCTCTGTTATTCATTTAGTACTCCGACGAAGGAGGAGTTTTGCTTTTCGATACGGAAGAAATTGAACGACCGAAAAAATAAATACAATTCAAATTACCAGAAAATAATTGGCCAAGCAACTACATTTTTGCAATAAAATGAAGATAAATCGTGAGAAGTGAAATAAAGAATTCCAAGGAAACAAAGAACACAAAGACAAGATCATCCAACCAACACGTAGAACTAAGGAAAAGCAGAAATTTCCAAAAAATTATGTGAGTTAATGGGGCGAAAAGCGTAAAAGCTAAGTCGTTACCATCGAACGATTAATTTGTGAAGTGTGAAGAACGATAGGTTGCGAAGAGAACTCATTTCTCTAAGCTTGGATTTGCGGATGTACATAATGTGTAAATGTTAAAATGTTACTTTTTATCTTTAATTTTTCACTGACGCAAGACTTGCAGACAAGCGTAATTGGAACTACAGTTCCAGCACCGCCTTCTCGCTCCACCAAGAGTGTTGCGCTGATTAGGCGCGCAGAGTCAGTCAGTCGTTGGAACGTTTCCCTCAGCCGTTAAATGTGCTTTTTTTTTGTTATCGGGAGTAATTAGGTTGCAACTTTTTCTATTAAAACATTTCTTAATCTTGGTCGTTTTTTCTTTAACCATTCTTTTGTTTGCATTTTTTTTCAAGTCTTATCTACGCCGAATTGAAAATTAAGCAATTCGGCGTAGATAAGACTTGTACATTATAAATTTTGTACTTCTACGACTGCGGGCTTCAATTCCAAAAATGTTGATTCAACTAAACGAACAAATACAATTCGCAAATTCGCATGTGGGTGTCAATGCTTCGTTCGACTTGTGCCACTTCGATGAAACGCCGCTTTAATGGCTTCTGCCTGCCTTCATCCGACATAGTGAACATTAAACCATTAAGACGCGTCAACACCGAAAATGGTAGACATTTTCATTCGAGTTGCCTTTGTTGTTGTTACTTTTGTGTGGTTTGGTTAATACTTGGTCATTTTTTCAAAATCAATTGAACTTTGTTCGCGTCTATTTTCCACTGACTAAACAATTTTCCTCATTATTGGTTTGACATTGTTTCGGGTACACGATTTAGTGAATTATTTAAATTATTAGCCACTAAATCGAAGTGCGACCTTAGCCTTTGAATTTCTCCGTACGTTCCTAAAAATAAATCCGATTAGAAGTCATTGAATGGGAATTGTCACTGTCGGCCGTAAATAAATAAGCACGCAATGATGAAGGCACTTTAAACACTTTTTTTTATACGTTATCAAAATATAGGAAAATAATTTATATTGACTTGAGCTAGTTTCGTTTGCCCATTCAAGCTGTGTTCTAATTTAGACTGTGATTAGTACGACAAATTACAGTTGAAAGTATTTACAGCAAGTAGTTAGAGTTTTTGTACAGTAATAAAAAAGTTTTGTATCAATTCAATTAAATACTATAATGAAATACCTAATTTTTGATTATAAATTATTCCAGTGAGAAATGAAGCACACCAAAAGCCATTTTTGGGAATCGTAATGAAAGTAATTGAAAAATGAGAAAAAAAAATGAAAGTAATTGAAAACTTGTTTTCATTTTCTAGGGTTTTGAAAACAATGGACATAGGATGATTGTGCTTTAAGGTATCGATATACAGTGGCGGCCAGAAAATTAGGGAGAGCCTATTTTAGTCGTTTTGAAGGACTTTCAAAATTTCAAGAATATTAACTTGGGTGCCAGAGGTCTCCTGAACTTAGGTACTTTTCACACTTGTTCCCCCTAAACGTTATCCGATCAATACCAAATTATTTTGGGACAGCTTTAGGACTAAATGATACATATTCCGTACGGCCGTTTTGATTTGGAGAAAAAATGTTTCAATAACGGACAGTGCACACTTTCAAATCATACCTCCGAAATATTAAAGTTTACAGTCATAAAATGGTTTTTCTTTGGGCGTGCCACACAAACAGTACTTTCTGCGCAAACCTTTGTATAACTAAGTTTAAAAATTCTTCTTTTATTCTCCACTGTTTTACCGCAGTCCTATATTTTATCGCCATTCTTTAATTTACCTTGTCTGAGCGTATTTAAGAAATTCAACACAGTTCATTATCACATTTATCAAAAGATAAAAAGCGCCATTATCAGTGCTGATTGTGCATATACATAAATAAATGCGCTCGAAACCCAAACGAAATAAGCAGAGTTTATTTATTTGCAAACAAAAAAGATATTTCAGTCTAGTCCATCAGCTAAAAGCAACAAGTTGGGAATTTCATAAATTTACAATTTCCCTTTGCAGATTCCTGTGGTTCACCCCCTCCCTCCGAGATAACACAAAATGTCCAATCAGGCCGAACTCGACTATGAGAAACAATTTCAAGATGATTTGGCCAAAGCGACGGCACTCAGTTTGGAGCAACAGGCTCTAGACGATTACAGGCGCACCAAGAAGTACGGCAGCACTGTTGACTACTACGAACGTGCTTCGCAGTCCACTCTTAGTCAGCAGGAAGCATCCAGTAATTACTATGCGCATTTGCGCAATCGTCACTATTCTCGCGCCGGTTCAACAGAGACGACGGCGGGGAACTTCCAACCGATACACTTAGCAGCACCGCCAACACAATCGCAGCGCCGTCATTCGGAGGTGGCTCATCCGGCTACTGCTACTGCCATTTCCTCGGCTGGTTCACGTGAACGTTCAAAGACTCCACCACCAACGCTGCTCGAAAGTGATTTAATTTCCTTTGCCAGTCCCACAGCCAAGAAGCCTGAAAGTTCCACTTTTGAGAAATTAATTGAGGATTTACAAAAATTCCAAACAACAAATACGCAAACGGCTCTCGTGCCGTTGGGTCCGACGGCTGCCACGCCTGTACAGCATCCAGGACATGCCGGATATCCCGGCTACTGTACGGCACCGGCCGCCGGAATGTATGCGGCTGCTCCGCCGCAGTACATGGCGCCTGGCCCGGCAGCAGCAATCGGCGGTGGAGGCATGCAATTGGTGCCCTTTATGCCGCAACAGCAACAACAGAAGGTTCCACTCACCAACGAGGAACTGCAAAAACTTTACAATATGCCACACCCACAAACGGCT
Organism: Heteromyza rotundicornis; assembly: GCA_951394025.1. Lineage (NCBI taxonomy): Eukaryota > Metazoa > Arthropoda > Insecta > Diptera > Heleomyzidae > Heteromyza > Heteromyza rotundicornis. Next base: position 70,023,456 of record OX596010.1, on the reverse strand, counting down.
GCCTATCCCCATCATATGGGCTTCATGGCGCCACAACATCAGCAGCAGCAGGGCTACTATCCTCAGTATCCGCAGAGTGCACCGGTAATACCAGGCGCTGTTACTGCTACGCAGATGCCAGCTGCCAATGCAGCTTATGTACCATCTCAGTATCCCTCATCGTATGGCTTTCAATACAACATGCCTCCTCCTGCGAATGCCTCGCCGTATTATCAGCCAACCACAGCAGCAGCCACTTCAGCGGGTTCATCGGCCTCTACGGTGGATGTGTCAAATCCCAATAGCGCTCTAGTTCCCAAATCACATTCCTCCCTAAGTATCGCAAATGGTAGTACTGGTGGTGCCTCTGGTAGCGGCCTTTATACGGCTATTCAACGTCGTCAGACACCCCCCGCACGGAAGCAACGCACTGGCGCTGACTTAATTGACTTGAGTCAGGAAGATGAGTATGTCCATTATTTCGCTCTTTGCTTATTGGAATTGTTTTGAAATAAAGGCATGTTTCTTTTATTGCAGTTCTCGCGTCAGTGTTCTCGAAGCATTCGATCCTTTACTCAATGAAGACGATGGAGGTAAGCTCATTCATTTCGTCTATATTTTTTTATTTCGAATTTTTTTATTTTCAAATTCGTATAAAAAATTCAATTCAGCTCTGATTTTTGAATGACTTCAAGCTTTTCCGCCTCCTTAATTGATGCAATAGACTTAGGCAATCACATTCCTTCTTCTACAAACAATAATTCACAAACAAAACTAGGCCTGTGCCAAAAAAAAATATTAGAAAAACACAAAAAATTATGGTTTACCGGCTTTTGAACTATTGGGAGCATATCGTATTTGTCATGCTAAATTATCGGGCAAAAAAGAAATCAAAATAAAAAATGAGGAAATTGCAAAATGAAACATAGGCCCACCCGAAAAAAATAAGGAAAAACACAACATCAGTCGTTGTAAGCCCCCTGGGTTATTTTATCCCTTAGGGGGATATAAAAAATTTGCGGTATTTATCAAAATTTAATATTAATTTATTTATTTTTCAACCACGTAGCTTCAACTTCTGTTTGTCACATCACAATAAACCTTTATATTTGTACACTAAGCTGTCAATATTGAATTGTTATTAGGGATTCCTAACAAATGTATTCGTCGTCCTGTAACCCAATCAGTTGTGCATTTGTGGTATTTAATTTTGTTTTGCTTTGGCCTGTGTGTGTGTGTGTGTGCGTGTGTTTTGTACAAATTATAATTTCATTTCAATATCTTTTTTTATTTCTCTATCTTCCAGTATGGAAAAAATAACCAACACATTTTGTTGCAAAAACCTCTACTACACTCTAACTCGACTAATCAAGTAGAAATTAAAATGAAAGAAACTATTCAACTATTAATTTAAAGAATCATCTGCAAACGATCAAATCAAAATTTAACAAACGTTTCTGTCGCGATTTTTTTTCGATATTGTTTCGATATTGTTTCTCGTTTTGTTTTTTCGTTGTAACTTATCAGTGGACCAACACGAACTCGTAACTACTTAAGCTAGAAAATGCGTGCCTATGGGGTTTGTGGTTCGGTTGAGATGCAGCTAAAGGAAGTTAGGAGCAAAGAGCAACTGGCAAATATAACAAAAATAAAAAGTATTCAAAGAACTTTCACAATTCTCTGTGTGTTTTTAAAGCGTATCTTTCAGTTGTTCAAAACAAAACTGAAATTAATGTAAACTTGTGTTTTAATTTGATTGAGAGTAATGTGACAGTATTTAATGTATTTCGAACACAATTCAATGTATTTATCAAATGTAATTGAAATCCTATTCAATTTGAAACCAATAAATGTATGTATTCTATTCGAACGTTGACGTACTCGCCTAACGTTCGCAAAACGAAACAAAGCCAAGTTGTTTGTTTGTTGTTTTATTTCGCACTGGGCAGTTGCTATCTTGTGGGTATATTTTGTTGTTGTTGTCTTTTAACACAGATTACGTTTCTTTGTTGCATTTGCCATTCTTGCAGCTCTTTGCTGCATTTCAACCTGGTTTTTTTTCTTCTTTTAAAACAAAATTATTATAGATTAGGGGTATTTTTTTTTTATCATTCTTTGAGCTTTAAAGGTTGTGGTTTCATTTATTTTTCAAAATTATTTGTTTTCTCATCTAAAAAACTACTTACATAAATATTAATTTATATTGTGAGCCTTAAAGTATGCTTTGATATTCGAACTTCGTAATATTTTCAGACCCACTTTCAGGGGTGATTTATGACGCCTATATATTGATTAAAGTAGAAAAATGTCACTGAAGACTAGTTGATGCACCCGGCTTCGCTGGAGTATATTTAAGCTATATTACGAGCACCCTTTGTCTAAACCCGTCCAGCAGATTTCAGATAAGGTTCACTCATACTCATAAAATCACACTGCATACATACATACTTCCCCGGCAAATGCCGTCGCCACAAAGAATCGTACTGTATTCGGATACAAAGAACGAACGAGCGACACCTGACCGATGATTCATTCGCCCGTTCTAGTTGTTAGTTTTTTACAAAAAGTTTTTGTTTTTAAAAATTGGTTAAAGATTCGGTAGTTTTTGAGAATACTCGTTACAAACCATTTTCATAGAACCAATTTTATTAAACAGTATAGATACTAACACGGCATCTGTTACCGATAGAAAGTTTTATTTTTAACAAGAGTAAAATTGTTTTTTTGTATCTAAACCAAAAAATGTAATTGCATTTTGTGTGGTGTGGCTGAGTTTTTGCAACCTCATGAGAAATAGTGACAAATTTTGTGTTAATTTTGTTGCCGAACGCTCTAGCAGAGAATAAAATACAAATTAGTTTGGAAATCTACACATTACAAATTCGAAATCCGCGACCACAAAAATCCGCCTATACAATACTTCATACTATTTGGATGATTTCGACATCAAATCCCGAATTAGTGACCCCAAAAACTCTCATATACCAAGTTTGAAACTATTTCAGCGGAATTGGGTTACATATTTTACAAAACACGCCTTTCACTTATATGGGAGGTAGGCATGACAGTCGAACGATTCCGCCAATTTGCATTACCAACTCCTTCCAGGTCCTAAGAAATACAAATTCAAAGTATGGACCTCTAGCTAACTTCTAGATCCTACAATTCCATTTACAAGAAAAGAGAACGAACAGACGGGCTAAATCAATTCAAGGGGCGATTCTGATCAGCTGTGGTTAAAGAATAGTAGGTAACGGTCGAAATATAAAACTTTTTTTGAACATTTTATAGTATTTTAATTGGTAACATTGGAAAGGGTCTGGACCCCTTTACAATAAATACCTTAAAGTATCCATAAAGTACTTATCGAGAAAATTTCTTTTAAAAATTTACTTACTTTTCAAACTTTTTTTCTAGAGTTATACAATTTATTTTTTTAATGAAAAAATTGTTTTGAAAAAAAAAGTTTTTTACTAAAATTAATTTTGTAATAAGAAATTCCCCAAATTTAAAAAAAAAGTTTTTAATCACAAAACACTCTTAGTAAAATTGTTTTAGTTTTGAACAACGCGACTTTTTGTATTCAATAAATATTGTATAAAAAAAGCTTTGTTACTCATTCGAAAGAAGTCTAGGAGGCGTTCCAATGGCACCAATATCGATTCTCTAAAATGTTTGAAAACAAATAAAAATTACATATTTCGACCGCTACTATTTTTTTGACTGCCACTGTAAATCAACAGGTTTTAGCCGAAGCCAAAGGTGTAGTTTTTGGCGGATAAACCGGACTGGCAAAAGCCAGTGTCGGTCGATCACTATAAATTGGTAATGTTCTAATTAGAGAGGTAAAATTTCGGTCAGGCCGGCCTCCAGTTCTAACACAATTTTGAAAGTACACCCCCTAGCGCTATGTAACCCCTAAATTTACACTTCATAAATTGGTTTCTTCGGCACATTGAACTATTAACACAAGCACATAAAATGTATCAAAATTAAATATGCTTGTGCATTGTGCAATTACATACTTTGTTACTCATTTTTAACGGTTTCTTTGTTAACATTTCCTAAAAGTATTCTTTGATAAATTTCCAATATCATAAAAAGGAATTTCTCGAAATCATGTGTCCATCATATCACTTGTAAGTTTTCGAAAACCAAAGACAAAACCACAATATGCTTTGCTAGTCTAGCACTAATCGCGTAAATACGCTTGACAATAATTGGCACTCGTGCGCTAAAAATAGCGCCAGACCAAATGGTGCATAGTACTAGGCAATTTCAAATGTATGCGAGCTCGCAAAGGGAGACCGGACAGGCTAAAACAATTGGCTATACGAATTTGCTTCTTATTATTTCAAATGGTTAACGCCGGGGCGACCATAGACACACGCTCGTTGAACTGCGTTTCGAAGCTTAATAGTCAATTGGCAATTTGTTAATATAAAACATTTCTGAAATTAAAATTTCTCACGAGCGAAATGTTGTGTTGTTTAGTTTTAATTTTGGGTAACGAGTGGGCGCAGACGACAACCGAAAGCTAAAGCATAAAAGCTAAGAGCTTTCGCATAAAATTTGTGAATGTGACCAAAAAAAAAAAGAATAATAATTGCAAAATATTAATTATAAAATTCAGAAGCAAAGTGCTCAAGTTATGCATTCACTACTTACAGGCAGCGATAATGCATCCGATTGCACATCCTTTTATGCCGAATACGATCCATTTGACTACCTGTACAGTGGCGGTGGCACACAGTACTCGGATCCAGTATATGAGGCTGTCAATAAATTGGATAAATCCACCATGAGTCCCAATGGTAAGATTGTTTATAATTTTATATTCTTTTTCGTAAAATTATTGTTTTTCCTGTTAGTCTCTTCTATTGGCTGGCGTCAAGAGTACACCGATACGGTCACCTCGGCTATTCAGCCCGATGACGATTATCCCTCCAGTTCGCGTTCACCGCCGCCGCCACTGCCTCCGCGTAATAGTGGCGGCACTTATGCTGCGACCCAACGCTTGCAATATACTGCTGGGGGCATTGAAGGCTTTTCACCCACCATACCACCTACGGTTATGCTCGATCGTCGGAAAACTTGCACACGTCTCTATGAAATGGTAACGGATCAGCGTACTGTCGATCCCGAATTGTTGGAATTTTACTTTATGGTCAAGGAGTTGCGTTTGCGCTACTTGTACGATGACGACTTGACAAATGTGGGTCACATAATCGCATCGGAGTTTAACTATCATTACGCATTGGAGACGAGCATTAAAATTCTAGTGCATCCTGCATTGAATGCTTTATTTCCGGATGCAGATGCTGCCACGCCTGCAAGGGGACAGGTTAAGGGCTATGGCGCACCTGTTATATTCACTTGTGATAGTGAGTATAAAGTTCGGATGAAATGCTTAAGCGGCGCTTGTTAACTAAATTTTGACCATACATTTTTAGTTACCACCGCTGTGGATATGGTTATTGGTCAGGCCTTTTGCTCTTTGGAGGGTCAAATTCGAGGGGCAGTTAGTGATTATGTTGTCAAGGTAGTGATTTGATTTGGTTTATTCCATTGGAAAGTTCAAATTTCTAAAACAATTTCAGCCTATTGGCGTCTCGGAATGGCTGTCGCCCACTTCCAAGCTCAGTCAACTGGAATGTGTACATAATAGCTTGAAACTAGAGAGGGATGTGCAAGTGGGTCTATGCCCCAAAACGGTGGAGAATATGAGGGTTATAGCGCGCACGCAACGCGATGATTTGCGCGATGCTGACCTACGCCCGGAGGATGTTTTGCCAAATGAAATGGCCACCACCATTACTTATGACAACATGATGATACTTATAGGTAAGACATATTGCTTTTAATACTATTTCATGATTATTTAAAAATGATCTTCGTCACAGAAACCCTTGAAACCGAAATTGATAAACTGGAGTCGGCGGCCAGCGATGCTAACTCCCGATCGATACTCTCCTGCTCGGGTGTGGTTCAAGGGGTTAAGGCTATTTGTGCGCTTCTTGGCTCTATTGATACTTTAGAGATGGCCGAATGCATCACCGAACTGAAACTGATTTGCGAAGACGGTCAAGTTAAGTTTGGATCATCATCGCCGTCGCATACGAATCCCGAAATTGGCAGTGATTTGGGCGATTATGCAGAGGTTTGTCTGCGACCACGCTCGACTTTCGAGCAAATCAAGCTGAAATGCAATGAGCTGCGTGATTCCGTACAAGAGCTGGTCGAGCTCTACTCAAATGTGTTCCGTGTGGGCTTCTCTGTAAAGACAGTTGACTATTCAACAAGTGAGTATATTTGCACCTCTGGTCTGCTTGGGAATTTATTTAAAATTTACAAAAAAACATTTCCAGCGCCCATTCCCATTTCATGTGTCCTCAAACCGATAATGGTCAGTATAAATTGTCTTCATCGTCCGCCTCCAAATTGGAAGTACGACGATTATTCACTTGGTGTTCAAATCAACTACGGCACTCGTTTCATCTCCGACCCGGTGGTCACCAAGTGTCCGAATGAAACCAAAGGTGGACTCTTTCCCCGGCTGAAATTCTCCTCGTGGATAACATTTGAAAAGAATCCGATTTGCACTCTGCCACGCGAGTCGCGACTTATTTTCGTGCTCTATGGCACTCAAGTGGCTGAGAATGAACCCAACACCGATGCAAATGGCGAGCGAAGGCAGGTGACCACGGAACTGGGCTGGTGCGCCATTCAACTGTTCGATCATAAACGTGAAATGATCTTTGGCTCATACTTGCTGTCGATTTGGCCAGCAACGGCCGATAAGTTCCTGGGTCCGGCACCGGCGCGTGGCTGTCATCCGCAACCGGATTTTTGTCCCGTCCTAAGTATTGAGATACCATCGTATGGGGGGCGCATACAATTTCCAGAACCGCTGGAAAACCCGCCACCAGCTCCACGGTAAGATGAGGGTATAACAGAACTTTTATTGTAGGAAACTCAAATTTTGTTTGCTTCAGATACGATTTCAATTCATTGGACACGAATCTGCAGCAAGAGCTGCTCGACACGGCTGAGCAAGGCTATCCCGGCGCCACCGATAAGCGCGAGGTATTCTGGGAGAAGAGGCTCTATTTGCAAAGTTTTCCCTATGCTCTGCCCAAAGTACTCCATGCTGCCCACAGCTGGGATTATGCCAGTCTCATGGATTTGCATTCACTGCTGCACTCATGGTCGCCACCCTCACCGTTGCAAGCTCTGGAGTTGCTGCTGCCACGCTATCCCGATGCCAAAGTACGCGAGAAGGCTTGTGAATGGATTTCTCAGCTTCCTAACGATCAGCTGGTCGATTATTTGCCGCAGCTGTTGCAGGCTTTGAAGCATGACACCTACGAGGCCTCGTCGATGTCCCGTTTCTTGCTCTGCAAGTGCTTGGAATCGCCGCGTATCGCTCATCATATGTACTGGCTACTAGTGCACAGTCTGCCCGGCGATGATCCTCAGAATTCCATTGATGCTTCGTCGGTGGCCAACGAATTCGATGAATCGCTGATTACTCAAGCGCGCTATTATCGTCGCAACAAGATGATGTTGCGGGCCTTGTTGGCCGTGTGTGGTGAAAAGTTATTGGCGCGATTCCTGCGCCAAAATATGATGTGCAAAGTGAGTAAAGGGACACAAGATTTGATCATTTTTTTTATATGTCCATTTCAATATTTCCAGAATTTGGCCAAGATAGCAGAGACTGTCAAAGAATCGAAGGAATCGCAGCGTCAGAAAGCTCTTTGTTACGGCATGGATACCGTACATCAAGAGTTGGTCGACAAGCCCACGTCACTACCACTGGGACCTGAACTCGAAGTAACTGGAGTGAATGTGCGCAACTGCAGTTACTTCAATTCCAATACACTTCCTCTGAAAATTTCATACGTGGGATCGGATGCGGAAATACTGCCCGCTATATTTAAGGTAAATTTACCAGCTAATATTCAGAAGCTAATATTCAAGTATTTCACTTCCGAGTGCAAAATGAAATTAAATCACTTCATCTTCACCCGTTTTTTTTTAATTTTTTCGTCTGCTTCACAGTCCGGCGACGATTTGCAGCAGGATATGTTAACAATTCAACTCATTCGAGTCATGAATAAAATGTGGCTGGCCGAAGGACTCGATCTCAAAATAGTTACATTCAATTGCGTACCCACCGGCTACAAGAAGGGCATGATCGAATTGGTTTCCGATGCTGAGACGTTGCGAAAAATTCAAGTTGAATATGGCCTAACTGGCTCATTCAAAGATCGCCCCATTGCCGAGTGGTTGGCCAAGCAGAATCCCAGCCAATTGGAGTATCAGCGGGCAGTGAAAAACTTCACTGGTAATTGAGAGAAATTAAAAATGAAATGCAACAATTTACGAAATTTTATTTGCAGTTTCCTGCGCGGGCTATTGTGTGGCCACTTACATACTCGGCATCTGCGATCGTCACAATGATAACATCATGTTGAAGACCTCCGGTCATTTGTTTCATATTGACTTTGGCAAGTTTCTGGGCGATGCGCAAATGTTTGGCAATTTCAAAAGGTAATTTTCAATAGATTTCTTTTCTAATTCATAGTAATGGTATTACTTGCTGTCTTTATAGAGATCGCACTCCGTTTGTGCTGACCTCAGACATGGCTTATGTTATAAACGGCGGCGATAAGCCCTCCACTGATTTTCACTATTTCGTTGATCTCTGCTGTCGTGCCTTTAATATTATACGCAAACATGGCGACCTTATCCTACACATGTTGGCTCTGATGGCTACGGCCGGTATACCGGGCGTCACTGCCGATGCCGTGACGTATGTACGCCATGCACTGCTGCCGTCGCAATCGAACCCGGAGGCGGCTGCATCATTTGCCAAAATGATTCAGTTCTCGTTGAAGAGTTGGTTCACGCAATTCAATTTCTTTTTGCATAATTTGGCGCAAATGCGTTTCACGAATGACGAGGGCAGCGGCGAATTGCTGTCGTTTGTGCCGCGTAAATATACGTAAGTCTATTCAGAAATGCCAATGAAAGGGATTAGTAGAAATTGTATTTACCTTTACTTCTTTTCAGCATTCAACAAGATGGACGCTTGAAGAGCGTCATGGTTGTGCGTTGTCAGAAGCATTACGATATGGAAAAATATTATACTTATATTTTGCGTGTAACGCGACATGGCCAACCCGATCCGGCGCATTTGTTCCGATCGTATAAGGAATTCACAGAATTTCACCAAAAGCTGTGCCTCCATTTTCCGCTAGCGAAATTACACAGGTGAGTTCAAATACGATTACAGCACGTAGGCAGACAATTTTCGTCTGGATCAAGCTGTCCTATAAACCTTAAATGTATTCGCTTCAGGTTAGAGAAGGTCTGACAGGCAAAACTGTATATAGGACAATCAAGTTAATTGTCAGTAGTCAACATAATTCTCTGTGATCAGCTCCGATATGATCCATAACACAAGCCCGGTTGACTTGTTGTTTTTCCAAAGTGTGGATCTCTACTGAATCCGCCTTTGATTAGAAAAACAGATAAACATTCAAATTCAAAGAGTTGCCATAATGAAGCAGTCCTTTTCTATAGTCCATACAACAAGAATCTGTCCATCTGAAAACCGTCACTCGTATCTTTACTTGCATTCTTATCTTCTACTTGTATTCAGAATGAATTGCCTACATTTATTTATATAATTTATTTAATGTATTTCATACACTTTACACTTTTGTTATTTAGTAGCTTCCACATTTTTCTTATATGTACACGAATTGGCAAATATTTAAAACAAAAAAATAACTGATACAAATAATGTCAAGCCTCTGTTGTACTTGTTGTTGTGGCATAGTCGTCGAAACTTAACTGATTGCTGTATTGGCGCGACTGTGCCTTTTTCATATCGCGCATTGTCCGTGGTTTGATAAAAACTTCTTCTTCTACCTCTATTTCGGTTTTGACGGGGTTGCTCGCTGCCATTTGCGCCAAGGGATTACGATAAGCTGGCTTCGGTGGTTCCCTGGGTGCCGGTGTGACAACGATCTCTGTCTGACTCAGTGGCAGTTGTTGAAATTCTTCAGTCAAATATCGATGCTGACGTATGGCAGACCAGCTGTCATTTGAACTTGGCGTTGAGGGGTCTTCGAAGGAGACCTGTGTGCCGAACAAAATGGCCGTTGGCGATTCTGTCTTGACTGGTTCTTCGGTGTATTGCATTTTGGTCATGCGTTGCATTGGTTTGGGTACTGCGGGCGGTACGAAGCTGAGGTCTTCCTCCGAATCCGTTTCATCATTTGCGGGCACATAATACTCTTCAGTATTGAAATCAAAGGTTACCTTCTGGCGTGGTTTTGGCTTACGTATCTCCTCTGGTTCGAAGTCCTCGAATGTTTTCAATTGCAACTCGACTGCCTCTTCTTCGTCTATGTCTGGCTCAAAACTGTGATCGCGCTTTACAAAACCTGTTGGTCGTCGCTCTTTGAGCGCTGAACTTTCAGTTTTAATTTCCTGCAGGTCTTCTTCGAGGTTGAATTTCACTTTTGAATCAAAGCCGAATTCATCTTCTATATCCAAGTCTTTATACAATTCTCCGATATTTCTAACATAACCCGTGGCTCGTCGTTCAGTACGCAGTGAAGACTCCTTCTCTTCGGTATGCTCCAAACCAGTTAGTTTGAATTTCACTGTATAAGTTTCTTTGCGTTCGTTTTCACCGAAGTCGATTGTTTCTCCTTCGCTTTGTTTCATTTCGTTTAAGTTCTCTTTGGGGTTTTGCAGGTGTTCGAAATTCTCCCAATCTTCATCGATACTCTTGCCGAATCCCTTTGGTTTCATCATGCCTCTGTCGAATTCATCTCTGATCTCCAAGAAGTCACCTTCGTTCGCTTCATAGGAGTGGCGAATCTTATTGAATTCCTCCTCGACTGTGCTAGTGAAATCCTTTTCAACGTCTCTCTCCATTTCAAGCCACAAATGATGATCTTTGCGAGCACTGCTCTCATTTAGGTCTTCATCTTCCCAAAGTTTATCAGTGCTTCTCACATATCCCGTGGGCCTTCGTACCATTTTCACAGTATCCGCTGCATCTTCTTTGTCTTCTTCTTCTTCTTCTACTAGAAACTTCACACAACGCTGTGGCTCCTTGGTATTTTCAGTATAGGACATAAAAGTACAATCCTTCAATGAGTTTTCCACTGTTTCTATAACACTTGACGGCCTGTCCGGGCTAAATATATAATCCTTAGAGCCTCTAACCGGTTCGTCTTCTTCACTTGCTTTAATTTCTACTGTTTTTGTTTGTGTATTCTCAATTTCCAACCACTTATCCACCGAGGTTCTTTCGTTGTCTATATCCAAATCAGCATCTTCCCACATACGTTCAGAGCTTCTAACATAGCCCGTGGGTCTGCGTTCCTTAACCGAAGTGATAGTATCGTCCTCTTCGAATAGCCTGGTCTCGTTTGAACTCTCCAGATTCTTCTCCAGCTCCAAAGTGTCCCATTTGTGTCGGAAATCGTCGAACCCTTCCACATCTATCTCGGCATATTTGATATAACCTGTTGGTCGTCTCTCACCGAATTCCTCAATACTTGTCTCGACACTGTTGTCCAATTGCTTCATTGCTTCTAAATCTTCCTCACTTGGTCTCAAGTAACCTGTTACTCTTCGCTCGGCGAATTTTTGGTTTTCCGGCTCAGCAGCGGCCTTGGCTCTTAGGAATTTGTGTCCCGAATCTTGGGCGCCTCTATTTAAACGCTTTGGCACTTGAGGCGGCTCAAAAATGTGCCCATCATTGCCACTTTCCTCGATGATTTCCAACTCCTCCACTCTATTGATGTCGACCTTTCGAAATTGTTGAGCAAACTCTTCGAATGGCGGGACCACTTCCTGTATTGGTGTGGTTGGCAGAGATTCCACTGGCGGCTTTGGCGGTTCGCGTGCTGGTGGCTGGAAATCTTCGAATGCCGTGCTTTGTGTTTCATTACGCCTTCGCGGTGATGGCGGGAAAAACAAGGATGGCGTACTTTGCGAGAGCTTTCGAATGCGTACCGCTGGAAATTATAAAAGAGAGTTTAAATTAATTTAATTTTAAAAAAATGAGGAGGCCTGAATTCTTACGTGGCAACTGATTTGGCTGCACGATATCCAATTCATCTTCATTACGTTTGCGAAAGACGCCATGCACGACGACAGGTTCACGAATCTAAAAGAAAGAAAAACAACATCAAAAAATGTCTAGATGCTGATAAAGATCTCCAAAGAAAACAATTATAAGATTTAATAGATAAAACGAAGAAAAAAAACCTTCAAGCAACTAAGGAAAATCTGCTTTTCTTCTTTTTCGTACTTTGCAAAATGTACTTTTGTGTGGGTTGAGAATATGCGTCACTCCTCGTTAACAACATCAAAGCGACTTATCGCTTATCAGTAGCAAATTGTATTTGGGAAAAAAATAAATATTTTCTGGGTTAATTAATGCAGTTCGTGTGTTTTGTTTTTCTTTTAAATAAAAATAATGTCTAAAAATTTTATTTGCTTTACTTTAACTGAAAGTAAATAGAAAACTGTTTGCAAATTGTAAATTGAAATCAAACATGACGCACCTGTTGCGACAAGCGTTTGTCCTTCGAAGTGCGACTCCGTCGCACCACCACTGCCGGTTGACTGCCGCCCGCGGCACCATTGCGTGTGGAACTCTGGTCGAATGTAAGACGATGTTTGAACCACCAAATTTTAATGCCCACCAGTGAGACGATCATGCACAATATGACGCCCAGCGATGCCAATGAGACGAAGGAGGAGTCTTGGTCTGATATTTGAGGGAGAATATATACAATTTCATACGAAAAGTGAACACTGAATCAAAATACCTTGGCTGCCGCGTATGTGGTAATTTATTTTTGCCATTTCTTTAATTTAACTACGTTGTTTTTTTTCCTTTAAAGTAATTTTATGTTTGCGCTGAGTTCGTTTTGAATCATTTTTAATTATTTTCGCCTAACTTTTATTATAATTTTTGGCGTTTTTAATCAACCTTTTTTTTTGCCGCTTTCCTTATCTCCTTGTAACCCAAAATCAATTAAAATTGTTCGTCTGTTTGCTGTTCGTCGCCGTTGTCGTCGCCCTTGTTGTTCACTTGTTGCGTTTGTCAAATCAAATGACTTTCGGTCTCGGGCTACACCTCTAAAGCGATTTTGGTGCTCTTTTTTGTTGTTGTATTTTTTAATAAATTAGAAATCAGCGCCTTCTTTCAACCAATTTATCATTTATGACTTCGATACTTCACCTCACCCACCACCGCCCACTCCCTGCGAACACCTCATCGAGCGTATAATTTTTGTTTATCAGTTCTTTGTAGTGTGGCGATAAGCATTCGAGTGAGAAGTGCAAAATGTAGGTACTCTCTACATTTGTTTTCGTTAAGAGCATGAAAATCACCGAAAATAAGAGAAACCATTTTTGTATTCCTAATTTTACCAACTTCTACTTCTCGTTGCAGTTTACCCAGCGGCATTCATGTAGGCCGTTCCAATGTAAAAACTGTGGCTGAGCGTCGCCTGCCCGAAATTCAGCGTTTCCTAGTTTCACTCTTCAATTCGGCTGATGAAATCGCTCATTCCGATCTGGTTTACACGTTCTTCCATCCGCTGTTGCGCGACCAACAGGAAGCCAAGCTGGAAGTGTCGAAAGTGAGAGGTAAGTTCACAGTCAATTGGATGCAAGTGTTTCCGGTTTTCTTCTTTTGTTTTACTACAAAGCTCGTCCGTTTGTTTTATTTGCAGAAGTCAAGCAACAGCCAGCGCGAGAGAATCCCAATGAAGTGGGCCAAATAAAGCTATCATTGCAATATCGTCGCGGTGCCTTAACAGTGATGGTGAGTTGAGAAGAGTTATGCAAAAGGAATACAATTTTTAAATTAGGGAAGAAATCTGTCAGTACGATTTACTTTGCTGTGTCCGTGCTGTGGAATATTGCCAAGAAAGTTGAGAACATTAAGATGATCGAACATCCTTCATCCGAAGAATATTTTTCAAAAATGTTTTAAAAATATGTAGTTTCTTATTTCACGATTCTTAACATCGTATGTTTTTGGTTTTAAATTTAAATTTTTCGAATATTTTCCCATATTATTTTTTTGGACTGACCGACTTAGATTTCTATTTCGTTCCTGTCATCATTTCAAATCATACATAAAAAAGGGCATCCAAATTAGTTAAGTATTTCTCAAGATAAAAGAAAATAAATTAGGCGGTCATTTTGTATGGAAAGTAGGCATGGTTCTTAGCCGATGTTGCCCATTTTTAATCATTAGCAAAACTAAGAGGAATGCCAAATTTTTAAGTTGAAATTTCAATGGCTACGGCAGTTATCGTGCGAAGTGACAGACATAAATAAAACAACTCAGGGAGTGATGCTGATCAAGAATATATATAGTTTTCTATAACGGCCACGCCTATGGGAGTCACAAAAGGTTTGACAAAAACAACATACTCTTGGACACTAGTGTGCAGGGTATGAACTAAGTGGGCTGATTAATCAGAATTACATTCATCTTTACATTTTCCAAAAATTTCCAAAATAAAATTGTATGCTTTTAAGTCGTTTTAAGGGAAAGTATATGCATTCTTGATCTGCATCACCTCTTGAGTCGATTTAGCCATGTCCGTCTGTCTGTCCGTCCGCAACATTTTCCAAGTCTTTTTCATTGCTGTATACGATTGGAAATGTTTAGAAATGGATTTGTAACATGATCCGAGCTTCCAAACCCACATATAAATGGGTCAAAATGGGGTCTTGAGATACAATTTTTTTTTCGGTGGATTGGAAATTTTTTGAAACGGATTTTTAACGTGGTTTGAGTCTCTAAAACTACCTATAAATTGCTCAAAATGGGGTCTTGAGACAAACATTTTTTATGTTCGAGTCCACTCTCTAGTTTTTTACTCTTTTTATTTCAAATTCACTTCAAAAAAGTACGAATTTTTTCTTCAAAAGTATTAACTCAACCAAAACATAAAATAGCATAAAATGCATTTTTAATTTTTGTGGATTGGCCCACTTTGGTTCTCAACACAACCAGAATATCAATTTATTTAAACATATTATTTCATTTCATAGATTCATCACGCTAAAGGCCTACCAATGCTACAGGGAGGCCAAGAACCCAATACATATGTCAAATGTTACCTAAAACCGGATACTACAAAAGTGACCAAACGGAAAACTAAAGTTGTGAGAAAAACATGCGTTCCCAGTTTTATGGAAACGGTAAGATTACGTTTAACGCAACAGGTTTTGGCCCATATTCAGAGTCAAATGAAGTTCCAACTTAACTTTAGTACTCTACTCAGTTGATAGATAATACACTGACTGCTACTAAGTTGGTACTAATGTTTAGTTGCAGCTAAATTTAACCAGGAATATTCGCCTTCGCTTGCACATTCAATATAATGTGTGTGTTCATTTCTAGCTGGAATATCGCATGCCCGTGGAGCACATAAAAAGTCGTGTACTGCATGTGACGGTGTGGTCGCACGATACACTGCAGGAGAACGAACTGCTTGGCGGTTTTCAAATTGATTTGAATAAATACGATTTGCGTAAGGAACTTATCGATTGGTTCTGTCTGGGACCAATGGCTCGAAACTAACTTGATTGATATACATGAGTTGATATACGTGAAATTACTTGAACAACAATGACAGTATTTCCAACAATCGCAGCACACGCACTCAAGTACAGGGAAGAAGCAACTATAAAACGGACAAGCAACAATCGCCAAGCGAACTGATACCTTTATACCTTTATTACTAATCTATTTCAAAAGTGTGAACGAACATTCCAATTGAAAATGAGATCCCCGAAATCTCCACTTACATACAATCGGGCTTAACTCGACCAGCACAAAATGCAATTTTCCGCCAATTTCTCAAGTTTTCACAATGCACCAATATTTATTTTTGCAAAATTTATTCACACAAATATTATACATATGCATATGCCTCTTCTTTTTAGCTTATTCAATGTTGTATTTGTATCTCAATATTTACACATCAACACTTTACAAATTGTTAATAATTTTTTTTAAATAATTTATTTATCAATTTTTACATTTTACATTTTAGATTTAATACTTAAACGAAACTTGGACTTGATTTTGTAATGAGTTCCCTTAGAATTGTAAATATTTATACACGCTAGCTACGGTATCAACAAACGCTTTACAATTTCAATACGATAACATTGTTAAATTTAAAATCCAGAAATCTACTCAATATTACAGCGAGTGTATATTTTTATAAACTATTTTCGAACTAGATTTCAGGTCGCCTGAAATGCTCTCACAGCGGAAATCTAAATATTGTCATTTGAAAGTATTTTTTTTTAAAAAGTGGCAATTCAATTGCTGCTGCCGCTACTATTACTTTGATGTAGAAGCGCAAATGATTATTTTCTGAAAAAAAAAACTAAAAATTTTTATTTTCAATTGGCAGCAAACATTCTTTAAACTTTACAAGATGAAATTGTAAAACTATGTTATTGTGTAATTAAAACTAAATGTACTAAAGTATTTATACATATAAAAAAATATATATATTTTATTAAATAAATAAATTAAATACTATTTACATGTCATGTGTGTGCGTGTGTGTGTGTGTGTATATGTGTGTGTGTGTATTCATTTGATTATAAAGTCGTGCAACTTCAGAGTAGATTCCGGCTACGAAGGCACATTGTCCATTGGCTGATGAAAAGACTCACACGCCACGAAACGTATTTTATTCAATCAATAGCATTTCATGAATTCACATTTCAAAATGCTGGAGCAGTTAGGCAGTTAGGCAGTTGCCTCTTGCCGTCTACCCCACCGATTAAAGCATTTGATTAAACAACCATTAAACCGAATTTGAATCTAACTCGTTCGAAAGAAGCTTCTTTGAGCTTCGCGAAGCTTGACTGAAGTTAAAAATAGCAAATTTCCTTTGTTATCAATCAACGCCATCCACTGATAACGTTTTCGCATGCAAAAGTGCAGTTGCATTATAATTCATTGTATTCAATGTTTGCTTTTTTTCGTTTTCGTTTTTGTGTATAGTGAATAGTGTTTTGTGTTTTTTTTTTTGGCCAAGTGCATTTGAAGTGGATTTAGGTGGGTTGATGTAGGCCAAGCAAAGCGATCGTTATCGCGTTTGGAATGGTCTCGCCAGCTAACGAGAAGGTGTTGCAACACTTGCCAATAGCATTGCAGGCGGCCGAAGTGTGCGAGCACAGCGAAGGGTAGTTTCGAGACCACTCTAAGCCAATGCAGTATTTTCACTTGTATGCAAATTTCATCGACTTTTTTCCAATGGCGTCTTTATTTTTCTTCAATCAATGGAATTGTTTTGTCGAAATGAAGGATATTTTCAAGTGATAATTTCACTTAACAGGCAAGGATGACACTGTTCGACAAATGGAAACTTTTTGGAATAATTCTGGAGTTTTGGTAATGGTGGACGGGATGGCTGATCACGGATCCGGACAGGTTTTGCTGCTTTACCTTTAGATTTCTTGGAGTCAACTCAAAAACGCAAAGTTTTTTTTTTTAAATTTGAGCGTGGTTGGAAAGGTAATTCTATCACAAAAACAACGGTCTGAAATACGCAATCCTCAATCTTAATACTTGACATCCCTGTATATTCCTTTGTGAACGAACTTGGTATGATCATTTGCCACACACACATATTTAATTTGTCGATCAAATTCGAAACAGCTTTTTAGGTCGAAATCTAATGATAACTCACAAGAGAAACATTTTGAAAATCGTTGAGCTGGAACGAAGGGAGAAATATATACGTGACCGTAGTTCTGAGCGAAACAAATTCCGTTTTGATGAAAAAAAGGTAAGCCATTCAGCCAACATAAATTATCCTTTGTTTGTCCTTAAGTGCTTAACTTTTTTGGAAATAGCTGCTCTGGAACAAAGGAAATTGTCAAATCTGGCCTCTGTAGTCTAGTGGAGGTATGCTAGGTCTACCACAACGGAGGCGTGGGTTCGAATACCACTGTTGCAACGCTTTTACCCTTTTCTAATTTTTCATTATTTATTTCCTTTAATACACGAATTTACTTCTAAAGTGACTTCTAAATTCCACTTGACAACATTTCTACATTCGATTTAAGGCCTGCGCACACAGAGGCGTTATTCGTGCCGCAGGCGGTTTCGAAATAAATTTTGTCAAAAATCATTGTTTTTTCGAAAATAGAGCGTTTTTTTAAAGCATTTTTCCATAGCAATACAATAAATAACAAACACAAAAAGCCAGTTTCACAACCATTTCGAATCAGTTTGAAAATAAACTTTTTTACTGTATCCATAGTAAAAAAAAAAAAAAAAAACAAAATTGTCAGTTTCAGAACCATTTCAAACTGACATTTTGGTTGTTTCCATAGCAATATAATAAATAACAAACAAAATCTACTGCTGCGAAATCGCTGCCTGTGTGAGGCACTTTGCGTTTTCGGAGCTAGATTTTTTAAATATCGAAATGGTTCTGAAATTAGATAGCGAATATCGCCTCTGTGTGCGCAGACCTTTAAAAGTAATTGTTGGTGGTCAGGCGAAATCAAGGAGTGCGAAAGGCAGAAAGCGGGCTTGCCAAGTTCAAAGGCAAGCCCGCCTCAGCTTGGTTCGTTCATTGCCTCTCCTATCTGAAAAATATGCTGTTGTCCCCGTTACCCCCTCCCTCTAATCTATCATCCACTTTCAGAAGAGTCAAGTCAACATTGTTGAAATAAACAGAAGTTGCCTTTGACACTTTAAAAAAAAAAAGCTGGTCACAAAAGCGTGTATTCTTTCAAAGCTAATAATGAAGTCAAATTGTTGGTTAACTTTTATGTTGATTTAAAATTCTCTTAACTTGCTCATTAACTTCCGCCTTATACCTTCCGTTACGATAATAACTAAATTAATGGGTAAACGAAAAATTGTTCTAACTAACCGTTGTTCTACACTCCACAGATAACATTATGCTGTTGTCCATAAACCACTTAACGCATTTTTTCCGTTTTTACAACCCCTATGTAGTTTACAGCACAATGTATTCACGACTTCTTATATTAATTTGCTATGTAAAAACTACCCCCGAATCCGAAAATGAAATTTTAAATAGAAGATATTGCATAATTTGCAAAATGATCTGTGAGGAAGTTCAAGAATGATCTTACAGTTATTGACAAGTTGATTGAATTTGACATTTTCTTGACGCACAAAGAATTTGATTCGGTCCGACCAATATTTTCAGGAATATTGATCTGACGTATTTGAAAGTGCCTTTAATGATTCATTTTCGTCACACCTCTTTTAGATTTCTTTCATGATAATTTTGATGTTTCAAGTGATGAGCAGGGCGAACGTTTTTAACAGCAAATGCTGGCTAGGGAACGAGTATATTGGAATTCAAGGATATTAGAAGGAAATGGCTATCGCAAGTCGAAAATCTGTAAAATTTGTAACGCCCATAAGGAGGAGTGACTGGTATGTAAAACTACATAATATGTAGTTTTCTTGATTACAATCGAAAAGTGAACCGATTTAGATATGTCAGTTCGTCTGACTTCGGTCCGCACTATAGCGGTCGCAGTTATGGTGATACATATCGACTTATTTAAGTTCAGGAATCAGCCACAACGAAAAAATTATTTGTAAACAAAAAGTTTAGAGCAAAGTTTTTTTTCTAAATTTGTTTGGAATTGCTTGGAAACGAATTTTGGGCATGGTTCAAGGTTCCAAAACCACACATGAATGGCCCAAAATGAGCTACGGAGACAACATTTCTTTTTTTCGAAGTTCTTCTAATTGGGGCATACTGTGTGCGGTATTTTAGCTTCGGCATTGCCGAACAGGCGGCCTTGGTGCAGTATTGAAAAGGCTTCTTTGGGAGTACCGTCGTTCGGAACCAAAATTCAACTGTAGCTTCACAATTATCATATACACTTGCCCATGACAACTGCATCAAGAAGCTCGGTGAATACCCTCGAGGGTTGTAGTGCCAAATATTTATAAAAAGAACTCTGTCACATGTAAGGGTTTAAAGTGTGGAAAATTTGTATTGTTTTATTGCATGAATACACTATTTTTCAAATACACAAGGAAATTTAAAAAAATTAAAAATAATATTGATGCTTCAACCAAAGTAAAATTGCAATTGAGAGGTTAGAATTTTTTTACTTTTTGCAATGCTCGTCGGCCATTTCTTTGATTTTATCAACGATCTTTGAGGGCTCGTCTACTCATGGCACCTGTAATTCATTAGTAAATAATTAAGTTGGCAAATACAATAAAATGTCTACTCTGCAGCAGGCTTGGCTTAATAAAAATATAGACATACCTCATAGGTAGATACCGTCGCCATGAAGGGCCGCATACAGGTCTTCCTGCAACTGTGTAATGCTCGCACTGGCCTGCTGATGCTGCTGGTTGGGGCCCCCGGAAGGCAACGACAATTGTTTTATTAGCAAAGGCCTCGGCTTTAACAGCTGCATTGCAGCTGCATGTGTCCAAAGCAGCTACCACAATTATTGTTGCTGACGCCTCCAAATTTTTAGTGTATGGTTTTTCCCAAATTCTGAAAAGGGGAAAAAATAAATAATTAATGCAATCCGAGCGGCAGAGGCTTCCGCTTCCAGATTTGCAGCTTTTTTTTCTGCGTCATCAATGACGTATTTTGTTGTGCTTTCGATGCCGTCGTTGATAGTAAAAGACTTTCCACCTCTATTCGGACCGTAGCCGCCCCCTCCTCTCGGACCGTAGTCTCTATTTTAGTACTGCAAATTTAAAATAAAGTTCAATAAATTAAATGAAATAAAATGAAATTGAAGTTGATAAATTTTATTAAGTAAATTAGGTTTAAACTTACAAATTTTGCCCTCAACAACATCCAAGAAGTTGGGTGCAAAGGTGTCAAAACGGGAGTACTCCATCCTGTCCCGAGGTACAAAAATCACACTGATTCGGCCAAAAGTGGTCTCAAATCCAAGGTGTGTGGGTGGGATCACATTAAAGTGAAAAAACATCGAGGAAACCACAAGCGAAGTCAGCTAATGTGTCCAAGTGTGAAGCGAAGGAACCGTCGTGGACAAAAGAAGATATGACTAAGTACGAGGGAGCGGTGACATGGACTGTTGATTACTCCCTAAAATATGCATCTCCTGAAGAGAGGGCCAAAGAAGAAATAAATAGAAGCAATCAGGTGTGTTCTGGTGTAGGGTAAAAACCGGTGGCCGAGAATGTGGCCACGACTACCAATCGAAAACACTACGAAGACTTCAAAGTCAAGGAAAAAATAAAAAATTGCGGTTTTCACTGTGAAATTAAAATATTTTTTTTTTAAATCAAGTTTTTTTAGAAATTTTTACATTAATTATTTCAGTAATAGTTTGTAATCCAGACATACAATGCCATACAAGCGTTATTCGCTATTCCGCTTCCAGGTGATAAAAAGAAGTTATGGAGAGTTGAAGAGAAATATTTAATACTTGAATTGTATTTGAAGATAAGGAGCGAAGATACTTTACTTTTTAGTTTGATTGGGTGGGTAAAGCTGAAAATGTATTAATTGCAGTGAAGATTGTAGTGAATCATTTCCCGCAAATCTTACAAAATATTTGAGATTATTATGAATGAATGTGAGTAATACCGAATGTAATTTCGAATCTTCAAACCCTGAGCACAATTTCTTATATTCCTTACATTATAATTACCAAAACATTCATGTGTGATTAATAACATAACAAAATCAATAAATAATCCATTAGCATACGTAGATACGACTATAATGGATAATGACTAAGTGCACTTAATCGCTATTATCGAGGCCATAATTATTGTTTCGTAACTTCAGTTTCTCTAGCAACGCAACGCACCGCACCTAACCGAATTCGTGTTAACACCAACATCATTCGCCTGAACAACAACAAAGGCCAAATAATCAAAAATATTCTTTCAATTAACAACAATAACAACAACAAGAAAAAATGACCTGTGCAGCAAAACAAAAAAAAAACACGAAAATAAAAACAATACCAATGCAAAAAATAATAAAATAAAAGAATTTAAATAAAAAAATAACAAAAAAAGTTTTAAAAATCAAAAGATAAAATTAAAATTTGACTCCAAACTTATTGGCTCGAATACCAACGGAAATAAAATTTATTTTCATAAAATTCTTCGTTCCTTAACTAGGTACATTCGAAGCCATACAAGTTACGATAAGAAGTGCGACCAAATGGCCTAAAAGAAGTCAAATTGCAGTTACCGTTTAGGTGAGAGCTTTCAGCCACCCGCATTGCTAAAAATAGTTTCTGAACACAATAGAGCCAACAACCACAACAGGTACCGAAGCGATACCTTATCTAAGATCGAGCTTTACCGCAATAGCTCAGATTTATTCAACAGCCCTCATCAATTTTAATAATCTCATGCATTTCAAATGAAAAAAAAATCCATTGTCCAAGAAAAATTATATTTTAAATATATTCCAGTCCATTTAATAACATAATTTGAATGCATCAAAAAAAAAACTTGTTCGAGGAAAAACTTTTAATACTAAAAATGACAACGTGTCCACAAAAAATTAATTTTATTGGCAATACGCAAAAGTAATTAATACTGGTAATATCAAAATCAATAAAAAATCCATTAGTCGAGATATGAGTGTGCAAAGGGTCACCGAAGGTGGCTGAGTGCACTTAACCGTTATTATCGGGCAATAATTTTCATTTTCACTCTTTTTTTTTTAGGGGCAGAGCATTGAATCGACTGAATTAACACAAACGCCCACAACAATAACAAAACAATCATATAAATTTCCAATTAATAATGATGAGTGGTTCAATAATAACCACACAAACCAAATAATGTCATTTTATTAAAAACAAAAAAAACCAATAAAAAAAATAAAAATTAAATAAAATTAAATTTTAACGAAAAAATAAATGGGAAAGTTGTTACAGCAGTTCTGTGGTGATTTTCTTCTAGCTTCTTCTGCACTCACTACACCAAACGTCTAACGATAAGGGAGCGGGCCAAATTGCTATACAAGACAGCAGAGTAAAGGAAAGCTTTTAATCGTGTGCGTTTGGTAAAAATAGTTCCTACAACAACAACAAACGTAGCCGCACCAGACCATTATCTTATCTGGGAATATCATCGAGCTTTGCCATCGCTCACTCGAAGTAGTTGCCTAATGGCACGAACAATGGAACCAACTACCACTAGCTGCGGTGATTAATGGCGATAAGCGATCGGATCTGCTCGGCGGCCCTCATTCACCTGTCACAAATGGGGGATACCCTTTACTTAAAGTGTTTGGCGGCACTTAACTTGGGTGGGATGGATTCAGTCCGACTGATTCCCTGATAGCCTTTGCACCGCCCTGTGTTGGTATTGTTGTCATTATTGCTTTTGTAATTTGAATTTGCATATAATTTTGTTCCGGCTTCGCTTATTTTTTTTTGTTTGCAGTTCAGTAGTTCATAATACTGCAGCGTGCAGCCATAAGCAGCGTATCTTTATTGTTTTATGTCATCGAGTTCATTTCCATGCAGCACATTTAATTGGATTTATTGGCATTCCGATATTGTTTGTTGCCATTGTTGTAGTATTTTGATGTGGTCAATTCGTTGTTGTCAAAAGTTAACTATTAAGCCAAACAAAAATTGGCAAAATATGAAACTCCACTCAAAACTATTATGGAAAATCAAACAAAAAATTGTTAAAATTAGTTTATCCACGCAAATAAATTTGGTTTTAAATTGTTTTGAGCAATTCCCTCTCCAATTCCGTTTTTATTATTCTTCGTCCTTTCGAAAAATACAAAATTCAACCCTTATCTACACTATTAAACTGCTTAAGACTAGTCCTAACTAATACCGCTGCAGGCTGCTTTGCGTCAGTCATTTGTTAATTAAATATCAAAAGTGGCTTTTACATTTTTAAGGACCTTTCTTTGTTGTGAATTTATTGAGGCGTTTAATCCAGTCATAAAGCAATTAATAAGTTTTATTTTTTCTTCTTGGTCTTGTTTCATTTTCTGTTCAATCACAAAATTAAAGTCAATTAAATAATTACAACTGCGGCGTCTGGTGAACTTAAGGGATATCAACTACAAAAAAAAAACAA
This sequence comes from Heteromyza rotundicornis, assembly GCA_951394025.1. Taxonomy (NCBI): domain Eukaryota; kingdom Metazoa; phylum Arthropoda; class Insecta; order Diptera; family Heleomyzidae; genus Heteromyza; species Heteromyza rotundicornis. The sequence continues at coordinate 69,999,317 of OX596010.1, read as the reverse complement.
TAAAAGGACGAATTTGTACACTTTGAGGAGTGTTCTTGAAGTTTACACATGAGTGAATTCAGTTTGGCCCCATACCATTCACAGAGCCCACATACAATTGCTGCCCTGACTTGCGGTTTTTCTCGCTGTTGTGTTCCTGCTGCTGTTATTATCGTTAATTGTAATCTGCTTCTAGGCGCTCAAAAAAAGATTCACAAGTTTTCAAGCGACCATGAAAATGGGCAAAAACGAAAAGTTTTTACATTAAATTTTAATTAGGAGATAATCGCCAGCTCCTCTGCTCCCATACGCAATTCGGGTTCTGCAGAAAGGGAGTCAAATTAACAGACTTGGTGATTAATATTTTCTAGTTAGAATAAGTCTAATGAAATGTTCACCATAACATAGATTTTGCTCTAAAAAAGACTTATTTTTAAACTTGAAGGGATTCAATAACCCTTTAATCCTTTAATGAAATCAATCATCGCGTATCCCTTCACATTGCAGTGTGGCACTTCGAGGTGGTTCGCATAGTGCACTGCTTTGCACACAGGACAGTGACAGTCTGGGGGAGTTAAATTGACGAACTGACACATACACCGCATCGTAAGGGCTTCATAATGCCAAAGCGGTCGTTTGGTCATGCACAGGTGGGCCGAGGCAGATGCAAGGGTGCGTTGTAGACGGCTTCGTTGTCGCCTCCAAAACTGGAGTACAATGAAACCAGCGTACATATCTTACTCGTACGTTCGGTATCGATGAAGTGTGGTTGGCCCATTGTTGGCTGCTATTGTTTTGTTTCTAAGAGCAGGTACAACGTGTGTACTTCTACGCTCGATTCCACACCTTTTCAATCGTATAGATTCATTTTTGGATACGTTTTGCGTAAAATCGATTTTTTCCATAGCCTAGGGCAGGTGAAGCCAAACGAATCAAGTTGAAAGGACGTTGAGGCTTCATATTACACGTTTCATCTGATAAGACTGCCAACGTGCACTGGCAGGATGGTTGATTTGGTAAGCATATTAGTTCGGTTGCGGCAGTGTGCCGCCCAATTTGTCACCAAAATACATACTTTTTCGACACAATTTTCTCGACAATTTAAAAATGCAGTAACTTTTATGGTATGATCCTTTCTTATTTGTTACGCATTCGTTAGTTGTACATTTACACAATTTATGTGGACGTTCCTAAATGGATTTTACTCAATAATATAATGGCCTGCACCCTCTGATTGCCATCGATTGCCATGCTTTCATTGCTATCAATGGTGACAATGTGTAATTTTTATTTCTTTCAAATGTAACTGCGATCCTTAGATCGCCGAATTATTTGTTAAAACATTTTTAGAATATGTCTACCAGCTTGTTGAGGGACAAAAGTTACAATTTTTGTAACCGATCAATGGTGAGTTTATTTCGACTCAAAATGTTTAACATAAACAGGGTTTAACAGTCGAGATGGTCGAAAAGGTAGGATCCGATTGGACACCCAAAAATATAAAGAAAATGTAATGTGCACTAATTACGAAATCAGGTAACTTTTTAATTGATACAAATTTTCGTGTTTAGGTTTTTGTGAATATTTTCTCATCTATATAAGATAGAAACACTCTTGGGCTTATTGGAAAGGTAATAACATTTCCTTTATAACTGTGAATACCTCTACATTACATTTGTTTCCTCAAAGGTACTATTGTGTTTCAAAATGTAATTTCCTCTATTTTATAAACTAAAGTTTGGCTTAAATAATTTTTCTCCCCTATTATCACCCTACTATTAGTTAATATTGGTTTATTTTCAAATAAAATTATTGCTTGTTAAATTTCCTTGATTTTGATACCATGGTGTTATAATATTAGCTATACTCAAACCTCAAGCCTTGCTTGGACTATTTCCTTTTTTCGTGTTGCTACTTTCCTGTTTGCTTGTTTCAAGTGATCTTTTCATTGCATACAACGAAATTATCTACTAATAACAGCCAGACACTAAAAATGCATAAAAATAAAACTTAGTCAAATACAAACAATTCCAAAAAATTTTAGTTCTTGACAACTCTTTAATATTTTTAACTTACTAAGAATGTTCATGAGATAGTTGAAATTGTGCAATTAAGGGTTTGGACACTTCTCCCATATTCAGTGGCGACCAGATAATCAAGAAAATCATATTTTTTAAATGTTCTTCTATCGTGTTTGTTGTGGTCTAATAACGAACTGCAATTACACTGGGCCGCTTTTAACCGCTTAGAAATCGGCGTAGTTTAGCCGACTGACCGCTTCCAATGACAACGAAATGGTATAGTAGCCGGTTGGTTTCATATAAAGGTGACAGAATTGGGACAGACTGCTTTTTTCCCTTAGGGTACTTTTATTTATGGATGAAAACATTTGCTTTGTTCAAAAACCACTTGGCAAATGAAACTTTTGTGATAAAAAGTTCTCCTAAATTTATAGAATTTTTTGAAAAATATGTACAAAATTACAGTTTTCTAGATCTATTAGTGGCTTTCGGATAGTATATTTGGATCCGTCACCATTTTGAGAAAGTAAAAAATGCAGCTCGATTCGATTCAATTATGGACATGGTTTCGTATACTTATTTTGATAAAAATGTGACATAACGCGACATTGATGTCTAGAGAAAATTTTGCATAGTAGTGAGAATCTGAATTAGGAATAAACAGAGGCGTCTTAAGGGGCTGAAAGGTAGGCAAAACATACCCAACGTGTGCAACACTGTTCTATAAATAATAACTGGTTAAAATTGACGGTGACATGATGGTGACGTGACGCAAGAACTGTCACATAAGCATATTTTGTGTTAAAATCAATTGTTATTATTTGTTGATCTGTTATACTTATATAAAATTCTTTGTGAGTTTGTAGGTTTGTATGTTTGTTCCCTTATAACTCAAGAAATACTTGAACGATTTTAATGAAACACATATCAAAATGTAGGTAATATGCCATTTCATTAACTTTGGTGTTTAAGGTAGGCGTGGCAAATATTATTCTAAAATGATATAATTCATGCAGTGTTTACGATTTTGCTGAAATTTTATATGTGGTTTTGGGTAATGAATTGTTAACATGTTGATGTCGCCCACTGCCACGCCTTAAAATTTGTAAAGCTCTGTAACTCGGGTCCTATTCAAGGGATTTCGCTGAAATTTCGCAGAGGGATGACTTCCAAAATCTATTTTTATTCCATTCGCTTAAATAATACATATAGCATTTATACGTTAACATGAAATTACAAAATTATAGCAAGCGGAGCTGTGGGAATACGCTAGTATTATATATTTTACGTTAGCTCACGTCAGTTGACAACTAACGCGAAAAACGAAAAATTTTAAATTATCAGAAACAAAAACGAAATTTACAGAAAATGTAAAAAAATGGAGCAACAGTTAATAGACCAGTACTGACTCTAAGTTTCTTAATCTACGTAACGTCGCCGTCAACATGCTTATAACTAGCCCACAAGGGTTGCAACGTAACATTTGAACTGTTCGTATGCCAGTCGCGCGAGAGAAAGTAACGGTGATGCATGCGTGTGAGCAAGGGTTGCAATAATGAAGTTCGAAGACGGTCGGTACAACGAGACTTTGTTGCACAAAAGGTTTTCCACCCTCGACGAGGGTGTTTGCTGGTGTGAAGTGTTGTCGACAAAGTGAAAAAGCCGACTTTGTAAAAATTAATTAAAATTAAAACAAATTCGTGCGGTATTGTGTAAAGTACAAAACTTTCAGTATTAGTGGTAGCCAAATTTGCTAAAACTTTCAAATACGCACACACACACACACGCAAAAAGGCACGCTGCTTGTGTTCAATTAATAAAACCTAATCCACTCCATTAAAAACCTGTCAATTTTTTAATGAATTTACGTGCAATAATGCGGAGATTCTACCCCATGTAAAAATACGGACAGCAGCGAAGCATTTTTATTATTTTTTTTTTGGCTTTTCGAAACTGTCAACTTGACGCGCGTTACACTTTTGAGAGCCTAACAGCGCGCCTGCTTATTCCAACGACTGAATTCCAACTATATGGTGAACTAGAGCTTTGCTCTTCTTGCACGCTTAAAGGCAGTTTTTTTTTTGTTGTATATGCACTCTGCTATTCGAGCGGCAAGCTGCTCCTTGCATATTAAGAAGGCCAAAGGAAATATAATCAATATGGAGTAAAAATTCTTACTCTCACCGTGCGATTATGGTGGGGGCTCACAACGACGGCAACGATTATGACGATGACGACGACGAGTGCTTCCAGCGAGTAATCGTATTCGTATTCGACTTTTGAACGCTCAATTGTGTGAACGTGAACGGCCAAAGTGCTTTTGAAAGCGTCGCGTACGGTGTTGGATTTTTTCCACGGGTGTTTGACACTATGAGCCTAATGTGAAAGTTAAGGAAAAAATATGAAAAAATTCAGAGGAAAAGTGAAAATTGTTTAAGATTCAATCGAAGAGTAAGAATTATGTTTGAACGAGTTAATGCAAGTTCGTCTATGAGCGGAAAAGGCGCCAGTGCTGAAGGATATTTTAACTAAAACTACAGTAAAAAAAAAAATGTACTCCTCATCGAGACCAAAATCAAGTGCAAATTACAAATTTCCCTGAGGCCATACCAAACGACGAAAAGAAAACCCGCTCGACGGCCTAAAAAGCTGCTGCACAAAAGGTATAATAAATACATTAATCAGTTGAAGTATATTAGGGCAGCGTAAAGAATTAACTTAGCCCTGAAATGGAAAAAAACCAACATTTATTACGAAAAAAGGACACATTTTTTTTTGTATGCGCATTACAAAATTATGTCTACACACATTCAACGGTACATATTAAAAAGCATATCCCACCGAGTAGTGTACGGAGAACAACAACAGCAACATAATACAATACTACATGTCTACCCATAGTAGCGCCAATGAGCAACCCTAAAGGAAGGGAAACAACAACAACAGAAAAAAACTGTAACGTTAAATCTCATTCATCACGCTACTCGCTGGCCTTTAACAGAGAATGTTAACTTCCTTGCCAGCGATTCTCCATCGCTGCTTTGGAGAGTCCTTCAACAGCTCTCTGAGGCCGGGTTCATGTCCCTGCTGCAGCCGTAGTGTTATCTCCTTCTAGCAAATGGACACGCGTGTGTCATTCCAATTCACTTGTGGCTGTCCTTGTCATAAATTACATTTAAAAAAAAAAAACTTTTGTGATTTTTATGCTCTTTCACTAATTTTTTTTTGTAATTCACCGCTAGTGGTTGGTTTTGATAGCGACAGTTAAATACTTTATTTTTTGTTGCTTTTTCTTTGGAAAAATATAAAATGCAAGGAATATAAAAATGAAGCGCCTGTAATTAAATAACCGCTCGCGCAGCTTACAGTTGAGAGAAGATCCTGCAGTGCTGTTCGGGAGAACGAAATCAGATAAGACCGTAAGGTCCTTGCTTAAAAAAATTTCGAAAAAAAGTACAATTATCTCAAAGGTTTTGAAATTTCAATTGTACCTTTGATATCTAATGAAATAGTGCCTGTCCGCCACTTAAGCAAACCCCTCCAAAACTCACAATATTCAAATCTTTCATTAATATATGTTTATGTGAATGTGTGTGTGTGTGTGTGTGTGTTTCTGCCAACACGGTTTGACGCGGTAGTGTTCACACCCTCGCATAGTACAGGGACTTCTACAAAGAGAGTGTGTGTGTGTGAGTGTGATTTGTACGGTGCAGTGCTTCTTAAACATATTCACATAACAGGTCTGGAAAAATGTATTTAAGGATTCACCAGCAACTTTTATAGTCCTGCGGCAATAGACTTTTTATTGGGTGCGCTGGAAAAAAAACGACGTCATATTAATATTTTTCGAACAGAATATTTGGAATTACATATATGACGATTCCACTTCAAGTGCATCACAATTTTATTGGATCAGTTTGCATTTTGTATTTTTACAGTACTTCTTAAGCACATAACTGCAGCACGTCGGCACCACCTCCAGGCCATACCACAAGTTTTCGCCGTGCTATTGTGTGCTCTGGTGGGTTGTGGCGGTGGCCGCTGGCTTGTTCCTTCGAGTCTTAGTCAGTTCAGTGTTAGTCAGTTTCGGTTTCGACTCTGCCGTAGCCGTCCTCGATGATGTATTGCATTTGTCTCCCCGGTGCTATAAGCACTTCTTGTACTTGTTATTGTCTATACTCATTGTTGGTGTGTTGGCAACACTTTATTTTCGGTTTTTTTTTTTTCCTTTTTCTTCTTTTTGCATGTTTGTTTGTTTGGCATTTGGGGGGTGCCAGAACCTAGTCTCATCGTTGATGATATTAATTTTGTTTGTTCACATTATCGCATCGCATTGCTTCGTCATCGTCATCGTGGTAGTAGTCGTTCACGTCCTCATCGTCTGGCTTAATTCTGTTCATCGTGTTCGTTTTCGGAAAATGAAATCATCTCATCTGGGAGTTCAAACACAAATTTCGAATTGCACCCCCCCCCTACCCTTTCTCCCACCCACCCACTCGGTGTTCTGGTTTTCTGTTCATCTTTTGCTGTTTGGAAAGTTCCAAAACATCTTCTGTTCGTACTTTTGATGTTTTTTGCTTCTTGTTCGTAAGTAATTCTTGTCGTTCTTGTCGCAAAGTTGAGTTGATTTTTTCGCAGATAGTTGGCACTGTTTGGCGGCACGATTTGGAAGGTGCTTGTGTAGTTGACTTTATACTCGTACAGAAGATGAAGTCATTTTGGTCGAAATTCAAATTTCATTAATTTTGGACGATTTTTTTCGTTTGTTGGCCTTAAAGTGAGTTTGTGTATTTGTCAGGTAAATAAATTGAATGTATTGGAATTATGTAAAGGTGGTAATAGTTGGAGATATAATCTACAAAGCTACATTCCCTAAAGACTTGTTTTGTGAAAGTAAATGAATTCTCTTTGCTGACGTGCTGTGAAAATTATAATCTCTGAAGACCTTCTGCATGGCATAAACAGGGCAACTAGAATACAAGTTTAACTATTTTGAGATAAGTCCTTTGATGATGTATCTTTTCCGATGTCATAATAAAAGGTAGGACACGTTAATAAATTTCCAACAAGAAGATCAGCCTGAGTTGTTGCAAATTATTATAAGACGCATTTGTTGTAAGTAGTACTAAATATAAATGAGAAATTTCTTTATTTAGGGAGTCCAAGAATTCGAAATTATGTTCCCCCAATGAAGGGCACATAACCACAATTCTTTCCTCATAATTAGTGGGACATAAATCCCAACTTGGTCGTACGAGGAACAATTTTAGAAAAAGGAATAAAGACGGCACATAATCATGGCCCCGAAACTCAATCTACCTCAAAAAAAGCCAGTTCAAATGTAGCCTAGCACAAATTTCGACTACTATGCAACATTCAGACGAACATTTCCAGACTTTCAATTAAATAAATTGTATTCGATTGCAATTTTCAATTACAATTCCACATCTTTATTGTAAATCTCTAATAGCGCCTCCATCCACCAATAAAGCAAATAACAACAAAACTCTCAAATTCAAAAACCATGTAACAATCGTCTTTGAAAACTTGTGCCTCCTGTGCATTATTTTTATGGCCAAACTTTCAGCAATTTGAAACACAAAAAAAAAACATAAAAAAACGAAAACGAAAAAGAAAAAATTATTACCTTTCACAATCAATTTATATCAATATTTAAAAGCGTTGAAATTGTAGTTTTGCACGTTTTTCAACTTTTGTTGTCGGTCGGTCGGTCGGTCGCCGGGGGTTCACTCCTAATCGCATTTAGCCTGTGCACTCACACAAACATACACGCAAATGGAAAAGGCTAGTAGAAGAAATACAAAAACCCACAAAAAAACTAAATAAAAGTTGAATTGAAATTGGCGAAAAAGTACGAAGAAAAAATCATTGAAGAAACAAAAATGAAAAAACAAAACTCGAATTTCAAACAATGGCGCGGCTTTTTGACTCGCCTCTGAAATTACACATTCGGCAGAAACAAACCTGCTAGTACATACAAACAGACGGATTGAGGCACGACGACGATACTGACGTATGCCCAGTGGCGGCAGGCTTTTTTTAAAGTGTCTTTGGGTATTTAAAGCCATTCTATGTCATTTTTCAAAAGCAATTTTTAAAGAAAAGTTTCCTCTTTTGATACTTTGTTGGTTAGAACAATTTGGTAAGTTCCAGTCGGTCAAAGACGACGTACTGAGGCCCACACCTACTGAGGCTGCAAACTCCTCTAAACAGAGTTTCATACTATTTTCGATGAAATCTTAAAAATTCGTTCGTCATATTGGACTGTCGTTTAAATGTGTAAATTTCAACAAAAATTGGGTTACAAAGACTTTCAAATATATAGATACACCGCCACTGGCACTGTCACACACACACAAAACACTTTACGCTACTTACGTGCTTTTTGTAATTGTGTGTTTGCGTTTGAGCGGTGAAGTGTGGGGTGGGCGGTGAGTTAGTTCCGCTTCCACACGCCTACCGTTACAAAAGTGTCTTTGAGCGCCATTTTTTTTTTCTTTTTGTTTTCGTTTTGTATAATTTTTGGGGTAGGAGCGTTTCTTTGTTGGGCGGAGAAAATGGGGCACAATGGTGCTTTGGTGTTGCACGTGTTGTTGGTGTTGTTGGTGTTGCTGTTTAGTTGTTTGGCGTGGCGGTTCTAGGCATTAGTATTTGTTGTTGTTGTTCTTGCTGCTGCTGTTATCAACGATCAATGGCCGCTCTAATACAACAATGGCAATTTGTAATTATGTTTATGATTTTATATCTTTTGTATTTGCGGTTACTTGCGGTGTGTGTGTGTGTGTGTGTTTGTTGGCTTGTGGCTAAAACTGGGCTAGCGTGTCTCGGTGTGTGTGTGTGTGTTTCTGTGCGTGTGCATTTTATGCCATTACTAATATCACCAACAACAACAACACTACCAACCACACCGACAACAATGGCAGCAAAGTGCTTTACTATAAAAGCGTAAAATTCCTTTTGTTATTATTGTATTTTATTTTTCTGTTTCGCTCCGATTTTTTACGTTTGGGTTGATACGATTGCAATTTATGGCTTCGCATTTTCGTTTTTTCTCTCACAGGCAGAGAGTCATTAAAAAACTACAAATTTTTCATATTGGAAAACAAATTAGGGAATAACAACTCCTGCGGCTCTTTTTCCTTTTGTCTCATTTCCCGAATTGTTTAGTGCGCAAATTGATAAAAATAATAAAATTAAAATTTTTGTTTTTATTTAATAGCATTTTTTCGAATATGGTTTCTATGGCAAAATACCATTGCCATTGTGTGTTGTCATTTCAGTGGTGGGTTTCTGTCAGCAATGCTCACATTATTTGCAAAAATTTTTTTAATCGCGTTTTTATGTACTGTCATTTAAAAGTTTTCCAATGTCGATTTTAATTAAAATTATTTTTCAAATTCTTTCCACTGAAATTCCTATTGTTTAAATTTTATTTGTAAAAATAATACTAATTAAATTGAATAATTAATTCAACTATTTTAAATGAGAGTAAAACTTAAGCTGGAAACTTCTGTTCTTTAAAGGTCACGAATTTCCGTTGTCCTTTAAATCTCGATTCTACATGGTGGTTGTGTTTTCGTTTTTACTACTTTTCCTCTTTACCGGTTTTACCTTTGACATTTCCTTCTGTTCATTGGGAACTTAATATTTTCCCCATGAACTGGCTGAAATGATTAATTAAATCTTAATGAAGATAAAGTCAATGTAATTTGCGTTGATTTTGCTTTTCTACGAAGCACTCGCAATGCGTACACTAAAATTATACCTGCAAAGGAGGTGAACCAGTGTTTCTAGGCAACATGTGGTCGTGTGGCTTTTTCTTGTTATTCATAATTATGATGTTTTCATTGCAAGAAAATAAGCAAAGGCGTAAAAGGGGTAAAAAAAACGGCGAACACGATGAAATGTATGAGATAATAGTCTAATTAGAGTCCGAAATCTTACTCCAAGAAGTGTCTGAAATATGAGGCCGAAATATGACTCCAATATAATTTCCAAATATGACCAGATCTTATTTTGTTGATATCTGCAATGGACAGCTGTCCTGTTGTCAGGTTGGCCAAATTATTAACATTTCAAATATTTAAGAAAAACTTTGTACCTTTTTCTGGGTTCTAACAAGGGGGACCCCATGTTTCGTAACTCAATACTGAGTTACAGTGCCTGTATCATTTCTGCGGATAGAAGCAAAGCATAGTGTTGGTTAGTAAAATCCCCCAAAATCAGATACTCTGTAGAGTCAAAATTCTGAGCTCATATACTATTGTCTGTTGGAATGATTTACTTATATTTGATTTAGACTTCATACAAAGTTGTGTCTCCAATCAACGGCTAAACCAACAGACTCGATTATGTGAAAATAGAACTGGTCGGTATTTTACGTCAAAAAATGGCAAGTACGAATGTCACAGCAGAATCTATGTGCACACAATCGGGTCTATGGGATGTGGATTTTGTATAGAATTTATCAAGGAACAAATCAGCATCATTGCATTTTTAGTTGTAGTGGAAAACAATCTCCACTATTCGGTGGTAGTGGAAAAGCAAAATTTTCCAAATTCATTAAATTATCGACACTTCATTAGCGTTCTAGGAATGAATTACTTGCTTACCTCACATTCGAAGGTTCAACCATTTTGCCAGCAGCATTTCAAATGTATTTGCAAATCAGCTATTTCCTTCGACTGTCATCGGGAAAACTGTTGCATGTGGTTTTTGACATGCCACATTCACGGAATCCGTTCGAAATTCGCCAGAACTGTGACAGGACCTGGAAATTGATTTCGGTAACTGTTTCATGAACACGATTTCGCAATTAAATACCGGCAAATGCATTTGATGCAGAATTACAATTGACAAGCCAGCTGAAACGAGGAAGAAGAAGAGAAACATTTCCATAACACTTGTGTGCATATACTTGTGTGTGTATTTCACTTTTTCCAATGGACTCGACCGGACATCCATTGAAAATTATTAAATTCTCCAAAGGCATCTGCATTTATGCAGCTTCCAAGACAAAGTTGCATCAACAATTAGTTATATTTTGTCTCAGTCTAAACGGCAAAGTCAAATACAACTTTCGTTGCAATTTGCAGCTGCGCAAGAACTTTTCGCATAACAAATAATAAATACAGAATTTTGGAAAATTACTAATTAAGCTATGGAACTATTTCGAAATAATAAAATAAATAAGCCCAAACTTTAAATGCAATGAAATGACGATGACGACGGCAAAGTCTGTATTCTCATTTACAGAGACATCGAGGCTCTGGCAGTGTGTTCACACAAAGTGCAATTCCATGAACTGCATACATGGAAAAATAGGCAAGTGACTTGCGAAACTTTTAAGAGCATTCAGTTGGGCGAAAGTTAGGCTAGGTCGCTGTGTTGGTCTCACCGAAAATGTCCAATTGTACTGAAAAGGTCCTTTGATACTCCACTACTTTCGGGCATTACTCGTGTCCAGCTAAATGGTCAAATGGGGTCATTATTTTATAATATGTGGACAATATTTCATTTCCCTTGAGAGCTTACAGTAGAGGCGAGTAACTCCGACGAGTTTATAACTCATTTAATCTAAACATTCATGTGAGTAATTGAATCAGTTATTTAGGAGACCCTTCGATCCAACACTGCCAAGGAAGCCACACATGTCTCCAAGGAATTCTTTAAAAGAAATTTCCGTTTAGATGAGATATCATCGATTGCACTTGTGCTCTTGTCTGTCGCTTCAGTATTCTTGATTATCATTGAATCGAATTCTGTGTGAAAGAACAAAATCAATTTACCCTGATTCCCCTGGTGGGTACAAGCAAATACACACTCTGGCGAATGTGACTCGATGAAATTAAACTTGGGACAAGAATACAAACAACTGCAAAAAATCACAGCGAATAAACGCGCCTGCAGTTTATCAACAACAACAACAATACAAAAAATAACCTTAAAAAAACTGGGAAAATTTAATTAAAGACGAAATTAGACCGCTCAAAGGATACACACACAGTGTGTGTTTGTGTGTTTGTGCGACAGCGTAGTAAAACTCCATTTCCACTAAAGAAGTATCCAACCCGTTTTGTTGTTCGCTATTTTTAACCAACTGCGATATTCTATTATACAAATTAAAAAGAGAAAAAGTGGCATCGTGCATGCTGGCTGGCATACCCTGGGGAGGATCTCAGTTGGCGCCTGTGGCGATGATGGGCAGGCGGTTCGGTTCGTATGAGTTTGTTGGCGATTGTGTGCCATTGATAAACTTTAAGGATAATGGCAAAGCAATTGCAGATGCCATCACCACCGCTACAACAACAACAATAACTTAAATAACAACAAAAATACAGATAAGCGAGCTTTTGTTACATTTTTGTTTTTGCTTTTGTTGCGCTCCTGGTGGGGCACTGGAATATCAATTTCAGCTGAGTTTCGTTTTAGTTTTAGCCACTCGCAGTATAAACGCTATCCAGCCGCCTCAAATGGCCCCGTAAATGAGTCGGGGAGTCTAAGCTCGGTGATTTGTGTATGTGCTTGTGTCGGCCAGTCAGTCAGTCAGCGGTTATATTTTTGATGTGTTTTTTTTGCAGCCATGATAGTAAAACGGATTAAAAATGGTCTTCAAAGTACTTTGTTGAATGCATTGCTCTGGAAATTGTATTTACACAAACTTACAGTTTAGTGCATACATTTACAGTAATGAAAAAATGCCCAAGTTTATTTTTTTTTTACCAAAATGAAATTCAATCAATCCTCAAAAGTCGCAAGAACTTTGATAAAAACTTCAAGAACGAATTCACAAAAAAAGTTTACTCTCCAATTGAGCCATCACCCTGTATTGTGCTCGTTCATGCTAAAGCGGAAAAAAGTTGTTTCCAAATGTATGTGTGCTCGAATTTACTTAGAGACACTTTGTCCGATGGTTATTGTTGTCATCATTCGTTCTCATATTTAGGGTAGTCGTAGTTGTATGTCTGCCAAGCTTAAAATAACACAAAGAAAGTGGAAAATCTGAAATTAAAAACCTTCAAAGTTCATTGCATCCTCTTTTTCATGCTGTTTCCAGTGGTGGGTTGCATATGCGAACTTGTGTGTGTGTGTGTGTGTGTGTGTGTTTGTGTGTGTATGTATGCTGTGTACAGTGGATGGGCGAAATGACCAAGACACAGTATCCAAAGCCGCACTGGAGCCAACGAATTAAGAATGAAAGTGACACTTAAGACTGTTCAATGGAACGCCCAAGTGGAAGTGGAGCAATGACAGTTGAAATTATTGTGGAGACTATGCTGTAGTTGTTACTGTTGTTGTTGTTGTGGCCTCATCTCCAGATGGTTAGTGTTGTTACTGGTGTGGGGCACAAAAATTATGAAAATTATAAAAAGTTAAATGGAATAAATGCGCTCTAAGTGCTTTTTGTGATTTTCCCTTGAAAGCTTGAACACGTCATATTGAATGTTTTTGGTTCTTTTTTTTTAGTCATTTGCATGGAGGCATTCGCAATGACAGTAAAAAATTTTAGTTTTCAAAAGGCCATCCTTGTTCACTGAAGTCATCTAACGTAAACTTTAATGAATTGATTCATTTTATTCATTTTTTTTTGTAAAAACTAAATATTGATGGTCACACGGTGACAACTCGTAACTAACTGTACACAGCAAATGACCATCGATATGCACAATTTAATCTCTAAAAAAGGTATATTCTAATTTTACTCACTTGTCCAAATTTAGAAGTGGATTTGCAATTTGAAAATATTTTCTAAGGGTTATGGTCATAATTCCGTATTGTCCTTTTATAACTAAATATTTATGAAAGAATCTTTTGATTCTATCCAAACACAAACACAAAACTCTCTTCTAACACATTGTTTACTGATCTGACATATACTGATCTTATCTAATCAATGTGAAGATAGGGAAGCAGGCAAAGTTTATTTCTAAACGTATTAGTAAACGTTAGTGTTCTATTGTAGTTCGAAACAGTGAGCGGTAGAATTAGTTTGAGCAAATTACATTGGATTCCAATTTGGCACGTTTCCAATGTTGTACGATTAACCGATGAGAGATGGTAAATTTATCGCATCATTTTATTCAAGGTTAAGCTGTGAATTCCTCAGTAAATTTGTGAAAAATTCACATTTAACCAAAAATTGTGGTAAAAGAGCTTAAAATACAGTCGAGGCCGCTTAAGTAAAACTTGCTTGAACGAAAAACCGTAAAATTGAATCCCCATGATTTTGGTGGCCTTTATCCGAATTCGGTTAAGTGAAAAACCCGCATCACTGAAAAAAATGTCTGTCAAATCTGTATTTCAGTTAAACGGTTTCGACTGTAACCACAATTTTTCCGATTATTTGAACTATTTTGTGTCCAACTTTGAAGATTTTTTTTAAACAATTTTGATAGGTTAATCCTACCTACCATACATACATACATACATACATTTTGTACGTTAACAATTTTTGTTTAATTTGACCGACGTTTTTATTTTCTGTGTAGTCACAATCGACAGTTTTTCTGAGTACATACTTTTAGAGTTCACACATCGATAAGCTTTAAATGATCAAAATAAACGTAAAAATGAAATACAAAATCGGCTTAAAGATGTGTCAACGCTCAGTTGTGATATTTGGACTTAAATTCAAGAAAAGGCTGTATTGGCCATTGTATTAACTCGATAGAGTTACAAAAGTAAATCATCAACTAGATTTTGCATTGCACACAACCCTTTTACTTTTGTTGTCAAAGTGTTCTACAAACTAATAGCAGAGTGCAACATTTCGGGTCGAGGTGGCTTGAAAGTGCAGCCAGAAGAAAGCCCCTCCAAGTATTTCGTAAAGTTAGTGTCCTAGCGGCTTAAACGTTGTAATTGACTCGATATATGAAATAAATATATGCATGAGCAAATTTAACAGAAAAAATCGATACAAAAATGTCAACGGTGCGTATGAGTGACATTTATTATTTATATGAAATACATGTTACTCATACGCCATTTTTCGATACCATAAAATGCTTTTAAATCACTGCAGCAGAAAAGTCTTTTGTTTTGGGTTGATATGTTATATTCAGAAGAGTTGTTTAATTATAGTCTGGCAAAGTTATGGCCGAAACCCTGAATACTGTGCCAAACCCCCTTAGAGTTTTTCTAACTTTTTGTAATAATAAAAACTGTGTAACACGAAGATATTGATTGAAATTCCACCTTGATGCGACCAACTGTTGTGAATATTCCCTGGAAGTCTGCATTTTAGTTAAATTTCCATATTCATTTGCCAAAAAAACCAACTAATGCTGGCAATTTCTACAAATAGATATATGGCAGATACACCGTAGGGCAGTGTAGTTCGCACCACAGTTTGGCACGCTGCATCCCATATCTATGAACACCGGTAGCTATCTACTAGTAGAAATTGCGAGCATTAATCGATTTTTGAATTCATATTATTTTGAAATTTTTTAAACATAAAAACTCAACCCACAGCCATTAACCATAGACCAAATTGAACGAAAAAACCTTTATCCTTTTCTTAATATTAATTTCTCATAAATGCTATCGATTTCAGGCAAAACTACTACACAAAATCAAACTGCATTCAAGAACATTTGCATATGCACAACTGACGCAGAAGTACTCCATGTGCATCTCAATTGCAAAACAATGATTGTGGTCGCAGCGAATAGCAGAACAGCAGTAACGAAATTGGGGAAAATCTCCAAATAAGACGCAAATTATGCTGCTGCCGACGTCGTGTGGCCCGGGGCCGCCACCGCCATTGAAATTCGATACAATTCGATGTTTTGATGATTTTAGCATAACGAGCAACAACAACAGCAACAGCAACCAGAATAAAAACAGTCGCAAACAACAAAAACGACAAGTGCAGCGACCAAAGCTGGAACAAAGCAACTGTAACGACAGCAGCTGGCAGCGTGCGACAGCAACAACTACAGCAGCCGGAGGTGGAACCACCACTGCTGCTCCCAAATGGCTACTAATGTTGCTGATGCTTTTTGCCATTTTGGCTCAAACGCCGCATCAAGTGGCAGCCGAGAAGAGCAAACACTGTAAGTATTTTTTTTCGTTGGTCAAAATCGAAAAAATCGAGCTCTTTACAGTGTATGGATATTTCGGAAAACATTTTATGAAATTGCAAAATATCAAGTGTCCAAAATCAAAATCGATGAGTTTAAACTGATGATAATAATGAATTTGCACCGCAGAACGTGTGCTTGTGAAGTTTAATTTTGATCGAATTTTGTGCTTGTGTTTCTGGAAAACTTGTTCCATATTCTGATGTTGCAAACCAATCAAATTCAATTTCTCTTCGGCAATTAGGGAGCTAAGGTACAGGATACCGAACATATAAGTGACCAATTGAAATCCTCAAGTATGTACTGTATGTTCATGGTAGTCAGTGGCATACATACGTTCGTATATCAAAATATAAAATCAGACATTTCTTCTTTCTGATTTGTCAATCATGTAGTCAAAAGAAATGTTTTTCACCGGAATTCGTTTGCAAACTTCCGTGCAGTGTGGCAAGTGAATGTAATCGATTTTCAATTGGCAAAGGGCAATGCCTTCAATCGCCTGGAACGGTCATTTGTTAATTAGAAATGAAATAACCCCTACTTCCGTAGAAGATGGACATGTGTGAAGAGTGTTCTTCACTGGCAAGTGAAAAATTCATTTCAAGATGAAGTACAATCCACAATATCTAGTATAATTACACTGAGCTCCAAAAAATAAAATGCCCAGAACTTGGGGTGCCACCTAATACACATTGTAGGTCTGTCGAAAAAACATGACAACTGCATACCGGGAATTTTGATTACACCCCCAATCTGAAGTTATAGCTTGTTGAAAAGAAGAGAAACAGGCGCTTCCATCGGCGTATAACTCTCATTTGTATGATGCGTAATACATTGCAGATTTTGAAGTCGCAAAAAAACCCTTTATTTTCTGCTTTTTAGTCGGTTAAAGGGTTATATTTAAAAAAATGTTTTTTTACTCTTTTTTTATTTTCCTCTTTTTTTACATTTTTTTCCCCCTTTTTTTACTTTTTTTTCCCGAATGCGAACCTAAGTAAAAAATTTCAGCCCTGTAGCTTAAAAAATACGAAAGTTAGAACTTTAAATTGGCCCCATCCCGCTCCCCTTTGCCCCCACACCCTCCTTTCCAAAGGGTATAAAATTTCATTTAAAACTAGAGAGTGGACTATCTTCGGCTATACCGAAGCTGAAATACCCCCACACAGTTGGAAGAAGTACCTCGAACATAAAAAAAATGTGGTCTCAAGACCCTATTTTGAGCCAATTATAGGTAGCCCGGACCATGTCCAAAATCCATTTCTAAACATTTCCAATCAAATCCACAAAAAAAAAAATTGGTCTCAAGACCCCATTTAGAACCTCGGACCATGTCAAAAATACGTTTCTAAACATTTCCAATCGAATACAACAATAAAAAAGACTTGAACAATTTTTACCTTTTTTTTCGGTGTATCGGAGCCACGCCCAGTTTTTATCCGATTTGGCTGATTCTCGAACTTGATCTCAGTATTCACGAGAAAAACATGTACCCAAAGTTTCAAGTCGATATCTCCAAAACTGCGACCGCTATCGTGCGGACGGACAGACGGACTGACAGTCGCTAAATCGACTCATTAGGTGATGCTGATCAAGAATATATATACTTTTCCATACCGGACACGCCTCCTTATGGGCGTTACAAACGTTGTGACAAAGTTAGTATACCCTGCCACAGTGAGTGTGGGGGGCCAAGGTCCCCTACGCCTCTTATGGACCCCAAACAAATTCCTTCACCCAGAGAAATACTTACCTCGATTGTGGAAAAACGGCTATCAAATTGAGGGAAAATTTGATTGATTTTTCGCCATAAAAAATTTTCCTCATTTGAGATAAGATTTTTTTTTTAATTTAAGGAAACTTTTTTCTTTGTTTTAGAGATAAAAGAAAGAAATTTTTCTATATTTTTCGGAAATATTATCTGAAAGAAAGAAATTTTTCTATAAATTAGGAAATATTTCTTCAATTTGGAAATGTTTTTTTTTTATTAAACCATTGGGATATATTCATAGTCAAATGAAGCTCCAACGTAACTTTGGTAATTTACTCAGTTGACAGATATTACACTGAATTGACAGCTACTAGGCTTGTTCTAAGGTATAGCAGCTACTAAACTTGGCTATGAATATGCGTTATTGTATTTTCAATAACAACTAATACTACTACTAATTTTACCACTACTACTAATTCTACTAATATAATAGTGTACAACTAATATGTACTAACTCCATATATATTATATATGGCATACATTTTTATTTGTATTACATACTTTTTTTTGATAGTTTGTGTATACTTTAATACATATGTACATCTAACACCCAAATAATGTAAAAACCGCCGCGACGCAACGTATCACTTTTTCGAGTAAAATGTCATTATTTGTATTATATAACTTCAACTCTCACTTTCGTGACAAAGTATGACTCTCCGAGTGAAAATGTTACATATTTTTGTATTATATACACACGCGAACAGACACACATACTCGCTTTAGCTGTTAAATTTGTCACTTGCTAAAAGCCTTGCGACCGTTTCTGTTCTAACTTTTTTAATTTACAATAGGCGTATGTTGGTTGCAAAAGTAATCAAGCAGATTTGTTTTTTTTAAATGAAAAACAAATCAAAAATTAAGCTACAAGGTTTTTAGTTGCTTATTTCGTATTAATAGAAAAAACAAAACTATTGCAACTAAAACACGACCATTGTATTCAAAATCACTTTCTCCAAAAATTTGCCAAAATCACTTTTTTTTATTTGGTTTATTTTCTGGAAAATTATTCAGAGAAATTTGTTTAAGGAAACAATTTCTTTGTTTTTGGAATGTGTTGTTTTCTAAGTGTGGTATGCAGTTGTCATTTTTCTGGACAGACCTACAACGTGTAATAGGTGGCCCAAGTTCTGGGCGACTGTAACGCAGTGTTATTAGCCACACTGTTTTTCGTAAAATTTTTCCAATAGCCCTGCCACACCAGCAAAAATTCCACATTGGACCGTACTTAATGAAACCTGTTGTATTTTGAGGGGGGGAGTCAGTTTGTACATATACAAATACAAATATGTGGCTGTGTAAGTGTGTGTTTGGTTGCATGTATGTGGAACGTGGCCGGACATTGTGCTCTTTTCATTTCATTCAATTTTATGACATTTGCTTGTAATTTGTTGTCGATATTGATATGATATGAAAGGACATCAATGTCGAAGGACACTTTCGCACACAAACATTTACACAGAAATTACTTCCACACACATACACACACACACACACACACACCACACACTCAGATAGAGGACATATGAGAGAAATTGCTGACAAGAGGGTTTCTGCTTTATTGAATTGCATTTTCCCTTTTGATGTAAATCAAAATTATTAAAATCCATTTGGGCCGCTTGGAATGCACGATGTGTATTTGAATGATTTTACGAATTTGCATATGTGTCTGTGTAAAGCGATTTATTTAAAGTCGATTGAAATTTGTTTTGAACTCGGAATAATATGTATGTACTATGGGGATTATTTTTGGCAAAATGGACAAGGTTTCAAAAAGATTTCACTTTGCCTAGGATCTGAAGTTGATTGATTTTCTATGTATTAATATCAATTCAACAAGTTGTTTTCCATTTTTGATATTAAAACAAACGAAATTAAAATTACAGAAATAGCATCCACAAAATAATCAAAATGAACTTCACTGAAAGCATTTAAACTACACAAACAAACAAACGCTAAAACACTTACTCGAACACTTAAAAATTTTATTTTATTTGGCATTATAAACCCAAATGTGAAAATGAACTCCCCCCCCCCTCCAAAAAAACTTATTAAATTCCCACATGCAAGTACCTACATGCAAAACTCAATATAGTACTTTTCGCATATCACAGCGAAGAGTACTGTTTGCTAATACGCACAGTGTAACGTTTGCTGTTTTTAATTAAATTAATAATATTGTGTAGAGGTTTTTCGAGTTAAGCTGAAAACTCATCTTTACAGAGGATTACGCTCCGATTTTTTTCCTCTAACTAGTATCAATATTATGGAAATGTCTCATATTGGTCATAAGCTCATATTGCTATAAAAGTATAGAAAAAGTCATACAATTGTTGTAATTTGCCAGGAAAAGCTTCTTTGGGAGTCCCGCCGTTCGGAACCGGAATTCAACTGTAGCTCCACAATTATCATATACACTTGCCCATGACAACTGCATCAAGAAGCTCGGTCAAGACCCTCGAGGGTTGTAGTCAGTGTTACCATATTTTTTTCACCAAAATCTGTAATTTCCAAGAAAAAATTTTTTTTTCCAAAAAAAACTGTTATATTAAATTTTTTTTTAATTCATACTAATTAGCAAAGATTATTTACATACAGTAACGGACAGTTAATAAGGTACAATGTTCTTTTAAAATTTGTATTGGCTTCCGAAATTTTAAGAAAAAACAGAGTATGTTTAAATTTATTTTGTAAAATCTGAAAAATCTGTTTGATTTATGAATCTGTAGTTTTGGGAAAAACTCTTAAAATGTGACAGTGGTCAAAAAATCTGTAAAAAAAAAAGAAGATAAATCTGTAAATATGGTAACACTGGTTGTATTGCCAAATATTTATATATGCAACTCTGTAACCTATAAGGGAGTTCACAAAGGTCTCATATTGGTCATAAAGTCATATTGTTGTAAAAATATACAATTGTCATAAAAATTTTGTTGCTTTTTTCCACACAACAAATTTTACGACCAATACAACTCTGCAACCTGTGTTTTTGAACTGCGGCCCTCTCTGCCCTGGGGCAATATTTTAAGAAATGGATGCTACACCCCAACATGAGCAAAACTGAGTCCTGCTGCTTCCACCTCAGCAACCGCATTGCTGATTTCCGCACACAAGTATATTTCGGCGGAGTCATTTTGAACCACAACCCATACCCAAAATACCTGGGCGTTACGCTCGATCGCACACTATCCTTCTGATCCCACCTTACAAACAACATCATCCGAAAACTCGCAGGCACCACATGGGGTGCCTCAGCAAGCTCTCTACGATGCGCTGCCCTGGGGCTGGTATACTCAACTGCAGAATACGCCGCTCCAGTATGGATAAATAGTGCGCATGTTAACAAGTTTGATCATCAGCTAAACATCGTCATGAGAACTATCACAAGCGCTATAAAATCTACCCCGACGGAGTGGCTCTCAATACTCAGCAATATAAGTGCTCCTGAATTAAGATGAAACAATGCCCTTGTCCGAGAGTTCTCACCAATAGTAGCAACCTCCCGATTCATAAAGACATTAAATCTAGCAACTTACACCGGCTGCTCTGGAAGTCCGCGTGGTAAAACTCTCAGTACTATAAAACCAATATAAAGGATCCCACAATTGCGACACCCGGTTTCAGCATGCCAAGAAGAGCGCGGGTAAGGTTGAATCGACTTCGCATAAACCACGGCCGCTGTGGAGACATGCTTTTCACGTGGGGTCAATCTCCATCACCTGAATGCGACTGTGGATCTGCGAATCAAACTATGAACCACATCCTGACCGAGTGTCCTTCAAGGGTATATAGGGAAATCCTGACGACGTGTACAATGCTACACCAGAAGCAGTAGATTGGTTAAATGCATTAGATGTAAACATTTAAATAGAAGAACTTTAATTTGTTCTAGAACTCAAAACGACCTCATACGCTAAATAAAATAAATAAATATGACAGTATTACTTTATGATACTCCCACTATTTGTGTCCGCTATTTCTATGAAAGCGTTAGTCTGTGCCGTGGTTGGGAAATTAACGAACGACAGCCGCTCTACCGCATATTATTTCCTTATTTTGATGATAAATTATAATTTAAAACAGAATAATTTTGAATGCAATGTAGTAATAAAAAGTTTTTAACAAGCCGCCGCAAATGCCGTCGATACGGTCGTCGCTTCCACTACTTTTCGTACTGCTTTCCACCAACACTACTAAAATGCCACGAAATAGAAGTTAGGAGTGCTCAATGCGACAGAAAGCAAATAGAATATTTCCGCAAAACAAAATTTAATTGGTATACACTCATTTGCGCTTCGTGTGATCGTTTGTGTGTGTGTGTGTGTGTGTGTGTTATGATTGCATTTCGTTGCGTGGTTGTTGTTTCGGTAACTGTTGTTGGAATAATTCTGCTTTCAGCTCCCTTTCCGCTCCCCCTTCCGCTCACATAACCGCATTTGTAAACTTTTGCTTGATGTGTGCGAGAAAATATGAGGGACACGTTTTATTTTTAGGAGGAGCACCTTCTCTGCTGCCGCCATACTTACCACATACACATATACCCAACTAAGCGTAACAGCCAAATGATGTTGCCAAATTGAAATTGTGAATTAAGCTCCCATTTACGTTACTCGGAAGTCATTTTCACTCATTTCCGTTTGTAAAATTGTCATCGACATGCCACGCCATCATCATCGAAAGTCGCGCTCAAAACTTTATGCGGAACATTGTCTTGTAGTTATGCGGCACTTGCAGAAAGTTCACCACAACAATTTCATAATTAAATTGAGAGTGTGTGCGAAATACTCACGGCTGAGGTTGACAAATTAAAAGAAATTCTTGAGTTTCTATGGATGGTGTCAATGTCAGTCCAAAGTCCGTTCCATCTTATCCATCTCACCACTCTCCTCTGCTGTGCGTGAGTTGGCGCCCCACTTGGCCACCTCAAGGGCTGTCAAGTTTCGCAAAGCCTTCTCGACCATCCGCTCGGCAGGTACTTACCTTTTACAACTTCACATTAAGAAATAGTTTAAATTGGCCATAAACTACTACTTAGACTTTACAGCAGGATGGACATAATGAAAGTTTAGTGAAGCGCTAGTTGCAGAGAATAATTTTCGCGTTTTTTTTCGATGTCCCGCACCCGGGAGGTAAGCGAGGTATTAGGGAAAATTGAAGCCTTGGTTTTCCTCTAACCAGTTTTCCTCTAAACAAATCAATGTTAACCTCCGAAAAATTTCTACATGAAACAATGGGGCAAATGGATTGATGTGATCAAATTAGAATTGTTCAATTTAAAAACCACTAACGTATAACATCGTTGGCCAAATATTAACAATAGACAATTTAAGAATCTATTTTCGCATTCAAACAGACACACACACACACACACACCGACGCATCCCTGCACAGTCTCACTCACACACACACAATAATAACAGGCTTCCACTTAAACCGGAAATATTGATAAATGATCTATTTGCGCACAATTCCCTATTGTATGGGCACATTGTTGGCTGCTCGTAGTGATGGTGGGTTTGTAGTTTGGTGAAGCGCATTTGTGGGTTGTGGGATGCTTTCGATGGATGCTGGTTGCTTCTGTTGTTTCTGTTGTGTTGGTTGTGCTCCCCTTTTTCGAAATTGCTAGTTGCAATGACATTTATTATAGTATTTCGCATTTAGCTTGTATCAACATTTGTCTTTGCGCTTGGCAATGTTTTTTTCCCCTTGTATTTTTGTGTATAGTTTTTTTTCCCACTATTTGAGTGTTTTTGCCTTCTATGGAAAACAGTAAATTCCTCATTTCAGCAAAAGCTCAACTCGTAGAATATCCTCGAGGTCATTTTGCATTATTTCGTATTATTCCGTTGTGGATATTGGAGATGAATTATCAATGATTGATTGTGGACTGGAATGGCTGCAAGCTTTATTTTTCATTAAACTATTTAATGTATTTTTTTGCTTCTTGTTAACACTTAGAAAAACTTGTTAAAAGCCGTGAAAAAGTCCACTTCCGTCGAAATGAAAATGTATTGCCTTAATGCAATTATGGAAATGAGAATCGATTTTGTAAAGCGCCTATTGCTAAAATTGAGATTTATTTCTTCGGCTGCTACGGCTGTGCTCCGTACGCCAAGTGTCTCTGGCCAATTTTGACAACTTCCTTTTCCGCTTTCACGACCAAATGCTCATCCCTTCCTAGTACACTTTTTTCTCCTTTCCCTATACGCTGTATCAGGTTCATATTTATTTTTAAATATGTCGCAGTGCTTAAGTTGCGCTCACGACTTTATTCCTACACTTCCTTCTTTCTTGCCATCATGCTTTGGTCGTCTAATATAGAAAATCGTGTTCCTCTCGATTTTGCATATTCTTATATTTTTCTTTTGGCGGCCAAACACGATCGTGTGCGACATCTTCTTTTTCCGCCCCATCCAAAGTTACATATTTTATAATATTCATAATATTGCATAAATAATATATAAGTGTCAGGCCGAAGACTGTATGTGTGTGTGTGTGTGTGTTTAGTGTGGTCGTGAAGCAGAAACAGCAGCGAAGTTTTCGCATAATTTATATTTCATCCATGTCCTTATGACAACATAAGGACTACGGCGAACACAGAAATACACACGCACTAGCGCTGCCGCCATCACGTCTCTAATGTGTGCACGTTTCAATCTTTTTTGTGACTATTTTTTGTGATTTTCTCTTAAATTGCCTTTTATGCTTCGATATTTCATGAAATTGTGATATTTTGCGGATTTCTCTACTCACTGATACGAATATTGAAATTATGATAGTGTATTGCGGGAATTTATGGCATTTAATAGTAAAGTGGCCAATATTGCTTTCGTATAGTTCGATTAATCAATTTTTTTGTTGTTATGATTTATTCCTAATTACTGTACTTAGTCACTTTAATGATTCTCGCATTATTTGAATACGATTTCTTAGGGATATTCATGGAGTGAAATTACCAGACTTTATTCTCTACTCTTGGAGATTCAACAAGCAGTAGAGAATAGCATCAGCTTTAATATTATGCTGGCATTGGGGCACTGCCTGTACAGACAAACCAAGATTGAAGTAATTCTGACTTCAGTCAATATGTGACTAACGAACTTTTCAATGTGTTGTTCATACACTTCAAATATCTAAAGCGTCACACACACACACACATGCCACTCGTTAGAGAGCTTTCAAACGATTCAGTCATCAAGCGCTCAAATAATACACTTTTCCCAAGTTAACAAGTCGGTCCACTTAATCAAACCCAAGCACAAGACTGTTGTGTAAAGCGCATTCCCCACCACGGCGATGCTGACTACATCCAGTGTGTCAACATGAGAAGACCTGACTGGGAGCGGAGCCAAGAACATCTAATGCTGAAGTGGAGTCGGTAATGGCCGTCAAACAGTAGCCGAAATGAAACGCACATCGCCGCGTCTTGAAGTCTGATGCGAATTTTCAGATTGCCATTTGCCCATAATATTTCCGCCGCTTTATGTACACGCCCGGAAGCTTTCGCTGTGGCCCTTCTATGGTTGCTGTCGCCAACATTGATGTCTTCCTTATGTTTGCGCTCATGCTGCGAATAGTTGCCCACTCTCCTGCAAATAGCCTCAACTATTGCAACTAACCTCACATTCTTCGATACCATTTCTTTTCCTGTGCTCCAACGTTCCCAGACATTTACACCTTTAGTTTGACTTTGGAAAATTGTGTTTATTTTAGCCAGTCTTTCGCCTCACATTTCATCCATGCCCATTCTATGTATAAAGTTGACTTTGAACATTCTAAAAAAAAAAGTTTAAAAAAATACCAAAAATCCTGAGTATCTGTGCAAGTATCCCGCAGTATCTTAGCGAAGTGTTTGAGTATATCCGTGAGTGCAGCCAGCGTTGGAATTGAACTGAAAATTCATCTGTCAGCGGCGAGTCCGCACAGTTTACTTTTCATCCATGACAGCCGCTGACAGCATCTTGCTTTCCTCTTACGTTCGGATGATGAAGGAACAAACTAAATGGGGACAGATTTTTCAGACTTTTGTATTACTTGTTTCACTCGGGGAGAGAAAATGTTCCAAAGAAATAATAAAAATTTAAAGTGATTTTTTTTCTTAAAAATTGTTTACATTCGTACACGTTTTTGGTTGTTGCTGGCCTTTAAAGTCACTAAGGAATTTCATGTTCCTAACCACAGAACGTGCTACTTATGCTGAGAATGCTGAAATGCAAGTTATTGGACAATGCTGTCAATATGTCACATGGCAGAGACAGTTGCTGTTGCAAATATATTTTAATTTTATTGGTTTGCTTTTGGGTTATGCGCCCCATTTCGTAGCAGTGAACTAAAGTAGTAGACAATTACCTGAAACTTTTCAGTAGACGAAAAATGATAGAACCTTTTCTATTCAATATCTTCGAGAGTCATTGGTACTTTCTCTCATTTTCCATATCACACCGCATCCTCCAGCCGTAAATTATATGGATTTTTTCCACCATTTCCTCAAAATATACCTTAACTACTCCAAAAGAATGAATATGTTGCGCCGCTCATTGCATTCGTCTGTCTCTTCTTCCGGACTATTTTGCTGTGGCATGCCATCGGTTGTTCTGGCTGTCTTTCCATCACTACTCCTGTCACTCGGTCGGTGTGAGTGTCGCCGTGCCTGTCACATGGCTGCTGCTTCAGCTATGAGTGAATCTAATGCTTGTCCTTGTAGCTGTAGTGGAACACACAGCTGCAGGATAATCCCACATCACACATCGAAATGATTGAAGGATTTTCCTGAATGTTTGCTCGCTTGCTTGTTTGTTTTATTTTCGCTTTAATGCGCGCGCATTTCAACGTCTAATACATATTAAAGAAAAATAAATACGACAAGCAAATAAGAAATAGCAGAGGTATTTTATTTATTTATATTATCGGGCGTATAATTGATATGACTTTTTCCAAGAGATGAGCTTTTTCTTCTTTGATTTTGAAACGCTTAAATAAAACGTAGTTGAGGGAACTACACTTTCCCGCATAGCAACTACACTTTTTGAACTTTTCGGTAATTTCATTAGAGGCCATCAATGCAGTAACTCGAATATACAGAATAAATATCCAATATCATTAAAGTATTTTTGAGCTTAAAAATGATTTTTGGCAATTGCTTATTGTTAAGTAGCTAGTAGCTACCTCTTCCGTTTGGCTATTCATTTTTTTTTTGCAACTAATTCAATTCAGCGTCGAAAAACGTTTTCATACACATCATCACAGAAGCGGAGAAACTAGGAAATTGCGCTGTAAATACCTTCTCTACGCTAACGGTTCGTTCAACCTGCTGTGGATACAATTTCACTTCAATCGAATCGAATCGAATCGCATCGCATCGCATCGAATTGAGTTTTACTTCTGCGTGTTTCGTGTAATTGGCAATTGCCTTTGATCATCCCTTTGGGTGCTAGAAGAGGAGCCGCCCAAAATTGCCAATTGGCGCCGCAGAGGCCAAAAGACAAAAGCTCCAGCTAAAGCGTGCAGGGAATTGAATCGAACTGGAGCTGAAGGCGCCCAGAGCAAGTAGCTAAGAAAAAAAAAAACAATCCAAACAACAAATTGGAAAAATGAGAAGAAAAATGGCACAAAATCGTCGTTGTAGCTGCCGCCAAACGAGTCGCGTTCTAGACTACTGCAACTGCTCCCAACTTGGTCCAAAAAAAAACAATGTTGTTGTGAACGTGGAGAGGTGTACAGGGGGTTTCAACGCAGCCAGCTGCGACATCCTTTGACATCCGCAGGGGGAGCCTTTGAACATGCCGCAAATAGGTACTCTGTTTTAGGGCTAAGCGTTTGAGGGCCTTAGTGAATCTGTGAAATTTTGTAAATAATTACCGCTGCCGTTGGACGCGCATTTTTTCGGACTTTTTTTCCCGCCGTTGCGCTAATGAAGCGTGTGAACACGAACGCTGGCATTCTACTTGATAATGACGAAATTGAAGTGGTGGACGGCGCTGGAAGTTATATTGAGAAATGCAGTAATTGAATTAAACGCTACATTAAATTTTAATCACATTAAATAGTCTATGCGGATTCATTAAATGCTGGAATATAAAAATATTTGTTAAAAATTCGCTAAGGTTCAGTGATCCAATGAAACATAAGTGAGGAGCAGATGGTGGCGTTGAGGTTGGCCGTTTAAACAATAGAAAGTGTAAAATTTTGTTGATATAAACTCCAGGCAAAGTGTGAAACTGTATAGTTCTTAAAACCACAACTTTGTTTTGTTTGAACCGGTCTGTCCTTACTTTAATCAATTTCAACTATACGTTCCTAACATTATTAAAATGAATACATAATATTGTTCAACCTTTAATTTCGGACCCGAACTGCAAGTGCTTTTAAGTTATATCCTACACTGAAATAAAAAAATCATGTAAAATTGAAATTGCCTGCCTTTCAATTTTAATTTCATGACAAAATTTGTTAATTTGATGAGAATTGCATCATTTCATTCATTTTTCATGTCATATTGATACTATTTTTGTTAAATTTGTCTATAGAAAATACCTTAAAATGTTTAATAAAATTTAAAAAAAACTAGAGAGTGGACTATCTTCGGCTATACCGAAGCTGAAATACCCCCACACAGTAGGAAGAAGTACCTCCAACATAAATAAATTTGGTCTCAAGACCCCATTTGGAGCCATTTATATGTGGTTTCGAAAGCTCGGACCATGACAAAAATCCATTTCTAAACATCTCCAATCGAAAAAAGCAATAAAAAAAAGTTGGAAAATTATTATATTTTTTGGCTTATATGGGAGCCCACCCTAGTTTTTGTCCGATTTGGCTGATTCTCGAATTTGCTCTTACTTTTGAAGTAAAAAAACATGTTCCCAAAATTTCATGTCGATATCTTCAAAACTGCGACCGCTATCGTGCGGACAGCTGGTCAGACGGACAGACAAACGGACATGGCTAAATAGACTCAGGAGGTGATGCAGATCAAGAATGTATATACTTTTCCATACCGGAGACGCACAGTGATTTGTCTCCATATGAGCTTGGGACAAAAATCGAAGGAGTATTCTGAATTAATTGAAACTAAGTTTCTAAATGTATTTTGGCCCGCTGATTTCAAAAATGTAATCGGTTTTTCTGTAACCCTTATAGTTTTTGAATAAATCCAGAATTGTATGCTTGATTTTCTTATTTAATTATTATGCATATAATACAACTCTACAATTATATTTCGCAAAAGGTTTCTTAGCTTTAATAACGGATTCTAGTGGTTCTTGATTAGCTGATTTCAAATTTGGTAACCGTTTTTGGCTAGCAGTTGTAGTTTAGCAGGTACATTAATGCAAAAACATTAAAAAATCTTTTTAAAAAATTTAATATTATAACTATTGAAAAGAGCAATACATTTTTATAATCTTGAATACTTTGTAAAGAAAAATGTATATTCTACTATATTATATTATGTATATTCTACTATTAGGGGTATTCACGGTCTGGTGTACTTGATAGTGTACTTTTATCGAAGTGACGGATTCACTTTTACCATAAATTTTACCTGTATTCTCAATTTTAATAATTCTGGCACATTGTACCCTGTTCCACAGTTTATCAATTTCGTTTGCTCTCGAATTGAGTTTGATGTTTATCCCTAAGAAATCAATTAAAAATTTATATTCTTAAATTTCACAATAATTTATTCAGAATCGTTAGAACTATCACAATCTTCGCTCACTAAGAAATTTATACTATCCTCAATTCCTTCACTGATATTATCGTTTTCAAATACTATATATTTTTTTATATCTTTTATATTTTTTTATTTGTTTAACATGTGCATTGCTTGGTAAAGTAACAAACCCCAAGAAATCCTGAAAAATCTGGAGAACCCGCGATTGCCAAAACCATTCGGTATTGACCGCTTTAGTCAATACGAAGAAGAGGGAAGAGTAAAATAGAGAAAAATTAAATGACATTGGATAAACAATATTTCAATTGAGCTTTTAGTTACTATACATACATTAATATCAATATATTAATAAAAATACATACATTCATCACATTTTACCATTTTATTTACATTATGAACTTTTCAAAATTTTTTTTTGATATAAAATTGTCATTTTAGGCATTTACAAAAAAACATTTTTTTCAAAAAGTTGGTAAAAAATGGTGAATTTCTTTTTTTTTTCTGAAAGAAAACACATTAAACTTTAAAACAAAAAAAAAAATTTTTAGTAACTTTTACGCACTTTTTTTTTACAATCCATAATTTGTTGGGTTTTTTTTTGTTTTTTACTTGAAAAACTTTTTTTTTCATGGTACTCACAAATTTTTACATCGAAGTTTAAAGACAACTATTTTATTTTTCATTTTTTAATACAACAATAACATTTATAAAAAAGTAAAGTTTGTATCTTTCTTGCCAAAAATACCTTTTTGGCAATTTTTTTCGCCAAGCTATCAAAAATAAATTTTTTTCTTCCAGCATTTGTTATCAAATTTCCCTAATTTGACAATACTCCACGGACGTCAAAAAAATTTTAATCAAATAAAGAAGTTCATATTCTTTTTAGTCAATGTATTACCTTTCCAAAAATACCATATTTTATATAATTGATGACATCAAACTTTCTGAATTTTGTCTATGGGACAAATCACTGTGAGACGCCTCCTTATGGCCGCTACAAATATTTGTGGGGATATACAAATATTTGACCCCCGAACTTCCAGTTGAAAATTTTCACAGAGATGACTTCGTTTCTGTAATTCACCCACTCGAACTCGTTTCTGTGAGTTACAAGGGCGGTTCCGAACGTCAAATGAAGTCTCTTCACGGCATTTACTATACTCGTAAGTTTACCATTGCTTGACGAGAGGTGGTGCCGTGAATAAAGTTTTTTTTTTTGTGCTGCAATTGAAATTGAGATTTCCCGATTGTGACTCACATGTTCTAATCACTTTCCCCTGATATGAAGACATACATCATAGTCATGTAATGTGTTTTTCCGTTAGATGCTGTGCCACTGAGCTACTTTCGTGCTGGTCGATAAAAACAAAGCTTATATCGAATTCGATTTTAACAATGCAAACGTTTATTAAAAATTAGTTTTTAATTAGCAGCAATTTAAAAGAACGTTTCCAATAAAAGTAAAATGCAATACTTTAATTGGAAACTTATTTAAATTGTTGCAAATTTATTTATTATTTGCGGCAAAGCGACTTAATTTGGAGGATATGTTTTTTGTTTGTTTTTTCGTTTGAGTTTGTATTGAAAAATAGTATATTTGAAGCAAACGTGTTACATACATATTAATTCTTTGAGCGGGAAGTATTGTAATCAATTGGCCTGGAGTACTGTCACAGCTTTGAATCAATTTAAAATTAATGTGTCAAATCAAATTTACTATTCGATTGCCACATGAAACAATTGCCAGTTGAGCCTGAGGTCAAAGTTAAAGTAGAATTTCACTTATGATTGCTTCCCAAGAACACTATGTGACAAAATTTGGAAAAACGTTTGTTTGGCTGGTTTTTTTGATTGATTCTAATATAACGCAATAAAACTAACACAACGGTAAAAAAACTTTCTCAAAAATCGTACACTATTAATTAAATTTTTTTTCGATTTTACTAAAAAATTAATTTTTTTATTAGTATTTTAGTAGTTGAAGGTAAATTAAAATGTATGATAGGCCCTTATAGTGTATCACTAATTGTGGCTAGTAGAATCCGAAAATGCAAAAAATATGACTTAAACATTTCTTTGTCGCATAGTGGAATTTTTAATACTTTTCTAAACTGGAAAATGTGTTGAGACGAAATTGATGAAGCTTCAGCAATTAAAATGGAATATTTGATATCGCTTCGGTAAAATGTAACATTCTTAGAACATAAAGGAAAGTACGACAATTAACACAACAATGGAGTTCAAAAGTAGCATTCCCTTTGAATTTTACTATTTCAAGTTATGGTAAATAACTCCTTTGTTGACGCCATAAAGTTTGCCAAGAGAACATATGCGATAGGGAATAAAATCATTGCAATGAGCCTCAATTGAATAACAATTTCCAGCTAAATATATTGAATAACTCATTCGATGAAAGAATAAATATAATAATCAACGATTTATTTATTTTAATTTTATTTAAGTCAGGGAATTGAAACAGGAATGCAAACAATTGGTGGAGGATAACAATCTACTGAAAGTCGGTCTGGAAAGGAAAAATATTGAAATAAATTCTTTAAGTAGTTTTTAGATCTAGCTAATATGGTGTCGAACAACAAATAATAGAGTCCAAAATAATAGCAAGTCGTTCAATATGTGAGCAAACCCCAGAAGTGACTTATTGTGGACTTAAAACTGATTGAGTGATAACATTCAGCAATTATTTTTAGATGCAGTCTTTGTGCTTTCTCTCTCCCTCTCTCTCTCTATCTCTCAATGAGAGAGTAACAAAAACTTGCTGTGACTCGATTAAATTTATTTTAATTTATTGCTGCATGTGGTCACTGAATCAGGCTTAAGCGACTTGTCACTGAACGGAATTCGGAGATATTTGAAAGTAATTTTCATTCTCAATATCTTGGGGTTTGTTTAATACATATAACAACAATTTAAGCTGCCATTGAGGTCGCAAATAACCACTCTAAACGAAGCTAACGGTTTACATAAAATGGCAAAAAAAAAATGCTAAGCGGCCAAACATTCCATTTAGGTTATTTTGGTTTTGCACTTATATGCAGTAACATCTTAGGCGCTCGAGAATTACAGCGAATTCTCAGAAGCTGAAAGGAAAGATTTTATCGACTGAGAATGCAAGAAGTACAAAAGTATTTACTTGCCTGCTTCTGTATGTTCGTTTGAGAGACGTAATTTTCTTTTTAAGTAAAAACTTTTCAGGAATAATACAAAAGAAGCTGAGGCGAATTTATGCTGCTTTAATTTACTTTATAATTTTTTGTTTCGTGGATAAAAGTTGTGTAGCATATTTATGGACGCATGCGAGCCATGGGAATTGTGGCTGCTGCCGTACACCGGATCTAATTATTAGCAGCAGCAGCAGCAGCAGCAGCGGCCCGGAGTCGTTATGCTCGAAATTCTGCCTGAAAGACAATTTTCAATTTGAATGCAATGAAGTTTTTGTTTCCATTCATTTTCATTTAGTTGTATTTTTTTGTACGCGCTTAAGCTGCCATATTAGCCGGAAGTTGCGAAAGTTTTTCCCCGACCAAAGCTCTTTAGGCATTTTACATAACTGTCAATCACAATCACTTTTCAAATGCCAACACAACGAAAACGACAAATTACGAATTACGAATGCTTGTAATTAACTGTGAAATTCCGCACTTAAGTTTCCGACGCGTTAATGGCCCAAATGACATTTGAAATGGCGCCCAGAGTGATGACAGTCATACAAAAAATTCGGAAAGAGAATAGGAAAAATACTCAACCCACTTCTTCTATTGAATTAGTTAAGCTTTTTGCTAACAATTGACAATGTGAACAAAGTTTTTCTTGGGAATTTGCAGTGAGTTGCCAATGCGAATTGACAGCAGCAATCATATTTAAAAAGTTATACAAGATTCCCTACACATTCCCATCAGTCCGTCCCTCCGCCAATTCATTGCGCAGAGTCTTAAGGCCCTTCTTTGGCTTCGGCGTCGAAAAGTGACAAAGTTTAATGATGCATTTTAGACCAGAAGCAGAAAAAGTGCGGGCATACGACTACGACTTCTTTCGATGGGGGTGAATGCCTGATTGCGTGTGTGGGCGAGTTTTGGGAACAAAATTTTAATTTCAAAAGTTGCACTGAGTAAAAAAAAAAACGTACGACAAAACTTTGCGTAAAATTTATCGAATAACTGACAATTTTCTTAACTGTGTGGACAATGGAAAACTTCGAAAAAGAAAAGTTGATCACACTGGCCAGCGTATGTGGGCGATTTGTGGTGAATCAAATGACCATTGGTTGAAACTTCTGCAGTCTCTGCAAAAGCATTTCACCAAATTTTTTATTGTTTTTTTGCTGTTTGGTAAGAAACTCCTTAAGAAGTTTTCAGCTGTAAAATAATGACACAGAAACTATTAATATAGTTTCTAAATATTTATCGATAAGGCAAAATATCGAAGGAATTTTTTCGTTATTGAATCAAAGGTAGTTGTCGGTTCTTGGAGAATTTAACAGATTTGTTTGTGGACGAACATTTGAGCTAAGAAGAATTTCAATTAAAGAAGGAATGAAGTCGAATTAACGGGTGGACAAAAATAATTGAAGGAGTGAATGAATGAAGGCGGTATGTAACACAGGTGAAGTTGCAAGGGCCATCTCTTGCCCACTATTCCTTCCAAATTTAAATAATTATGATAGAGTCGAAGATTCAAATGCACTAAAGCAGACATATCACCAATTTTGTATGGAAACTGATTTTCTCCAATTAATTGTTATGTTACATACCGCCTTCATCCATTCACCCACTCACTTATATGAGCTACACTCATTTCTCCACCGAACCATTCCCATTTAAGCCCATTCAAAGACTAAACCTTATCGAAGTCATAAGCAATTCGAAGCGTATATCTCTAACGATTTCAGTGATTTCCATTAAATCTAATGGATTTTCGACCGCACCTAGCATAAGCACTGATTTGCCATTATCCCATTATCTTAACGGCATTTTTTTCTCTCTTCTTTTTATTCTCTTGCAGATTACATGCAATCACTGTGCAAGAATCACTTCCTGCAGCAGCTCTATCGCAAAATCGATGGTGCCGTACTCTGGTCGCAGAACGAACACAATCTGGACTGCATCATCACCTTTCAAACGCATTCGATACTGCAGCGATTCATGCTGCGCTTCGATATGCTCCAGTTGGACTGCAACGATCATTTGTACGTGTACGATGGAGCGCACGCGGTCGGCACACCAAAGGTACGTGGAGTTGAAGAGGTTTCGTACAAACAGCAAATGCCAAACACTAAAACACTAAATACCACCAAAAAAAACGTACACACGTGCATGTGAAACACATTTCCTATTCAGAAAAAAAAACATTTTTTTTAAATATATAAAAATTTACTAAATGAAGGCGTACAAAAAAGGAGCAAGTGAAACCACAAGATTTAGTTGAGTTAATAATGAAACGAGTGCCCTTGTGTGTCTGTGTCTGAGTACGTGTTGGAGTGGGCTGGTGCATGGATGTGTGTTTATGTGAAGTACACACGTACGCCACTCGTATGTACACACAATGTGGTGGTGTGGTGACCTTTGAGCTAATTATAAGAAAATAGAAAAGCATAGAAATCTTCAATCTAAAAGGGTCCCTTAATAAAAACAATATTAAGTTGTACTCTACAAAGATACGAGTTTCCTTAGTGGCCGGTGACACTCTGCCATCATCACCTCATCAAGCTGCATACTGGCCACTCTGACCTTTAAGGTTAAGTTATGGCCTCAATCAATATTTCAGATTCGATCATCATTTGAATGATTCCAATTTCCAAATCAAGCGACGATTTGTTATCCCTCATAACACAAATCACGAACTGCTGACTCCTCTGTCGCTTCGGAAGTTCGACCGCACAAATGCACACATTTCGAATAAATGACACCACTTAGTTTGTCAGCAGCAGCATGCATGGAAGCAACCAACCAGCCAGCCAGCCAGCCAGCATCTATGAATGCTCAAATGCATTTGCGGACAAAAAAGCGAAGCATCCTCAGCTCTTGACGGTATCTCGTCCGTGCTCAAAGTGAAAATGATGAAGTTGTGTGCGGCGCCGCAGCGCACTTCTTTGAGTACGTGCATGCGTTTTTTGTTTTGCGTAATGTTACAGCAGAAAGTTTCGTTGAGTGAACGTTCATCAGCATGCAGTGCAAAAAGACCGGCTACCTCCAGCCCGTATGTGAAGCCACTCGCATCATTTGCGGCAAGGCAACGATTTATGTTGGAGGCATGTGCGGTTTCGTTACGTTGTCGAAGTTTTCTCACTCCCCACGCGCGAAATTCGTGAGTGCGTGTGTGTGTGTTTGTCTTCCACCATGAACTGCTCGTAGTGTGGCTGTGGCTCCTTAAAACAGATTGCGTCGTACGTGGAGGAGTCTGGAATTTTCGTTATTCGGGAATTTTTCACTTATACGTATGTGTGTGTGTGTGTGTGTGTGTGTGACGATAGGGTGGTACGTAATTCTCACTCTTGAGTTTGAGGCTTAAGCGGTTTTATGGAACATTTTCGCTTTGGCCAACACAAATAGTTCGCTTGTACGTACGCTTATAAGCAGTTGGAAATGAAGTGCTTGCGAAGCCATTTCTCCTTGTGCTATGTGCTCGTCAAAGTATGCAAATAGGGGAATTTTAATTTCAGCATTTTTGTGGCGACATCATGTTTCTTCATCTTCGGCTGCTCCGTGCTTCTTCCGTCGATGACAACTACATTTGCAAATAGACGAAGTGCGTTTTTGATTAGCTGCTGTGATGTGGTGTGGAAGTGGCTGTCAGTGAAATTGAATTTTCCACATTTCGCACATATCTTAATTGAATGGATCCTCATTTGTTTATACTACGCAGCGTATGAGTAACATTTACTTTATACCATTCACGTACCTACGTATGAGTAACTTTAATTAATTTGGTGACATTTTAAGTAAAATGGAAATAACTGTAAGTGGCTTGCTGCTAATGACTGAACAGTTACTTTTGTTGTTGTTATATTTTCTGCGAACGTTTCACATTCATCAACCTAGTCAGTTTGAAGGCAACACTGCGTATGAGTAATTTTATTTCTCTCGAATGTCAATCACCCATTTGCGTCGCCTTAAGACACCGTTACCTCTATCTGCGGTAATCAGAATATTAATTAAATTCGCTCAATTAATGTCAATTATGCGCCCCACATACCACACAAAGGAGAAACAGCAATAGCAACACAGCAACAACCACCAACATCGTTATTAAATTGAACATTCTCATTAAATCTTAACTTTTGAAAAGTTTTCCCCACCTCCACCTCGTATATAGTATTCTTAACCTGATTCCTTTACCTGTTGCTCTATCTTCTTAGCGTATTTTACGTGTCTTCTAATCTCGCAAGCTCACTTCTTATAAGTTTTACCGTTCATTGTTGTGGTTTCAAACCGCATAAGCTGCTTGGCTCTGGCTCGTGGATGCGTGCGGTTCGCTTTGAGTATGTCAAAAGTATTGTTGTTGTTATTGTTGTTGTTACTGTATTGCTACCTTGAAGAAAGGAATTGTTTTTTATCAGTTGAAGGCGTGTGCATGTATGTGGTGTGATAGAAACTCTTATAAGCTAACTACTTGCGGTCGGAGGCGTAGTAACATGCCATTTTACTTTACTTTTGTCGAACTTAATTATTTTCAATTTGGTATACGAAATTAGCTTGATATTGATCGGAAGAAGCATTCATTGAAGTTGAAAATAATCCACACAAGTTTAAATAAAAGCCAAAAATTAATTTCTAAAGGCCGTACGATGTATGGCAAATGAATTTTAATATAGTAAAATGTTACTCATACGCCCGGGTGGACATAAATTGTGATTATAAATTTAAACGAAATGTCTTCTAGCAAAACTGCTCTGGTATTTATAGGTAAATGGCATAAATGCTTTAGGTTAAAAGAACTACACACCTATGAACTCTTAATATTTAATTCGCAAAGGAGCAAATAAAACAGAAATGGTTATTATAAAAGTATTTTTGCTATTTCCTCAAAGAAAAATAAACACAATTTGTGTTTCCCTGAACAAAAAACTGGTTTGTGGAATAACAACAACATCAAGAAAAACAAAACCGTATTAGGAGGCATGCCAGGAAGCTGCAGAGCGCCCTATAGACTCCTCTTGTTGACTGCCATGGAATCCTCAGAATCCTAAGTAAAACAACAAAGACCGTTAGAAATTCCATTCGAACAAAAGAACATATTCTTTCAAGGTTTTGTGAGTAGAGTTGCCACCGCACGCCTGCCACATGTTGGCTTGCCTTGTGCTTTTGTTGTAGTTTCCAAAGCATTCTTTTACAACTTTTGCGATTTGTTGCTAGTGTGTAGTTGTGTAGTAGTAAACCATGTTGTTGGTGTTGTTGTTGCGAAAATAAAAGATTTAGGTTACGAGATGTTTTTGCCTTGCCATCACTTGAGGATGGTGGAAGAAGGCTGGGTACAAGGCGGCAGGCAACAATCCAGGCTGTAAAATATATACATTTTTTTTTCTCTGTATTTGCACACATTTTATTCGAACCTCTTAGACTCTCCTCTGCCTCATTTTCCGAAAATTGTGTTTACGCCACAAGGCAGACACTGCAGTGCATGAGATTGCGGATAAAAATGATGATAACATCGCATTCTCATTATCATCGTTAGTGCAGCAGTCGTCACCGGCGCCGCCACCATCATCGTAATCGCAAATAGTGCATAACACTAAAATATCAGATAGCATCCCCGCAGGATTGTACCTAAAATGTCAGTAGCATCAACGCCATCATCTGCATCAGCAGTTGTGGCATCTGAATCCGCAACTGCAGCGCGGCGCAACTGTGTCTATGTAAGCTTTGCCGCACACATAGCCATGCTGATGCGAGAGTGCACTTCGTTTAAGCGAAAAGATGAAAACATTAAAGATCACACCGCCGCATGTGGGCGGTGTGGCATTTACACAGAGAAAACCCAACAAAGAAAATATTTAAAAATCTTCAACTATTTTAATTAATTTTTAATAGCTTCTTTTAAAGAAATTCGGAAATTCGCCACTATTGATATCGTCCACAAATGAACAATGGCCATTTTGAATGCGAATTGAAACGAAAACTTTAATGCAGAAAAACTCATCGTTTTTTTTAGGGTTCGCTGTGTAATCACCGCCATAACCATTACTATTCGCGAATGCACCCGTCTATTTGGTTTTCCCTCAACTACTTCATTTGTTGCACTTTGGCTTATTTCTGGTTGTGGTTGTTGTTACTCC
The DNA here is from genome assembly GCA_951394025.1 of Heteromyza rotundicornis. Lineage (NCBI taxonomy): Eukaryota > Metazoa > Arthropoda > Insecta > Diptera > Heleomyzidae > Heteromyza > Heteromyza rotundicornis. The sequence continues at coordinate 69,960,481 of OX596010.1, read as the reverse complement.
GCCATTGTGCTTATGCCTGGCTTGTGTGTTTTTGCAAATGTGTGCTGTGTTGGTGTAGTCGCCTTCCGTTGTATGTGCATTTCTCAAGTGTATTTGTGAGTGTTTTTGTGTGTGCGTGTGCTGGTTTCCTTTCCATTGATACCCAATTTGTTGCTGCTCGTTTGAGAGTTCAATGATACCCTCATCCATTGTGACGATGCGGCTTTTGCTAAATTTTCTCTTTTGGCTTTTTCTTGTTTATGACATTTGCATTTCGAGCTTATTTACGGTCGCTTCTTTCTTTTTTGGGGTAAAAATTGCTTATTACGTGAGTTGTTTTTGTTATTGGGTGAGTTGGGTTGCTGGCTTGTTGTTGGCTGCTTTATAATTACAACTATAAGCTGTTTATTTGCCCTGAAGTTGGTTTCTCTTTTCATGGCAGTTTATGCCGATCAATGGGAAAATTTTCCCCAACATGTTTTGTTCTTGATTTGTTTTCTTGCCAGAGAATTTATTCTCCTTTTTTTTTTTACTTTTACTTTTGGTTCAAGGTTTTTGTTTTCGGTCGGTGTTCTGGTTTCTTTTGTGCAATTAATAAATTGAGCGGAAGACAAAAAGTCTCCCTAATTGGCATTCAATTAGTGGGTATTTCGATGAAGTGTGAGGGGCGAAACTTAAAAACAAAACGACTTGGCATATTTCACTTTGGGGTTAACCTGAGATGTTGGCGTCCACCCAAAAGGCTTTCACCTGAATTTTCCCAACTTTTAATTGCAATGGCTCTTTCCAATTCTGAGCGAAACTTTTAATTTGTTCCTTCCAGGTTGACATTTCCTGCCGCAACACCAAACAAACCGTCAGCGTCATACTGACGCGTACGAATTTCGTCACGCTGAAGTATGTTACCGACAACTGGGGAACGGATGCGAGCGGTTTCAAATTGGTGATAACATCGGTGAAAGATCCAAGTGAGTATGAAGACTTGAAACAATTTAACAAATTGCCAATCATTTCGGTTGCCTTCGTTTGCAGAGCATACGTGTAAGGATTTCACTTGCGCCACACCGGAGTTTTGCATAAATCCGGATTTGCTATGCGATGGCATTAATAATTGCGGCGACAATTCCGATGAGTCGGTGCACAATTTATGTCAAAGTAAGTAGAAAAACAGAGCACGAACGAAGCCCACTTCGGGGCAAGTCAGACTTTTGAGCATCGTTGACTTGCCCCTTTCTATTGCTTAGCGACCTTTCAGTAAATATAATTTTGAAATAAATTGCATTCCATTGCCTACTTTTAGGTGAAACATCCAACAGTATTTTCGGCGTCGAGATGACTTGGTTTGTGTTGATTGTGGTCAGCAGTTTGCTGATATTGAGCTCAATCATTGCGGGAATTTCGATATGCGTATGCCGCAGGCGAGACGAAGCCAACGCAAATCCGATTCGAGACGATGCAAATTACACGGCCATACAATGTAAGTGCACTTGTTCACTGTATTAGTACACAATAATGAATACATTTCCATTTGCCAATCGCAGTGCATCACAATGCCGAGACGAACGGCTCATCCGCCAAACACCTTCACTACCATCACGGCGGCACATTGTCGCGTGAGCATACACAACTGCCGCCGTCGGGAAACTGGCATCACCCTGCGGGACCATCAGGGTACCACCGCACTCAACACAACTTATTGAAGATGGCCACCAAAGTCCGTCCCATTTGGTGCTTGGCAAATTCCGTCAATTAGGTCAAGATCTTTCACAAAACTCAGCCGTCAATCAGACGAACGCTGGCGGCAATCAAAACTCAGCCACCGGCGCCGCCCAGAAGGACGAATGGTTCGTCTAGAACAATGTCGGACAACAGCAACAAGCGAAAGTGAAAACACAACGCAGATGAAGGTGAAAACAATGCGAAAACGTTCGTCTTCGATTCGTTGGGATTTCCACTTCGTTACTGTTCGACTTTGGTTTCGGCAAAAGTGAAAAATTGACTTGAAAGACACAAAGAGAGCATACTTTGAGTATGAAACGACAGACGCATGCGCCTGCACATTCCCCACATAAATTGTAAAAAAAAATGCATTTTTGTGTTTGTGGCTGTGCGTGTGTGTGTGTGTGTTCGTTGCAAAAACAAAACTAACATCAACTACTAAAAATTTTGTTTTTGAAAAAAGGATATTTGCATAGCATTAAATGAAGTGAGTACCTTGCTATTAGTCAACACTTCCAACTTAACAAAACCTTTCCAATTTCCTTCCAGGACTGTATAAATTTACCAACTGATTTAGTGGACATCACCGCGCAGGGTGTGCTTCAAGAGATTTCCAGTACCCAAATCTCTTCCGCGTTGGACGAAAAAAAACACATTCTAACGTATTTTTTTTGAAAAAACTCAACAACTTTTTCTCGGATTACCAACGCAACTGTAAATACATTATAAATAAATTAATTTAAAATTGAACTAAAGTAATTTATAAAAGCAAAAAAAAGAAACAAAAATACTTAAAATTAAAAAATAATTTTAAATTTTAAGCTGAAGCAAAGTCAAGTCTAGTCTAAGACGCTCCTTTTTTACAAAGAAATAATTTAATGAAAGAAAAGTAAATAAATTTAAAGCTAAACACTATTGAAAATATTTAGAAAAATCTAAGAAAATATTTAAATAAAACCAATAAATGCGTTTAAATTTTAATTATAATTTTCTAATCTATAAAAAGAAAACTTTTGATTAATTTCCATTCTAATATATTTTAAACTGAATTCCAATAATAAAAATGAAACACTTTTGGAGGCGTGTAGTATTTTCAGTGTTTCCATACCAAATTGTTCCACTTTCAGAGAGAGTACTCAAATTAATAGACAACTTCTTACTACAAAAAAAAAACAATCTAAAAAGCATTTAAATTTAAACTTAAATTTAATTTTAGTAAAACCCAAAAACACAAAGGCGAAAATACAAAAATCCAATAACTCCAAAGATTCAAACCATAGTATTACCGCTCAAAATGTCAGTAACAAAAACTTCCATTTGAACAATTCCCCTTTTGCATTAAATACAATGTATGTATGTACTTTTCAAAATATTACCTACTATTTGTGAGAAGATTTACTTGAAAGCAGAGAAAAATAATAATAATCTTAAGCAGAAAAAAAAGTACCACAACTACAAGATTTTTAATAAGAACAGAAAACAAAAACAACATATAAAACAACAAACAAGGGATGTAAATAGTTGACAATACAAATAAATAAAATGAATCACAGCATAAGAATCATGTCGAAACCGTTGAACAAAACAAACGAAAAAAAAACAAAAACAATCTCGCAAAACTATCATTTCCGTTTTTGTTTCAGTTGAAAGTTCTCCCAATGTTTCGTTCTCACCAGGTGACACGTGTATCTCTTATAGATAATCCATTTAATCTATTTACCAGTCAAAGTAATTTGAAGCATTTATAAGCTAAAATATATCCTAGATTCATATCACATTTGACTGTATTCTTCGAAAAACCTTCACTCCGTCAAGAGTTCATCAACCGATTCTTCATTCTCATTCGCATCCGGTTCCCAGTTCCCAGCATTTTCCATATCGACATACATACATATCTGGGAACAACTAACAACTAACACATTTCCAATTCTACAGTTTGCCATTTGAAATTTCGTCTTTGTTTCATAGTATTACGCGTCCTGTTCCATTCAATTTTGACAGGAATTATTCCAAAATATTTTAACTATTCCAAACAATTCGATCACATCAACTCAATGACTCATCCATACATACATAGAAACGTACAGCCACACTCACACCACTTTGAAAGGGAAAATATGAGACATAAATGACAATACCAAAATACTTTTTTCTTCTTTTTTACAAAAGGTAAATGAAATATTTAATAAATATAAAGTAATTACATTTTAAGACAAAAAAAAAAGGAAAAACGCGCTTTTAACACATTTTTCAAAACATATTTTTTTCTACTAAAACAAACTTTCTAAATACATACAAATTAAGAGGAAAACGAAAATTGCAAATGTCAAAAAGGACAAAACTTAACTTTTTTTCAACAAATAATGAAGTTTTGCTTGCAACAAAATTTTTGTCTTTAAAATAGTCAGAAAATGTCAACTCAAAAAAGTTTGTAAAACAGCTTGAATTAGTACTTCCCGCCGTTGAAATGTTATCGAGAACAACCACAAAATTACACAACCAAAATGAAACAAACACAATTGTGATGTTAATTGTTTGAAAGGAAATTTTCAAAATATTTTCCAATTTTAAGAATATTTGCCATTCTTGTCTTTAGTAAATTCGTATTTAAATATAAACTTGTTGAGCATTCACACATAACCATGCTGAACACCCTGTTGAAACTAGTATTCATTTAGTTTCTTGAGATATGGGAAAGTAAGAGGAAGATTTGGTAATTTTCATGCACTCAACAGAAAATAATAGTGATCATATTTGAAATACTGTTAGGGTTCAAGAACAAATAAAGCGAACAAGTATTCGTTTCGTAAAAATAATTGTTATGATCTCATGAAAAATACTTTAATGACAGGGTGCAGGGTGTGTCACTGACAGCATTCGATTCATAAGCATTATGCCTTAAACAGAATTGCGGTTGCGAGGTTGACGCGCAACTAGACTGTATCCCATTCGGATGCAGTCGGTAAGGCCGTAGCCACCGTACTTAGATTTATTTCTATTTTCTTGTCGTCCTCTGACGGCATAGCGTCACACCGTCATATCAGTGACCGCTCCACCGCAATTCTTTTTAGCTCATTAGTGCCCATTCTCAAAACCATTTCCATAATAAATTCCATAAGATAATACATAAAACACATGCAAAAGCGTCAATTTCGAAATATAAAAAAATATTTAAAATAAAAACTCAGCATAATACTACATACATAAACGAAAACTTTTTCAAAATATAACAACGACCAAAAACACACACTATTTTTGCAAAGAAATTTGAAAGAAAAGCCCAACTTTGTCTACAACTTTTCGGTAAATGATAAACATGAAAACCTATTAACTCTCCTAACTGAGGAAATTAACAAAATTGTAGAGATTTTTTTTCTATAAAATCAAGAAGAAGATATCAAAGGATATTTTAAATACTCAATAACAACAAACACACAAAAGAAAAATGTAGCAAAATTTCATAAACTTTTTTAATTTTTAACCAAAAGCCATTATCGTTATTATTAGTGTGTTGAATGCAATTGATTTGAATGATTTCATTTCGAAGCGAAACAATTTAAGAACTATTGAAACAGCATCAATTTTTGGCAAACTAAATTATAAACTAAATTTAATACCAAAAAAAAAATAAATAAAACTGTTGTATTAGGCGTCAAATTTTAGTGAAAATACCAGAAAATTCCAAATGAAATTTAAAAGAAAAAATATACAGTAAACCAAAATAAATAAAAAATTAAATTTAAAAAAAAACACACACACACACATTTACAGGAATATAAAAATATTTAAACATAAATATTCGGTATCTAAGGAAAATAGTACTTACTAAAGAAATTGTAGTTAAACTGAAGAAAATAGTAAAAACCCAAAATTATAGGAATGTGTTTTATTTTTCAATTTCATAGATTCTACTGTATTTTCAACCACTCACACGTGAAAAATATTTCGTCGATCAATATCAAAGTGTTGGCCTTCCTTCACAGTCAATTCCGTTCTTATATACGTGCTTTTTTTAGTGCATTTTACACTTTCTTTCTTAACATCGTCGAGTTAGTTGTTGCCACACGAAAATGTAGCTGAAAAATTATATCAAATTATGAACAATTCCTGTTCGTTTTAGTGGCAAGTAAAAAAAAAGTCTCTTATTTTAGAGTATTTACATTTGAAAATCAATTTCAATACTTTCGAAAATTTTACTACTTACTTTAATAGTAAAACAAACAAAACAAAACTAAACAAAAATAGGAAATTGGTTTTTAATAAATTAAATAAAAATAATTAAAGATTGTTGAATTCCATAGTTACCGTTTACAAAGAAAACAAAAAAAAAACCAAACAAAAGAAGAAAATTATTAACCAATCAAGAAAAACAGAAAATCATGTTACAAACAAATAAATAAGAACTTATTCCACGAAAAATATTGTATTTAAAAAAGGAAAGGAAAGGAAGAAAAAAAATGTTGTATTTTAAAGATTTTCCTTTTGGGAGTCGAGAGGTCCTCTCTCCTCTTGCAGATATAAAATTCGTATGTACTCTTCTTATCCACGTGGCAGTCAAATAGCATTACCTAATAAAGTAGTAGTCGAAATGGTAGTAGAACTAGTGGCATTTGAGTGTATGAATGAAATCGGTAAATGTACGCAGCAAACAGTTTTCATTTTAGTTCACAACCAAAGACAAAATAAAACACAAACAACCTAAAACGAAAATTCGTGTATAATTTCAAATAGTAAATTTAACTTATAAATGAATTTGTATATCAAAGATGCATTTTTAACGCAGTCAATATCATTGCAATTCCGTATTGCTGGGTTGCAGGAAGTAAATGGCAATACTAATCGCAAAGGCTGGACATTACTGTAATGGTGATGGTAAATGATAATGATAAGGGGCACGTACGTATTAAGCTGAAAAAAATATATATACTTATCATCGTACAAACACAGGTCGTTGAACTAAATTGGAAAAAAAAACTAAACAAACACACACACACACACAGAAAAAGTAATGAATTAATTAAAGAGGAAACAAAATGCTTAGCTTTGTGTTAAATTGCTGTTAAATGTATAAGTACCATGAATAATAAATATAATGATATAAACTAAATAATAAAGAGTGGACAAATTATACAAATAAAAACTTGTATTAGTTGTTTTATTGCCAATGGGTATTGTTAATGGTTCCGAAGCGGAGTGGGTTAACCTATTGCAGGTCAATTATTGTTCTTAATCAAAAAATGAATGAAAATTACGTTTAAAATCAAATCAGACAGACATGAACTCTTATCTTCGGTCTAACTGAAGCTAAAATACTCTGCACATGCGACCATTTTTATGTAATTTTTTCGATAATTATTCAATGTTTTCACGATTATTTCAAATTTTTTTGTTCTGGTTTAATTCTATTTCGTTTTATTTTCATTCCAAAACGGCGTCCAAATCGGTTTAGTATTTCTCAAGACATACCAAGATGGCCATATCGGCCATTTTGTATGGGGGTGGGCATGGTTTTTGTTCGATGTTGCCCAATTTCAATACCGTCCAATCAACTCAAAACAGTCCATTCCAAAATAGAAGAAAAAAGAAGAAGTATGTCAAAATTTGGAGTCGATAGCTCAATAACTGTGGCAGATATCGTGCAAAATTATGTACAGACAGACTGACACCGTTAGATCGACTCAGGAGATGGTGATGATAAGTATACATACATTCCTACGCCTTCCTTTGGGTGCGACAAAAACAATATACTCTTGGACAAAATAAAAAGTTTCTGCTAAATCATTTCAACCAAAAATCAATCTTATTTTTGTCAGGTTTGGTAAAAAACATATGTATTTTAAAAGGTAAATAATGGTTTCATAGTGAAGCGGTGAAGTTAAATTGCCAACATTGGCCATTTAAAGCCTAACTTTTCTCGTTCGGTTAATCGATTGTTTGTTTTGATGATCAATTTGTTCACTATGGTTTTTTGAAATATCGATTCTTCTTTTTACAATCGGCCATCCCTATTCAGAACCATCCGCAGTTCATTGTGAATTTTGGAAGCAAGTACTCAACACAGCTGTTCGCAGTGCTGCCATACGGAGAAATCCGTATTTAAACGGAATTGTGAAAAATACAGATTTCTCGAAAATATGGATTTTCTGAAAAAAATCTGTAACAACTTTCGCTCTTTATTCTCGAACACCGCCTGAAACCGCTTCTGAAAAACACTATTCGTTGAGGGAAATTGTGTACAAACACCGGCTGACCAAAGTGGGATGGGACTTTATTCGGTCGTTACCGATTTTTTTCGAATGGTGCTAAACTTTAGTAAAAACTGTCAAATAAAAAAATAAAATAGTTATGAACTTTTTAAAAAAATTTTGGATTTAACGGATTTTTTTTTCACTGTAAAATCTAGAAAATTTGGATTTTTGGAAAAAAAATCTGGCAGCTGTTTGCGGGGCATTTGCAATTTGTAATATTAATTAGGGATGGGCGATAGTTTATTTTTTTTTATCGATGTGCATAATATTGCATTTTTTAAGTATCGAATATTCAAAAAATTTATCTAAAATTTATCGACGATATATCAAATATCGAATAAATTTCCACTAAATAAAAAAATTTTTGTGATTTTATTTTCAAATGTATTTAAATTACAATAATTATATTTTTTATTTTAAAAATAGATTTAAAATGAGCTTCACATTTCTGGAGTTATGGACGAAAGAAAATGCAACTATGATAAGTAGTCGCCAGTGAGATGACTACGAAAATCAGAGCAAATAAAAATTACATTGTAAATAAAACACTTATTTGGCATTTTTCCTTGAATGGAAGAGCCATATTGTAAAAATTTTGGTTTTGGTTATGTGCTAAAAAATAGTGGTGGAATATCGTTTGATCCATCGAAGTACCGAAGATATTTTATCGATACTGATGTCATCGGCATTTTGAAAAATCATCGAACAAAATATGACATTTTCACATATCGAATATTTGTTTTCGATATATCACTTAAAAATATCGATTTCGATAGTATCAACCGATATATTCCCATCACTAATATTAATTCTAACCGCAACTTGTGCGAAACATATTTCGTTTGGAATAAAATTAAAGAAAATTAAAAGTTTAACAATTGGAAATAGGATAATAATTGTAGAACTAATTTGCATTTAACACAGGAGATTGTTGAGAGAGTGCAATGGGTGAAATAAAGGATTGGCGGCCGTTTATTTACGGCGGGGTAGCCTCAATTACGGCCGAATTTGGTAAATATTGTCGAATGTCGATTTGATTAAAATGGAAATAAGTGAAAACATACATGTAAAATAGTAAAAACAAAAAGACAATAATAACAACAGCCACTGACGTCTTTCTGTAATTTACGCAATTCAGCTGGAAGATTGCACCACTTGCGAGTAAACAAGAATTGCAATTGTTTGCTTTATTTGCATTTTCCGGTGATTACATTTCGTAGTATGCATAACGTTAATTTTTGTGTGTGGCATTTCTAGGCACTTTTCCCATTGACACCACCAAAACGCGCCTCCAGGTTCAAGGTCAAAAAATCGATCAAACATTCTCGCAGCTGCGATATCGCGGCATGACAGACGCATTCGTGAAAATCTCCAAAGAAGAAGGACTACGTGCTCTTTATTCCGGGTAAGAGTGTGATTGCGAGGGTGGCGGCAAAGGGGTGTGGGGTGTGCTTTAATTAAATTTCGCGTGCTATATGCTATATGCTGTTGCTAATCATGCTCTTATTGGATTTTTAATATTGCTTATAGTATAGTACTTTGCGAATGATGCAATGTGATGAGATCTCGAAGAATGACATTCGTTTCAATTATATGTATTTTTTTATGAGCAATGGAGGGATTTGTGAAGTATGTAATTTTTTTACAGTTAATGCTTATCTTTAAAAACTTGTTGAGACCCCAAAGATTAACTATAAAAGCACCCACACATTTCGTTGATAAAAGCGAGTGTGGCGAGTTTGTCTTATCAAGTCAAGTGTTGCATTTTTTTTTCACATTTTCTTAAAGTTATTGGAGTTGTGATTTACTACATATTCCTGGCAATTATTTATATACTAAACTTAATTTAATCTATACTATATCTACTATTAAATAATTATCGTTACCAATTATTGCCGCAATTAAAGCTATTAATGGATTCTAATTGTTTTTAGATTCATAGAAATAAATGGATTATTTTGGAGTGTAGTGTAGCGTGTTCTTTGTTTACATTTGTTGAATTTATCTTTGTCATGGTTTTAAAATATGAATTAGTTCAAAGTCGAATTGAATGCTGCAAAATGCCTAACTCAAAGTCTAAATTCCTCTTAATCTCTTGCAGTATTTGGCCCGCTGTACTGCGACAAGCAACGTATGGCACTATCAAATTCGGCACGTACTACACATTGAAGAAATATGCCACGGAAAATGGTCTGCTCATCGATCCCGACACTGGCACGGAACGCGTATGGGGCAATGTCCTGTGCGCTGCCGCTGCTGGTGCAGTCTCCTCCGCCATTGCCAATCCCACCGATGTGCTCAAAGTTCGCATGCAAGTGCACGGGAAGGGCTCCCAGCATAAGGGGTTGTTTGGCTGCTTTGGTGAAATTTACAAATACGAAGGTGTGCGTGGTCTGTGGCGCGGTGTTGGTCCCACCGCACAGCGGGCCGTGGTCATAGCTTCGGTGGAGTTGCCTGTCTATGATTTTTGCAAGCTGCAACTGATGAGCGCTTTCGGGGATCATGTGGCCAATCATTTTATGTGAGTGGGAGAACTTTTTTGAATTTAAACTCAATTTTATTGTAATTTTCCGATTTCAGTTCAAGTTTTATTGCGAGCCTGGGTAGTGCAATTGCGTCCACACCAATCGATGTGATAAGGGTTGGTTTGCTTGAAGTTCATTTGTTTTGAAGGCGTTTTCCATTAAACTTGCATAACTTTTCAGACAAGGCTCATGAACCAAAGCCATGTGGCGATGGTGAATGGCATAGCCACGGCGGCGGCTACCCAAAAGCTGTACAGCGGGAGCTTCGATTGTGCGGTACAGGTGTGTTTGAGATTTAAAATCGATCCTCTTGTTTGCAATTTAATCCCATCGTATTTCTATTTTCAGACCGTTCGCAACGAAGGAATCTTAGCTCTGTACAAAGGGTTCATACCCACTTGGGTGCGCATGGGACCCTGGAACATAATCTTCTTCATAAGTTACGAACAATTAAAAAAATACTAAACGATATATCCATTGCTGAAGTACAAGTCGCATCATTAGCGAAATCGTACAAAACTATAGCATTTAAGATGAAAAAAGTCAAAAACCAAAATGAAAAATGTCTACTCCTAAGCTAGGCTAGTAAGTGAAATTTATTGAATAACATAAAATAAGTTCGATGAAATTCATCAATTCAATTGACAAACAAACAAATTGTGTGAGAACTCCTAGAGACGAGAGGAACAAAATTATTAGCTATAATTGCATATTCTTTACATTTTATATAATAGATTGTTGTCTTGACAAAAAAAACATTTTGTACATGGTTGCAATTATGAAACTAAAACGAATTATAAAAAATAAAAAAATTCAAATTACGTTTAAGTAGTTAAAATGTATTTAAAAAAGAAACTGTTCCTACTTCGCAGCAGTTTGAAAACAATGTTGTATTTATTAGTGAAATCTTTACCGCATTTCTTCAGCTTTTGTATTTATGCTTCCCCATTGCGTTTTCGTTCATAATATTAACCTCATTTCCAAGTCTCAAATGCGACTTGCTAGAATCATCAAATATACTAAACGCTTATGAATTGAAGGCATTGTTAAGTTTACTCTTATTACCTATATCGTTCTTAATACAAACAGTTTTGCTTGTAAATAATAGTCGCATTTCTAAAAAATTCGCATTCAAATGTATAGAAAAGAATGTATAAATTGGACTACTGTATGTAAAGCTGACTTTATATTAAATATTTTTTTGAAAAAAAAATTAAATAAAAATTATTTGAAATCTCAAATAGAGAAGAATTTATTTTTCATTACAATTTTATTATATATTAAATTCCGATCCATTCCTCAAACCTGTAGATGTTTCATAAATTGTGAAAATTAGTTTTTCGACTATTTTGAATGCCTTAGTTTGGGCCGCAACGCGAATGGTGGCATTCCTAACCAATTTAGGCTAGGTTGAACATTTGCAATATAATTTTTTTAAAAAACCTTTTTTATTTAATTTAAAATTATTTTGTTTTTTGAACCAAAATACATACAACAGTACAAAAACACATAAAACTAGTAAGAGAATTATCTTCCGTCTGACCGGAGCTAAAATGCACTGCACATGCGACTACAATACATTATTAGACCCTTTGGTCTAATTTAAAATTTCGTTCCACTTCCATTTCGTTCCGGTCAAATTACATTTTATTCCAGTTCCATTCCCATTTCGTTCCGGACATTACGGCTATTTTGTATATCTATCGCCTATTTTATCGATAATTTATTGATAATTTATCGATTTTTTATTCATAATTTTTCAATATTTATCGATAATTTCCATTTCCTTATCCATTTAAAAATTTTGTTCCAATTCCATTTTGTTCCGGTCATTCCCATTTCGTTCCCGACCCCATTTCCAACCAAATGCAAAAAACCGCGTCCAAATCGGTTCAGTATTACTGAAAATAAACGAAAATAATACATATTTGGCGGCCATTTTGTATGGGAGGTAGGCGTGGTTCTTATCTGATGTTGTCCATTTTCAATACCGTCCAACCATTTGCCAAAAAAAAAAAAGAGGAATGCCAAAATTTATAATCGATAGCTCAAAAGCTACGGCAGTTATGACGGACATGGCTTGATCAACTCAGGTGGTGATGCTGATCAAGAATATATATAGTTTTCCATTTACGAAAATTATCTAAAAGTGGGAATATAGCTTTTTTTTGAATAGAATACCATAATGGTCTGATTATGATTATTCACATGTTTCATCAAGATCACCTTGCTGACATTCCTCATTCTTCAGAAGGCCAGTAAACGACACATTTTGTCCAATAGTCTTTGAACTATTTAGAAGAAGCAAATGTTGACAGCGAAGTGTTTCTCCTCTGGGATATCGTGGAAGGCTTTGGCCACAGTTTTATGATAAACGGAGTTAATGGAAGACATTTAAAAGAAGGTAATGAAACCGTTAACAGTAAACCGAAATTTAGCTTCGGTAATTAAAGAGTTACGATTTTGTGCCAATCATGTAAGGACTATGAATAATTTCTATTGCTGAAATTTCAGGCCATTCCGGGTGTTCCAACACCTTTTTTTGGCCAAACTCCCTAATCGATACCGAGTTAAGAGCATCCGAGTTGGAACTCGCGCGGCCAAATACCAATCAAAATCGCTTGTTTTGTTTACTGTGCTTTTACTGAATCAACACAGTGCCTAAAAGTATGCAAAATTTATTTTAAATAAACGAAATTTTTTTGTTAACCTCATAATTGGACACTAATGATAATCCCCGCGGTAATTACAACTTTTTTTTAATAAATAAAATACGAAAATAGAAATACCAAAAAGCAGCGGTCACAATAACTTTGGCAGCCACAGCCATAAATGCCTACAGCTATTTTGACACCTTTGGAAAAATACTATTAATTTTTTTACATTGAGTACAAAAATAGCCACATCCATTAAATTCATAATTGGTATTCCGTCAAAATTGCAAAATTGGCTGTCAATTTGAGTTTGGTCAATAGAAATTTATTAAAAAAATTTTGCTTTTGAACGCGTGTAACGCGATGGTGGTAGGTAGCTTCTTCTATTTTTTGTCTTTCTTAACTGATTCTTTGATATTGTTAAACTATTTTTGGCAAATCATGCGAATACTTGAATTTCCAAAGAGGCTTCTTCAATTGTGGTCAGCATTTGAAGTTTTCGAATTGTAGATGTGAGTGATAAACATTCGTTCGTTAGTTTCGAGTTAATATAATGAAAATTACATTAATTGTAAGTGAATTGTGGAATTTTTTTGTTTTATACAATACTTTTGCGCAGTTTTATTTCTTTCTTGTGTATTCCTGGCGGCGTGGGTGTTTATTGCTTATTTTTGGAATTATTTGCATATAATTTTACAGAACAACTGATCTTATAATTACACTTTGATGAGATAAAAAAAAAATGCTTAATGAGTGGTTCAACCTACAGACAGTCACAATTGAAGAGGCGTAGGTAGCATTTGCTTTGCCTCAAAATTGGTACAATCTCATTAAGGCATTTGAATAGCTGAGAGACGGAAGGTAAATACTCGATCAGAAATAGAAACTGATCACTGAAATAGAAAAATAATTTCATTCTTTAACAATAAAATCTTACAATAGGATCGAAGTTATTCGATCCGTCTCTGTCGAAATACTTCAATTTCAACATGATAAATAAATAACATAAAATTGGAAAATAAAGCAACTTGAACCAGTTATCAACTGGAATTTGTTTACTACTTCGAAATAGCTAAAATAAAAATGGAAGAGAGGAAAAAAAACCACAACGAAAAACAAATGATTTTGCGCATTTCATTAAAAATGCAGAAAAATGCAAAATCATATTTACCCAAAATCATTGTTGAACCTATGAGCGACATAAATTATAAATTATTATCGTAGTTTGTTTTTATCTTAAAAGTAATAAAATTCATTATTTATTATGCAAATAGCCGTCGATTAATCGCAAAGCACAAAACATAAGAGTGAACAAATATTCAAACGAATCAAAACAAAGTGCCAGTGACGTCGGCACTGAATTCCATGAAAATATGTTTCAAAAAATATTTTGCACAAAAAGATATTAAAAGCCAACGATTCATTTTGTTGTTTTCGATCGACTTGGATTATAACAAATTTGTTTCGGAGTATTTCTTAAAATGAGTAGGTAAGTAGTATTTCAGCAACAGCGCGATTCGTGCCAATAAACTAAAATTGGAAATTAAACTTGAAATGGACTCATACAGAAAAACTAAGCCATCCGCTAGAAATGCCCAGTTTGGGCAACTTTAACTCAAGTATTCTTTGGAAATGGATTATCTGCTAGTTTATGACCTTTTCATTAATTTGATTCTTGTGTTTATTGGAACAAACACAAACTAGTTCTATTTAAGGTTTTTTGAAACACTTTCAGTAGCTTCAGTGTTTCTTTAAGTAACGCGTCTTCATCAAAATGTGTACAAACTGTTGAAATTTTAATCACTTTTTAATTCCTTTGCAAATAATCAGAAAATACATTTGGTCGTTCGTTTTAAGTTTAATTTAAATTAAAAAAAAAAATAACACCCCAATACGTACTGATAATAAATCTTAACTTTAAATGCTGGGAAATACGTTTTGAAAATATTTTTATATTGTACTCGTAATTAGCCTGGATTTGCATTCGAGTTCAGTGTTACTCGTAATATTGTTTGACATTAAAAATTTAAGCCTTTAATTGAAGAAATTAAGAAAAAAATCTTTGATAAAAAATATTTGGGGAATTTTGGCTGAACTTCGAACTGCACATCACAGCAACGACTCCGTTTCTGTTCGTAGACAGAAACTGCTTACTGCTTACAGGGCGATGTGTCTGCCAGTATTCCATTCCGTCTGTGTGAACGCCTTTTTTTAACATCAGCATCGGTTTGAGCGCAAATAAACCATTTCTAAATAATATTCGTTGGCAAGGTTGTATTTTTTTGCTTACTTTTTCCTTACAAACAGACCTTGTAGAAAACCAAAAATACCTAGTATTTTTTAAATCTATTTTCTATATTATGAAATCCTTGTGTCTTTCCATTTGTATGTTCTTCCTTTGGGCTTTTCATACTTTCCGATAGTCTATATGGTAGAAATCTGGTTCTGATGACGCCAGTTTGAACATGCAAACGCTTTTGAATAACCAGTAAAGTTCCTGAATAGGGGTTCAAGATGCCCAAGACTATGGCAATAAACTAAAGGCAAACACCTGTCGTCATTGGAGCCCTGAACTCCTCGGAGAGCATAGGGCCTCAACAAAATTGTTCGAATCGCTAATGACATTAAGCTCTGTAAATGGAAATGGATTGGGCACACGTCAACAGGCTTTCGAATGGAACCAGCAGGGCAGTAGGAGGAGAGGTCGAAAAACAACACGGAAGCGAAAAGAAAAGTTATGGCGAAAAACCGTACTAGGTGGAAAGGTTTTTGTTTCAAACACCGGTCAGTTTTATATAAATCAATTGATAATTCGATTCAGATTCCATTCACTGCCAGAAGCCTCACTTCTAATCAGTTACGTACAAAGTAGTTCAAAGAGAATAAAGTGAATTGGTAATAATATGAATTGGTAATAATATCAAATGAAAACAATTTATAAGACACAATTTAACAAAATGTGTACAGCTTCTTCCCAAATATATACACTAACTTTCGAGTATTTTCGAATATTACTCAACCGACCAGGTGTGGTCCCAACTTAGTGCCGTGACGTCCGACAAATTGCCCAAATTCAGTCTCAATTCAATTGTGTCGCTTCTAAAATTTATGAGGCCGTTAATTAAGAATTGCATTTAAATTTCTTTCTAACGAAATTGTCAAAAATTCTTGTGTACGTTTTTTTTTCCCCCCATTAATTTATGCGATTTGATCCATTAACTTGTTTTGCTACTTTTGTGTTTTGCATTTGGTTTTTTATGAGATTTTTTAATCGAAAAGAAATTTGTTTTTGTGTGGGATTACCCCAAAAACTTCTCCGACGCCAAATCCGACTAGTCCAAAAGACCATACCGGCGGCTAATTTAGTCTGTCGCCGGATTGGCGTCACGAAGACGGCAGCAACTTTCACGAACTTGACTTTGTCGAATTTTAAATAAATGACGTGAATTAAACAAATTCGCAAATTTGTGTAAAACAAATCAAAAAGCCAAAAAAAACTAGAGAGTGGACTATCTTCGGCTATACCGAAGCTGAAATACCCCCACACAGTAGGAAGAAGTACCTCGAACATATAAAAATGTGGTCTCAAGACCCTATTTTGAGCCAATTATAGGTGGTTTTGGAGCCCGGACCATGTCCAAAATCCATTTCTAAACATTTCCAATCAAATCCACCGAAAAAAAAAAATTGGTCTCAAGACCCCATTTAGACCCTTATATATGTGGCTTCGGAACCTCGGACCATGTCCAAAATCCATTTCTAAAAATTTCCAATTAAATCCACCAAAAAAAAAAAATTGGTCTCAAGACCCCATTTAGACCCTTATATATGTGGCTTCGGAACCTCGGACCATGTCAAAAATACGTTTCTAAACATTTCCAATCGAATACAACAATAAAAAATTTTTACCTTTTTTTTCGGTGTATGGGAGCCACGCCCAGTTTTTGTCCGATTTGGCTGATTCTCGAACTTGATCTCAGTATTCACGAGAAAAACATGTACCCAAAGTTTCAAGTCGATATCTCCAAAACTGCGACCGCTATCGTGCGGACGGACAGACGGACAGACGGACAGACGGACAGACGGACAGACGGACAGACGGACAGACGGACAGACGGACAGACGGACAGACGGACAGACGGACAGACGGACAGACGGACAGACAGACGGACATCGCTAAATCGACTCAGGAGGTGATACTGATCAAGAATATATATACTTTTCCATACCGGACACGCCTCCTTATGGGCGTTACAAACGTTGTGACAAAGTGAGTATACCCTGCCACAGTGAGTGTGGGGGTATAAAAATAGTAGAAAGAAAAAATTAAAATTAAATTAAATCGTAGCCAGTGGGCGATTTGGTAAACAACATGCAAAAATACCCAACACACAAAAAAAAAAGTATGAGATAAAATTAAAAACAAAAACCTAAACGTAAACAATGGCCAAACTAACCGCGATATTCGAAAGATGGCGCGCAGTAAAAGAGAAAGATCGAAGAAGTCCAAATTTGGCTTGTAACTTTTGGCATGGATGCCAGTCAGCTAGCTTGTCTCTTGGCGGGGGGCGCATGGGGTGATGTGACTTTTCGCACTATGGGGATTTCCATGTTCGGTAATTCGCATCGAGCGCGATTGCTTTTCTGCTCCATTTAGGTGCGACTTTTGTTTTGGAATTTCGGAATTTTTATTGTTATTTATAAATTTGCTTAGTCTCTTGTGGTTTTTGCGACGTTGCGGTTATTTGTTTGCATATTGGGTTAAATGGAGTGTTTAGGCCATTATTGCCATTGTTGTATTTGTCAAAATTTGCATTAGTTTGATGGGTCATTTGGTAAATGCGTCGTTGGTATGACTTTTTGCGTCGCAAAAATTGCGAGAAGAGACATTTTTAATTTCATTTAAATTCAGTTAAAATATCACTTTATTGCACTATTTACTCCTTTCTCTGGCACATATCCTCTTAATTAGTTTTTAAATTCCTATTCAAGAAAATAGAGAAGGAAATTCACGTAAAAAAAATCACGTTCAAGTTCCTCTCTTAAGTCATTTGTTTCTAAAATTTTAATTAAATAAAATTGTGTTCTTCCTCTTTTTTGTGTGCACATGAAATCGTAAATTCATAATATTTATTGACGAAAATTGCCAAAATTTGCATATCAAAATGTAGTCGACGTAACCTGAGAACATGTTCAAAAATTGCTTAACCGTAAAGCACTTAGCGGTGCAAAAAATTAAACGCTTAAAGATACGATGCGTCGCTGCCTTGTACGGTTACATGCTTTTTAAAATATGCCAAATATTCCGTAAACCTCCAATAAACACAACATTTAGTGATTTTTTAACCTGCTGTGCGCTTATCCGTCCGCTTGGTGTCAATCGCGATTGACAGCGGTTGCCAAGTGTCAATCTCGCTTGGTACGTTCGTCTCGGCAACGTGTGCCTAATCGCGGCTATTTTTGGCAAATGTCAACAGCGTTTGAAATGTTATTTGTTTTGTTAGTCACGGGCGAGCCACGCGGAAATTCCCAGAAATTCAAAACCGTTGGCCGTTGTTTGGCCCGCGCGTCACTGCTGCTTGAACTTCTCGTCGTTGCTGTCAGGCATTTTGATCTTACGATAATCCGCAAATCATTTATGCAAATTGTGAAAGTTATTGAGCCATTTGTGCGCTTAATTTGCCAAGACTCTTGTCTTCTTCTTTCGAATTGGCGAATTCTTTTGTTTCCTGTGAAGAGATGTGCTTGCTACAAACTAGCTGGGGATTTCCAGATTTTTAGGAATATTTAGATTTTAGCGTGATCTTTCATATTATCTAACCTTTTGGTAAAAACCGAAACATTTTAAAAAAGTTTGATATTTTTGGAATCTTTTGTTCTTTTTTTATAACCAAAAATTTATTATTAAATTATAATGCTTTGAGTTGCAAATGTCTTTGATATTTAAGTAGATTGGTATTTATTCGATTTTTGTATAGGTTTTTTTTATATTAATATCTATTATTGTATTATTAATAAATAACACTATGGAACACCAAATTCTGAGTTTCGAAAAGGTCGCAGTCTATCTTAAGAGGTTTTTCTGGATTAACTCGAAAAAGCGATTATATTCAAAGCATGGCGATTATATTCTAATGGTAAGTGACTGCGGTAAAGTTATTCTAACTACTTAACTCTAGCATCAATGTGGATACACATCTTAACCCACTACAGTAATTACTTAGAGGTCATATTTAACCCACGTTTCTGTAGTAACCCAGTGGTAACCTTTGACCTCGAAAAACTCGCTTAATCGGGGAAACATTAGCATTAAAAAAGACTGACAAATTTTTTGTTTATCTTTCGTAATAGCAATTAAAGTATCAAACAAGCACATTTCTTTGTTTACAAATTTTTTTTATTGTAATTGAAATTTTTTCATTTTTTTCCCGAGGAATGACAACTGACAATTGGTAATGAAAACAAAACAACAAAAAAACTCAAGATAAAAGTACAGTATGCTCATTCCTTGAGCGCATATACAATTGTCAATTGAAAGCAATGCAATCGTCATCTCAACAAAAATCGCTGATAGGGGGAAAACTGGCCAACCCCAAAAAAATTTATACGATCTGCCAGTGGATGTGTCTATTTTTGTTTCTTAATTGGGTTGATCATAATCATCATTAATTGCTCCAAAGCGACTGAATAAGCCCATAAAAAGAACATTTTCAATCTTTCAAGGTGGTCTATTAAACATAACTAACAAATTATATTGCTAATTCCTAATTCCAACCAATTCACAGAGACGTTCTCATTTTATTTACCCATGTTATTGTTAAGGAAAAGTTTTTCGATGACAGCCGAGTTTATTTTGTCAAGTTGGCTTCGAAAAGATTTTGAGTTTAAAGTCTAATTTGGCATGTTATGCCAAAAATCAAAAGTCTTCCACATTTTACCTACTCATATTCGGTGCCACAATACGGTAATCTATTACGTACATTTTTGCAGACACTTGAATTCAATAACCACTTTTCATTCTGATGGGGTTTAGATTTGCCTATGAGGCTGAGTTGTGCCTTTGGTATTCCTCTCTTCAAATTAAGTAAAAATTTGTTTTCCAATTTATTTTAATTATTTTGAATTTGTTATTTTCAAATATTTTCTTTATTGTTTTCTTACATTCTAAGGACTAAACGCTAAGTTCTACAAATTAGTAAAGTCTGCAAATATCGCATACAAATGATTTGAATAAATCAAAAATAAATTAATTAACAAACAATTCACAAAAGATTCACACAATGAACAGAAGAAACGAAAATTGAAAAAAGCAATTCATCGATTGCGTTGCAATGAAATCGAGGAGACAAACTGAAAGCGATTATTTACACAAAATTTCAATAAATAAATAAAATTTAACTTAACAAACTAATGAAGTTATCATGAGGGGGTACATAGTTAGTTTTGAGATTCAGCATATATAATGACGCGCACACATCCATTCCCACGCAAGTATGAAGTAGAAAATATAAAATCACGTTTTGTTTCTTAATATTGAGGCTTAAGGCCCGCAGAGAGACTGCACCGCGGCCAGCCAGACTACACTGACACGACGAACTCCTTGCCGGTCTTGAAGTCGGTGCACTTGAATTGCGGACAGCACTTGGGGAAGGACCACGATGGCGAAGAGGGCAGCTCCTCGCAGCCGGGCATCTCGATGTAGGGGCAGGTCTCGATGTTGATTGTCAGCGATGAGATGTCGCATGTCATGGCGGCACAGATGCCCTTCGGCTTGTACTCCTTGTTGGGCAGCATGGCGCGGCGTGTGATCTTATCGAAGCACTTGCCGGGATGTGCTGTAAACAGAAAAAAAAGCGGAAGTTAATAAAATTGTTTTTTTCTCTTCCTCTTCTTTCTTTCATTTTTTGCATTTGCATTTATTTATTGTATATTCTGATGGCAGACAGGCAAGACAGTTACGAGGAAGTAGTATATTATGCATATAAATAATGGAATATAATGGAAAATAAAACGTGATCATATTGTAAAGCGTAGAAACACGCGAAACGTTCAAAGGTAATTAAGCAAAGGAAAAGACGCTTTAATTTGCAAAATACTTTGGACACGAACGTTCACCTGAAGGTGTTTGACTTTGGAAATTAATTAGAATAATTTGAAGGAGTTCATATGAAAAATAAACAAAAGACTTAAGACACGAACATGAGTGCGAAATGGAATTTTAATGAGGAATTGAGATTGAATGTGTTTTCATAAAAGACACGAACTCGATTTAATTTAATTAGCAATTATGTTAAATATAATTATGGAGGAATAAGAAAACGAAGCCTTACACAAAAACAACTTGTTGGATTGATTTTTACCTAAATTCACTCATTTTAAGTTATCAAAAACTAAAGACTCAAGACACGAACTCGCATTTCACTCACTAATGAAAATCATAATCATAAAATCATAAATCCTCTGCTTCATTCGCAATCACAAAAGTATTGATTAAGCAATAAATTCCCTCTGCCATAAAAATTAACAGCAAATGAACTCATCATTTATTTTGGAAATCTGCGCTCATTATCGCCACTCACCACACACCAAAAACCCCAATAATCACGCTAACAAAAGCCACAATCAATAGCAGTAAACTTTTATAGCGCAATTTCAATGGGACAACAATCAACAGTGCTCTGCTTTATATCTACTACGCGCCGCATAAACCTTTTGTCAACACTTTGAATTAAAGTCGAATATGCTCTTAAAAAACAACAACAACAATACACAAATGTAAAGCCAAAGCAAACCAACGACCTTCAGGAACGTCCCAAACTCCGAGACGACCACAAAAACAAAAAATGAGTAGTAAATAAATCCGCATAGCGATGCAAATTAGCAAAAATTCACTAAATAAAAACACATTTCTTATGTTAATTCATTTAACGAAAACTATGGACGCTTTCGCATTCGGGTAATAAAATTCTTTCTATGCAAAAAAAAATAAAAATAAAAAAACAAAAAAGAGCCCCCATAAAATGGTTCATTGTACTAGATGATGGGGGGAAAAAACGTAGCGCGTCGCGTCGCTAGAAATGTGGCTGAGCCATCATGCAGGCCTTTAAAGGTGTTCTACCGGTTTTTGATTTGAGTTTTGCTTTTGTCTTTCTTTGACGTCAAGAAATAGAAAAAAAATACATGGGCTCTGACGTCAAATGCAAATTCCTGAATGTTTTTTTCTTTTTGCAGAGTCTTTGGAACACCAAAAATAAGCATAAAAGCCGTAAATAGCGGCGGGTCATAACTGAGACAGTCTAATGTGAAATTGGTGAATTTAAGGCTTGGGTTTTTACCACCACGTTTTGTCAATTAATATTTCGATTAACAAAAAAAATAAAGCGGATGATTTTTTTTTTGAAAACAAGTTCGCATTGCAGTTATTACCTTAACGCTCGTAACTGATCATCGCTTGGCGATAATATCAATCAATCAATCAATCAGACGAATCGATCGTTGTTTTACAACCAGTTTCATTGTCATTTATTTTGAGGTCAATGTTGCACGATGTGGAAATGCAATTGAATTGTTTGTGCGAACAAAAACTAAGCAGAAAAACAGAATCGAAAAAAAAAGACAAACCCATCGAATATTTCAGGCGGCATCTCTAAATTATGGATGCTTGGCAAATTGTTGTTTATGTTGTATTTATCATAATGTAGTGTCATGCCAATCGACAGAAATAGTGGAAACTTTTCGTATACATACAATTACAGTAAAGTGTAATTGTGATTTTTGCACAAAAATTTTTCCAAATTTTGAAAATTTTTGTAAATATTACAAATACAATTTCTAGCAACGAATTATTTTGAAGAGACTAGCAAATTTCCCCACTATTTAAAGCATAAACACAATTATATCATTTTAACACAAATTCAAACAAAAGACTTAAGCCACAAACTCACTATAAAATTTCCTCGTGTTGACTTCCCATTTAAAAATCGCCTTTACTTTCATACAACATCAATCAATATAAATACGAGCAAAAAGAAAAAATACTAACCAGGATGATAGGCGGCAGGTTGTGTGAAAACCGCAGCTTCCGTGCAAATGGCAGCGGCTACGACAATGGCGGCAAATGTTAAATACAACTTCATTGAGCACATTTTGGCGTTTGTTTTTGTTTTGGTTTGTTTGGCGTTTAAGAATGGACACAATTTTTGAATTTTTCGCTTCTTAAACTTCTTGGCAAGTCACTTAGTCACTTATTAATTTGTTGATGGAATTTAATAAGAGATTTGATTATTTTTGTTTACGAAAATGAGGCTGATTTCAATTTGAAATTTTAGTTTTGCAATTTCGATTCAACACAGCTAAGTTTTGAGTCTTTTGATTTGGGTACAGCTTGATGCGTTCACGTTGAGATCGTGTTTCAAACTAAAGCTTCGTTCGAGCCGGCGCTCATATTTAAATGTCTCACAGCTACTCCGAGCCGCTAAGCGAATTTGCGTCAAGACAAGCCAGCCAACAACAACAACATGACAGAGCAAAGTTTGAAAAAACAAAAAGAAGCGAGAACAAATGCGAGAGTACACAGAAAGAAAAAGTAGCAATTTCGCCCGAATATGAATAAGAGAAGCTTCACTGAATTTGAATGAGAGAAATACTGTTAAGGTTTGTAGAAGAATCATTCCCCGGCCACACTGAAAATAAATTGGCATAAATGCATAATTGCCTCTTAATTTTTCTCAGTGTAGCAACCACACAGCATTTTTGGCGCTTCTTCTGCTTGAACTTCGCTCCTATACTGCCTTCACATTTCCCATTTCAGTTTAAGTCGAGAAATTGAACGAGTCACTGCGCTTCATTTAATGCTTTTTATTTTTTTCTCCTACATTTTATTGTCTTTTCGGTTATTTAATTTTTTGCATTATGATGACTTTTCATATTCGATCGTGAGACCGGTTAAATTGTTTTCGTAACATACTCGCACAACAGAGTGTGGGTTATTCTCTCCGTCTTGTCCTATAAATCTTTCAACTATATTTTTTTGCGCTGCTGTTGTTGTTATTATTGTTGTTAACTCGGTAGTGTATTTGTGATTATTTTTTTTGCAAACTATTTTGCCAACTTTTGTTTAGTTTTGTATTCGCATATTTTTGTTGTTTGCCATTCTTGGCGAAATGCTTTTGCCATGCATGCAAATTGCTTTTAATTTCTTCGAACATGGCTCACATCGGTGCGGTAGCGAGCAGCGTGGGCGTTTGACACTCTTTTAATTTTAAACAAAAAAAAAACAAAAAAATTCTCCTCAATCATCGCATTAATTTATCAAAATGGTTTAATTATCGATTTTTATGGTGATTTCGTTCGTTGAGCGGCAATTAAGTCATCGCTAATTGCGGCGTGATTATGAATTTATTGTACCTATTCGTGTTTTTTATGTGTATCTGTTTGGATGTGTATATCCGCCTTCTTATCAATAAATTCAAATTTGATGATATTTGATGAATTGTTCGATTTGATTTTGGACTTGATTGATTAGAGGCGTGGTGGACTTAGAAATTTATATTGAAAATATTGTTTTCAAAACAAAAATTCGTTTAATAGTTATTACTTTGTTTCTATTGATTTGAATAAATTGTATAGGTTCATTCCAACGTTTAGAAAGACATTAAATCGAATGTAGAATTTCGGCACAATTTTCCGAAGACTTTGTTTGACAAGGTGTCATTTGTAAATATTTCATTTGAATATTATGTTATATTTGATCATAGTACAGCATGCTTTTGGTAGCGCACATGATCGGGACTGATATATTCTGTTAGAGGGGGTTAAAAAAGAGTACCCGTGTCTCCCAGGTCTCCCAGTTTATCTAGATCAATTCTTAAAACCGTTTAAACCGCATTTATGCATTTTGCATATTTCTCATGTACATATAAATTCTTCAAAAATACAGTTTGGATTGAATTTTTAATATTAAAAATGCATTTGATAGGGCAAAAATACACCTTTAAAAACATGACAAATTTTTACAATCGGATGTACACTCATCACACTAGACTACAAACAATTCAGAAATTTTAATTTTTTTTACATTTTTTCTACTTTAACATAAGTTTTTTTTGTAAAAAAAAAAGTCTATCTTCAACAATTTTGTACTACATATAAACATA
The DNA here is from genome assembly GCA_951394025.1 of Heteromyza rotundicornis. Lineage (NCBI taxonomy): Eukaryota > Metazoa > Arthropoda > Insecta > Diptera > Heleomyzidae > Heteromyza > Heteromyza rotundicornis. The sequence continues at coordinate 69,935,201 of OX596010.1, read as the reverse complement.
TTGGTACATTCGGCCCATTTCAGGTACAACATATTCTCTGCAGTTAATGAATGCAATCGAACATTGTACCTTAAAATTGGCCCTTTTTACAAAATTAATAATATTTTTTTAAATATTTAATAAAATAATACATTTTTTTGTTAAGCTGCATACCAGGCTTTAATAAAAAACTATACAAAAACTTTTTTTTCTTTTAAATTAACTTAGGTACAATTATGCCTGAAAAGGTAAAAAAAAATGTAAACTCAAATAATGGCCAATATCAAAGATATTCATCTCGTTTCGCATTGAACACATTTCACGCTTTTATTCTCTTGACAGGACCTAGCTATTTAGTATGCCTCAGATTACACCGAAATTCGCTATCGTTCATGCAGGATAGACATACGTATTCCTTATACAATTCTTCTAAACTTAAATACTGTTTTCAAGTCAAATGTTAACGCTTGTTAATGAAGCAATCAAACATATTTTGTAAAAAAAAACAATCTATTAAAGCACGTAAATTATATAAAACAAATGAGCTGTGACGATCACAATCTTAACAATTTTCACACCAAATAAATTTGTTTCGTGTTAAAATTAAAATTAACTACAAATGAAAAAATAAAAACCAACAAGTCTATGCAACATTTAATTTGTTTACCAAATATTATTTATGCTTTAAAAAAAGTAATTCGATTAAAAATATTCCTAATGAGCAATTAACAATTAATTAATTTTATTTAATTGCATACAGATTCAAATATGTGTAGAAAAAATCTACAAATAAATATAAAACTAACACCAAAGGCGGCTACTGTATTTTGTTTATTGTTGGAATTTTTTTTTTAATTTTCTTAAAATTTAAAAATTTATTTTTTTGTTGACTATTTGAAAATTAATTAGCAAAAAATGTAAACAATGTGAATGGTTTTTTATTTTGTCTGGTTTGAGTTTTAAAACTGAATAATCAATTCATTGGCGCACGTAGGCCATTCGCTTGAAGCAGCAACAATTAAAACAACAACAACTACCACAAAATCAATTAACATTTCAAAAAAAAAAAAACAAGATATTTCTGAACATGGTTTAAAAGCTTGTTGTAATTTTCCAAAAAAATAAGAAGAAAAAACATCAGAAAAAGTAAAAACAAAATCAATCTGAAATTCTTGATTCGTTGTAAATAAAATGTAAACACTTGGCAATAAATTATAATTAATAAATTCTAAAGCAGCAAAAACAAAAGAATGAAATAAATTAAAAGAATTCGTAAGACAAATTGACGTCACTTTAAGTGGACGACGATAAACAGACTCGAACTCAAACAGGGCCTGAACTACGAAAAAATTAACAAAAAAAAAACTAGTTAATGTCTTAAAATCGCATTTTAAATTTCTTCAAAAAACCAAAAGAAAAAAAACAAAAACTGATACGATAAAATATTAAAATGATTACGTATTATTTAAATAAAAATTGTTCCTAGTCTCTTGTCGTATACCACCTGCGGCGCACGGCGACACGATGGCGGTAAAGTTTTAATAGTTGCCATGTAATCTTTTAACTTGACGCCCCCAGCGCAAAGATTATCACGGAAATCGCTCATATTTATGCTTGCGATCGAACGAATCGCTTCTGTCACTTTTAGGCATTTTCATTATACACTTTGAAGAGTTTCGACAAAAAAAAATGTTATTTCAGGTGGATTTTAACCAAGTATGTGTTGCCAAAATATCAAATAATTTCGAATTTGTGCGATTTATGTATGTACTTTGCCTCAAAACTTTTTAACTTTTCTGTTCACCATACTACTACGTACTCTAAATATATCAAAATGCCTCCATCCCTGAAAATGGTTAATTTTTTTGTAGCACTCAATGAACGAACAAATCAATAGTTTTGCATAAAAAAATGTGCCTAAGTACCTTGGAAAAAATATTTAAAAAAACACATGACGATTTTATTAAAATTTACCAAGTCCCCCGTATATTTTAGAGTACATCGACCATTAATTGAAAATTTCAATCGTACATAATTCAGTAATGGAAAACTACTTTTTATTAAGTCACAAAAAATTAATTTCATATTAAAATTGTTTTTAAATACCTCAAAATCGGGTATTTAAAAATACAAATTACTACGGGAAAACGTCTATAGTGAATGAATATTAACTTAAGTTCAACATAAAGTGCATAGAGAAATTTAGCCTCGTACGCACAAGAAAAGTGATACATTTTCAACAGCACTTACCTTAATAAAATATTTTTCAAATACATTTAAAAGACTAAAACTATTTGCCATCAACGTAATTTGCCTAATCTCTTTCCTTTAATAGAAATATAATTATTTATTTGGGAAGATTTTACAATAACATTCACATAACCTCCAGTGGCTCGCGTTTCATTTTCAGTTTATTCACTTTAAATTAAAATTTGTATTTTTTGAATATTAATGAAGAATCGCAAAATGTAAAACATTTTACACAATGCTGATAACCTCCGGGGTTAGCAAGTAATCAATTTCAAATCGAATGAGTCTTCTTTGAGACATTGTGCTATAAAACTAAATATATTCGTTTTACTTGTGAAAATTCTTGTGATTTTGGACAATTTTTTTTCACGAAAATAATTTTACAGTTTTTTTTTAAAGGAAATATTGAAAGAACTGAATAAGTTTAGACTTTTATGAGAAATATTTTTCGGAAACTTTTCTAGAAAAAGCCAATTACAAAAACAAGTTCTAGAAAAACTTTATGAGTATTAAAAAATATATACCTTGTGAGTGAGTTTTGACATAATGAAAAATTCAAATTGAACAATAAAATTCACACATTTTAAATTTAAACACGCATTTTTAATGAGAAAAACACGTTTCAGTTGAAATTTAAATTTAAATTGAAAGAGAATTAAATGGAAATAAAACTATTTGTTAAGCAAAAAGGCAAAAAAAAAAAAGAATAGTCATAAGTATTGAATGGGTTTTGACTGGCTCCATAGAATTTATGATGGCAGCTGTGCGACTTGGAGACGCCACGGCGAAAATTCCTGCATAAATTAGCTGAGCACATTTCATAGAATGCTTACGAAAATGGGCTCTCTTCAAATGGACCAGGAAGCGGTCGTACCTACGTCAAAGATTCGCATGGGCAGTGTGTAAATTTCATAATTCAAATTTTGATTGATTCTGTACAGTTTTCGGTTTACATTGGCACGTGTTCGGCGACATGATGCTAATTTTCACAATGTAACCTCAAATGGGCAGGATGGTTGTTGTTGTTGTTGTGCTATTTTTGTCTACTTGGCCGCACAATTTGAATTTCTTTCATTTTCGATTTGATTAGCTTAAAAACTGAGACATTTCCAAAACTTTGATTAATTGCTGGCAATTTCTTTGGCGCCAGACATCGTCGACGGGGCCGGTCAGCGGTCGTCTTCTCTTGCGCCATTTTATGGTCTTTGTTTTGGGTTTTTTTACTCGGTGAATGCGGCGAATAAGTGTAAAAAATCACACACTATAAAAACAGAAATATAAAAATAAACAAATAAATGCAAATGTGTTAAAAATATTTTAATTAGTTAACTTTTACACGAAATGCAAAACGAAAAGAAAAAATGCTGGAATTCCCAACCTAGACCCATAAAAACTGATTGATTTGGGCCATTAACGCAACAGAATTGTGGAGAATTCAGAAATGTTAGGCTCTAAGGTAAAAAAAAAATGTTTTCAAAAATACAAAATCAACACAACTTGAGACAAGTAATTGACGATAAAAGAAATTGTACAATTTCTTCTTATAAGTACCTACTAAATCATTGTACTAACTGGTTTTAGTTAATGTTTTGTTATTGACAATACACTCTGTTTCTTAAGAATTCCGATTTTTGTCTCTTTTTTATTTGCTTGTCTGCATTGATTTCGTTTTATAAATTGTTTATCTCATTTTTGTTTTGATTATTTCATTAATTCGCCATTCTTGTCTGGTATTATTTGCTATTTTTAGTTCGGGCTGCAATCAACATTTTTCAGAGTGCAGAATCGATGTCAAGGACAAACATTTGTTGTTTTTGGTTTGGTTTGTTATTGATAATTTCAATTACTAAATTGAAATACATTTTATTTGGTTTTTTTTTTATTCACATTTCAATATTGGCAAACATATCAAATGAATTAGAAAGTAAAAATTTTGTTTACTTACCAAAATGTTTTTATAAATTAAATTTAATATTCATTTTTTACACTTAGCGGCTGTTTTTGTGCTTGGCTTAATTTGGCGCCAAATTATATGCACGTCTGGTTGAAAATTAATTTTAATTGAAAAATAATAACGTTAATATAATAAATCATCGGGAAGTGATTGCAAATTGCCTTAAATCTATTTTCGTTGTTGTTGATTTTAATTACTGCTTTGACCAGCTTATTTTTAGTTAATTGCTTGGACATGTTTTTCAAAGAATCAAATTTAGATAAGTCGTACGCGAATTGTAGGGCACCATACAGTAAAATGGGAAGACTTGAACCTGATAAAATGAAAAAAAAACTTCTGGTCACTGCATCGATGGTTATACGTTGACACCTTTGACGTAGACAAACAAATGTTAGTTACGAGGTGTCAACGTATGACCATCGATATGTCTTCTCAGTTAGAAGTTCTAATCCAAAACTCCATATCATCATCACATTATATAAAATTCCATTTTCTGTCTGTCCTCACCTTTCAGAAGCCATCAGTGGACCTAGAGAACTATAATATCACATATATGTCCAACACCCAACAGGCTTGAGATACTACACTGAGAAAAAAAGTGCGCTTTAAAATTAAATGTGATCACTTTCAAAAATACATTTGAAGTAAATACCTATTTTCCAAAAATATTTTTGTTAGTTTAATCTATATAAAAGTGTTTACTTTAAAAAAAACAATTCAAAGTGTAAATTAAACATTTTTCGATATAGCACGGAATCATACATGTAAACTTTGAAGTGTAATTTCACATATCTGTTCGCTATGACTACAGATTCCCGCATTTTTGGATTTTTTTCAAAAAAATTCGCGTGGCAATTAAAAATGTCAGCGTGTTAATTATAGCCACCAGTGGACCTAGCACATATTTTGTGAAAGCATGGCTAGAGATTCTTGATTAGGATTTTTGATTTGTATAGGGGGCGTGGCAGCTCATAATATGGGCTCGGCAGTTAAAGTTGTGTCCAAAAATGGTACAATATATCACAGTATATTTGTATATTCCCATTCTCCGATTATAGGGTACACCATGTACGATTAATCATCTCATTCAGATTTTCGCAAAGTATTGGTTCTCTAGTTTATTTTTAAAGTGTTAAACAACATGAGAATTTCAAGTATTTCCACTGTCGCTCACACTACTAACACCAAAATTATTTATTTTCAATTATTCAAAAAAGTAAAAATTAAAAAAAACAAGAAGTGAATTTTTTGCTTATGTGTGTGTGTTCATTTTGGATAACATTTACCTTATTAAGTTAGGACATGCTCGTTATTTTTTTATTAGTTTTTTCTTGCTGCTATGACTCGTGGGGTGCATGCCTCCAACTATAACTCTCTCATCGTCATCGATTCGACATTTGTGAGTAAAGATCATTAAAATGCAAATCAGACTCTGTTCTCTGTTTTTTCAAACATGGCTACTGGCTTCTGAAATACTTTACTACTCGATTGCCCAACTGTCCACAAATGGAATCACAACACATCGGGCTTTGCTCTGAATCGTCATAAAGTACACATTTCATTGACGCCCATTTGAAATGAATCGGTATCGGTGCCTTGAGTCATCATCAGCACTAAAAGTTCAAGTGGAACCTCATATTGAAAATTCATTTAAATGCAAAGCTTGTTTGTACTATAAATTTGATTGATTTCGGTTTGATATACAAAATTTGAGTAAATTCAAAAATTATTTTTAGAATTCTTCAAATATCCAAAAAGATTTAAAGTGAAATGCAAACAATTTAAAAGATTGTAAATTCTACTACTCATACAATTTGTTTTTGTTAAAATGAGTTTGAACCCGACTGTACACTTATTCATAAATTTGAAAATTTACATTGTACAGTGCTAAACTTTGCAAAACTTTATTGTCTCAATTTGTCTATTGTGAATTGTGAAAATCCACTGAACGGTAACTCTTTGCTTCAATTTAAATCAGCCCTGAAAAAAGCGAAGACACACTCCAATCCGCTTCCGATCCGTTTCCGGATCAAACTTTGTTTTCGGCTGCGTCCGGTATACGGAAGCAGCGAAGTGTGCAAAATGGATGAAAGTGCTAGTCGGCATTGAGCCGGTTTTCAAAAACCGGGGTTGAAAACCGAACCAAAACACCGGTTTTGCTAAACACCGAAATTTTTTCTTTAACTCTTTAACATGGGAATTGATTCTGGCTACGCCAAAACTATAAGGATGTCATTTGTAGTCTGGAACCGTCTAAAATACATACTATTTAAATATTTGTAAAATATTTATTTTTCTCAAAATGTACCTACATTTTGGTGTTAAATCATTTCAAAATCGAAAAAATTCACTTCACCGATCGGTGTTGCCCATGGCTCAAGAATCATAGGAAATGTAACCTTTTTTATCCTAGGGGAAATTTGTTTCAGCTATCTGGCAACACTAAGTCAAGTTTCAAAGCTTCACTACTAAAGCTTTTTCAGTAGCTTTTTTTTTATTGTGGAAGATTAATAATTTCAATTGGGACAATTTCCAATGCGAGGTTTCAAAGTATCGCAGGTTTGTGCAATGTCACGAAATCACACTACTTGCACTGAGGTAAATCTGGAGGCAATCGCACCTAGATGTCGACTAAAAAAATATAGTCTTCAGTAATATGCAAATAATTTATTTTATTTATTGAATGTTGTAATACTTTTCATATACAAATATTTATAGATGGACATTTTTTCAAATAAAACACACAATAAAAGTTGAAAATTATTAATAACAATATGCAATATGATAACAAATAAAATACATCGATTGATTTAATAAAGCCATGATTCCTTACACAAATTAAATCCAATGAAATCCATTTGTGCACTTTTTATTGTCCAGCAATCTGAAAGAGAGCGAAAGAGTTACTTCATCATGCCAACATCGACAGCCTTGCGCAGTATACTCACAACAACAAGATGGCCACTCTTATCACGTACAACGCCAGGTTCAGCGCCCGTCTGGATATCGATGACGCCGGATTTGCCCTTGACAACATTATGCTCCAGGCTGTAAAGTATAGAGAAGCTTTTGATTTTCCCCCACTCGACCATCGATTGAAATAACTTACGAGTCTCTGTCCACAACACTCAGAATGTTGGCCGTACCAACCGTATCGATGACATAAGTACTAAACTCAATGGTATAGGGAATGACAAGGATGAGATCGCCCTTGTCCTTTTTCAAATCGAGCGGAATGCGAATGACCATCAAATCGTCGTTCTGATTCGTTAGAACAAAGTCGATTTTATCTAAGGGCAGGCGATGCTTCTGTTTGTAGGTCTTGCCATCCAGCACATATAAGGCCTTGTTGCTTAGTAAAATGAAGCGGTCGCGTGATTTGTAGCCATGACGATCGTACTTTATACACGGCGATGCATACTTCAGACCTTCGCTGCCAAATGCTCCAGCCACAAAGTTGTTCACAGCAGCCAGGTGTTCAGAGGGGATACGTTCAGGGTTGAACCACATTGGAATGCTGGCGGGGTAGTTGTTCTTTTTGTCTACGAGAATAATAAATAAGCTTTACAACCGATCCTTGGCGATATATGTAAGTACATACCTTTGAAGACCTTCTCAGCTAGCACCTTCAGCTCGAATTGGCGTTTCTTCTCAACGCTGAGTTTAAGGCGGTAAATACGAGCCAAATGCAGGCGATGGTATCTGTGCAGGTAGGTGGATGCTTCTTGGCAGTGCGTCGGTGCTGGGGGCCAGCTCTTGTCGAGCACTTGCGTGGGCAATGCCTTCGACAGTCTTATAAGCCACATGCGTTTGGTGTTGGCAATGAAGGCATCGTTGAGACCATTGGGTGGATCGTTGCGTGTAATGAATCCCTTAATGAAGGCTCGAATTGTATCGGCTGCCGCACGACGCTTCTTGGCCGCTTGCTGGGCCAAATTGCGACGACAATACGACTGCAGGACAATCACCTGTTCGCGTAGTTTCAAGTATTTCCTGCGTTGCTGACGGCCCTTCCAGCGGGACTGGATGATCGCAGCAATGTCGTGCTTCTTGGCCTGGAAGGCATCCTCGGTGTCGAAGAGGGTCTTGGGGAAGCGTATGAAGAGTTTCGTCTCGCCAATGCGATAGTCTTCGGGTCCATATTTCAGTTCCTTGGCTAGAATTTTGACGCCGTCCTTGGCGGAGCCCTTGTAATTGGGCCAAGTGGCCTTGCTCAAGCACTTGTAGCGGTTGAGGAACATTTCATAAGTCCTGTCGACGAGTTAAGACAATGAAATGGTTTCATATATAAACAACTCCAAACTAATTACCTTCTGTACGCGAAACCGGCTCTACGCACGCGCAGGTTTTCCATCAGACCCAAGTACTTGACTTGATGCAACACCAAATCGTCGTTGAAGACACCCGCACTTTGCAGATCGTTCGGTTTGATGCACCGGATGTACGATGGCTCCTTGCACATCAGAATGTCCATCAAGTTGTTCAGGGAGGTCCTAAACTGCGTAACGGCAGTCTCCGGGCGTTTCTTGTTCTTGTACTCATCCTCGGGGAAGCACGTATGAATGATGCCATTGTCAGCCTTGCTCATGGTCTCCTTTAAGTCTCTGAACAGCAGATCGTTGTTCTTATCCAAGAACCCATTAACAGTGTAGGTCACATCGCCAGCATAGTGCACCAGCCGGAACTCATCGCGACCCATTGTCTTCTGCACGTGTGTTGGAGCCTTCTCGTGGCAAACATAGTGGTGGTGATCCGACAGATTGCTGGTCAGCTTGGCCAGGAATGTCAAGTCGGTCGCATCGCCAGGTCGCAAGCATTCTTCGTCCAGGATCGAAATGATGCCCTTATATTTCTCCTCAATCAAATTACAAATAACCTTATTGTCGAAGTACTCCACTGGCACCCACTCGATGCCCTCGCGCCTGTACTCGTCCTGCTCCGACTTCAGAGTCAGCTCAATAAACAATTGCTGCAGTTTTTCATTGCAGAAGTTAATGCAGAACTGCTCAAAGTTGTTCTTCTTGAAGATCTCAAAGCCGTAAATGTCCAGAATACCCATGACATTATTGCGTGCTCCACGCAGGTCCTTAGCCTGCAGCGAGACGTTCAGTCGTGTAACCAGCCAGGAGAACATACGATCGTACACAGCCTTCGCCAAAGCATCACGGGCATAAATAGCCATGTCCCGACTCAAAGGCGAGGTGACCACATCGCCACGAGCATCGATTGTGCGGTTGGTCAGGGCAGCACTGAGCTCAGCCTCGTCGACGCCCAAGAGCTTTGCCACAGCGGCCACGGACTCGGATTTCAGAATCGATGCATTGCCTTCGGCCTCGGTGAAGCCAATGTTGCCCATATGCAGCACACTGCCGATGATATTGAAGATTTCACGCTGCTCGGCGGCGGAGAAGTCAATGACGCTCATCGCCTGCTGGATGGCCTTGAAATTTTCAGCATCATTGATGCTGGCCACGCTACCCTTTTGCTGTGGAAATAAAGGCAAGACATATAGTAATATTTAGTTTATAACGCAACTGGCCCATCGCACATACCCCATCGCTGAGGTAATTATAACTCTCCAGCGATCGCTTCAACTGCAGATCCTTCAGGAGATCCTCGCTGGCGCCCGCCAACAGTTGATAGAAAATGTGGAAATTGCGCTCGCCCGCATTCTGATTGACCACACGCGACTTCTCCAACAGATAGTTCAGAATATTGCCGCCAATCGGTGTGCCCGTGAAATCGAACTGAATGTCCATGTACTTGCCGAAACGCGACGAGTTGTCATTACGATTCGTCTTGGCATTGCCGAAGGCTTCCAAAACGGGATTACTCTTCAGCAGCTTCTCCTTGACACCCTCGACGGTGCTCTGATGACCCGAACAGGCCGCAATGTATTGCAAAACCTTCTTCGATGCTTCCGTTTTGCCCGAGCCACTTTCACCTGGCATGAGAAACGTATGGATGTATGTAGTAGGTACTCACACTAGTTGCAAACTTTTCAAATAAATTGCTAGTATCGCGAATAAGCCGCGTTATCGAATATTCGTCAATAAAACGCAATATACTGGGCAATATCATGGCAGGGTATCAATGAGGTAATAAATGTACGTCAATAAGTGATACGGTTCGAAATGGAATTTATGAATTGTACTTATTGTTATTGTGATTTGGTTCAGTGCAATTTCGTAGAAGAGGGCCTGCTAGTAATTAATTGCTAGCGGGAACTCATAACTCATAAAAAGTAGCAAATCGTTCAAAGAAAGGTAGTAGTGTAGAAGCCCTATTTGGCAATGATATCTCGAAAGAACTTACCCGAAATGAGAACACATTGTCCTTTGTTCTCCTCTATCAGCGAACGGAAGGCATTGTCGGTGACTGCAAAACTGTTAAGAAGTAAAAAGTTTAGCCATTGAGCGGCTATATATTTCAGTTACATTCAACACATACATATGCGGCGGTATCTCGTAGAAGTGTTTATTTCTATATTCTTTGATTTCGCTTTCCGAATATATTGGCAGCTGCTTGTAAGGATTCACCGAGATCAACACTTGGCCGATGTAAGTCTAAAAAACGATGAGGAAATATTTTACATGGAATTAATTTATGTTTCGCAGAATGTACTACAAGCTAAGCTACAGTCACAAATATTACAGAAGATTTCTTACACAGTTCCATGACCATGTCTAAATACAAAGTATTTTTTTTTTAGTATTTTTGAGGATAGCATGAATTTAAGAAAATAAAAGAAGGAAAGTTAAATCAAAATCAAGCAAATCACATTTGATGTTGTTTTTAGTCACAAAATTGACTGACTCTCGAATAAACAAAAACAACAATACAAAAAAATAAAATAAATTTAAATAAAATTTCTTTGACAGTTGGCGGACTTACATAGATAATATCCTCCTGGAATCTTTTGCGCAAATTGCCAATGAACGCCTCCTCACTTTCATAGTTCTCGAGCAGCACAAAGTCCTGGACACCAGCCCGATCGCGCTCGTGCAGACCACGCTCCATTGATGCGCTGTAAGTTGTGTATAGGAAATCTATTAGCTCCGGCATTGGAATGGCCAAACAGTTTGATGCAACATTTGAAATGGAACATTTATTCAGGTCCATTTCATTTCAAAATTATGCCGAAAAAATCGTAAGCCCATAAAGTCACTGCAAATTTGGAATGAAATCTCAAACTGAATTTGAAGAAACTTTTAAACTAGAAATACGTTTTAAGGCTTACGCACAATGTGCCCACATCTCACTGCATGAGCTCGATACATGATCAGAGGCTATTATTATTGCTTTTAATGGCTCAATGTCTAATGTATATTAGAGTGCCGTTTATTGTATTTGTTGGGGGACTTTTCGTTTGCAATTTTTGACAAGTGCAAACCTGCAAAAATATAATAAAAATTTGTTTCAGAATCAGAAAAACGCAAGAATTAAACCAAAATATTTTTTTTTCCTACTAATAAACACATTTTTTTTTATGACGCTTTAAACAATAAAACAAAAACAAGTAAAAATATCCAGGAAAAAAAACAAATTGTTGATTGCTTTTTTGTTTTTTTTTTTTGTTAAGCCCCTGAAAAAATTTGTGTTGGTCCCCCTGAGCCCAAGGTAAGTAAAAATCAAGAAGGTAGTTCACAAAAGTCGCATTAAATCCTATGGCGTATAATCATATTTGAAAAATATGACATTTGTGAGCATATTTCAATGTGTTATTTATATATTAATCAGCTGATCGCAAAAATAAAGTAAAGAATTTACATTATTGCTAGCACCAAAAAAGTTGTATTGGTCGTAAAATTTTTTGTATGGAAAAAAGCAAAAACATTTTTATGACTGTTTTATATTTTTACAACAATATGACTTTATGACCAATATAAGACCTTTGTGAACTCTTACTGTAAATGAAAAAACCATGGCAGCGCACATATCAAAAATCGGCCAAAAAATAAGTGGCACCCTAATACATACATATAACATTTGCCAAAACTAAGTAAATTGCATCCAAATTGATCATGAGCATGAGGCGCTAATGTGTATGCATTGCATAATTTATAAGCCAAGCTAGCCAACAGGCAACAACAAATAAAAAGCGAAAGTGTAGAATATCTCTAAAAAGCGCAAATACAAAAGACCGTATTTGTAATCTTTCTCTAGAGCAGTAGTGTGTGCAAGAAGAAATAAAAAGAAAAATCGGTGTTTGCCCAGAAACGTGGAGAGCAAAGATAAACGTTGGATGGCGTAAGATGATTTCCATTGCAAGTTAATGTCATAGTATGAGTATATGACAGATGATATGCTATTATGGAGTAACAGAGTTTGACGTCACGATTTAATGTTGCAAAGAGTCAGGTTCTACCAAAAGTTTCTTTGATATTCGCTGGCGGGGAACTTGCAGCAAGCTTGTGAGTTGTAATTCGATTAGGGCAATGGAATGAGTAACCAATCATGTTTTACCAACTTTAGATATATTTCAAAATTGGACATACCGATGCATTTCGCGCACATAATAGTTTTTACTTCTATACTCGAAGAAAGATCAGACAATAAAACGATGTCCCCATAGAAGCCAATTGGACAAAGATGATGATGAAAATCGAAGGCTTAAAATTTCAACTCAAATTCAATTCAAGTTCATTAGACCCCATACAAAAACAAGACTAATGGCACACTTAAAAGAAATTTTTTTTTAAATTAAGTGATAAAATTAAAGTGAACTTTGCTTTAATATGTGTACAGGGTTTTTGAGCCATTATCTGTCTTTTGCTATTAAAAAAAAACTATTTTTAGTTTTGAACATTTTTTATTTTTTAGCGAGGTAGCACTGTATCTGGATTATAAACTGCTTCAATGTATTGCTCCAACACTTAACAACACCCCATTCTTATCAATTCATAAAAAATATTGGCGCTGATAATCAGGTGGTAAATCCAATTTGGCAGCATTACGTAAGTTTATTGGGCTGGGTTATTCGTATGAGGAAATTCAACAAATTCATATTCTTAATTAAATTAATAGTTAACAGGAAAAGGCGAGCGATTTAGGTATGTACCCGGTACCTGATTTAATTTCCTTTTCAATTGTTACGATTTCTCTCGTAAGGAATAAATATCTTTGGAAGCAGATATAAATAAAAACTTAAATTGAGATTCTGAATTGATCAAATGAAAAATTATCCGTTTCAGTTGTACCAAATACAATTCTTCTATGCTCCAGATTGAAATATAATCGTTTTGCACTGCCAATCAATAATCATAATCGCTATTGTAAATAAATAAGCAATTGTTTGATTAAAATGGAACACCATAAAGGTACAAAATACTCGAAAGTATTTATAACTCAGTGATTACTTCAAGTATTGGTAAAATATTGGGCGAAGGTTAATTGAATTGACTGCATCAACGAGAATAAAATTTGTGTTATCTTTTCAAATCCACTTACTCTTTGGTTTGATCAATTTGATAATTATGTACCATTACTCTATGGTTAAAAATGTATTCTTTATTGCCTTTGTAATAAAGTCATAATGGTTTGAAAATCTGCGTAAATTCTTTTTATACCAATTACGGCATAGTAAAACTTACTTTGAAGTCATCATCATGTTAGCACACACACTCAAAGGTGTTCTGACAAACCTCAAAAGTATTGCAGCAAATATTTGCAACTTTTACACTTTACGATCGAAAAAAAGAACAAACATTAACTCATAAGTAATTGGAAGTGCAATTAAAAAGATAAAAAAGTGATATCATAACTTTTGGGCCAAGTGGATTTTTGTTTGTTTTAATCACTCAAAAAAAAACATTAAAAAAAAAACTGTCATATCAACTTTGCAACCTTGCGATCATTATTAATTTTTAATTGAATTCCAGTAGCTTTGTACCTTGTCATTGTGTATCCTTGTTATTCCTTCAGTATTTAATGTTTGTTTTCAATTATAATTTTCTATTTTGTGAATGATTTCTTTCTCTTAAACGATGCCCCCGCACACAGAACGAACGTTTAATTGTTTCTAAACCGAAACCGTTTTGGCAATTGACACAATTTTAACGAGGCTTTGGCACATATCATCCGCTCAGTCGGAGTGGATCGAACTACTTGAATCAGCCAAAGGCAGAAATGCCTTAATATTTCACTTTAATATGTATTTATCTTGGCGGCTTGTTGTTGCTGCTCTTGGTGCCATTCGCTTGTTGTTCATTGGCACAACAATTGACGGTGGGTGATTAGATAAAAAAAGGCACTGGAGTACGCACTCTATTTTCTGCACACACAGTTCACAGTATCTTATCGCCTGGCAGTATCAATATATATCTGCCGAGAATTTATAGCAATTGAGAGGAAATATTAAAAATTCGGACGACAGCAACGGGTGAAGAGGGTACGCGTTTAAACGATCGTATTATGGTCTTCTGATCGCCATTTATTTAAATACTTCTTATTTTTTCCTTTTGATCTAGCTTAACTTTGCGAATTAGTTGGCTGACTGCTCATCAGTTACTGATACTACTGCAAGTGTACTTGGGTAAGAGCAGCGCGCACTGAATTCAGTGCTCGCGGTTTTTTTTCGTTATCAGCGTGCTAAATAATTTATTTACTTTTTTGATGCTTTTGTTGTTCAAATCGAGAGCACTTTAGCAGTATTGTGCGAGCACATTCTACATAAGCCAGTGTACGCAATAATCGTAAATGTTCTGCATTTACATATTGTTTTCATGAATCATGACAAGAAACGTGGGAGTTGATATTCAGAGTTTTTATGGAGCATTTATCTTGACTATGGCCATGAAATGTCCATGTGACCGTGAATTTTACAAAATGATAGATTCCTCAATTTGTTCCTCGAGTTACGGTGAAATATATAATTCTTGAATTCTCCAGCACTCCAGTGTCTGACCACAATTTGTGATTACAAATAGCCTTCAGAATTTCCCTAACCTCGTACATTTCTCAAATGGATGAGTGTGCCTTCGAAGGGCTCTATTATTTTATTTTATCAGTTGTATTTATTTGCTGTATTTATTAGAATAAGTACAGATTTGCACTGCATTAGTCAATCTAAGAATAGAAATTAGCTAACATTTTAATTGAAATTGGAGCAAGAACTTCGGAGGGAGCTTATCAATAAACAAATGTCACACAATTCATTTCAATTCGTTCAGCAGTAAATATTAATAGGTGCCTAAAAATATGCTAGGAAATTGAATGAAATGTAATATTTTGCAGAACCGTTCTGAATGGAAATTAAAGGCGGGTCAGTTAAAGATTCAAATGGATTACAAATTTTATATCCTAATTTCCTTTAATACCTAGCGGTATTTTATATGAACTTAAATAATTACAATTTAAACTTTAACTTCGTAAATAAGATATTACATATTTCTTAATTAGAGTTAACATTTCGCCTACGAAACCGGTCTAAAACGTTTATATAACATTTTTCTCGTAATTCCCATTCAATGTCGACCGTCTACGAAAATGGTTTCATGTTGTAATATACGATAATTTACCATTACTTCAATTAACTACAACAGACACTTGTATAATTAGTACTCACCTCTAAATATTTCAAAGAGTTTCCTCAAAATCTGAAAATAAAAAATGAAGACAAAAGCCATTAATAACCCGCATCATAATAATGCTTAGAGATAATTTGGTTCAACTTAATTGAAAAAGTTAAAAATCAGAAAGAAGTAAACAAACCAAATGGTGGCCAAAGAATAGCGTCGAACATATTGGGAATTCGTTGGCTTTTCCTTCATTCAGAGAAAACTTGAACAATTAATATGCAAATCCAAAGAATCTGATGGAAAAGTGAATGACTCCCATTTGGAATTTCCGAACAAATCCATTTTAAATGGAAGAAATCGATTCTGAGTGGAAATTAACCTTAGTTTTATGAGTCCAATTAACATAAGTTTGGGATAAAAAGTTCAAGATTTTATTCAAAATGTTTGTTTTGTTTGAGGGAAAAACTTTCACTTCGGTGCATTGGGCAAAAGGTGCATTGGTATATAAAGCGACGAAAGCAATTTCTTCAGGTTATTCTAAGCAAGATGCAGTGGCGAATCGGAACTCTGATATTAGGTAAATTTTTGTAAATAGAAAAAAGTTCTAAAATTCATAAAAAAAATGTTCCTTTTAGTTTTAACACTAGCAAGTGGATTAACAGAAGAGCCAGCTCCTGTGGAAGTTGTGGCTGGTGCAAATCTAAAAGAAAGTTCTACCAAATCCAGCAGAGATGCCAATACAATTACTGAAGCACCAGCACCAATCGTTGAGGACATTCCAACCGATGAACACCTGAATCAAGTAGAGGATCAGCTAGTGACTGTCAATGATGCACCTCCAATTGAGCCTGCTGGAAGTGATCAAGTTGGCCGTACCCACCTTGGTGGAAAGCCCTCGCTTCAATTGGTTGTGAATACAGCAGTGCCAACAACAAGATATCCACCACATTACCACTATCCGCCGTACACCTACCCACCAACAACAACACCAAGACCAACAACAGCATATCCTTATCCGCCATATCCGCCGTATCCTTATCCGCCATATCCCACATATCCGCCAACAACTACCACCAGCAAACCCTATCCTCAGTGGCCACAATTTCCACCTGGTTTTCCAGGTGGCTTTCCCGGCAGTTATCCTGGTGGCTTTCCTGGCAGTTATCCTGGCGGCTTTCCCGGCGGGTATCCCGGAAGTTATTCTGGCTTTCCATATGCGTCCTATTATCCCGTCTATCCATATGCGGGATACAATCCGTACCATCATCATCATCATCATCATACGACTACCACTGCCAGTCCTGGTGGAGCGCGATCGGCGAACATTCAAATTGATGACGTCAAACTCAAGGGAACCCCACTAGAAGAGAAGAAATCAGTGAACACTCTACCATTTCTGAGTTTCTTGAATTTTGGACGAATGTGAAATTGAATAAATAGCAAAAACAAAATAACGACACAGCAATTAATTCGGCAGCAGCTGTAGCTTGGGTGATGGTTGGAGAATTTTTTCTAATGGAAGTACATTAAAGCATCTGCCATTCTTTAATGGCTCGCTCCCATGTTGACAGTGAGCAGTAGTGAGTCATGTGGGTTCAATGATTGTGTGATTTACAGATTGTTCAAGTTTGAAAACTTTCAATTACTCATTTCGCAGACATGCAGCAAAGAAACGTGTTTCGCATTCAAGCTCAAGCGCGCATTTGTTAAAGCTTTTTATTCGGGTTGGTTGGTCGTCGCTGTCAAATCCTTATGAGCTAATAATAATTTTGCAAAAACAAATGATTCAGACATTTGAACGTGGCTTCATTTTATGTGTGTTTCAAGCTTCGCATACATTCGAACACATATTTTTTTGTGAATACTATGTATATATTGGGTAGTCATTAGAAGTCAATAGAAAATAATAGAAGATATTGAATCTTTAGTTAAGTAGAACCCGCAGATTTGAAGAACAATTGGGTGGCCCATATAATAAGAAAATCAAACAGAGGCATTCAGTGCCTCAAGTCATCAACGAGCGAAATTGTTAGACAATTCGAACAAAGTGAAGATTTCAACGATATTTGTATTTTTTTGTGATCAAATAATTAGTCATTGTCACATTTGAAACTTAATTACAAGTTTTAATTTGAAGTTACCGTGTCAGAAGTCATTGCCATTTAGGTGTCAACATTTTAATCCCCTGCCCATACGAGATTTAATACTAAAAGCAAATAGCAACCAAACGCATATAATCTATTGTCAAGTTTAAACAGAGATTTACGCACTTACAGTTTTATTACAATTCTCCTCAAAATATTTGAAGAATATTTAAACAAAGAACTGCATTCTAGGTTGTATGGACTTGGAAAAAGTATTGATGGAATACTAAAGTTTTATTGGGAAAACACACGGAGAAGTGTGAATGTTTTCACACTAAATACTTCACAAACTGGTTAACAGTATCTACCAAATTGCTTGTTATCTAAACGTGTTATCAATAATTTATTAGAAATTGCTGACAGACACAATGAAGTCGACACTTTATTAACGTTGATAAAAACAAATAAAAAAATATATATTCTGCACATTCAAGTGAATAACTAAACTAAATTTAAAAGTTATTGCATTTTTGTGCAAAACATACTTACGGAAATAGCGCTTAAAAGTGAGTTTTTATTATATGCTGATAATCAAAATTTTATAACCCACAAATAAATATCGTCTCAGACGTCACTAAATAGAAATTTTTAGTTTAAAAGCTTATTAAAATCTAAAATATTGTATATTAGGAATGCCCAAAAAACAGCCTAAATTGGTTTTTTTTTCATTTGATGTCCGATTGCGAATTATTGTTGGAAAGGTATCGACAAGTACTTCATTTTCTTTTACCGGCAATGCCTCTTTCAACTAGAAAATTCAGTTACAACAAAACATCCTGAATTCCAATTTTTATTTCGTACCCTCCCAGAGTTAAACTTTCGCCTTGGAAGTGTTAACTTTAATCCACTAACAGAAAAGCTACAGTGAAAAAGGTTAAAACTACATAAAGTAACACCGAAAAAGTATTCGAAATGCCATTTTTAATAAAATTCAGCACTTTTCAAAATGTTTATAATAAAAACCTTAGTACCATTTTAAAGGTCTAATCAATACCTTTCAAATGACTATAAGGTCGAGGAAATCATGGTTAGTTGTAGACAAAATTAACCGTTGATCCTACCCTGAAAAATTAGGTACGCGTCGATACCTTTCCATCAATATATCGCCTTTGTCGAAGGCATCTCCTAGTCTACATCTAACCAGAGCTGAGCAAAAGCAGAGCAGATGTTCAAGTGTTTCCCCCTCATCCGGTTTTTTTTAAATTCCGACACCAGTTGTTGGACATTAACCCATGCCAAAGGCGTGATGTCCAATAAGACAAAGTGTAGAGTGATTTTTAATTCACACCAGGCAATTTTAATTGCGAAATGCTATCAGTTTTCTATCTTAGCGACTTCAGATAATAATCATAATATAGTCCCTTGGCAACTTTAATCCAATTCCGGTGTGATTCTATTGGCACACGGAGTTTTATGATTTCACAAACGTGATATGAGTCGAAGTCATAAAATCATTTTAAATCCAATTGTAAATGCTGATAAGATATTATATGGAACACATTTCCTTGCGATTTATTGCAAAAAATCCCCGACAAAAGTTTTCACATGAATTTTATTATTTGCTGAATATTGCAGTAATATCAAAGTGGGCATTACTTATTTAACATTTTTATGCAGAGTAAGGATTTTTGGTATTGGCTAAATATCATATTTTAAAGGTGCATTATGAAATTTCATATTCAATTAAATGTAAATGTTTTCCTAATTTTTTACCTCGAGTAAATAGCCTAATACTAAAATTGGCTAGAATACGAATTTGTATTTTCTACTAAAGTTTAACTTAAGAGGGTCACAATCCCAAAAGCGTGACTTTGTCAGCACTTATGACCAAATAAGTTTCAGTCGCAATCAGAAATACCAAATCCGTATTCGGTTTGTGTTTTGACCTTTGCGGTTAAATGTGCGCATCCAAGCCACAAATGCAGCACACTTTATTCACTTCGCTGCTCTTATTTGGTCTCTTCCGCTTATCGGCTTCTATCACGTTTTCAAACTTTACTTTTACCCGAAATTTCACTCAAATTCATAATTTGAAACAATCTAAAACAATTACCGTTAAAAGTGCTTACACAACGTTATAGTGTTAGCGCGGCTTGGCTTTCAGAGACATGGTAAGTAGCCCAATAAACTCGTTAAACCACCACGACCAAACAAACATAATATGTTGAACTTTTTATTATTAAACTTTATTTCTTTCAGCTTTTTTCTTCTTCTTTTTTCTTTAAATTTTTTGGCCAAATTTAAACTATAACTGTGGCGAGACGACGACGACGACAATGACACTAAATTTCGGATGGATCTTTTGTTTGTTTTCATTTTATTTTTCTTTCTTGTGTCTATTATTTAAATTTAAGTCCGATTTATTTTTGACTGATAATGTTACCAAATTTAGTTAATGCCATTCAAGGTTGGTGTGTGGCTTATTGAAAGAAAAAAACTGCAAGGTACTCATTTCTACAATTTGATGTAATTTCACAATAAAAAAATTTGTAATTTCCACATCAGCAAATTCGAAGTTGACACAGATTTTATTATGGCGCTTTCGTATCATCCATCCCATGCAAAATTTGAGTTCATATAAAAGAAGAAGCAAAAACCATAAAAAAAACGAAGAAAATTTGTTGGTTGCCAGTGGATGTGGAAGTGGTTTTTAATAAGGACACCAAACCGAAAATCAGCCAAAGTGTTGTTTGCGGTCTTTCTGTTGTTGTTGTTTTTAACTAAAACTCCGCACACAAACATAATTTTATTTGTTCCTGTTATAAAAGTTGGTAAACACCAATTTTTGTGTACACAAATCCCACGAACAATAAACTATGTGTGTGTGCGTGCGTGTGTGTGCCTTGTGAATAATCCCCTGTCTGATTCACCTTTCGAACGAGAAGACCAGCCAGCGAAATGAAAATGAGAAATTTGTAATTCACTGCTATCGGGGAGCGTTTGAGACAAACCAGCTTGTCTGGCTCACTGCTAAGTAGTGCCCAAGTTCAAACGATGAAATGAAACAAACCGGCAAAACTACTTTTTTTTCTCAAACGATACCGATCTTTAAGGATTCCTGTTCTCTCAAATATATGTATGATAAACAATAAGAAAAATAAATAAAAGACAGTAGGCAGTGATAGCGTTAGCCTGACCGAAGTTCAAAGCCGCTACATTGAAATTATCAAAACGATTTAAGACTTCATTAAAGAAGACATGAGGAAGGTAATGTGTACCCTGAAGGTGAACGCAATTAGTAAATGACTCAATTCAGACTAAACAAGTAATTGCTCAAACCGAAAATTAAGCAGGTGCAACAATAACCATTGAAAGTGTCTAAGTTAAGTACCTTCACCCTAAGATGTAGGGTGAATTTGAAAACCTTCACCAGTATTTATTTAGAATAAAAAAAAAGAACTTCAACTGAGTGAACTGAGATCACCCTCATTCACGAAATCTAGGATTCTCCTTAGGTCATTATTTTGAAAACGCACAAGCCCCGTCTGACTCGAATGGATACTTGTTCTAGTTGGGTAAAAGGTGTTTACCTAATTTCTATCTGATCGATTGACCCGACGATTCGGTATGTGTTGTGGGATCGATCGTTCGATTAATTATGCGTGTGCGCCGTCGTTCACTGCTTACAGCGCGATATTTATGTATGCCTCAGTGTGGTTGTGGAAATTCGTTACGTTTTTTTTGTCTGCTTTCCTATGGACAAATGCTTAATTTCGAAACGGAACAAAAGTAGAACGTTGTTTTCGCCTCCAATTTGGGTTTTGTAATTTGTCGAATTGTGCGTTTTCGATGGCGCGCGATCGTGGTTTAATATACGTGCCGGGAAATTCAAATTTGCGCCAATCTTATGGTAATGCAATGCAATGTGTGCTGTTTGTCGCTTTCTTGTTCAATCCATCTGCTGTTGCTTTTGCAAATAAATAATTCTACTCTACCGCCGCCGTCGTACCGCTCGAACCGAAAGACAAACTCTGACTGAAAATGACTGCCTCGAAGATAGGTGCTTCGCTTGGTCTCTTCGCTTTGCCGGAGGAGTTGTGGTTTTCGCTTTTGCTTGTTATGCGCCTCGGTCGCTTTGAGTTTTTGGCGCTTGTCGATATCGCAGTTTTGCGTGATATCTTGTTTGCTTTCATTGATGTTTAGTTTGTCTTTTTGTTGTGTTTTTGTTTTTTGCTTTTGTGTTTGGCGAAAATTTACCGGCTGAATTTGGAAATCGTTTAAATCAAGTTTGTGTTTGGGTTTTTCTTGTGGGACTTAGTTTGATAGCGCTCACAAATTGGTCCGGAATGTGAGCGATAAAGTGGTAGTACAAGCAAGTGAATACAAAATAAGTAAAAACGATTCAAAAAAAAAAACCGTTAAACATTAAGGCAAAGCTTTTTTTTTATCGTAGTCATGCTTAACATTGTATTCGTGGTCTTTGGAAGTCTTTTTCACTGGTAGAAAAGCACAAACATAAATAAAGCTTTCGACAATTTATTATGGAAAATTTTTTCACATTCAAAAATTTCTTCAAACCAAAAGATAAATCATCTAACCGAACATTAAAAAATCGCCTCTAAAAAATAAAAATACTTAGTGAGAGAAATATATTCGGTCTGACAGAAGCAAAAATACCCTGCACAAGCGATGACGATACGTTCTTAGACCATTTTTCGGGTAATTTTATCGATATTTCTACCCCCACACTCACTGGGGCAGGGTATACTAATTTTGACACAACGTTGGAAAACTGGGAGTGGCTCCCATATAACGAAAAAAAAGGTCAACATTTTCCAAGTCTTTTTTGTTGCTGTATTCGATTGGAAATGTTTGCAAATGCATTTTTAACATGGTCCGAGCTTCCATGCCCACATATAAATAGGTAAAAATGGGGTCTTGAGATAAACATTTTTTTTTTGGTGGATTGGATTGGAAATTTTAGAAACCGATTTTGAACGTAGTCTGCGTTTCCGAAACCACATATAAATGGCTCAAAATGGCGACACTCGAGGGACCGAACTTCTAGCGACAACTTCTCACAAAGAAGCCTTCTGTAATTCACACGATACGAAATCGTTTCTGTAAGTGCACGCAGAGAAAAAATATGGTTGTAATTATGATTGTAGCGACCATAGATGGTTGTGATGAAAATACTAATGCTATTTAAATGATTTCCGAGATCATATTATAATGTCAGAGAACATAATATGATTGATTTCAACCATTCTAAAAACATGATTGAGGCAATAATGTTCTGATTAGATATTTAACAATAGTGGTGACTTAATTTTGGGTACTCATTAGGTACTCGACATTGCCCGCATGCGAGAGGTGGCGCCGTGCGAACAAATTTTGTTGTTCCCGGTGTTGAAGTCGACAGTAGTGGCTAGTCAAATGCAGACTTAAAACACCTGGAGAGGCCTTCTTTAATTCTCTCATGAAATACTTCGCATTGTGGACCAAAACGTTCGGATTGGATAGAGACCACGAAGGATGGACTGTAAACTTGGAGTGAACAGACAGTCGGAACGGGTAATACTATGAACCCAATTGGTTTATGTTCCAGAGGTCTATTCGCTGGAAATCCGTTTTTTTGGCCGTTGATAAAACGCCCCTTACATATTTACAACCATGTAGGGTTCTAAGGAAAAAACTTTGGTAAAAGTAACATTGAATTAATCGAATTTAAAGTAAAGAAAAGACAATACCTACTTATTTGTTTGTTTGTTAATCAAATATTAATATTTTAAATGTTCAAAAAGGAAGAGCTTTCAAGCCAGCTGAATAGTAAAAGCTTCGCAGCACGTTGCCGCATCGAAGTGCATTCGTCTTTTGCCAACTGTTTTCCAATCATATAACAAGCGGATTTTTGTAGTTGAATTTTCTAAATAATCGCAAAAATGTCAGTTCCCAAAATAGTGCTGAAAAATGGTTTAAGTGTGCCTATGGTGGGACTTGGTACCTGGCGGGTGAGTTTTGCACTGAATTTAGTGGTGATTTTTGTAGTTTTTTCAATGTTTGTTTCAATGGAAATGACATTACGTACACGAATGCATTAAAAAAAGAATTCATGGTCAATGTCAATACCATGGGAAATGCCGAAAAGCTTAGATGACATTGGAATTTTCAGAACGACTTGCAGCTGTTTTGCAGCGACCACATTGAAAGCTCTTAAGCATTTCAAAGTGCAACGAGAGTTTAACGAAAAGCTTTTCTCCTTTTCAAACATTGTACATTGCTTTATAGAGTCCACCGGAAGTTGTTACTCAAGCTGTGAAAGACGCCATTGACTGTGGCTACCGGCATATTGATTGTGCCCATATTTATGGCAATGAATCGCAAGTGGGCATGGCAATCGAAGAGAAGATAAATGAAGGCGTAATTACGAGGTATACATACATCGTAACTTGGTACATTTTTAATTTACGCTAATCTCCTCCGTAATTATTCGATATTCTAGGAATGATCTATTCGTAACTAGCAAACTGTGGAATACATTTCACCTGCCCGAAAGTGTGCGTCCTGCCTGTGAGACATCTTTGAAAAATTTGCGCCTTAATTACTTGGACAACTACCTAATCCATTGGCCCACAGCCTATAAGGATGGCACCGAGCTGCAGCCGAAAGATGAAAATGGTAAAATAATTTTCTTCGACCACGATTATGTGGAGACTTGGCGTGCCATGGAGGAACTTGTAGACGCTGGTCTATGTCGTTCTATTGGAATTTCCAATTTTAATAAACGGCAAATTGAGCGTTTGTTGAGTAATTGCCGCATACCGCCGGGCAATTTACAAATCGAATGTCATCCGTATTTGAATCAAAATCGCTTGATATCCTTCTGCCGTGCGAATTGTATTGCAGTGACGGCTTACAGTCCGCTCGGATCGGCGCATTCACCTTATGAAAAGCCCGGCGAATATTCCCTAATGGAGCATCCGACAGTACTGCAATTAGCCAGGAGCTACGCGAAGAGTCCTGCACAAATTCTGATTCGATATCAGGTGCAACGCTGCATCGTCGTCATTCCCAGATCGATTACGAAAGCCCACATTGCGGCAAATTTGAATGTTTGTGATTTTGAACTAAGCGATAAGGAGATGCTGGAACTGAACAATATGGACATGAAGGGACGAATTATGACATGGACTCTGTGAGTGTTCCGCATAATGTGCAAGGACGATGCTTTACTTTAAATGTAATTGAACTTTTCAGGTGCGCTGGACATCCACATCATCCATTCGAAAACGATGAGTATTGAAAAAGTCGGAGGTTCTACAAAATTCTACCTGCATTACACTTCTGTTGTTCCGAGTTTCATTTAAAATCAGTTTCTAAATTTTCTTAGTAATTTTATTTCAAAGAACGATCTCGAAAGGCACTTTCGAACAAACAAGCCAAAGTTAGTATTTTTACTATCGATATTTAAGGGGATCATCCGATAAGTCACCAAAAACTAGCTGCATCACTGAAGTGGCCGCAAGATATCGCGAGTCCTGCAAAGTAAAATAAAGCAACATATTAACTTATACGAAAGTGCAATCGAGTTGGAATACTGACCTTTAAAATCGTCTCATCGATGTCAGTTCTGGTGATGTGAAACAGTACCGGCTCCTTTAACTCTTCTTGACGCAAACGCAATACCTCAATTGCTCCAATGACAAACATTACCGTTATTTGGGCGCAACCCTCTACACTGACATGCCTCAATTTATTACAGCCACGCAATACACCGAGCAGGCCAGCATCTGTGATTTCCCCGCAATCTCTAATGCCAATCCTTTCCAAATTCACCAATTCCCCAAATGGACGCAGACAGGCATCGGTGAGATTGAAATCGTTGTCCCAAACCAGTTGCTTGAGACCTTGTAGGCGCGCCAACTGTGGTATAGCACATCCAAATGCATTGGAGTGATACGCATTGATTGCCAGCCCTTCCAACTGATGGGCCTTGTGTTCGGCCAGAGCGCTTAGCACTTCGGGTCTTAGTTTCGTGACGCACTGTATTGTGAGAAGTTTGAGACTCGGCAGACGGGCCACGCACTCATACTGTATCCGTTTGTTGTCGCAGCAAATTTTTAGCACTTCCAGTTTCTCGCAGTGCTTCACTATTGCCTCATAGACATCTGTTGAGAGGCCGGTGTCCGTGTACCGCGAACAGTACCTTATGTCCAGTCTTTGCAGTTCTTTCTGCGATTCGAAGAACTCAATTAAGTGCGTCGATTGTATTTTTGTGCAAACGGAAAGGTCGAGCACTTTTAGGTTTTTGATCTCCGGCAAATATTTACCTTGAAAAGAACTTAAAAGTCAATAGAAATCCATTAAATCATGACTCTTCGTCACTTACCAGAAATCTTGTAATTATTTTGCAGCCTCAGAACCTCCAATTTGGGTAGTTTCGTCATGACCAATACGGTCTCGTCAATGCACGAGTGATCCAATTCCAGCTCTGTGATCGCCTTCATGTTTTCGAGGAAATTCAACTGCCAATCGGATTTTATTTCACCGGATAAACAGTAAATGCTTTTAATGTTCCGGCAATAGATGGAAATATACGAGCATAGGCGGCTCATATCAGTCGGTGTTAAATACTTGAAGCCGTTCGATGAGCGTTCGTCAATTTTCGGGAAACCTTTGAGTGCCTCGAAAGAGGATCCCGTTTTTTTCAGGTATTCTCGTATCTCCAAAAGAGTCAATTCTTCGAGTGTGGATAAATCCAACTCGCCATCTTTCGGTTGATGGCACATGAGAGGAATATTAGCGAACCGTTGACACACAAAAGCGAATCGCACTGCCAAATGGATTTTAGTAGACTGATTTTTTGCTGTGTTCCTAATAATACTGGCCGTCTTTTGAGCTGTTTTTTTTTTGTAACGCCTTACAGTTTATTATTTTTTTTGTGAAAGAAAGTCTATAATATAGTCTGGAAAGTGATCCGTTTAAAATTAACGTTGAATCGATTTTAAACGTTGGCAAACATTCCCGGACCCAAAGCTAGACTAGATTACGACAAAATACAATTAGACTAACGCATTTATCTAAATATTTTTTTCAAACTTCATGTGATTGACGTTTTCTTTCTTGTCTTTCTTGCCTGCAACTGGGTACTGGCATTTCGTCGAACTACTTGTCAGTGTAAATTTGTTTGTATCGTAATCAGAGGCTCTTGGACATTGTAAATAGATTTTATAATAATTTATCAAAATTACAGATAACGTAATACAGAAATGGCTGTTGGTCATGGTGAATATGTGAGATACCCTACTTGCAGAAGTTTGTAGTTTAACTTAGAAATATTAAACAATAACGACTAACGGTTATCGTTCACCTAATTGTAAAAAAAAACATTGACCGATGAAAAAATTCCTATATATCAGTTAAGAATATTTAAAATATAAAAAAGTGCAGTCCTAACTTATGCGACATGAGTGGCCCAACCATTACACAACAGGCCATCTCGTAAACATCAAAAAATTACTTAACACTTGGCCATATTTCAATTACTCTTTCACGCAATTATATGAAACGATGGATATAAATTTGGCAAATCACTAGTTCACATGGAACGTTAGCTTATAAGGAGTAATAACGCTGCTGTCCCATCTTATACGGTGTCCCAACCTTTACGACAATCCCTTACTTATATTACCAATTAGATTCACAAGTGCCACCATAAAAGTAGAACTGATCAACCGAACACACAATCGTACGCCGTAGTACTTTCTGAATTCAGACTTTATAATCGTAAATGATAAATTGGATAAACAACGTTACTCTACACTGTAGAGTCTACAGAGTTCACAGCTGAAATTCGTTGAAAAGTAGAATCATTTTAAAGGCACAGCTATAAGGGGTATTCACCCAGCGTTAAATTCGATGTTGTAGGTTAAAAATAGAGCTCGGAAAAAACAGATCTTGTTTTGCTTGTTTTCTTATTTTACTGATAACACATATGTATTACATATATGCTTGAAAAAATAAAAATTACAAAGAAAATATCGTACTGAATTTAATATAAAATGTTTCTTCCAAATTTCGTACGGAATTCAATCTTAGTGAAAACATATTACTTTGCAAAAAAAAAGTAAAGTCATCAGAATTTTCCCTGAATTTATAGAATTTTTGGCAAATTTTTTGAATTGGATCAAAAATTTTTTTTATTATCAATGATAAATTTTCTAGCCTAATATAAAACAGTATACCAAAAATTAGGTACAAATATGATGTTTTGAAAATCGGTTGGATAGTTTTTGCACCTATCCGTTACAAAGAAATTTACGTTTTAATTTTATAAATAGTAAAGATAAAGATAAAAAACTATTTGAAATAACTAGAGAGCTGATTTACATATACATATACAAAGTCTATTTCTAGTTTAAGGAATGAATAAAGAAACTCGGCAATGTTTAGTTCTCGCATATGCAAAAAACTACTGCGGCGTATCGAAACCACGAATTTTATCATTTTGTTGAAGTATAATCAATTTTGTTCAGCGCGAAACAATTAAAGAAAAAATATTTAATTTTCGTGTTCGTTTTTTTTAATTTCCATTTTTAAACTTCAATCATTTGCTTGGATTAGTACATTTATGCTCATACGCCGACCGAAAAATTAGAATTAAATCTAATGGGGCGTACGGCGTATTTACGCCGAAAACTTATTTTTATTTATTTTTTTCGTTGGGAGGTAGAACATCGAACCTCCGAGAGCATTTACTCAAGGTGAGCCGCCATTCTGCTAAAAATTATTTACTTATTTCAGCACTCCTCGTCGCCGCTAGCCCACAGCATCAGCTCCATCGACATGAAGCCATGTATGGAACTGGCTCGTGATGAACAACCAACAGGAGTTTTTCAAAAAATACCCGGACGTAGAAAAGTGGGTGCTACTGAAATTCGACTCCTACAGGGTTTTACGCGCCATCTTCGTGTTCACAGCGAAGAGCCGGGGGGGTGACTGGTCCCACGTACTGCCCACGTACTACCCACACACCGATGCGGTTTGTCCTGTGGAGTAACGAAATAGTGGAACTTCATTATTTCATGCAATCGCTTCCGCGAATCACATGTAAAACGCCAGTACTGGGACGAAAAATGCGCATTCGAAAATTTACAATTCCTATCGGCCTATCGGACATAGAAATTCCTCATGGAATGCAGGCAGACCCTTGGACGTCCGGTCGTTAGACGAGGCAGCAGACGCAACAAAAGTGAAACGGGCTCAAGGGCTCAAAATAATGAACAAGTTTCCATCGCAGAGCCTTCTGGCAAATCAAAACGTTTCGAGGACTACTTCGGGAAAGCTTACACGAGCGAATTTCAAAGGGCACCTTACTGGAACGAATTATATCAACAAATGAAAACTTCAATGGGCTGACGACGACGACCCAAAAAAGGTTGAACAGCAAGGTATGTATGTTTTCCAATGCTATTATTATCCACAACATTTCAATTTAATTAATCAATCAATAAATTTATATTTTTAAAAATAATATAGTTCTCCCTTCTCAAAAATGTGGTTTGTCATTGTACATATTTAAAAAAATTTTTTTTTTTAATATATTTTTTTCCATTAATTTTAAGTTCGTTTTAGATTAGAAAAATACGAGAATAAAACCATAATTAACCATTTTCCTAAAAATTAAAAAAAACTAGTAAGAGAATTATCTTCGGTCTGACCGAAGCTATAATACCCTGAACATGCGAGTACGATACATTCTGAGACCATATGTTAGTAATTTTATCCAAAATCGGTATTTTATTGATAGTTTTTCGATATTTTATTCATAATTTTTAAATTTTTATCGATAGTTTTTCGATTTTTTATCGATAATTTTTCGATTTATTATCGATAATTTTTCGATATTTCATCGATTTTATCGATAATATATCGATAATTTTTCGATAATTTATTAATTTTTTATCGATATTTTATCGATAATTTTCCAATATTTATCGATAATTTTAGTTTCCTGATCCATTTAAAAATTTTGTTCCAATTCCATTTTGTTCCGGTCCAATTCCATTTCGTTCCGGTTTTATTCCCATTTCGTTCCCGACCTCATATCCAACCCAATGCAGAAAACCGCGTCCAAATCGGTTAAGTATTTCTCAAGATAAACGAAAATAATATAAAATTGGCGGCCATTTTGTATGGGAGGTAGGCGTAGCTCTTATCCGATGTTGCCCATTTTCAATACCGTCCAATCATTCGCCAAAACAAGAGGAATCCCAAAATCGATAGCTCAAAAGCTACGACAGTTATCGTGCGAAATGACAGGAAAGGACATGGACTAATGGACTCAGGAGGTGATGCTGATCAAGAATATATATACTTTTCCATACCGGACACACCTCCTTATGGGCGTTACAAACGGTGTGACAAAAACCATATACCCTTGGACACTAGTGTGCACTGCAGGTTATAAAAAATAAAAGTGTATTCATGTAAAGTGGGAAATCGAAAACGCGCAGTTGCTTAAAAGAACTGTCAAATTTCATATATTTTGAGTGCTCATCTGCACAACTGAATCGTTTCCGAGGGGTTTCCCACTTTAAATGAATCGCCCTAATAATCATAATAATACATAGATAATACATGATCAACATGATTCCACATCAAAATGTCAACGCTAAAGTTTCCGGTTTGAACCAAGTTGTATCGGTACTAAGGAATTCAATCCCGGGATCCCGAATCCCGAAATACCGGGATCTCTAACGTTTTCTAAATCCCGGAAACCCGGGATTTTGAGTCCGGAATCCCGGGTTTCACAAAATTGATTTGTTATGCATTGTTTAAGATATTTTCGACGCTTTTCCACAAAAATACTGCAGTGCGTTTACTTTCAATCTAATTGGTAAACACAAAAAGCACACTTTCGTAGACTTAGTGCTACACACACAAAAAATTAAGACAATTTTTGTCAATAACAGTAAACAAAAAATTTTTATCGATCTGAATAAAATTTTTTCAAATTGAAACAATTTTTTTGTTCGACAAAAAGGTAGATATAATTAATAAAATTATATTGTGACAACAACTCAATTTAACACATAAAATATCAAACTTGTTCGATCAGAGTAATTTAAAATTAATAACTTTTTGTTTGACTTTATTTATTTTAAATTTTGTTTGGTTTAATGCAATATTTATTAAATCTTATTTCTACGTTGAATTAAAATAAAATTAAGCTTAAAATATTGTTGCAACAATTTTTTCTTTAATTTTATATTAATTAGTGTATTTAATTGGAAAATCCCGAACAAATCCCGGGATCCCGGGATTGTAATTCCAAATCCCGGGATTTTCAAAAACACTTCGGGATTGAATGCCTTAATCGGTACACCCTCAGAAAAAGTGTAGCGTGAATACCCCATATGAAAACGATGTACGTTAAGCTCATTACGTTGAATCACATTTATCGCCATTTTAATTTTCTGGCATCACCATTCTTTACTCGATGAGCTTATAAAAGCTCGAACAGCTGTTATTGGAGCTCATTCTTTCATTAATTGCCGGCTTTCGTGTTGTGTTGCTCATAGTCTTTTGGTTGCGATTTGCGATTGAATTCAATTTACGGAACAAGTGAGTCTCGCAATCTTATCTAATCTAAATTGCACATTGCACTTCAGAATACAGTTTGTACAAGTTTTTGTTAAATTTTCCTGCTTTTTTCCAGTTTAACTTTGAAGAACCCTCAAAATGGCAAGCGTCGTAACTCTCAATAATGGAAATAAAATGCCCATCCTTGGTCTTGGGACTTGGGGCGTAAGTATTTTTATTTTAATTTTTACATTTGTACATTTTTTTATATATCTATAAGTTGCATTGCATTTTTTGCGATTATGTTTCCGCTCTTGCAGTCGTTTTATTCGATTCTCCCATTACCCTTAGAACGATAGAACGAGTGGAGTGGGAGGGCGATATGGGACTGCAATTAAAACAAAAATTGCTTGGCATCGCTGCTTGGCATTTTAATTTTTTGCCCGGTTGTGTTGGTTTTACATCGCACTAGAAAAAATATGTACTTTTTAAATCTAAAAATTGGAAATTTTATTTATTTATAATTCAGCCTTGAGTAATTAATTGCAACTCATTTAGGGCACGATGAAATGATTGATGTAAAATATATTTACATTAGGCATTTTAGCAAATTTTCAGATATATCAAAATTTGTACTTGAGTAAAATTTGAAGGAAAGTTTTTGTTTTGCAAAAGTAGATAACATGAAGTGCCCAGCTTTTCATATCATATGTACTTGTAGTTAATTTATCAATAATACTAGCAATAATCTTACCTGACTTTTCTAGACGAAAACTATATCAGACAATATCATATCAGCACTCGGAATTATAGAAATATGTTGTTTAAACGAACAAGTTGTTATCGCATTCTGCTTTTATTGCTTTAAGTACATTCATTGCTGTGTGCAAAATATAAACGTTGTGTGCCTCCACGTCATAATATAATCTCAAGTGGAAATTTGCGTGTCATCAAGTAAAAAAGTTGTGTCCAGAATGTTTATTCTTTGTCAAAGATAGAAAAGTAACAGAACGGAAAATTAATGAACGGTTCGATAGTCATGTCATGACAGAGAAATATATATTTCTTATAAATTACATACATTTACTAAATATATACTAAATATTCATTTAAGGGCAAATAATGTTAAACATTAGTGTTAGTGATGCTCCGTTCTATTACTTTTCCATCTCCGTTCTTTATCAGCAATCGAATTGTTCTCATGGTAATAAATTTTGCTCAAGTCTCGGCACTTATATCCGCTTATAAACTAATTTAATTGGACAATTTCAATTTGTTTTCAAATACCATTAAGAAGATTACAAATATAAACTGGAAGATTACAAAAAAGAAATGTTTAATTGCTCTTATCACCCTAACCCACCGAACGCTATCAACAATTGGGGTCAAATAATCTGAATATAGAATACGATCAAGTACGATTAATTAGCAACAGTATTACAGAAACTGCATATTCCAATATCTCTTCTCCGCACATTTGCGCACCGATACTTATATATAAATTTAATTAGAATGCTTGGCCATACTTTTGCGTTTGTACTATTTTTGATTTCCACAGTTTTGCAAATGCCATTTTCCAATACATTTTTCATATTATTGGGTGACCTCCACAACTGCAATAATTAACGAGCATGTGCTACATGCTGCACTTGGAATGAAAAGCAAAACCAAATAATAATTTACATAAATCTTCTTCTTCTTCTTTGCCCTTGCAGAGTCCTAAAGGTGAAGTTGCTCAGGCTGTGAAGGATGCCATTGATATTGGCTATCGTCATATCGACTGCGCTCACGTCTATCAGAATGAAGACGAGGTGGGCGAGGGAATCGAGGCCAAAATCCAGGAGGGCGTAGTCAAGCGGTAACTGCAAAAGTAATTTGTTAATTCAAATTGAAATCTAAATATTTGTTTTACTTCATTACCACTCAGTGAGGATCTGTTCATCACAAGCAAACTCTGGAACACCTTCCATCGTACCGATTTGGTGCGCGGTGCTTGCGAAACGACTTTGAAGAATTTGCGCACAACGTATCTGGATATGTATTTGATTCACTGGCCAATGGGCTACAAGGAGGGTGACGCACTATTTCCCGCCGACGCTTCTGGCAAGACACTGTTTTCCCACGTTGATTATATTGATACCTGGAAAGAATTGGAGAAATTAGTGCAGGACGGCCTCTGCAAGTCGATTGGTGTGTCCAATTTCAATAGGAATCAAATTGAGCGCATACTGGAGGTGGCCACCATACCACCGGCAACCAATCAAGTGGAGTGCCATCCGTACTTGAATCAGGCCAAACTGATGGACTACTGCAAATCGAAGAATATAGCCGTTACCGCCTACAGTCCCTTGGGTTCGCCAAATCGTCCCTGGGCCAAGCCTGGCGATGCCGTGTTGATGGAGGATCCCAAGGTAGAGCATGACAATTAATTTCCTCTTTTTGTAGTTGACTTACTTAAAAACTGTTACTTCACAGATCGTTGCCATTGCCGAAAAGTATCAGAAGACGGCCGCGCAAATCCTCATTCGCTACCAGATTCAGCGCGGCAACATTACAATTCCGAAGTCGGTTACCAAGAGTCGCATCGCTTCGAACTTTAATGTTTTCGATTTTGAATTGAAGCCGGTAGATGTGGCAGCCATCGATAGCTTCGACTGTAATGGCCGATTGGTGCCTTTGCTCAAGTAAGTTCCTATTATCTTGTAGTAATATTAGTTGTAGAAATTTGTCCTTGGAGACATGCAAGTATCGATTTAAACTTTAAATTTTTTAAATTCAAACAGCGAAAGCGGCAAACATCCGCATTATCCATTCCATGAGGAATATTAAAATGGTTTTGAAATGATCTTATGTTTGGTAAAGTTACAAATACCCTTTTTGAGTTCAGTTTGTAGTGATTTCGTTTATACCTTTATCACAGATTCTGAATAATACTTCTCCTTGTTTCCTCCATTATTTTATTAATTTGTTTTGCCCGCATTGCCCTCAATCCGCCAACCTTATCAATCAATTGTGCATGTATCAATGCATTATATTTCGAAAACAATACACAAACAAATAGTAACAAAACACAGAGTAGAAAAACAATCCTACTAAAAAAAATAAGAAATTGAAAGAATTCAGTCAATACAATAAGCTGTAAACACTTTAATTCATATTAGTTTATATTGTAAGAGATTAACGGAAAATGTTTTTTTCCAATGATCTGTTTACTACCAAATATTTAATTTCAACAACATACGTCATTTGTATTGACGACAATTGAAACAAATATTTGCCATAATTTATTTGAATTCTAGTTGCTCACATATTAAAATATGGACTTCCACTACATATAATCGTAGATTATTTTTACAAATTCACAGCCCAAGCATTGTGTTCCCTTAGCTATAGTATTGATCTTAATCTGTACCCCCCTCCAAACCTCTTCATATTGAATGTAACTTGTTGCATTGATTTTTTTAACATGTACGTACGTATTTCTAATATGATTATTTGATTTTATTTGCAGTGTTCTCGGTCATCCTCACCATCCCTTCGAAAATGATGAATTCTAAATTATTACTGTTGCAACTGAGGATTTTTTTAAATAAATACTTTTTATAGATACTTACTGAATTATCTGAATAGTTTGAACCCAAAGTATTTGTATATTAAAATATATATTATACCTGGCTTTGTAAAAGCAAACAAAATATTGTAGTTTTACTAATGCATTTAGACCATTACCAAGCTAGGGAAAAAAATGATCGATTTACATTTAGTTGGTTTCTCCCGAAATGATTTGCAGTTCCAGTTGGAAGTTTTTAAAATCGGCAGAGGTAAATGGGGTCTTATTGTCCTTAAGGGGAGGTTATCAGGAAAACCAATAAATTTGTTTCTTTCATGTATTTTTCTCATTCTGAAGCATACTTTTTTTTTGGTTTTTTGTTGTACATTTTCTTACTATACCCCACAGCAGCATAATTTTGGTTTTTTGTCCCAAAATGGATAATTATGTTCTTGTATTTTAATTACAAAACGAATTTTTAATTAGTTAATTATTTCGTTGTACTTGACCCTTTTTCCAATATGGAAATATTATTTATTGGTTCAATATCGAGAAAATTTCAAAGCTGGGCATTAACTAGTTAATTAGTTATTAGTTAATTAACGAAGTTACATTTTTGGTTAACTTTTAACGTTCCAGTTAATTTCGAAAACCATTAACTTTTTCATTTAGTTAAGTTAAATTTCTTCGATTAACTAGCATTAGTTAACTTTGAAACAAAAAAAATTTTATTATTAAATAGAGACCGACCGAAATTCGGCTTCGGTTTTTCGGCTTTTCGGCCAAAAAAAGCTGTTTCGGCCGTGTTTCGGATTCGGCAGAAAAATAAAATATCGTTTTCGGCCGAAATTTCGATATTTCCGCCGAAAATTTCGGTTTGATACGAAAAATGTAACAAATAAATAACAAAGATTACATAGATCGACAAAACTGAACTTTTTGTGTGATATACTTGATAGACAAATTCTTATGTATTTTGCCACGTTGAATACAAAAATAATAATGAAATTTTTACAGCATGCACCAACAATGCAATTTTTGTGCAATTTTCATTATTATTTTCGGATTTGGCGTGGCAAAATACATAAGGAACAAGCAAGTGGATAAAAGCGGTATGTAACACAAATTTAAGTATTGATCATAGTTTAAAAACTTTGAAACTAATTTCATGAAAGAATTTGTATGTTACATGCCGTCTTCGGCCGAAATTTAAAAAATGAAAATTCGGCTAATTCGGTTTCGGCCGAAAAAAATAATTTAAAATTTCGGCATTTCCGGTTTCGGCCGAAATGAAAAAAAGCGATTAAATCTAAAAAAAAAGTAAAAATTAAGAATTTATACTATTTTTAACTGACTAATTTAAAAATTATTTCACAAAACAATTAAATACATTTGCCGATATATTTCGAAGTTTTTTTTATTCCATTTGTATGTATGAATGGACCATTCTAAACACAATTGCGTTCTCAGCCATCGTCAGGATGTTTACACACATCGTATTTTCCATTTCTTAAATTTCTCGAAATGGCGAAAAACTGAGAACGCCATTGTGTTTAGAATGGCTTGTGATATTTGTTCTTAACCAAACAAAAAGACAATTTAACTATTGTATTTAACTTTTAACGAAGTTAACTTTTCAACGAAATTAACTTTTTAATTTAACGAAGTTACATTTTTGATTAACTATTACCATGTTAACGAAGTTAAATTCTCGATTAACTATGCCCACCTTTGGAAAATTTAACCTTAAATTGACACACTTTACGAATCTTTTTTGAGTGCTTAAAGCTATTTTTGGGTGCATAAATTTAAGTCGGTCAAATTATAGTTACTTTACAAAAGAAAGTTCAACTTCTCCTGAATTTAGAGAATTTTTGGCCACACAGGTCTTTATTTTAATGAAATTTACATTTCACTGATTTTGTAGCAAATCTGTATACCCCCAATGTAAAAATTGTCCAAGACTTTTTATTGCTGTATTCGATTGGAAATGTTTAGAAATAGATTTTTGACTTTGTCCGAGCCGAACCACATATAAGTGGGTCAAAATGGTGGTCTTGAGACCAATTTGTTTTGTGATGAGGCAATTTGAAATATTTAGATACGGATTTTGGACATGGTCCGCGGTTCCTATTAGTATTGAGACTTCTAAATGGATCATATTGTGTGGGGTTATTTCAGCTTCTGGATAGCCGAATATAGTTCACTCTCTAGTTTTATTTGCTTTTAAGGCTATACTATTTTCAAGTGCCTTCTAAAAGTAGCCATGCATTTTTTTCCAATTCTAGTTTTTACTGGCATATCTGGTTTTCTATTACCGTTCTTATGACTTTTTCTAAAATAAAATTTTATTGATGACATTTGGCCAACAATTGGTGACTATACAATGACGCTTTGACTTAAAAATTACGTCACAGTATTGACAATGAACTGTCATACCGTTTTCGTTTGACGTCAGAGTGTCATTGCAATGATGAAATTTAAGGACCGTGTAAATCAGCCTTACGCTTTGTTCTTTGAGTCACTTCATATGTGGGGCTATAAGTTACATACAAAATGGCTATCTGGAAACGGATTTCTGTGAGAGTAAGGGCAAGTTCCATAGTCATTGCGATTACTATTCACAAGAGACATTTTCCCACAGTAATAAACTTTAAATGGACAACTTCGGGCATTTAAAGTCCATGGAACACAGTGCACAGTGTGAAACTGTAACCCCAAATTTCGTATTCAAAATAGTATATTAGTTAATTGTCACCGACATTCTTGTTAAATTAGAAAAAATGTTCATTCAACGCATCGCAAACTAAGTACAATGAATCACAACGTTGCCGCTTCATGAGTTTCACGAATTGGTGTTTCCCCAACACTTTTAAGGCTTCTTCACTTTGCGAAATATGTGCACAACCGCTCTTCGAGGCGAATGTCGCAGTTTCGAATTCAAGTTGAAGGCGGTCTCACATTTGCTATCACTCTTTATATAATTATAAAGTAATTAAACACTTAATCGTTGATTCATTTCAATCAAAAGCACTGATTTCGAATGGTGCTAGAAATTTGCAAATGAAAATATTCCGTTTTGTATATTTCAAACAATAAGTATATCTATGCACCAACCGATCTCAGTTCTTTAACTTGAAGTTTTCTTTGTGGACGTTTTATGCCAAATATCACTTGTTGTCCTTAGCCCATTGAGCTCTTTTAACACTTGACGTATCCTTTGGGAATTTCGGCTAGCCTTTTTCTATGCAACGCAAACGAATGATGTGACTTTGTGGAAGCCCTTCACTATGACAACTGGTCGCATTGAAGTCGAAACCTCAGCTTAAATGTGTAAAACCTGTTACAGCTGAGAAAACTTTTACAATAGATTGTTTTATTGTTGTAATTCAGTTGTTGTTGTTGTTGCTGTCAACAACATCGTCTTATATTTCCCTTCTATTTGCGTGTCTCGTGTGTGTGTGTGTGTGTGTCTCTCTTTTATTAACATTTTTATCCTTGTTGGCTTTTTCATTATACAATTGTACGTAAAATAATATTCTAATTTTGTTATTTGTCGTCGCCGGCGTCAGCTTGTTGCTACTTTCTATAAACTTGGGCTTGGGCTTGGGCTGGGCTGCCAAAGACGATTTCCCCTGTTTTCTGTACGTTTGTATGCTTATGGCACCTGGTTTTGTAATTTAATTCAAGCGTATTTCTTGTACCAGAGCCCAACATATGGAAAAAATAATTAGAATAGTTTTGTCTTAAATTTCCACATTGCTGTCAATTGTCAATTGTTAAAGAAGGAAGCCCGTCACCACAAACGTTTGTTTGAGCCAATGGTAAACATAACAGTTCGTCGTTGTCGTTGACTTCGCTTGACTTCGCCGCTGTGAGGCATCTTCATTTGCTGTTGGCTGTTAAGCTTAATTGTTGTCTGTGGAGGATGTCTTGTGTTATGTTGCGTCTATGGGTGGGGTATCATTTACAGTTGCGGATTTGGAAAGCAAACGGTGAATTGCACCAATTCCAGAGATATCGGTTTTCCGCTGATGACACTATTAAGTCTAAGATGCTACTTCGACTCTTTGTTCTCATACTCCATTCAAAGGTAGACAATTGTGTCGTGACAGTCGCCAAACGGTCGCCAACGACTGAAGCATATTTATTTGTTCATTTTTTCATATTAACTGGATTTAATTGATTCCGTCATTTCAAAAATAAAAACTGGAAATTGTCTCTAAATTCAAACACAAATTAAGCATCAATCAAATTGCCCTGACATTTTCATCATCGATATGACAGCCAGGTTTAGTAATATTTAGATTTTATGGTCCAAATGGATCTGTTAGTAGCACTAGCGACGCCACGATTTTCAACTGCCCTATTTTCAGTAGTTGGATATACATTTGAGTGGATTCTAATTGTATCCTCCTCGGCTACTGGGACACGGAACAGGTTAATCAATTCTCGTCTTCCGACAACATGGTATTCATGTTAATATCCACCACTTCGGGTCTGTTATCGTGGCGCGATGATTCATTTGCGTCAATTTCCGTTGCAAACTCTTCCCCATGAATTGTATTTTTAAAAACATTTATATTTTTAGTTTAATTAGCTGAAGGGTTTTTTAAATTTTTTATTGACAAAAAACTTGTAAGATAACAATTGATTTTTTTAAATTTAGGAAGCAAATCAAAGTATTTGAATAAAATGTAGTTTGAATAGCTTTCATGAAGTAAGATAGGTGAATGCTTTGCAATGCAATTCAATTACACTGTGCGACAGTACCTTTACCCGTGCAAAAATGCTTATAGGGGAAGCTGGGGTGACATCATTATTTGCAAAGTCTCATAATTTCGAAACTTGTGGAGCCATTCTGAAGAGTGATTATTTGAAATAAACCTCCTACATTTTTCTAACTTTTTTTGAATGTAAATCAGGGATGGTATTTAAATTGTTCCATTTTGTACAAAAATGTAAAACAAATTATATCAAATCTGTCAAAAAGAAAAAAAAAGCAGTTTTAATAAAAAAAAAAAAAAAATTGACTAAATAAAGTTACTTTCAACGTTACATAAAAGCAATATTAAGATTCGTTTCTAGTTCTAAAGAGTTGTAAAATTGTATTAGATCAGAATCTTTTGTCAGATGACAAAGCTAAAATATGCATGGCGCTTCTGCCTTTTGGAGCATTGCCGCTGTTCTTCATCCACTTTAGCTTTCTATATTGGTTAGTGCTCTAAATTTGACAAATGTGAAACAATTCCAAACTTCTTAAGAGGGCTCAAAGTGGCCGTGTTGCATTTCGTTAAATGAAAGTGAAACAAATTTGTACCGAAGTGGATATGAGTTCAAGAAAACTTATGTAAGGAAATTTACTTATCAATTTCTCATGAACAACTTTTATCGCCGGTATTTATTGTGCATTTGTTACTTAATTGAGACTTAGTAAATTTAATTAGGTAGAAAATAGTTCAGTTAGATTACGATACCTTTTTCTAAAAACGTACGACAATTTTGGTAATATTTCGATAATTTAGAGTTATTTTTTAACATTTTCCACTCAATTTCGTTTTCATTCAAAAAAAGTTACGATTTGAAAAATTTCCAGGTTCATGGCGAATATTTTGTTTTTATTTCGGGGCCGTAGCGAAATTTGACGATAAAATCACTTGGCAACAATGTCTGTCTCACTTTCAGTTTCCCAAATAAATGGAAAACACACCACACAAACCACATTACCGGTGGAAATATTTCAACCACACTCACCAAACACACAAACATACATATATACAAATAAATACATATATAAGTTTTTCGAAAAAACAAAGTAAATAAATGAATGTAAATAGCATATTGATAATTCCAATTTGTTCCAAAATGAAATTAATTAAAGTAAAATAAGTTCAATTTACACGTATCATTTGGAAAAACCAATATTCAATATGGCCACTTACAAAAACGGACATATACTATCTAACGAATGCAAACATCAATATACAGCATATCTGCATACCGCAGACCACAATGACACCAAATGGCAATGCAACAAAGAATCGCCTTAAATCGGCGGATAAATTGGAAATGCAACTTTTTGACCAAAATTACCGCAAAATGCCACACCACCACCCCCACCACAAGGCTGACATCCCTACACAACTTTTCGCCCGCGCAGAAATAAATTTAAAATAATTAATATTCATCATACGCCATGTGGGTATGAGCGAATATTTCATTATTGACTCATTTCAGATTTTACATACAAACCAGCCGCGAATCTGGTTTATTTATGGACCTTTAATGCATAAAACTGTAATAAATAGTGAGGCAAACATAAATCAAATATTTTTATTTTATTTTATTAATTAACACATTCCAGTAGATTTTTAAATATTTTTTGATTTTTAAAACCATGTTAAAGGCATGAAATGAATCTTTTATTTGTTACATATTGCCCTCAACCACTTATCCCTTCAATTATTTTATAAATGTTGCACCCCACTGTAACTCTTCTTGTGTGTATTTATAAAATTTTCCAAAAAGTTTTTAATGAGCCCACAGGAAATGGCACTCACGCTCATATATACAAACATACGCAGTACATTCAAAATCATCACACATTAAATACGAGGTGTCGTTTTACGTTTTATGCAGCTAATTAGAAGCGAAATTGAATGGAAATGTCGAGCGGTTGCAAAGGCGGTGACGCAAAACATTGCGAAAAGGGTCAACAGTGTCAAAGGACTGTGTCATTGAAGCGAGAAGTTTTTAATGAAGTAGGAGTTGAAACTGGATTGTGGCTTAGTAAAAATTTGTGAAACGCTTGGAGTATTTAAGAAAACCTCACATTTGTACGTAGTACGTACAATAGGTATGTACATTTAATTAATAAGTTTCATAATCCCCATAAATAATCCGCAGCAATTCTACCACTTAGACAAGCGATTCAGCACAACTTACCGAGTTAACATAAACACAAATTTCGTGCCTGCTAATGAGGCCGCATAATGGCATTAGTGCATGCATGTGTGTGTGTGTATGCGAGGATATTGCAGTGACAGACACCTTCGTTTGCCATAATTAATAAGGGAATATGTGATTTTGTGTTGCCAATGGGTATGCTCACATGACTTCGGGTATTCATTTGATTTGCTTTTTGATCTTTGACATTTTGATCTTCCGCTTCGCCTTAGGCTGCTATCGTTATGATAATGGCACTCAAATCATGTCAAATTAATAATATATCAATCAACACCCGGAGGGAACTGTTGGCAGGAATTGTGTATTATACTCACAATATTGATCCATTAATAAGAAATCATAATTGAATTTATTTTAGTCATAATTACCAAGACTGAGTATAAAATACAAACCAGTGATCATGATTAAAGATTTTATGTTTTTTTAATTCATGGATCAATATTATGACTATAATACACAATTCCTGCAAACAGTTCTCTCTGTGCATTCAACTAATGAACAATTAATTTGTTACCGATGCAAACGACGATGGGAAAGGCATACATTTTAGGGTGTCCACCATACATTTTTTTTGATAAAAACAATGTTAAAATGGTTGCTAAATTCTTTAACAAATTTCTTATTTTATTTTATTTTGCTTTAATTTTGTCTTCAAAAGTTCATAGAATTATTCCAAATTTTTCGAGAATTCCCACAATTTTTTCGTAAGTGTAATTTGTCAGCAAAATCGATTGAAATTCTTTTCACCAAACGATGTTTGATGGATGACAATCGAAATACAATTATCAAACTGTCAAGTGACGATGAAAACATGAAGAATCCAGCAGCAGCAAGTATGCTTTTAAGCGGAAATGCATGCAAACAATTTACCGGAAATGGGCCACATCACTCAGGTGGCCAAGGGAGGGAAATTCTTTGAATTGTATATGTGCAGTGAAGGTGACGCCTGTGAAAACCTCCAAAGAGAGCACACGCACACAAACACAAGCAAGTATGTATGCAGATAGGTACACACTTTACCAATGAAGCCTGATTTAATGCGTAAACAAACCGGCGGCAGCGAACAACAGCAGCATTTTAAGCCCATAAAACAAAGGCACACAGGCAGTCAGTCAGCTAGCCAACCAAACATTTAACCAGCCATCCAGCATAGTATGTTTTCTGGCCCATATGCTGCAATGATAGACAGCAGGCGGGGGTAGTGTGGAGCAGACATCAGCATGACAATCGACATGCGCCTCATTGAGCACAACAAGCACGAACTTAATTGAAATTTTCAATTGTGAAATGCTGAATAAGGTTATGGCGCGGGCGTGGTGGCATAACCGCGCACACACACACACACACAAACAAACAATCATTGAATAATATCGGGGGGTTTGAGTGGGCGTGGCAGTGCTCCACATCGATAACAATCTGCAGCACAACGGAGTTGGGTTAGAGTGCGGTGTGAGTGGCATATGTAATCTCCAATGCGATGCGTTAATTCTGAGCTGAATGCGTTTTGTATTAGCCATTTGGGGTTTTTTTTTCGGTGTAGTGAAACTAGTTTTGTTGCAGAATAGTACAACCCGCGGATCTATTTGTGTGTGCGTGTCAATTGGTTTACTTGTTAGTGTGTATACACAGATCGGAAGCTTCTGTATGTGCATGTGCGTCTGATGCTATGTATTAAGCATGATGATTAAGTGGAGGGAATCACTTGAAACAGCTTGG
Source organism: Heteromyza rotundicornis (assembly GCA_951394025.1). Taxonomy (NCBI): domain Eukaryota; kingdom Metazoa; phylum Arthropoda; class Insecta; order Diptera; family Heleomyzidae; genus Heteromyza; species Heteromyza rotundicornis. The sequence goes on along the minus strand of OX596010.1, from coordinate 69,891,599 downwards.
GCACATTTTTGTCAAATTAGATTCATTCAGCGCACAACAATTGAGTTGTGTTTATAAAATTTAAATTTTACAATTTTATTTCATAGGTTAAACTTCCTGACTCTTTGACGAAATTTACTTTCAATTGTATACCAGTGTTGCCATATTTTTCAAATTCAGACAAAATTAGTAAATATTATATACATACAGTTTATTAGGTACAGCCTGCTTAAAATTTATAGAATTTAAAAAATCACTTGCCAGCATACAAATTGGTGATGCAACAATAACATTAAACCGAATTTTTTAGTTTTCAAACCGCCATTCCCGTTTCAAATCATTACCATGCAGTTTTGGAATTTTTTTCTCAGTGTAGGTACACTGAGCAAACAATCAGTATCTCATATAGAAATTCAATACGCACGTATTTAAATGTTTTCTATAAATAAAAAACATTATTGCCGCCAGCAAATTGGAAATAAGAAATTCACACTGACCTATCACAGGCACAAAAAAATTAAATAAAGCAAAAAATAAATAACTTAAAAAAAGTAAAAATAAATAAAAAATAAATAAAAAAATCTAATGGGTCGATATTTAATACAATTTTAAATACGCGCATATTTGATTTAAATAAAAACAGCTTTGGAGCCCTATCAAATACGTTTATATTTGATTCAAATACGTTTTCATTTGATTTCACTATTTTTTTCCCTCAGTATACTAAATGGTTTCATTAAAGGCATTTATCTCAAAGGTAGGATAATTAAATTTGTTTAAATTTTCTGTGGTTTCGGAAATCAAATGTTGTGACCTTTTCGATTGTCATTTTGAATTGAATGAATGAAGTAATTTAATTAATTGAATTAAATTAAATTATTTCGCAATAAGCACTCCAAAGCGTCACTTTGCGTTCAAATATAAATATGTGCAAAAAACACCAAATGACAAAGCCAATGTATTCTACCAAGACGAAAAAGAAGAGAAATCACTGCTCTTCAATTTGACATTTGGAAAACTGTCAAACTTGATTTTCAACACTAAAAACCTCGACATTTTGCTCTGTTGAATTTATGCATGTATTCTTTTTTTGTTGTTGCATTTATGCACAAAATATGAGTTGGTTTTTCATTTCATTTTTTGCTATTATTGTTGCTGGTGTTCATCTCCTAAATAATTCACAGCTCCGAATGTTTTTTTTTTGTTATTTTATGTGGAACATAACACAACCCCACAGTAAAGCTAAAATGGTGGCGAGAATTATTTTGCATAACAATGCAAATGCGAAAAGGATGAATAAATGTGCATGAATGTACTCGGAACGTCAGTCACAACGGATGGATGCAATGGATTTGGTTGCTGTAGTAGTTGTTCTTGTTGTTGTTTTTCCTTTCCTCGTACTAGTTATTGTTGATATTGTGTGAACAGTGCAAATAAACATTTCAACTACGTTGCAAGAACTACAACAACAACAACAACAACAATACGAAAAATGAAAAATAACAAAATGACATTAGAATTCGCAAACATAAAAAGGGAAGTAACATAAAGAGTTTTATTTCTCTTGGTTGATGCAAAAAGGAAAGCAATGAGGGGATATTGTCATTCAAAAAAGTACAAAAAAAAACAACTCTCAAACAGACGATAAAAAAACCACATTCACAAATGCACATTTGCTTGTGCTTTAAGCGACGATTAGGTTGATTTGTCTCGAGGCGTTTCAGAAATCAACTCATCAAAATATTTGAGTAAACATTTTGTTGGTCGACTTTTCCCGAGTCCAACTCTTGGGGGTGTATTTGCAATTCCTGGTATGGAATATGGTAGAGTGATTAACTCGTCTAATGGACATATGGTCGGCAGCAGGGCCGACCATTGCAACATTAAATTCGTGGCCAAATTATTTTCACGAATTTAAATTCATCAAGTGAATTAAATGCACACACACACACACACACTCAAATACAAAAATGAAAACAAACAAGAAAAAGAAAACGAATAAAATATTAAATAAAAGCTCATAAATGACAAACACAAACAATGACTGAAAAAATATGGCAACATCGACCACATGTTGCCACCCAGCCATATAGCTTATATTTAAAATTAACAACGGCCTGTGCATCTTCGTTGTCCTGTGACGGCTTTTTTCGTGCGCTTTATTTTGTTAATTTAAAAATACAGCCGGAAATCGTGTCACGCACAACATTATTAAACCGGAAGTGGACATCGGCTATGACAGCAAAAATCTGCGCAAAGAGTCATATGCGTATGTATGTCATGGCAAGTGTTTGCAGCAAGTGTCCTGCTGTGGACAGCTGCGACACTGTCCTGTCGCTGTTGACTGCCCCAGTACCGCAACCATATTCTCAAGTGACTTGCAGTGTTGAAGCTGGTTGTTACAGAGGCGATGATTGCAAAACATTCGTCGTGAAATAAGTCATTTAAATTGGGATTTATTGAACCTTCCTTGGTGGACAATAATTTTGGAGATTTAATAAAAATAAATTAAATGAATGTGGAAATCGCAAAGGGAAAGCACTGAAAGGCGAACTGTCGAATTGGTTGAGTGGCGTAAAGGTTTCGTTTCAAATGATTCGAAAATATTCGTATTTCGAAAATTGACAATGGAAGGTCGGTAATTACAAAAATATCCCACTTAGTCCGGCATTTACCAATATTTACACGCGTATATGCAAAACTTGCCAACTGTTCCCTGTAATTTGATCGCTTTTGTCATAAACACAATCGGAAATTACATTAGAGCTGGGGATGGCAGCATTTCGGCCTATACACATGGCCATGAAACAATGCCAGTGCCGTTGCAGCTTCATTCGAAATGCACAAACTCTCATACACACTCACGCACATTTGCGCCGTGTGGGGAGGGCTCCACGTGTCAAAAGCTTTCTATGCAAATGCAGCCTTCACGAAGGTGATGATGTACGCATTGTTATTGTTCTGTTGTGAGATTTTGCAAATGGCATCGAAAGCTGTTGCCGGAAATGATGTTCGAAAACAAATCCAAAACGAATTTAATCGCAATTTGATGTATGCCCATGTTAATTTGGGAATTCGACAGTTACATTAATTGGAATTCCACAAACCAATGTCAACCATGTTCTATTTTGTGACGTTTATGGGGTTACTAAATTCAAATACTACCGGTATTTACCTGCCTGCAAGAGCAGCTTGCCTGCTACATTTCCTTACAACATCTAAAAAGTTTTTAATCGAGAAAGTTTTCGTGAATGTGTGTTTGTATTCGCAATTGCCTTGCACATTTCTCAATTAAAAACTGCTCGAAAGTTTTCGCAATGTGGCATCTTTGAAGGCAGCCGAACCTATTGCAATAATAGTTGCTTGGTAAATTTTTGAGTATTAAGCGCGGTTATCGAGATATTGTACTGCATGCCGGCGTTGTTTTAGCAGTTGTTGCTGTCGCTCTTGGTATAATTGCTGCTGCTGTCTTCGTGCTATGAAAACTCAAACTGAAGTTGTGAAAGTTTCTTGCGCTGTTGACTTGTGTATGCAAAAATATTCACATGAAATGTCAAACTTTTAACTCAATTGAAATGCAATAAATAGTAAATGTTGTAGAAGTTTCCTAACTGAAGTAAGTAAATCAAACTGAAAATATTTACAACTTGAGATATGAAAAGGAATGGAGTATTGCAATAATTGAAATAATCTGAAATTTAATTGATTATGAAAAAGTCTTCGGCAATTGTAGTTGATGGAACATCTTTGAATGGAATTAAAAATCGCATGAGAACCATGCCTACCTTCCATACAAAATGGCAGCCAAATTTCTTTTTTTTTCGTTTATCTTTAGAAATACTTAGCCGAGTGGGATACCGTGTTTTTTGTTGTTTGTACACGGAGAGAAATGTTGGCTCATGATTTACGATTATGGAGTCCATAAAATTATTGTTACTTAATTACTAACTATAATCATTAATTGTGAATATTAGTCACAAATTATGAAAATTCGTACATAAACTATGCATATGGATTGTGAATACATTATGATAAGGGTTTATGAATTTCGTGATTTATTTTATTATTCTTGAAGAATAGTTGATGATTAACTAGGTCATGAAACTGCACGTGTTATCATGAATTATGAGTAACTGGGTTGATTGTCATGAATTGCTGAGCAATATACAATACATTTAGACGCTTTTACAATAATGCCTGGGTAGCCGAATCGGTTAGGCGTCCGTACTGGAGAGGATGATGTCTGTTCGAATTCCGGGAAAACTGAATTTGTGAAAAAGTTATTACAAATTATTCTAAGCATGTTGGCAAATAAAAAAGTTAAATTAAATAAATAATTCAGAAAAAAAATGAGCAAATAAGAAAATTTTAATTTATTTAATTGGAAATATGTGCTCAAATTATTATTACGAATGATTCATTTATTCTCACTTAAGCCTAAAATTATGAAATTTTAATCATAATTTATGATTTTCGTTTGCACAATTTATTCCATCTGGTCATTGATTATGTCAAAAGGGAAAATAATAATTCATGTTTAAGTGGAACAAATCAAGCAAACACAAATCACAAACTATGATTTTCACTTTTAACAGTTCTTATGATTAAGAATTTTTGATTATTGACATCTAATTAATGGATCAATATCGTGACTAATTTTTACTTAATTGATTCCTATAACGCATGATTTCAGCAAGCATTTCCCTCCGTGTATGCAATAATATTCAGAACCAAATGAGAATGGAACTGGAAGGAAATTGAATTGAATTTAACCGATACGAAATTATCAAGAAAATATCGAAAAATATCGATTAACTGGAGCACTTTGTGTTTGCAGTAAAAATATGCTTTTCATTACAAAGAAAAAAGTTGTGCTGCCACCTTCACTTATATAAAACTCTTCGTGAGTATATGGGTTTTGTAGGGTTGGTCCCTTCCCAGCCAATAATTGAACGAACTTTTTACGAAGATCGTATTTTACGAACTTTTCTCGATCAAAAATATTCGAGAAAAGTCCGACATTCACTCGTATATTACGATAGTCGTAATTTCATCGATAAAATATCGTTTACGACTTCGCAATCGAAATCGTTAACGACTTAGTTAAAGAATTCTTTAACGACTTCGTTTACGAGTACATTAACGAACGAAATGATCGTTTTGAAAATCTATTTTTAGATCCAATGGTTTTCAAACTGTTAAAAAAAAGAATTGTATAACGATTTCTCAGCAAGATAATTTCTATTTTTAGAATCAGTGTTTTTCAAACTGTTAGGAAAACAATTTTAAAACGTTTGTTAAGTTATACTTTTAAGCGCTTGTTCAATAATGGCTGAGTTAGGTGAATGTGTTAAGCGCTTGGCACATACTTTAAAATCCGGAGGACGTGAGTTCAATCCCGGGTCCGACTCAGTGAAAAAGTTATTAAAAATTATTCTAAGGAAAAGTCGGCCAATAAAAATAAAGTAAAAAAATTCCAAGTTAAAAAAAAGTATTTTTTTTTAGATTTGTTAAAAATATCGTAATGATGATCGTTTACGAGATCGTTAACGAATTCGTTAACGAGCACTTTTTTGTTCGATAACGATAACTCGTTTCGATGCAAAATTAAGAACGAAGTCGGACTCGTATACGTATCGTTATCGTGTGTCGCCTACGATTGTTTTATACACTTTTCGATCGAAAAAATCTTCGTTTACGAGCTCTTTAACGATAAAATTATTGGCTGGGATTACAGCTCAAGAAATACTTGATCGATATTAATGAAATACATTTCAAAATGTAGGTAATCTCCTTGCTTGCAATAGCTATATGGCGTTCGAGGTGGGTGTGGCAAATATTATTCTAAAATGCTATAATTCATGCAATGTTTCACCAATTTCGCAAAAATTGTATGTGGTGTTGGGTGATGAATGGGCAGAGTGCTGACTTTGAAAATGTCCGGTCCTCCAATGAAATGTATGAACCCCTAATTGCAACACCCCTAAATTTTTAAGGGAATATTGGGTTATATTTTGGATTTGGTGCTGGGTGGTGAATGGGCAGAGGAATGACTGTGAAAACCTTTTTATACCCTACACCTCATGAGGTATGGGTATATTCACTTTGGTCTGGTGTTTGTAACACCAAAAAGGAGACGTGTCCGGTATGGAAAAGTATATATATTCTTGATCAGCGTCACCTCCTGAGTTGATTTAGCTCTATCCGTCTATCCGTCTGTCCATACTCTTTTCTTGTAAATACGATTGCAGGAGCTAGAAGAAAGCTACACGGAGGGAAATGCTTGCTGAAATCATGCCTTATAGGAATCAATTAAGTAAAAATTAGTCACGATATTGATCCATTAATTAGAAGTCAATAATCAAGAATTCTTAATCATAAGAACTGTTAAAAGTGAAATCATAGTTTGTGATTTGTGTTTGCTTGATTTGTTCCACTTAAACATGAATTATTATTTTCCCTTTTGACATAATCAATGACCAGATGGAATAAATTGTGCAAACAAAAATCATAAATTATGATTAAAAATTCATAATTTTAGGCTTAGGTGAGAATAACTTAATCGTTCGTAATAATAATTTGAGCCCATATTTCCAATTAAATAAATTAAAATTTTTTTTTACTTGCTAATTTTTACTCATTTATTTATTTAATTTTATTTTGTTATTTACCAACTTGCTTAGAATAATTTGCAATAACTTTTTCACAAATTCAGTTTTCCCGGAATTCGAACCGACATCCTCTGGAGTCCGGACGCTTAACCGATTCGGCTACTGTAAAAGCTATTGTAAAAGCGTCTAAATGTATTGTATATTGCTCAGCAATTCATGACAATCAACCCAGTTACTCATAATTCATGATAACACGTGCAGTTTCATGACCTAGTTAATCATCAATTATTCTTCAAGAATAATAAAATAAATCACGAAATTCATAAACCCTTATCATAATGTATTCACAATCCATATGCATAGTTTATGTACGAATTCGCATAATTTGTGACTAATATTCACAATTAATGATTATAGTTAGTAATTAAGTAACAATAATTTTATGTACTCCATAATCGTAAATCATGAGCCAACATTTCTCTCCCTATAGGGATCCCAAATTTTGTATGTATCCTTCTTAGGCACTAGAATTTGAATTGTATTGAAAATGGGCGGAATCAGTCGACTGCCACGCCTATCTCCCATATAAGTAAAAATCGTGTTTTTACCGAAATTTTAAGATTTCATCAAAACAGTATGAAATTTTGTATAGTGGGGTTTTCGGGGTCGCTGATTTCGAATTTGATGTCGGAATTTAAAAATTCAAGATGGCGGTACCTATATGGCGGCCGAAATTTTAAGATTTCATCAAAACTGTATGAAGCTTTGTATAGGGGGGTTTTTGGGGTTGCTGATTTCGAATTTGATGTCGAATTTCAAAATTCAAGATGGCGGATCCAATATGGCCCGGTAGGTGTAGGGTATATATAAGTCGTCTTGCCCGACTGAAACTTACTCACTTGTTTTTATTTCTGTTGCTTAAATAATACATAGCATAACATTTATACATTAACGAGGAAATAAGCTAGTTTCATATTCAAATCGAGTCCTATTCGCACAATTAACGTAAGCGCTAAAAAATACATTTTACAAGAGAAGGTTTTTAAGCTTTTATTCTTGTAGTTAACTGTCGCTTACAATGAAATTGTACGAGTTTATAAGATTGCGGCAATTCTTCATTGTTTTTTTTAAAGAACGTATTCAGCGTTTTCCACACACACACAGTAAATGTTACGCAACCAAACAATTACAATATCACAATCTCGATCCCGGTTGTTATTGTTATTGTCTGAAGTTTTATGGCCTATTTGTAGGCCTTCGAAACAATACCGAAACAATGCAATTGTGGCAATTTGTTATTGTTGAAACATCTTTGTGTGCAAAGCAACACAGCCACAACGCGTTTGAGCAATATGTTTTCATTGCACACCTTTCGCGAGTTTCAAAGTTTAAAAGTTTAGGTACCACATCCGGCCGCCACTCGTGTGCTTTCTATGCGTGTGTGTTTGCTCAGGATCATCCACAAGCACTGCGCTCTGCATTCTGAATGCCGCATAGTGATTTATTGTGCGCCAGTGTTGGCCTTTTTGTTTACCCTTTCAACACTTCTCTTTTTTTCTTCTCGGTATTGCAAACTTTTGGCGTATGTGTGTTTTCTATGGTGGCTGGCTGTTGCAGCATTTTTTGTAGTTTGATTTGGTTTGGTTTGGTTGCATTTCCCTATAAATATGAGCTGTGTGAAAAATTACGCCATAAAACCGGCCATCTGGTATTGGACACAAATTGAAAGCGTATAAAATTTTATTATTTTAACACTTTCATGCAGTGAGACCCGAATAAACACATTTAATACTTGCCAGTAAATGTTCTTTTACATTCATATTTAAAGGCATGAAACGTAATATCAGTATGAATAATTTAAATCAACTAATTGCTTCCCTCGAATTTCGGTCGATAATTGTACGCATAAGTCCTCAAAGTTTTGTATGGATTTCCAATGAATCAATCAACAACGAATTCTATACGACACACTTGGGCAATTTCAGTATCGAATTTAATGTACTGGTGGAATCAATTTCGGATTCCAATTGAACTACAATTCCAGTTCATCAAATTTCATACGAACCCTGGCCAAACGAATGCACGAACAAAGCAACGAAAACATAGGAGAAATCGAAATCTCACCGAACGGCAACAGTTTATTTTATTCTCGAATTCATTTCCTTGTTCGCATCTAATAAAGCGATGCCATAAATCACACACAAAGTTAAGAACAACAGATTTGCATTGCAATCACATTCCATATGCAGTTCAGAGGAGGAGGGGGCTGCGCAATACACACTCTAGCACTCTCACACATACACACAAGTTACAAACAGCTGCCTGATGTTGGATTCACTTACTTTGTTGGCAACATGGTCGTAAGCTTGTGCATGTGTTGGTGGATAAATGCACGCGAGTGAATCTGAATGCTAATATTGAAACATATAAAAATACATACACCCCCACCCACTCACTAATCCGAACACACACTCGCACTCGCACTCACACACACGTATACATATACTATGTGCTATATAACCGTGGTTGTAAAATCTTGTGTTTCTTATTTCCGTTTCCGGGAAATGTAAATGAAATTGCACTAGGAACAACAACGACAACAACACGGACTAGCAATTTTACTACATTCTACGTATTAGTTCATTCAATACGCTTCGATTGCATTTCCATTACTTCTTATTTTCGTGTTGGCTGTAAAAAGTCTCGATTGAACGTGAGTTAAGGCAAACAAAATACTTTGCACAGCGAAATAAAAGCTTTCATTTATAAAAGTAAAATTTCATTAAAAATGTTGCAATCAAGTGTAAGCAAGTGAAATTCGATTAGTTTTTTTTTGGGCAAACCAAAGTTCTAAATAATACAATCATTTAAGCACTCATCCAGCAAAGAATTAAGTTCCAGATTGTATCTTAAAATATTCCGTTCACATTCGCCGGGGAATCGATGAAAGGAGAATTCAATTTCGATTAAGTTTATGCAATTATTTCGTTAGGGAAGCGATTTGCCTATAAGTAGGCTTTTCCTTTTTGTGTGTGAATGTAATTTTAGGCTAGTAGTTGCTAGTAGCAGCGTTTGTATCAACATCGAAATCAGTTTTCAATTTGTATTTGCCAACAACATACTACACCAAGGTTCTCCCTTAAAGCCGCAACAAAAATAGTAGAAATAGGTTTTTACGGTAGTCGGTTTGAAGACAAATAAAAAAATGGCTCACCCAAATCATCAGTTGGAAAGCGAAAGAAAAATTGTATTAGTAGATTTCTTGCAATAGTGGAAGAAAGTACACTCTAAACGATTTCTGTTGAATTTTACTGCTACTATCGTCGGCAACACATTTCGAACTGAAAATGCTTAAAGTCACATACGTGCTTTTTTACATTTATGCGCTCGCATTTTACACATTTCTTTGCCCAGTGAGCGAGAGACACATTGGGCAAAGAAATGTGTAAATTTAAGAAATTTGCAAAATAGCTATTTTTCTTCCCCCTTCCCTTGTAACTAAACTACAAATATGGAATTAAAACGCTTTGACTTTTGGTTTGTTTTGTTTTATTTTATTTCACTTTGAGTATTAGAATTTCACATGCTTTCATTTCAATCTTGACGAAATACTTAAATCTAATTTGAACCACCAGAAATGCGCACGTGTGCATTGGGCAACTTATTTCTTTTGTAATGGGAAAAGTGTTTGAGCACATGATTATAAATTGTTTTCGAATTATATGCAATAAATTCACATAAATTTACAGAACACTTGTATGCGTTTCATTACTACGGATGCACTTATACATTTTATAGATACTTCAACAGTTAATAAATAAATAACTATTTATAAATAAAAAGAAACCGACTGAGCCGCACCGACTGTGTCGCAGGAAAGTTGACATCAAAACTGACAACTGAGAGCTGGTGAGAGAACTGAGAGAAACTGTGTTCGTTTAAGTCTAGAAATAAGCATTTTTTTACATAAATGATTTGCTTATACTTTTTCGTGTGGAGAGAATTAGGCAAGTGTTTTATTTCAACACATTTTTTCAACATTTGTATTGAAAGTTAAGTATTTTTGTTTGCATATTTTAGTTTTACATTAATTTGTATCTATAATTAGGCTATTCCTGATTTTTTGTATGAAATAAGCAGAAAAGTCACAAAATTTACCCAACAGCCGAAAATTCAGCAAAAATTTGCTATAATTTCAATACCAATTTTCAACAAATATTTTAGAGTGTAGTACAAGTGCCTTAAAAGTATTGAAAATTTCTTTGAAAGGAGTAGAAACATTTTTAGTCATTGATTTCTTCCAATAGTAGTACAAAACACATTGAAAGTACATAGTAGACCAAATTACTACAATAAAAGAGTAGTAGAAATTAAAAATTCAAAGTAGTAGATCTACTCTGATAGTAGTAGAATGAGAACCATGTACTGCACTGAACATGCGTCATGCGTCATATAGAACAAAACACTGAATAACGCCATACGAATGGATGACATTATCTACTTTCCATTTACTCAGTATCAAGGGTATGTTCGCGTATGACAGTACCGAACGAAATCGATAGTTTCCTAACATTTTAGGTTAGTTTAGTTGATACTTGGCTCAAACAGGATCGAAACACAATCGACAACAAATTAACTGTTGATGCCAAGTATTGACTACCGACATTTGCGAACCCTGACATACACTCCTGGTATTTTGTGTGTATCGATACCTTAAAGCACAACCATTATATCTCCCCTGCTATGAAAAAACACATCGTAGTCATATAATGCGTTTTTCCTTTGGACGCATTTTCTGAATCTCCAATGTCCATTTGATGGTTCTGCATCAAAACTTTTCCAAAATCTGTTACCACCAAAAACTGGACATGGTTTTAAAAATTTGGACATAGCGCTTTTGTGCACACGAAAAAAATCCAACTGTGGACATAGAACTTACTTATTTTCTTGTTTTTAATCACTTCCGGTCAGATTTTCACAAATCACAAAAGCCTATTCGATGCAGCTTCTTTTCACGGACATAGTATTGTTGTGCTTTAAGGTATCGATTTAGAAAATTCAATATCGAATACAATTTGGAATTGACTGAAGAAAGTTACAGGTTATTCATGGGAATACGTCCTGATCGATGATGACGATGATGTAGACACAACACAAATGTATTCTCGACTTACGCATCGCAACTGTTCCTTATATGATTTTCCAACTTTATTCTTTATTCAATTCCCCATATGCCTGCCGTCCAAATCCATATCGAATAAAGAAGACATTTGTCTTAGTTTTGCTTTTCCAAAGTTCATGCACAACAACCTCGTTCGAGCCAAAGTAAAAGTTTTACGCATATCGAAGAGTATCAACTGAACGAGCAACAAGCACTGAAACTTTTCGATTATATAAGGCTGCCCGGATATGTTGTGTGTGATAAACTGTAAATACAACCTGCTCTTTGCATTGCACTAAACAAAAGAAAAAATTCTAATTTTTTCAGTTATTTTACATTTGGCTGCTTTGGTTGACTTTTGTTTTGCGTGCAGTAAGTTTAGCCGCAGCCAAAGCTGTTGCTGCATTTCCGACCAAGGGCGAAATTAAATAAAGCCATAAAGTTCGTTGCTGGCGTAACTGACAAACTTTTTCTGGAACATCTTGTTCCAGTTTGACTTTTGACAACACACCGGAGTGGAATAGAGTTGAGCACAGTTGAGCTCGTATTTAAATTATACTTGTTGCCATTCTGACGGCGACATTGCCTCTGTTTGTTGCGTGTGTTTGTTATTTGCCACAAAACACTTGTCCTTTTAGTTTCTAGTTTTCAATATAAATTTTATTTGCATTTAATGAATGCAAACTACTCATTGTTTAATGAATTTGTTAAATGTTTTCTTCGTTCAATTTGCACTCGAAGCGGTTTTCTTATTTCCTTTTGAAAGCTCCTCGAAAACTTGTTTATTTGGCAAAACTTAATTATGTGTCATTAATTTTGCTTATTATGTTCAACAAATCGTTTCTCTGTTCCTGTCTCGGTGTGTCTAGCACACTTTTAGCAGTTCTGTCTGCGAAGCTGCTAATTGCCAACAAATCGTTGGTCATTATTGCAGATACCAAATGACAGTTCACAATTTATTACGGTTTCCGGATGTAGTCACTTTATGCGGGGAAATTCATTTAGTTTTGTGGTCGGGTGTTTAATGCGATAGGAAAGAATAGATTTTTGCATATTTACTATATAGTTGGCCTCGTTGGAATGAATTCTATTTAGTGCGATAGAGAATTGAGAGTGGAGCACTTTTTTCAATGAAAAGGATTTTTTCTTTGAATAAAATATGAGTCAGTTAAAGTATGTTCTCCTGCAGTCGCCAGTGGACCCAGGAAGCTGTAATTGCAAATTTATTTTCTAATTTGTTCTAATTGTTTATTTTTCACTAACTACAGTTCTTATTTAAAGAGGCAACATGCAGAAATATACTTTCATTGTTTATATTCTAGGAAGCGCTTTTGTTTTACAATTTTAACGGTGCAGAAAGCCACATTATGACTTGTCAGTTACATGCACACGTTACACATTATTTAATTAACAAACATTAACATAGTCAGTACGTGCGTGTGTACGATATAATGTGTTCTGTTCGTTAATTGAGATAGCTGCTTCCTTTGCCATCGCACAAATCACAAATCAAAGTTGTTAATTAGACCGAAAATTCCCTAAAGGTTTACCGCAATTTTGCATATAACTGCTAAGCGAAGCATGTACTTGTGTACACCGGCGGTTTCAGGGGGAGGGTAGGATACCAAAAAAACATGCAACAAGTTGGAAACGTAGTGCAACCGGAAGCAAATAGAAACCAAATATGACCGCGCTAGCTAATTAAAATTCAGCTAACCGGATCTAAGCGAAAGCACAAGTCGCCGCCTGGTCTGCTTAAATTCGCGTAAAACTCGCTAGAAATTCAAGAAAAGTTCGAGGCCAAACTAAATGCAAAACTAAACTGAACCGAAAATAGCGAAAAGAAAGTATTCCAAATTCAACTAAGGATGTACATAGGTATGTATGTATGTACGTGCTCTATAGACTATGCAAATTTAATTCATGCTAAATAATTACGTTTTGCGCTTGTTGCACCTGCAGAATTTCATGAAAATCTCCGAAAATGTGTGCATAAACTCTTAAGCGCGATAGTTTGCAGAATTTTCGCTTTTGGGTATATTGTAATTATTTTACAAACACAAATACATAAAATTGTTTTAAAAATTTATTTGTTTATTTTATTTTTGTAATTTTTTTGTACCCAAATTTGTAGTTGCTTTAAATAAAACTGACTAACGTCAGTACCAGAGAGAGAAAATTTAAAAAAAAATGTCATTTACAATTCATTACTATTGCATTTGAAAAAAGAGCCGAAACGAAGCGTTATTGATTCGTTTGATAGTCATATCTGACAGAGAAAAAAATTACTAAAAAAAAATACAATGGTGTTAAAGATTATTTACCCTTAAATACACATTTACTAGATATATATTGAATATATAACAATGTTTATCATTAGTGTATTTGTTTAGTATTTTTTCCCTGTCAGCGATGACTATCGAACGAATCAATAAAGTTTCGTTTACTTTTCCAACTCTGGTTGGAAGTAAAACGGAAAGAAAATCATAGTGCGACGTATGGTGTGGATTATATTCTATGGTGGAGCATTTGTATTGCTGTTCATAAATATTGCATGCTTTTAGGGGTAAATGAAAAACAAATAAAGAATATTTAAACCCAACAAATTTTTGATAATCGAAAAAAGTTTTTATATCGATACCTTAAAGCACAACCATCCTATGTCCATTTTTTTAAAACTTTAGAAAATGAAAAACAAGTTTTCAAATTGGTATGTTTTGTATGGAAATTGATTTTTATTTCCTCAGTTTTCAATTGCATTTATTACGATTCCCACAAACCACTATAGCCTGTCTGATGCAGCTTCTTCTCAGGAATCCAAAAATGCCAAAAACTCGATTTTTACTTTTGCTGCTCAAGGATCAAAATAGTTAGAAGAAAAATTGTGAAAAGCGGTGTCGTATAACGAGCAGGGAGCATGGATTCTGTGTAGCAGCTTGTCCGGACTTTAACTTTTTTCCTTGGCTGCAAACATTGCGGTAAGCCGACCTCAAGCATTGCCATTTTTTGCTACAGTCGGTCGAAGTGAATCGGCCTTCGAAAACTCCTGCAATGCCTGGCTGGCTAACTCGGCGATTGCGCTCTTTGCTTTCTGCACTTGATGCATTCCAGATGCATTTCCGCTTGCGTTATGAGCGTTTCTCTATCGGAGTGGTCCCACTTTTCCTCCATTTGGACGATTCAATTCAATAAAATTATCAGTTTGGAACAAAATTTTTGGACAAATTTTTGAACAAATCAAAATTTTAATTCATACAAATTATGTGTGCACAAATTTTTTGGTGATTACACGATATGTGTATTGCTCGAATTTTTATTTGTGGCAAATGCGAACGAATTTAATTTGCTTAGTTGTTGCACTTCCTCTTCCAAAATTATTTTTTTTGGAAAATGAGCTAAAACCCATAATTAATACATAAATTATGAAAAGCTCAATAAAAATCTGAATTTTTTCACTAAATGCTTTTCAGCTAGCAAATTGTTTCTTTCAAATTTGTTACTGCCACGATATAAAATATACTATAGTGTCCAAGATAAAAGTGGAATAACTAAAAAAAATCAGTATTTAGTAGTTAGGACTCTACTTGAATAATATCTATATATATAAAAGAGACGTGTATGCTTGCGACCAGTAGACGCGAATATTACTGCACAGATCCTCACCAAAGTTTATATATGAGTCCTATTTGTCATGAGTCGTGTTCTAGGATAAGTTTTGGCACGCCAACTAAAACCATTGTTTAAAGGCCTTTACAAAAAAAATGTATATGAAATAATAATAATTAGAATAAACTACAGAATGTAAAAAATACAAGGAAAAAATGTTTCCGTCCGCGCCCCTAAAAGGGCATTATGTAAACACACAAAATGGATAACCCCCAATGCAATATCGAAGAAACAATTTTTCTGGTTTTCTCTAATGTTCACATATGTATGTATAAATTGTAGTCAACTTATGAATTAACCATTAACCGTTCATTTATTGAATTTAACAAAAAGCCCATTGTGTTTTTATAAATAATTTTTTTAATTTTCTTTTCAGTCAACAACTGTTAAAAGTTGACTACTTAGTTGAATAATTTTTTTCCCATCAGCGTTGCATAAAATAAAAAAAAATAGAAATCAACAAATTTCACCCGAAAAGCTTTCAATGCACAGCGCATACAATAAAAAAATCCTCTAAGTGCCGCTGTTGTGGCATAAAGAATGTTTTTCGGCGTTTATAATTATTTTTAATATGTTAATAAAAGCAAAGAGAGAATAAAAAAACTCTTCAGCGAGCATTTAATAAAAATACTTTTTAAAATTGAAATATTTTAGTTTATATTTGAATACTTATTGCAAAACTTATATGTAAGTATTCGGGTATGCAGTGTTTGCAATAAAATTAACTCAAATATTCGGATTTAATTGGAATTCCCATTGAAATGCTTACGAATTTCTTAATATGAACTTATGAGAGTTAAAGCTTTCGGGTGACTTCACACGAATGCCTAACATTTTCCCTGTACAATTAAAACAACCATTTAGTACTCGATTTCAATAATCGAATATTTTCACATTTAGTCTGCAATTAAATTATTTAATATTCTTGGTGTTTATGAAGTGGTGTTTGCGAATTAAATACCGTTGGAATTGTGGCCTCTTAGAATTGAAAGAACTTGGAATTTCAAAATGATATAATTCTCTAAATTATTTTGAACTGCTGCAACATAGTTTTCAGTGATAATACAATTATTCATAGTTAAAGTTTCAGTTAGACGAACAAAAAACACAAACATTATTTTAAAATACTCTGAATTTCTGTGTGTAGTTTCAATGAATTGTGCACTTAAGTTATGCACAGTATAAAATGAAATATAAAAATTAATATATAGTGGAGAGTGACCACCTACTGGCACCCATCAGTTCTGATGTTCGTGGCGATGACAGCGGCAATGTGCTTAGTGACAAATTAAGCGTTCACTTTTCATAAATCATTAAGTGTAGTCACACGGTCGTCGAAAAGTAAGGCTGAGTGAATTTGTTGAGTGAATTTTCAAGAGTTTTTCATCAATAATATGAGTGGAGTTATTGGTTTGTTTTTTATTCTTAACGTTTTCAACAAACAATGGAACATTATTA
Source organism: Heteromyza rotundicornis (assembly GCA_951394025.1). NCBI lineage: Eukaryota > Metazoa > Arthropoda > Insecta > Diptera > Heleomyzidae > Heteromyza > Heteromyza rotundicornis. Next base: position 69,874,724 of record OX596010.1, on the reverse strand, counting down.
TGAGATGGAAAAAAAATTGTGCTTCTGTCTGTATAGCGGAAGTGCTCACCTACTGCTACCCTTGATGCAACATCGTGCAAACATCGTGCTGCTCACTTGAAATGTGCCAACATGCAAAAACTGCGGTTCTAAATATGAGAGGTAAGCTAAAGACAGCGCAACAAAATTTTAACCCATTTTCACAACATTTTTTCACTTATTCCCATTTATTTTACTAATAAAATCTCACAAATAATTTCTTTTTTCAGTTCAAATGGTCAGACTGAAAGAATAAAAAAATACACATTAAATATAATAAACTAGTGACTTTTGCTATTTGTCGATTTGCCAAAATTGTATTTTTCAGTTCTGTTTGAAATTCTTGTTAGCTATCGAACTCAACTTTCGAACGAATCCGAGGGCTCTGCGAAATTATTTTTCAAACGAAAGTTATGGCCTCAATACCTTAGTGTGGCAGTTGGTGGGCACTCTCCTCTACTTTTATATTTAGGTGAGTTCTACTTTGGTTTGACATTATCGGCCAATGGACCGTCATTTACTTTACAAATTATGGATAACAAAAATGCAATTTTAATAAATGCTTCATTTATTTGATTTCGACTGAATTACTCACTGCAATGACCCAATTTTCACCAGAGTCCTCTCAAATGCCAATAATTATTGATTACATAAAAAAACACTGCACTTTTTTAGATGTTCTTCATTGAATTTTCAATATTTTTCATGTACTCCAAAAATATTCGTTTCACTACCTCCACCCGCACTACCGCAGGTGGTGCACACTAAACTATTGCCTTACATTTTTCACCTGCGCATGCATCGTGTTAGATAGTCTCTTCACATTCTTTACAGCAGCCTGACTGTCTCCTAAAAAAACCTCAAACAAACAATGCAATAACGCTCAAAGGAAAAGACGTATGCCATAGCATATTTCATTTTGGCATTGTCATCCTTTTAAATTAACAGTTAGCGTTTGTGTGCTTGTGTGTCAGTGTGAATATTTTCGTATTTCAAGTCTAAAAGTAGTACAAACGCCTGTACAGCTTATGTAAATCGGAATGTCAATGCACGGAAATTGCATGAGAAACGAATAAAGCGCGCCAAAATGTATGCTTCACTCTATCAAATCAAATGTGTGAATTATGTTAACTTTAAGTTCAGATTGAATTTAATTAACAGTGTAATAACAGCTGGCATTAGCAAAAGTAAGCGCTCACTTTCCAATAACAGCTTCAAAGGATAGCGGTAGCAAACTTTGTAAAAGAAACATTGAATTGTGGAACGTATTTACGAAAATAAACTCAAGCCAAATTGTTGATTTTCCACGTGCTAAACTGTCGGATGGTTCAACGTCTGTTAACTCACTGTTAATATGGCTTAAAGTTTCATATAAAGCGGCCAACATGTCTACCTACCATTTCAGTTTTACGAAACGTACCCTTACAAACGGTGACTTGAGAAAAATGCGGAAAATACTTCAAGTGGTTGCTTGGCCAGTTGCGATTTCGGGTCGGTAATACTGGTGTCCCTCCAGCTCGTTGTATGAGTGTGTGTTTCGGCGTGTGCAACTGTGTGAGTGACTTTAAAGTGAAGATGAAATTGAAAAGAATCCGATAAGTGCTAAGAGCTCAGGAGTGCAGTAAGGCAGATGTGTTCAATTGAGGCAAGAAGGAAGTGGTTTGAGCACAAATTGTACATGAAAATCTGATAAATACTGCAAAAAAAATACAAGTCTTACAATCAATTTAAAAAATGCATCCAATTAACCGGTGACGTGCTAAATTTCCATATAAAATACTAGCGTTCGATACGCTTCATTTTTCGTGTTAATGACATCCGGTGAATGGGATCTACGTGCGCTCAAGGCACTCGAAGAAGAGGAACAAAAAGAATTTCTTGCTCTCAGCCAAAAGAGTCTTTTTGAGCCACCATCACCGCCCGCAGGAGCAGCAACAAAGCTGCAGAGTCAACAGAAAACACAGCCCCATCATCAGCAGCAGCAGCAACATACCCTTGCCTATCCACATCTCCTGAAACTGCCCACCATCAATGAGTGCAATTTGATAGCGAAGCGCCAGCCGAATGCCTCGTCCACGGGGCGCTTGAAATTCACGCGCGCCTTATCGCTATCGGCGCATTCCTTGATTGGACGAGGCAGCAGCGCATTGGGTGTGGGAGCAAACAAAAAGAATAAATTGAAGCTAGCCGCCTCTAAGTCGAGCGGTTCCCTATCACCTCCACAATATAGCGTCTCACCTTTGTATACACCACCCCCGGTCCGACGTTGTGCCACCTTACATCACACACAACCGGTGCGGAAGACTTTCAAGACCCTGCAGCAGTTGGATAAGCAAAAGCAAGACCGCAAGAAGGAGCTGTCGCTAAAGGGCCACAAATCGCCACAACTCCATCGAGTGGCGGGCACGAATAAAACATTCTGGAAGTACGGCGTTAATTCGACAGCAGCTTCGATAATTGGTCAAAGGAGTCAAGGACGCAAGAAGGTGCCCCCCGAGCTCGAATCGAACACCTCGGACGAACTCGGTTCGGAGGAGGCCAACGTCGAGCGTGCGGACTTGAACTCGAACACTAAACTGCCCTTATCATCCGCTTTGAACGATTTTGACGACAGTGCCACGGACACGGGTTCCTGTTCCGTACCGCTGGCCACGGACTCTAACGAAATGATGCGCCTCATGCTGACGGCGGCCACATCCGCCGTGACCACACATCACCAACCTACCACAACAGCAGCATTCGGCTATCTGAACCCGCCGCCCGACATTGCGGCAGCAACTGGTGGCATCGATGAGCGCTCTTTCCTCACACTCTCACGTTATCCCATGAAATTTCCATCAATGGTGGATACGCATGAAACTGTTGCTTACGAAGCTTTTCATGCGCTCGCACGCCAACGGAGCTTTTCGTCGTCGGCTGCAACCGGAACGAAGACTCTTATGCGCGGTCATAGCCTCGCTGAAGAGGAGAGCAACAGCGCATTGAAAGCACGCACTGTTAGCAACAGGAAAATGTTAAAATCCACTTCGGTAGATGTGCCAAGTGTGGAATACGCGGGAAGCGGCGGAGGCGGCCTGCAACGCTCAACTCTTATTAAAAATTCCATTGTTGAAGGTATTAAAACAACAGCATCAGCAGCCAAAACAACAACAATGAAGCCAAATCACATGTGCAATTCAGCGAAGACAACAGCAGCCAAATCGACCCTTTTACCGCCATCGATGGTTGGTCTGCACTTTAATGATGTGCACTTAAACGAGGCTCATCATCAACATAAACATCATCATGCACAGCAACACAACCATCAGGTTGCGACGGCATCCATGCTGTGTCAAGATGTTGTCTCGAACAATAGCAGCAGCAACAGTCCGCCGAATATAATCGACGATGAACTGGAGCAGCATATCAAGCATTGTTCGTGTTCGTGCAATCACATGGGCTACGGCAACTCCATGGACTATCAGGTGAGTGTGTACATGGCGTGCTGCTGACGTGGCCTACTAAATGCTGGAGAATTTTATGAGCGCCTTTTATGGTTTAGCTCTTCTTCGTCTTCCTCGTTGTCCTTGTCCGCATCTTCTACGGCTTCTTCCGGTACAACTGTTTGCTGTGGTGGCTTTAATTGTCTTGGTTAATTGATTTCTATTGTGGTCGAAGAGCCTCTGAAATTCAACCTTGAGGCGAAGTTATTTCGGTAGCTTGTACTTTGCCAGCTTGTCGTGAGGAGTGCAATTGAAATGTTTGGCAAATAAATATGAAGTGGGGGTTTCCCTGCAACCAATTTAAGTAAAATTGGACGAAATAAGAAATTAAACCGTAATGCAATTACCGAATAGAATGGATTACATTAAGCTATGTGGATAAGTTATTTTTAAAGTATATAGGCGACAATGTAGTTAAAGGGTTTTAAATTACACATTACTCATACGCCCCAATGAATGTTCAACTGTTTAACATTAAAGAAATTTTAGTTTAAAACAGCCAACCAAATAGGTACAAGTTCCATGGGATTTAGGGAAGTTCTGCAGATATTTTGTTAGTTTTTTTTCTGCTAAAATCAATAATCTAATTGTGTGGATGCTGTCCGAGTGCCCAGAGGCGACCCCAAACGTGTTCAAAAAGTGTCAGAAGTCCAAATGGTATTTCAAATTCCGTCTTTTTGCAATACCAACTCCTGTTAGGATCTAAACAATCCAAAGGATCTAAACAATCCAAAGCCCAACATGCTATAAACGTACCAATTGTGCTTACCAATCAGAAAGACTGACAGACAGATACACCGTCAGACGGATAAGGCTAAATAGACTCACAAGATGAGCCTATAAGGAATATATATGAAGGGGTGAATGGATGAAGGTGGTATGTAACATAAATTTCAAAATGGGTTATTACATAAATGAAGATGTTAGGTTCGTCTCTTGCCCTGTATTCTTCCCAAATTTAAATATTCACGACGTAGTCTGAGATTCGGAAGATCTGAAGGCGTTATGTACACATTTTTTTATATTTTAAAATGGAAGAAAGCGGTATGTACGTTCCTGATTTCAATTTATTATATACACAAACCGAAAAACATTTTTGATTGATAACACTGTGCACCAGCAGTTTTAGGGCCTCAATGAAATTTGTGTGAGAATATAGTATTGTATGTGGGAGTAAAACCCTAGCTGCCTCAAATTGTTGCACAATGTAATACAGGAATTTGATATTTGATTTTCAAAATATTATTGAAATAGTTTTTTTCAAAGAATTTTGTCTATGAATGACCAAACCGGATGTCCTTCTTTAGAAAAAATAAATGTAATATGAATTTGATACACTTTCACTACCTACAAAAATTATATTAAGTTCCGCAATGGACAGAATTCTAAATGAAAAACTTCAAAGCTGATTTACTCGAAATAATTTTTATGTTACATACCCCCTTCATCCATCTACGCCTTCATATAGTTTTCTATACCTACTTTATTGTCGTTACAAACTTCCGACCAAAATGAATGTACCCTGATGGTTCAAAAAAAAAAAACCAAAACCAAACAAACTTCACACATTTTCTCATATTTACCCCCCTTACATTTTGAATGATTCTTATGATTTGTATTATTTTTTCCTATAGTTTGTTCCTTTTTCCATACTTGTCATTTGCTATTCTTATTATCCTTTCATTGCCCCCTTCCCTTTGTTCTCTGCACAAACATGTAGTTACCATTATCGCATGAAATTTGATATCGTCTGCAGCTGATTTAATAATTTATGATTTTATTGATGAATTGCATCGTCTGGTGGCTTCTGTGGTGAACGAAGGGTGCGTCGAGTGGCTTGTTTATTTTGCTAGCACTGCAATATTGTAACTCTTCATCTGCTGCTGCTCATGTCGTTCTTGCTGCTGCTGGTTTGAAATTGTAGTTACTTTTGTGTTGCTTTTGTTGGTTGAGTGCAATGAGACGTGCAACATGATGCTGCATGATTAAACTTGGATTTATGCTGCTGCTTCATGATTTTCGCTCTTCGATTCTTTTCGTTTTGAACATATTTCCATTATAGAATTTTTTTTCCTCCCCCCCCCTAATGATGGTACTCAATATTTTGTTTGTATAACGATGGAACTCGCACATACATATACACATACATATACACATATCCATGGTGGCACTTAATGTGCAACAAATAAACTGAGAAATGCAAATTATTGCAATCACTCATCAGCGCATGGTCTTGCGGGCGTGCTGAAGCTCTGATCCATTATCGATTATTTGTGCAGGGATTATGCTGCGGGAATGATTACCAAATTAGGCTGTCAAAGTTTATTAGAGTGCTTAAATTGATTAATGCTACTTGCGCTTATTAGATTTAAGGATTACATGAAAAATATTATATTGAAATGGGACTAATTGGCCTAATGTGAATTAAGTTGTTAGGAAAGATTGACTGAATTATGAAAATAATTGGCCAATATTGGATTATGAAGTGTGTGAATAGAGAATCACTGGGATTGCGTTTGGTATACTCTTGACGTGCTTTGATTAGTATTAATGTATCTGGTTAAAGACTGGAAAGTCCCAATTAACAAGTTGTAACCAAAAATGCACTTAATTATACCCCACACCTTATGGGGTCGAAAGTGTGTTGCGCCAATAAGAAGGCGTGCTTGGCATGGTAATGAAATATATTCTTGATCATCAGTTCTATTTTTTATGGAAATAGTATACTCGTGTATGCGATTTCTACCCAAATCGAGGCAGTAAATACTCATACAACACACTTCATCACACCACACTCCACCCACCCTCAAATGTCTTCCAACTAAATGGTCGCAATAAATTATGTTCTATGCTGAAATCATGTTTTGCCAAATAATTTATGACAATTGAAGAACTTAACATGTTCATTTGCACACGCAAAACAAAACTCTACTTGCTATTGAAGGGGACGCTTGATGGGACACCTACTGCTAGGCATGTTGGTACTGCTCACCGCCCACAACAACAACAACAACAACAACAACAACAACAACCACAAAAAACCATTCAAATTACAGTTACAGGATATTTGCCTGGTCGGAATTGTCTGGACCAAAAAAGTGACCTTTTCGTTTATTTTTATGATAATGGAAGGCTAACTACACCCACTGCCAGTCGCATGGGTTATGGAAATGTCGTTATTGTTGCCGTTTTGTTGTTGCTCTTTGTAATGTTTTTGTAGTGGTACTTATGTACATTTTTTGAGGCCACATGCAGCAATTACCGCCTGACATACACATTCACAAGCACATGTCCTGCAGTTGCTTCTTATGTGAACAGTACATGAGCGCGCGTGTGTGTGTGTGTGTGTGTGTGCATGATGGAATGAAATAATGTTTGTGTGCGTCCTTGTGCACTTGTCTCATATTATTTTATGAGTTCCGAGCTGAAGTTTATCTTGAGCTCATCATCAACATTTGCTGCTTCTCGGTCTTCTGGTGGTGCTGCAGTTGGTACAACTTGTGCCGCCTTTGTTTGCTTTTGTTTCTTCCTACCAAGTTAATGCCGACATTATTTATGTGTGCGTGCTTGTGCCGTAAAGTAAACTTTTGCCTCACAAGACGCGCCCAACGCCAACCACTTGGCTCGTGTATTCATTTCGGAATATTGCGTATGCTGCAAGCTGATTTGAAGTGGGTCGCCTCTGTTGCCCATCCATATTGAACTACGCTCAGCTTATAATACATGGTTGCATTTATCATTTCATAATTTTATAAGAGCACAAAAAATCGTGCTATACAGGAAAAAAACGCCCGTAATCACATCTCTACTCTTCATACTTTATTTTCTAAGCCAAACTGTGGTCAGGGTTGCTCTGTTCATTAAATCGTCCCTGCAGCACATTTGAATTAATGACTGTATTGTGTTTCGAAAATGTGTTTCAGCTCGTTTAAGTGCAGATTCATGAATGTGTGCGTGTGTGTTTTAATAGTGTTTTCCCTTTTTTGTCGTTCAAAGCTTTTCTTTTTTTTTTTGCTCCATTTTTTTTTTATTTATTTTTTGTGCCATACTTTTTTCTTTTCTCCGCTTTCATGACTTTCAACATTTGCTTTTATTTGGTGCACACTTTAATTTACAAAATAATCAACATAATGAAGAGCAATGATTGTTTTGGCTTAGTTTTCGTTTTTAATTTGGCAACAAAGTGAAATATATTCCAATATGTGAGGAGGGTGGTGGCTAGGGGGTTTATGCACCACTAGGTCGTTCGTAGCTGTAGCTTAAATTAAAGTTAGTTGAAACTTTTGGAAAAATTGTGACTTTTCAGTTGCAAGATTTTTTAATTCAATGAATTATGGTTGGGTTTAGATGATTAAATGAAGAACTTTTTATGATTGTATGCAATTCTACCGGAAACTTTTTCAAAAGTTGATAGTTTTGGAAAAATTTGTTTATATAAGAGTTGATAAATAAGCTTTTGGATCTTTATATATGGACATAGTAGAGAGGCGGTGTACCTTCCGTACTACTCTGTGCAGGAATGCCCACAAATACTAAAAATTGCTCCGGTAGACAGATTTTAAATTTGGCTGGACGCCTGAGGAGGATACTGACTATATGAAATACTTTCCCTCTTACTGCTACTCCCTCATATACCAAAAATAGTGCTGGTGGACCTATTCCGACGAGCCTTTAAGTATAGAGTTTGGAGGTTCATAGAAGCAGAACTCTATCCAGCCCTCTCTGCGCCCTAAAAAATAAAAAAAAAAAACGATTTTGTTAAATTATAATTTATGGTTGATCTTATTATCTTTACTTAAATATTTGTATATCACCCATGAAACCCATGAGGCGGAAGCAGCCATTGAGTAGCATCTTAAGTGGCTGCTATCTATTTGCCTGAACACTTCTGGTTGCTGCTAACTCAATATTTACGCGTATGCCACTTATTTGTCACTGAAAAATCCCCTAGTATGCCAAGAGAGTATTAAATTGTCACTTGGCTTAAAATCTAAACTTTTCAGTGAATTTAATGTGAATCATAACCTCAACTCTAAAGCACATTGCCTTACAAAAAAAGGCTTACCAAACAACAGAATAACACAAATATGAAGAACGTGGCAATGAGGTGTTATGGAACACGTCTGTACTGCTAAGTGACATATGTAATGTTAGCCGCTCACATGGGATCTATTGGGAACCTTTTAAACACTTATTTTTAACAGATTATGTTACAAACCACCTATATGGCGCTTATATGCCATAAGGCTTGTGGCAATTATCTGCTTGCGATTGCTTGCAGCTAGTATAATATACAAGGTAGACTGAATTCCATTTAAATACATTTTCAGTCACGAATACTTTTGAATGTACATTATATAAAGGTTCGGAGATGCACACAAGCACTCACACTTGATCCTTGATATACCTATATAAAAGAATTCTCCTCCGGCAACCTGTACAAGGATTTAAGGTCAAGCTGTTCCAACTACATGGGTATTTGGCAAAATACACTCACATTGTATATAATAAAAATTCCTGGCATTTTCATGTAATCCCCTGCGGCACATTTGACTGTCATGCTTAATTTTTGCTTACGACAACACCGAAACACACCTCCGAGGATTAAACTTTACGCAAATGTGGGTAAAATAGCAAATTCGTTTTAAAATGTGGCACACACTGCACACTCTGAGCACAAATACACACACACATTCAAATATATACAAGTGTAGCGAATTCGAAAATGCCAAAATTAAATGCGACCTTTGTGGTTATTTTTGAAATTTATGCTGCACGTGCGGCAGAATGAATGTGCAGCAGTTGTTACCCGCAGCCACAAGTTACTGCTGCTGCCGATGCAACAACAGTTTGTAGTGAAAATGTAACCAGAAATAGTTTGTTTTTGCGGTAATGCGACCGAAAATTTCATAATCACGAAAAACCCAAGCCAGACAGTGTAAGGAGCAGCAGGAGCAACAACAACAACATTGCACCAATTTCCCAGAGATCCAAGTCCGAGAAGAACTCTCGAACGGAAAGCAGGACTCAATGATGCAGCGAGGAGGGGTACGATGACACGTAGGTTGGAGGGACTGTTGCTTTGGGGCGACGGCATGTGCCGATCAGTGTCAAGTTTGTACTCACGCTGCAGCATTATTAATGCGAAAAGTGTGAAAATACGCGCAGTGTGTTTATTGCGCGTGTGGGAATTGTGGTGGCGGATTTTCGTAAGGCATCTCGACTTTGACTAGCGGACCGGAGGCAGTAGCAACGACCGTAGTAACAGAACGACGACAACGTCCGGAAGTATGCAAATTCAAGCGCAAACTTTAGGAAAATTTTCATATGAAAACTTTTGCATATAATTTAGGGCAACTTTTTGACATTCCGAATGTGTGTGTGTGTGTGTGAGCGTTGGTGTATTTTGCTGTGGGTGTATTTGTGTGTGTCAACGCTCTAAAAGGCGGCGAACATTTTTCTTAATAAACGGAAAACGGAAACGTTGACAGTTTTCTTTGGCTGTGCATAATTTTCGTAATGGTGGGCAAAGTAGCATATACTATGTATGCAAGGATACGTATTTGGTATATGTGTGTGTGTGTGTGTGTGTATTATGATTTTCCTTTTGCTGCGTATGCACAAAAGTTCTCATCGCACAAATTGTTTCTGGTTACTTTGTTGTAATGGAAAAAAAGGACACAAAGGGCATTCCACTCACAATGTGTCCTGTGCCTGTGTGGCCTGGCAGGAAGTTGAGGAAATCATTTCCAACTGTAGTGCGTTTAGTTGCGAGGCGAACAATGAACAATGTTGCAGGCTTATCATAATATCCTGACAGTGCTGTTGCTGCTGCTGATGTTGCTGCTGTTGTTGTTGTTGTTGTGAACTGTTCCGAGTAAAGGAAGGTTATTCATTCATTCATTTGGTCTTATTCTTCTCATCATCCCTGAGACCATTCATGTACATTATTTAACTCTGTTCTGCTTCTGTTGTTGACATTCGAAATTGCTGAGTCCTATCGTGTCGTATCGTCCAGTTTTTTTTTGCCATCTCTGTCCCCATGTGCCTCGGTGCCTTTGGTCGTTTCGTTCAAAAGCCTAATTTGCGGAAATTATTATTTTGTTAAATGATTTGCAAGCAAGTAGGCAGACGGCGAAGAGTGAAGGGATTTTTTTTTTGTAGCACGTAATTGCCTTGTGGGTAAATCGAAAGCAAATAAACAGTGGTGGTGGCCAGTGATTTAAGAAAGTGTGTGGGACTTCTTTAAAGAGTGAGAGGAAACATTTGCAGATAAACCAACAAAATTGGATGATGGTTTAAGTGCAGAGGTTAGCCACTAGAGACTACTTTCTTCACATTAGTAAGTTAAATGGTGTATAAAACAGAGTATTTGCCGTAACATAATTTTTTTTCTATAATTTACATTTACACAATTTTCACCGAAAGGGGTTTTAAATTAATTGCGGTTAAAATGTGTCTATCACAAAAAAATATAAAATCCAATTACCATTTAGTAGCATTTTTAATTTTAAACATTTTTTTTGATAAAAGGAATTAACATATGCAAAATGTGTTAATGGAGTGCAGCTGTTTTAAACGATTTCTTTTTTCATAGCATAAAATAAAATGCATAAAAAAATACCGAAAATATTTGCACAACGCCTGCGATAGTAAGCGCCATTTTTTGCCCTCCATTTGTTATTTTTGGGAATATTTCCCTCAATGAAGCATAAACTTTAAACAAATTTAAATGCCATCGATCGGAAAGCCTAGCGGTTGTGTGAGTGGCCAGTATGGCGCATTATTCATCAAATGTTGTAGTTAATGAGGCAATACGCGTCAGTGTGGTGTACTTTTAGGCGATTTTCAAGCTTCGCCATAGACCATTAAACAACGTCAATGACATAATTTTATGGGAGTTAATGCGAATCGTGGGAAATTTTGAACGGCTTTTGTATTTAAAACACCTAAAAAATTTGTATTTGCCATTTTAAAGTTCTTTGATGCAATTCTATAGAATTTTGCACGTTTCAACATTAAATCTGTTGTGCAAATACACACTCTCACACATTCACTTTGTGCGGAACTTTAGTATTGGAAAATTGGTTTGAAAACTTTTGGGGGCAATTGCAAAATTTGCAAACATAAACGGATTTCAATGGCACACAAAACCAACACGCATTTGGAAATGCCGATGGTGCGCTTAAATACCCATTCAGCATTTTTTCCTTGTTTTTGTTATGTGATTGTGTTTTGTATTATGTACATTGCTCCGACTTCGTTCTCGATGTACAGACCACACAAAGTTGTTTTGGTATTTTGGTATTTCGAGCACAAAACTGCACTGGTGGGCATGAGTGAGAGCGGTTGTGAAGGTAACGAATGCTGTCAATGTTGAAATGTGGTGACAGTTGAGAAAAAAAACCGAATTGTTTGCAATTCATTATGGTGTTCGATTCTTTTGTGTAACAGTTTAATGTCGTTCACATTAAATTGACATTAAATGTGAGTTATTGTTAAATGCTTACCGATAAATGCAATTTCTAGTGTAATGTTAAGGGATTTAATCCAATTAATTGGAAACTTTAAATGAAATGATTTATTAGGGGAAAGGTGCTTTGTCCAAATTGGCTTTTGTGATACTACAAAATCCAATTTGGGCCGATTTCGATTATTCGGTATTTATACGATAGTTTTTCGATATTTTTCATTTCCACTTCATTCCCGTTCCATTTCCATTTCCATTTGGTGCGGTCCATTTCCATTTCGTCTTTGTTCCACTTCCATTCGGTTCCTGTTTTATTACTAAATTTGTTCCAATTCCATTTTGTTCTTATCCATTTCCATCCTTTTGGTGATACTGATCAAGAATATATATACTTTTCTATACCTACATACAAAATCATGACACTAAATTTTTTCTGCTTGTTTCCTTTTGGACGGTGAGTTTTAACCGGCTGACGGCCCTATCTTAAATTTACATGCGTATTAAAGAAGACATAAGCAGCTACATTTGGAGCTATTGTTGATGAAAATCGAGACCGGATAAAAGGCATTGCCATTAAATTAAACATTTTACTTACAAAATTAGTTGTTCGTTAAATTTTTGCAACGCTATATAAATTTACCAAACATTTTTGAAAAAATCATTTTTCATCTTGTGCTTATCGGCCTCCGGAAGTGAAAACCGTGTTTTGTAAAATATTTTACCCAATTCTGCTGAAATACTTAGTTCCAACCTTGATATAAAGGGGTTTTTGGGGTCGCTGATTTCGAATTTGAAGTAAAAATTTCAAAATTCAAGAAGCCAAAATAACCCAGTAGGTGTAGGTTATATATAAGTCGGCTTTGACCGACTGAAACTTACTCACTTGTTTTTAATTACCATGGGCCTTCATGAAAGTCAAAAGTCCAGCTCAATGTATCTCAATGTAGGACAAATTACAACTCTCTCGATCCACTGATCACCTCCGGAAGGTGCGGACATACATCCGGTCATTTGTACAGACAAACGATGGGATTCCATATATTGTGATTGTTTAATTTGATTTTAATTCAATATTGCTCACTAAGGAAATACGCGCTGTGTGGTTCTTGTAATTCCACGAACCTTAATTCGTTTGTAATATTTTTCAAGTGACTCTTAGTTTGAGTTATTGTAAAGTTTAAAGTTTAATTCCCTCTAATTTTCACCACCTCAAATCCCCAATCCAATTCCAAATCGTTTTCGAATTTCTATTCCAATTGAAACGAATTTCTATTAAAGTTTGTACGATCGAAATTTCATATGAATTTTTCTATGGTCTTGCCAAATTTCTGTATTGCAAAGAGCTTGTCCTCTTTTGAATTGAAATTTCAGCCACTTTTCGGCCAAATTTTAAACGAGAATTTCCTATGGCGAAATTGTCATCGGATATTACAATAACACAAGCCGGAAACAATGCGATTGCTGGCAATTGAGCTGCCATTGTCGCTGCGCCAGCTGCCAATATCATCGCACTCGCACACACAAATACACAATTCACAATTGGGCTTCGCAAAATCCAGCTTATGTCGCCTCTCAGCTGTATAAATTGTTTTCGAAGTGGGGGTGCAAATCGAGGAGCGTCAAGTGGCTTTCGGTCTGGCAATGAGCATAAGTTGCACTCCAAACACATGTTATGATTGGCTGTTGGGACGAAGTCAATATTATAAAAATTTATTTTTTTTCTGATTGAGCGTGCACCACACAGCGTATGAGTGACATTTATTTTGTTCTTTGTTAAATTTTGCCCATATCTCGTAGTGAACAAACGACAACTGCTTTCGGTTTACTTTTAATAGAAACGTTTAAATTCGTTTTTGGGATAAACTGCTACCAGCAACAAGAGTTTGTCAACTTTTGTGGCACTCCCCCGTGGAGAAACCGCATGTGAAATATTTTCATATAGAGAGGACGAAATGGAAGCAGTCTATCCTTCCGGTAACTGCATAAATTTGCAAAAATACCATCACCACTTCACCTTCACGTGAACAACAAAAGTCACTCAAAGATTCTTCGGTTGGCTGAGATGCACCCATATTGCTGTTGTAAATAACTGCACGCAGCAGTGTTGGAAACTTTTGCATAAAGTTAATATCATTCCACTTTTTTTTTGTGAAACGGAAATAAAAAGTTATTGGAAATATGATTTGAAATTCAATTGGAAATGACGCAACTGAGAGGATGTGTGTGTCTGAATGTGAGGATATTTGTGCTGTAGGCATGTGAGTGGTTGTTTGTATGTGACTGTGCTGTGTGAACCAATTTATTGTGTTTATGTGAGGGTAATGTGCTACTCTGATTTTTTTTCCAATTGGTTCTGGGTAGAGGTGGAAAATTTGTATTTAAGTGAAGTGAGGGATTCTTAAGTAATGGGAAAGGAGTCGAAATTTAAATTCCATTAAATTTTAGGTTAATTTTTATTCAATTCAATTTTAATTCAATTCTATTGCAATTTCAATTAAATTTTGATTCAATTTTGATTCAATTCAATTTCAATTTCAATTAAATTTCAATTCATTTTCAGTTCAATTTCAATTCAATTTCCATTCAATTTCAGTTCAATTTCAATTCAATTTCAATTCAATTTCAATTCAATTTCAATTCAATTTCAATTCAATTTCAATTCAATTTCAATTCAATTTCAATTCAATTTCAATTCAATTTCAATTCAATTTCAATTTCAATTTCAATTTCAATTCTATTTCAAATTCAATTTCAATTTCAATTTCAATTCAATTTCAATTCAATTTCGCACACAAATTTAAACGCTTGCAGACAACATTTTTCGACAAAAAAAACTTTACAATCATATCAAATTGAATTAGAAGTGTTTAGAGAAGATATTTCCGCCAACTTCAAATACTCGACACAGCGATAAACCACACAAATCCAATTTAAACTTAGAATTTTACCACCAGCATATGCCATCACGCACACATGATGGCTGAATGATTCTTTTTCTTTCTATAAGTGTGCGAGTGATTCTTGGAGTTGAACAAAAATGGCAGCCACAGAGACACATGATGACGAGCACTCACACTTATACAAATTTAAAGAATGCCAAAGCTATAAAAAAGGCGATTGGCTAGAAAATAAAATAAATTGAAGCCAAAAGAAACTAGTGCGAATGAATTGAAAAAAATGTGGAAAAACTGACGTATACCACGGCATCTGTTGCTCTCACATACGAGCAGTCTTAAAGGAAAACATTTCCGGATTAAGATTTCTTTCAAGAGTCTTAATATTTGCATGTTAAATATGAAATGTGGCCTGAAGGAAAAAGTCATTTGTCATAATTACACATGTCGTCGGTTGTGGGCACCGGGCGTCGGTATATACGAGTAATCAAACGAAATACATACACTCCCTCACACACATACACAAAAGTTAAGATGGATTTACTTGCGGACGGGGTGGGGGGGACGACGCACATTTCACGCCTGCAGCGCTTATATCCGCTTCCAGTTATGCCTCATTTTACGGTGCTTTGTCGCAAAAGCGGAAATTAAAGTGCAGCATTAAACTACAGACAACCAAACGAAAAAGACAACCCAAACTCCATTTCATTTTTATTTTACGATGAGGTGGCGAATTGGTGTGGCGTCGAATGCGGAGGGAATATGTGCAAAGCTGGAAACGATTTAAAAAGGCTGCCCTTTGGCGGAGCTCATATAAAAAGCACCACCAGAACCACACAACATAATAAAACGCGTATTTAAACGTTGTAAGAGTAGAATTTACATCAACTGGCAATAAAACTGTGCGGTGGTTTAATGCTCAATACCACATACATATATATTAAAGAAAAACGCAATTTCATTTATTGAACAAACACACAAACAAGCCACTTTCCGCGACCGCACATTGAAAAGAGAATACAACATTTGATCAAAGACATTGAGGAGGCCTTCATTTTGCTGAATTTTTGAAATTCTTCTTACGAAAGCTTTTATGTCGAAAGTGATTGCCATTTTCAATTCAACATAAATATGTACATTGTACATATATACTATATGTGCAAACACTGTGTAACAAGATGCCTCCGACAATCCTTGCGGGCATTCTGAATTTAATTCTGACTTCCGCCACTGGCAGTTAATTTCAATTTCAATTTCATTTCCGCTTGGTGTTCGTTTTGTGTGGTGAATACCACCATCACGTCACAACCACCACCACCAATACCATTTTTTTTTTGGTTGTAATACAGCATGAGGCACTTTCATTATAGCCGCACCGGTACGTAGTCAATACGTCGTTAATATTTCACTTCCTGTTGCTGTTGAATAATTTCCCCCTAAAAAAAAAAAACGGGGAAAAAACCCAACATTAATGGCCCGCCCGGATATTTATTTAATATTTCTGTCGACGAGTATTTCAATTGTGATTGAAGAGGCACACCACCTGCAGTCACAAATTAATGTGTTGATAATGTCATTTCGATGGTGGCTTGTAAGCCATGATCAGCAGCACAGTTGGCAACTACAAAGGCATTAACAACAGTTCGGAGAAAAATTATCGCAAATTCTGTAGAGAAAATTTCATTATGAAAGAATACTGCTGTGAGCCAAAGTGAAAGCTGCTTTCGGGCAATTGACAAAATGAATAATGGAATTATGGAAATTTCAGTTGACAATTGAGGGAGAAAATAATTAAAGTTGGGAGGAAAGCTTCTTGAGGGAGTTACTGGGAAACATTTTCCATTTACTTTGCCAAAAAACAAAAATGTCAACTTAAGTTTTGATTTGTTGCCTCTTCTCTTTCCCTAAATGGTTTTCGCTTTATCATTATCTTGTTTCCTCGTTTGTCCACCTTTCCGCTCGAGCTTCTCCAATTCGCAGCAAACATTTATGACACACAATGTGAATTGATTGTTAATTGGGCAGTAACATTTTTTTCATATTAAAATTATTTCATACACAAATAGCCAACAACTTCCATTGTTTGTACTGTTTCCGGTGATACCCTCCCGTCGATGGGGGAGTACTTCGTGTTTCGAGCTTCCGTGTTGACTGATTGAAGGGGCTTTCATCAACAATTAATCAAGATTTCCATAATTAATCACATAAACATCAAAATCACATGCATCCTCGAGCATTGCGGGCCACTTTCAGGCCATGTTGACTCTTCACTTGCCAATTTCGTTGTGTTTCGTTGATGTTGTTGTTGTTTATCGTTGTCATGGTGCTTCTGCATTTTAAGTGGTTTGCTGTCTTCGACACAACTGTCTGTTGTGTATTGTACGAGTGTTTGTATATGATTGTATGCGTGTGTGTGTGTGTTTTTAATTTGAATGTGACTGCGACTGTGATTGTGATTGATTTGCTGATGTGAATTGTACAATGTTTGGCTAAGAGACTGTATCACTTACTCCCAGCGGTGGAACATCGTAAATTGCAGTTGGTTCATAAAAGTACTTAAGCGATACAAGTTTTGACTGATGTGCACAGTCGTTTAACAGTGGTGCGATAGCACAAAATTTGATCTAAATTGACAGAAAATGGAGTTGGTGTTGTTTGGGATTTGGTTTGACTTAAAACAGCGCCGCCCACATCAATTGTTTACATCAATGAGACACATAAAATTGAGGACACCCTCACCGAAAATGTAAATATTTGGAATTGAATATTAAATTTGGTTACTTTGGCAATTTGAATATATATTGGACAGCGAGAAACAATAAAATGTTTTTATAGCAAAACGAAAGACGTAAGAAAAATTCGTAATTCGAAAACGTTGTTATTGTTTTTAGATTATGTGAATGGCTGAACAGGATATTATTCGCATTTCTTTGGTGAAAATAATGTTAATACAACCAAGACCTGTTTGCCACACGCTATTTGCGGTTGACTTGTTATTGACAAACATCCATTCCCCTTAAGTGATACTGACTGAGTCCTTACCAATTCGTTTGTTTATTGAACGAAAATCAGCTAAAATAAAAGTTTTTAAACAATTCCAAAGAGTTGAAAACAAATTAATTAAAATTATAAATGTTCCCAAGTCAGTGCTCTGACGATTTACGGGAACCACCACCTTGTGATCATTGACAAGAAATTTTTCATTTTATTTGCTTTTCCTCGAACTCAGCCAAACTATGTACACTCTCTCAATGCCAATTATAGCAACAAATAGAGCTTGCAAATGCAATCGCTCAAAATGTTTGTAAAAGGGAATACCATTTGAAGATAGAATCAAGATTATATGCTGCTACCGCCGCAAAGCCAACCTAAGACCCCGGCCAAAATCTCAGCTCCAGTTGCAAACATTACGGCGAATTTGTGTTAATTTATGTGTAGCCTCAATTAATGTGTGCCAGTGTGCGATTTTGCGAGTGTGCCTGCTATACAAGTATACTGTTTGGTTGTGCGTGTCGTAATGAAGTTATCATGTTGACACTTGTGTGTTGGTTGGTTACTTGGCCACACACTAACACAGGGGCTTACTCTTACACACACTGTTACGTAGACGCATACCACAAGACATATGCTTGTCATTTTGGCCACATTAGTGTTTTCCACACACCCACACATCCAATTGCCATCTTATACGCATTATACACACTCATGTAAGTAATAATGTTTATTATCGGCACCCGTGCTTGTTACTTCTACTCCAGTTCTCTGATGTGTGCTGTTGTTTTTGTATTTTTTGGTGTTCTTGTCATCGTGCTGCCATCTCTAATTCCATTTAAATGATGTCTCCTTCACGCACGGAACGTGCCCTCCCACAGCCACGCCTTTACTTTGTATATTGTGCTTTGGCTGCTTTTTCTCATTTTTTCTCATTTTTTTTCTTTGTTTTATTTTTTTTGGCGAAGTTCATTTGACACAATCTGCGATTTATTACTGCAGTTAGTAGTCGTTAGGTTTGTTGTTGTTGTTGTTGTTGTCGTTGATATTGTTTCGTTGAAGTGGCAATATTGTAATATTGACACATGAAATGTCATTGGTTTGAGTGTGCGCCCATTTGCTGTGTTCAGCCCACATTTCCGGTTTTCTGCAGCACTCGCAATTTATGTGCGTTTATTTATGTCTATTTTATTTGCCAAAATTTCCCTAGCATTCTGTCATTCGGGGTTATCATTGTCATTAAATATGGCTGACCTAGTCGCACACACACACATACAGACAGGGCTTGTTCTATACAATGCCTTGTCAACACTGTATACACTGTATGAGTACTGCTAAGATGTGTGTGCATTGGGCTGAAACGTGAATGTGCGGAGTAGCCGATCTAAATGTTGCATATATGCAATTTACATATGGACCTATGTTGACATTCATTGTGCATAATGTAAATTATTTTCCATATGTTCGTGTCGTTTAAATTCAAAACCCCATCTTACTTTCTGTTTGCAGTTGCATGGAAATTCCATAATTGTCGATAGCATTTCGTAGTTACTTTGAATAGTTACTTTGAACTTTGAAGAATACAAAATTTTACTTGAGTGTTTCCTATTTCAATGTGCAATCGCGTTACTCAAAGTCTAATCTGTTCTGATTTATTGTGTGTAAAGAATTTGATTTCCAATAGAGACTGTGCTGCCCAATCTCAATTAAAAAATGTGAGATAAAAATTCCATTTAATAAAAAACGTATTTTCCATTTTTCCCGATTATTGAAATGTACTTTGCCGACGCAACCAGAGCGTCTCACCGTTCTTTTACCAAATTTTAAATAAGTTGAGTTGGGTTAATGCCAAGTTCGCATAACATTCATTCATTCTTAATGGAATTTTAATTGCCTTTTAAAATTAAATAGAAAATTCTTCAATTTCGTACTCAGAATTTCTTTTGTGTCTTGAGATCATTTATATTTTAAGTGGGATTGAAGCAGAATTAGGTTGGAATGCATTTATAACTTTATGAATCGTTACTAGAGTACACTCTGCAGACAAGTGCAGTCCAGGCCCCGGGCACTTGGTAAGGGAAAACGTATATGATCTTTCAATATTTTTAGTAATTTAATATTAAAAGAATTTCAGAAATTATCCCATGAGAAGTACGCGTATAATTATAACCACTTCTCGCATTTCATTCGATGGCCATATACATTTTTGTCACTTCGATGTTCCTTGCATCACCTTGGAATTCTGAGATTAACGTTTCTATCTGTCAGCAGTTGCTAGTTTTGTTCCGACTCTTTGATAGCAATGTAATCCTAAATACTCTAATTACATGCCGGCTGCAGGGGCATCAGTAATTAAGCACTTTGCTGTAAGCTGCTTAAAGGCGTGCGCTTGGGTGCCGAAATTAACTTTATTCTTTATGCTCATCGTGATGACATTTTCCTTTTATTTTACATTTTTTTTATGTTCGCTCGACACGCTCATGTACCTACTGACTGAAGCTCAGTACATTTTAATTCGTTTTTACTGTGTGTGTGTCATTTGTATTGTGCTCCAAATGCTATTGCATTAATGCTAGTCTACTTTTAGGTATTTATGAAATTAAATTATAAATTCTCATTCTGTTAGGTCAGGCATTTGATGTTTAATGCATGACAGGAATTTAAGAAATTTGTGGTGACCAGGAAATGAAAATTAAATAAATTAAATAATTGCGAATGCGACATAGTTGCATCAAGTTCCTCAAGTAATATTAAATTATAAAAATTGTGAATATATCTCCCCCCCCCCCCCCTTTTGCCATAATAACGAAGTGGATGCTTTTAACCTACAGCAGACAGAGAGCCAAATTGAAACGAAATAGCCCAGGGGGGAGAATTCGTCAAGCATAATCGGGTGCCGACATTTATTCACAAGCTATGCAAAAATAAAAAAAGAACCCAATGTGCAACCGAGATAACAAGGCGACACCAACACCAACATCGCTACCACCAACAAACAACAATCATAGGAACCTGCAAACCCACAACACCGACAACCAAAGCACTCAGATGACAACAAAGTGTCAAATGAAGAAAAGAAAGAAAAACCAAACCAAGCCAACGAGGGCAGCTACAAAAACTATTGACACACAAAGAAAAACCAACTCCAACACATACTTGCTTGTGTATTTTCGAATGTGTACCAACAAAGAACGCAACAATATGCGTTATGGAAACCCTTTCGGTGTGTGTCTTAAGTGTGTACAGAATGGTGCTGAGTTGACAGCACGAGGGCAATTGTTTTTCCCATGCCCCAGGAAAAAAATTGTGTTGAAGGTACGAACACAACAAAGGGGCAACCTGGGGTAAATATCGCAGAAAAATGGACTCCCTTACAAGCTGACAGCTTCAGTGAAAAAAAGTTTCGCAAAAATACACTCAAATTAAAGTGTGATAAATCCCTGGAAAATCCTTAACCAAAAGCATTCAAGTGAATCCGAATGAAGCATGCAAAGTAGGTCAGAGCCAGGAAAAAATCTATTCGACTTTACTTGTACTCCCATTATAATTTAATGCGAACTTTTCACACTCAAGCAATCACGTTTCGGCGTAGAAGGAGCACAAGAAAATGCAAACTAACCAAAAAATGTATTGACACAGAAATTCATGAGATGAAAACTGTCCGCCTTTCATTAAGTTTCCACGTAAATTCTTGCGCTTGCCAAGCCAGCAAAAAGAGCGAGCACGTCGCAAGCGACTCGACTCTTGCATTTCCTGTTTCCGCTTTCGTGCTCATGCGGCGCTTTATCCATCTGACCGGAAGTGACAAGTCAGCATCGAACACGCGCCATGCCATGCCAAAAACAAAAAGCCAAAAACAAATTGTGGGCGGTATTGGGGGGCAAAGCAGCAGCCATCATGCTGCATGCTTAATCATCCGAGGGTAGCAAATGTCGCAAAAGAAGGTGGCAGTTCGGCAAAAACTTTCCCATCATGCCACCCCCTTGGCGGCTCTACAAAACGGCCGAAGTTGACACTTGAAGCTGACGCTGGCGCATATATTAACAAATCGATTCGTAAATCTTGTAAAGCAATAAAGGAAAACATTAACTTTTTCTCCTCGGAACAACAAGCGTGTAAGCGGTAAGGGGGGCTGTGTAATATTTTTGATTAATAGATGACACGGACAAAAATTAATGAATGGCGGTGAGGAATTCGACAAACGATGAGTATGCGGAGAGTGTTGATAATATTGGTAATGATGTGGGTGGAATTATGTTTGAGAATATTTTCATGTCCTTACCATTGTACATAAATTATTTTGTTCTATGTTCTAAAAGCCTAAACTTCTAAAATACTTAAAAAAAGGAACCTAATAACGAATTGTATGGAAATTACATCCAACAAAAACAAACTCAAATTCATTGAAGTGAATTTCCATTCAAGTTCGCATTGCTAAAGGCTATTAATTCATATCATTTGCGAAATATAAATATTAAGTGGCAGCGCTCCGTCACAAAACTTTTCACGGAGGAATTAAACTCAGACACATTTTATATTTTAATCAAAGTAGTTCATTTCAGGTGGACTACGTTTTTTTGCTATTGAAACTTTCTTGATCAGAATTTTTTAGATCAAAGCAAAATGGTCTAAAGAACCTCTTTTTTATTATACCCCACACACACTGTGGCAGGGTATACTCACTTTGACACAACGTTTGTAACGCCCATAAGGAGGCGTGTCCGGTATGGAAAAGTATATATATTCTTGATCAGCATTACCGCCGGAGTCGATTTAGCGAAGTCCGTCTGTCTGTCCGTCCGTCTGTCCGTCCGTCCGCATGATAGCGGTCGCAGTTTTAGAGATATCGACTTGAAACTTTGGGTACATGTTTTTCTCTTCAATACTGAGATCAAGTTCGAGAATCAGCCAAATCGGAAAAAAAAAAAAAAAACTGGGCGTGGCTCCCATACACCGAAAAAAAAGGTTAACATTTTTCAAGTCTTTTTTATTGAAAATGTTTAGAAATTGACTTTTGACATGATCCGAGGTTCCGAAACCACATATAAAAGGGTCAAAATGGGGTCTTGAGACCAATTTTTTTTTGGCGATTTGATTGGAAATTTTTAGAAACGGATTTTGGACATTTATAGGTGGCTCAAAATGGGGTCTTGAGACCACATAATTTATGTTCGAGGTACTTCTTCCTACTGTGTGGGGGTATTTCAGCTTCGGTATAGCCGAAGAAAGTCCACTCTCTAGTTTAATAAAAAGTCTTGTTACCTATTATGCAAGTAATGTTACAAACATAATTGAATTTTCATCAGATTATAAAAATAATATTATTCTGCTTCTCGAACTATGAAGACAGGTTCCTTAATCCGGATGCTTATCTATCCGTATCGAACGGAAAATAAATTTCCTTTAAATGAACATCCGCAATTTCGATTTAAAATTAGGGTTTAGGCCCACTTCAAAATCTGCAATGATATTAGGAACAAAACATTTAAAAACTCTTAATTTAAAATCGAAATTTAAAGGAAATTTATTTTCTGCTTTTTAGTCGGTTTAAGGGTTATATTTTTAAAAACTTGTTTTTTATTCTAAATTATTTTCCCCTATTTTTTAAATTTTTGTCTTCCCCTTTTTTACTATTTTTCCCGAATGCGAACCTAAGTACAAAATTTGGGCCCCATAGCTTAAAAAATGTGAAAGTTAGAACTTTTAAAAGGCTCATCCCCCTTCTCTTTACCAAAGATTTAATTTTTTGTCAAAAGTGACATGTTAATATTTAAAAAAAAAATCCGTGTAACGGAATTTTGCCACATCACGTTGAAAATTTTTTTTAAAAGAGATTAAATTTTTAACATTATACTGTAAAGTTTTAACAGCATACCGTAAAAAATTAAGAGTTTACTGTTAAAAATGAACAGAATACATTTCAATTTTACCCTCTTTTAAAAAAAATTTTATGTGGTAAAATCCCGTTATACGAGTATTTTTTTGTTCGTCCCTCTATCAGCTTCAATTGTCAGAACCTCATTATTTTGAGATTTTGGCACTTTTGACAAAAAAACCAACTTTGGCCTCTTTTAAAGAAAAATTCCGTAATTCCGCAAAACCCCGTTATACATATATTTGTTTTTGGTCGCTCTATCATCTCCAATTGTCAAGACCCCATCATGATTTGACGGACATTTGAGAGAATTTTTTTTCATGTCTCTCGGCGTCAGTTAGGTTTTCATTTTAGACCCCTAGTTTCTTCGGGTAATTTTTTTCTTACAATTTCGCGTAGATTTTGTTTTTGCTAGACGCTTATCGACAAAAAAAATTGACCCACCCTAATATATATATAGTCCACCCAAAGCAAGTTAATATAAGGGTTATAATTATCTGTTGTTGATCACCATCACCACTTCAGTTTTTATCAGACTTTGGGTCCGTCCTGCTGATTGGTAAGCACGATAGAAGGAGCTAAAAGTAAGCTAGCCGTTACAAACTTTGAATTCATCTTTTTTATATCCTAGAAGGAGTTGATAAGTTGGAGTTTTTATTACATCATGTGGTTTTTAGGCTTGCTGATATCGAATTTCGTAATTCAAGATGGCGGATCAAATATGGTTATTGAAATTTCAAGATGGAAGAAGATACTACCGATAACACATTTTTTTCGAATGCCATAGTATAATTGAGTACCTGCTGCTGGATCTTAGCTTTAAATGAAACGTTTAAGATTCTTTAAAGGTACATTTTAGACTTAACTTTTGTGAAAAAAAACCTTGAAAAAAAAACAGAAGGACAAAATGCCCCTTTATGACCGCATTCATAAAAACACCACCTACCCGAAATATGAAGACAAAATTCTCGAGAGCACATTTCAACCAAAGTGAGTTTCACAAAGATTTTTCCACTTATTTTCTGTTCATAAATTTTAATTTTCCAAATATTTTCTTTTGCTTTTTTTCTTCTTTTTTTTCGCCCTAACCAAGAGTTTTTCGCAACGTTTCGTGTGTCTAAGCGTCTTTCTTTTTTTCCTGCAAAAGTTCTGGAGCACGGAGCTGCATTTTGTTCCTACACCGCTTTTGCGGTCGTTATGTTGTTTGCGTATTTCTTCTTTTTTATTTTTAAGATTCTTTTTTTTTATTTTCATTTTTGCTTCATTTTTCATTTCTCAGTTCGTAACCTTATTTTACAAGGAGTTTGTTTATCGTCCTTCGCATCTCATTGAACTCATTTTGAGAAGTGCTCTCCTGCTGTTTGTTGGCGTGTGTGTGTCAGTTTGGTGTATGCTTGGGTAATATGTGTGAGCGCGGCACTTGTCCCATACATCGTCTTAAGTTTCCGTTGTAGTCTCATTTGCCCACTTCATCTAGTTTCTTTTCTTCAAATTACAGTATCATGTTTCAAATTTCGTTATGGTTACTGTGTGGCCACTTCCACTTTTCCACTTCCTTTGAGAGTCTCCCTTTGGTCGCTGCCATTCTCTGAAATTATACAAAGGACTTGTTTACTAATGTCAAGTGGCATGGCACGCCTCTATTATGACGATAAATTCATTTCTGAGGCATTTAATTTGGTGAAATTCTTTTTAAAAATATTTCTCCCATATTCTTTTGTTGAGTTTCATGAATTTTCCATTTTGTGTTGGACATGCTTGGCGCTGTCGCTGTCCATGAGTGCTGCCAGCCAACTCAGTTCAGAACGATGCCAAATGTGTTGACAGGATTTTTTTAAGTGTTGTTGTTGTTCCCTTTTCGGTGGCTGTTTTGTTTAATGTATTTTACATGTTGAGGCAAGCTACTCCTCATGCCCTTTATACTCGTGTTGGCTCGTCTTTTCGGTTCTGCTGCCTTGCATTCCCGAACGTAAGTATTTACGTTACCACATTACGTGGGCACGTTCGTGGCGCTTTGTTTGCAACACAAATGACCTTTAAACAGTCTAATTGAGTTTACGTGCCTCGCAAGCGGGTCGAGGCACTTTTGATATCCTGCGCATGTTTACGTTATTATAATTACAGTTTTGGGGACAATCTTCCGCAGGCAGTAATGACGTGGTCCCCATTTTAATGGACTTGTCGTGGTTTTTTTTTTATAATATATTAAAGCAAAACTCCGTCAAATTGAAGTGATTGTAAATGAAATCAGGATGGAGAACATATGGAAGTGATGCTGTGCTATATTTGAAAGTATTTAATGTTATTAGAGATGATATTGTTGTGTTATTATGAATTGCCATCGTACCCAGTAGTAAATTTTGCAAGGCCTCTCAGCTAGAGACATGCCAGCACGCCTGCTATGGGAAGAAATTGCACATTCCATCCTCGCTTCTAGTGGAGGCATGCCGGTATGCCTGCGCTAGAAGGGAGATAGGGTGGTGTCAATGGATTTTCTATGCAATATTGCCTGCCAGCAGGCATACGCATGGAAGCGACAGACGTAGGCCTGTTTATTTGTCCCGTTTCATATAAAAAAGAAGTAAAGGTTGGAAGCGAGGAGGGCAGGCATCCGAGCTCCTAAAGAGGCATACTGGCATGCCTGCAGACATCTTCTTTTGACCACTGGGTAGTTGCACGAAGTAATTCATTTATTTTGGGGATGATGAAGATTTGTTAACATCTATGAAAGTCTCCTTATCTTTGAGATGTTGTGGGGAAAAATGCCTCCGCTTATCTGTTACCGGTAATGCACTAATTTCTGTTTCACACTTTTTTGGCCGCTCCTAAACGGCTTGAAATTTATATAGAAAACTTCTGTAAGCATTATTATTGCAAATTTTGTGTAAAAGAATTTTTCCAATTTTTCTGTTAGATTTTCCAAGGTTAGAAATCGATTTCGTCACTAGAATTTTTTTTCAATTTTACGTTGACCAGTCGACCGCTTTTGCCGAAAAAAATAAGAGATAGTCTCAAACAAATTTAAATCTGATTCCATATGCATCCAGCTCTAATAGTGAGGCTTTGCTTTAGGAGTGTATTTAAATGTTTTTGTTGGCAGTAGGTCTGTTTACATATTCTCTGAGGCAGATTTCGTTAGCCTGAAGAACAAAGTTTCCAATGAACATGCTTGCAGTCAAATTTATTTGTCTGTGGTGATGGCCTTCTTAACACTTGGGTCGTTCCTGTTGCCATTTCTTTCAATCTGGAAATATTATTTTGAAGTTGTGAAGGAAATTATATTTGGGTTAACTGAGATCACCTATGGATGTCCAGAGTTTCTCATCAAAATGAGCTTCACTCTCTGCCCCATCTAGCAACGTGGTCCAGTTCGCTCTGGATGGGTCCCGAGATTGTGCCTTCCAATTTCCTGTTGGTAAGTAGTGCGATGTCATCTGTGTGGCCTTGCACTTCGAAACCTTTGTGCTATGAAAGTCTAGAGGTTCATCCACCACAACGGACCACTGTAGTGGTGATAGTATACTCCGCTGCCGGCATAGTTTTGCATCAGGAACTGTTACATTATCGTTGCCTAAAGTTGTATTTACATTCCTGGGTTTAGGAACATTACAGATCCAGTTACATGTTGTTGAATCAACGCCTTTGTGCCGAAGGCATATATTGACCAGGGCATACTCAGTAATATCAACGCCATCGATTTAGTATTTCTCAAGATATTAATATTGCAGCCGTGCAAATATTCTAATTGGAACCAATTTTGTGTGAGAGATAGGCGATGTTGCCCATTGAAGTATGAGTTATTTGTTTTCATGAAGTGGAATTCCCCACTGTGCTTAATATGAACGTATTTGAAAATAATCAAATTCTCTACTCCCATTGCAGGTAATTCTTAATGGAAAGTTAATCCCATATTCGAAATTCAAGTCAATGGCAGGTAAGCATTACCATTTATGATGATGATGTGAATGACGTTTACTTTGTGGCGAATCAAAATCTCATTAAACAACACAGTTTTCCACTCTGATATTTGCACAAATTCATGCCGAAATGGAATAATAAAAAAAGCGAATCTCGACTTTGATTGAGTTGAAGATTACCAGTGGGAAGAAAGCGGACAGTTGTGTGTACGGGTGTGTATGTGGATTTATATGTTGGCTACGTCAATAGACACATACACGTGAATGGCAAACGGGAAACGGTAGTCGACGCTCACAGCTTGAATGGGAAAACAGATAGGAAAGGAAAAACAATACACACACACACAAGATATGCATGGAAATTGCATGGAACTGAAGCGAACTGAAGTGATGCAACTCATAGGCGGCGCTTTGGATTTCCATTTAATGGGGAAAATATCACAGGATTCTTGCTTGCGTTCTTTTTTAGTTGTTGTGCTACTCCCCTTCATCCCAGCGCTTAACAGTTTTGCCTTGCTCCGAATGCAGTGAAACGCCCGCTGACATGCAACACTGTCAGCATTTGGCGCAGCTTATCGCAGAGTATTGAAAATGTCCCTTGAGGACAAAATGTCAATGAGTGCAGCGAAGTGAAGTGAAGGAGTTCATTTTGCACTAAGAAAGCGAGCGACTTGTACGATTTTATTCAAATATATTTTGTTGCCATATTGCCAAAGAGATTTCTCGCATACATATGTGGTGAAATATAAAATATTTTGTGGTCGGGCAAGTGGAAGGTAGGAAGTACGAAGAATTTGTTTAGCTGCCAGCCAGCTTGTGTGGCTGGCAACATTTTAAGAGGATAAAGTAGGTATTTTGTATGCATGGCTGACTACGTGTTTCATTTTGTGAAATTTAAAAGCCGAACCGTTTTCATTTCTCAATCTTTTCAATGTTTCCAATGTTTGTAGTATATTAGTCTGCTTCTAATACAATATTGTGCGCCTAAGTCCTAAGTCCTCTTGTTCTCGAGCAGCCCAATATTGGCAGTGAAGCAAGATTTATGCAGAGTCTATATGTACTGATTACAACCATAACAACAAAAAGGGAAAAAACGGTTGACATCTCAATATGATATATCCTCGCCTAAGGCGCAATGGCAAGAAAAATGGTTACAACAAAAATGAAGGAAAAAATAAACGGAATGTAACAGATTTATTATTGCAGTCCAACAAATACGCACAAAACCCATCTTACAATGGCGGATGTGGCGGCAGGCGGAAGCGATTGTTTGGCGGATGTGAAAGCGCAAAACCATTGAAATATTATGATTGACTTTTATTACATAAAATCGCAATTTATTTCACTTAAGAATTTACAAACAACAAAAAGTATGACAAATGCAATTTATCACATAAAGCGTAAAAATGTGTACACATAAAAAATGGGTACAAATGGGGATTAGCACGTTTTGTACGAAAAATTTAAATATGAAATTATTGGTTTGGAAAATTATTGGACACAGACTAGCACAGTCCATTAAATTTTCCGCTTGAGTTGTGACAATAGTTCACGATTTTCAAGTGAGTGAAAATGGGCAATGAAAGTCCAAAGAAGACATCAAGCAACGAAAGAGAAAAATACAATAATTGAAAAATGCTGAAGAAAGTCAAATTTTTGTTTTGTTAATGAAAATTTACTTTAAAAATAATTAAATTCGGCCGAGTATTGCCATATGGCAACAATAAAGGTAGCTTCAGGTAAAGATTTTTAAAAAATTAACGAATCCATCGACTGTTTTGCGTTCTTAAAAGTGCCGCTAGTTTTCATTTTGCATGACGGCATTAGATCATTTGTAGTTATTTTGTTATTGTGATGCAAAAATGTACTTTAAATTGAAATGTCGAAAAATTGGAATTCGAGCTATCGACTTCAAATTTAGGCATTACTCTTATTGTGACGAATGATTGGACGGTATTGAAAATAGGCAACATCGGATAAGAACCACGCCTACCTCGCATACAAAATTGCCGCCAAAATTGTATTATTTTCGTTTATGCTGAACCGACGCTGTTTTTTTTATTTGGTTGGAAATTATGCCTGGAACGAAATGTAAATGAAACTGAAACGAAATGGAATTGAACCGGAACCAAATAAAATGGGATCAAAATTTTGAAATGGACCAAGAAATGGAAATTATTGATTAATATTGAAAAAAAAAACAATAAAAAATCGAAAAATAACGACAAAAAATTTATAGATTTTCGAAAAAATATCGAAAAAACCGATAAATTTTGGAAAAATTGTCTATTAAGTATCGAAAAATCATCATACCTATCATACAAAATAGCTGTACAATTTCTTTATTTTCCTTTATTTTGAGAAATACTTTACCGATTTGGACGCTGTTTTCTTGTATTTGATTGGAAACTAAATGGGAATGGAACTGGAACAAAATGAAATTTTGAAACGGATCGGGAATGAAGTGGAAATGTCGATAAACACACAAAAAATTATTAATAAAATACCGAAAAATTCTTGATAAATTATAAATAACAAATGGTCTAAGAATCTATCTTACTCGCATGTGCAGGGTATTTTAGCTTCGGTCAGACCGAATTTTTATGGACTATGTGTGACTTTTTCATTGCCGTTGCCATATGAACTTTTTCTATGCAAAAACTAGTAAAAATACATAAAATTATGAAGCACTTTAACTATTTGTGTAAATACATTTTTTTTTTTGGTTTTTTAGCAGGTTTTTCATAAAATTTTTTAATCCTAGAATTCAAGCATTTTTTAAATTTTTCAATACAATAGTATGGAAAATAACGAAGAATAACAATCTCTATCATCATTTGTCCATTTACAATGTTTTATGAATTTTGGACGATTTTTTTTCGATTTCGGATAAAAGATAAAAATTATATTATAACTGATATTTAGTTTTTGTATAAAAAACTACCGTATTACCCAGTGTTGCCATATAGCAACACCCCTTAGTGAGCAAACCACTTCTCCGAGAAACGTTTTAATAACATTTTTGTGATGCTGAGACTCCATAAATCTAATTTGATTAAAAAACTAGAGAGTGGACTATCTTCGGCTATACCGAAGCTGAAATACCCCCACACAGTAGGAAGAAGTACCTCGAACATAAAATGTGGTCTCAAGACCACATTTTGAGCCAATTATAGGTGGTTTTGGAGCCCGGACCATGTCCAAAATCCATTTCCAAAAATTTTCAAATCAAATCCACAAAAAAAAAATTGGTCTCAAGACCCCATTTAGCTTGGAACCTCGGACCATGTCAAAAATACGTTTCTAAACATTTCCAATTGAATACAACCATAAAAAAGACTTGAAAAATGTTTAACTTTTTTTCGGTGTATGGGAGCCACGCCCAGTTTTTATCCGATTTCGCTGCTTCTCGAACTTGATCTCAGTATTCACGAGAAAAACATGTACCCAAAGTTTCGAGTCGATATCTCCAAAACTGCGACCGCTATCGTGCGGACGGACAGACGGACGGACAGACAGACGGACATCGCTAAATCGACTCCGGCGGTAATGCTGATCAAGAATATATATACTTTTCCATACCGAACACGCCCCCTTCTGGGCGTTACAAACGTTGTGTCAAAGTTAGTATACCCTGCCACAGTGAGTGTGGGGGTATAAATATTAAATATTAAAAAAAAAAGTTCTGTGACAATCCGGGTAAGAGGCAATAACGAAAAAAATATTGCTTTTAATATTCCAAATGCCTCTGATCCCTTTCAGAACTTTAAATGCATCTCTGGCGATACATTTGTTTTGTCTAACAAGCTCTGGTTATGTTTTGTGTTCTTAGTTTGAATTAGTCTTTTTCTAATGATAAAACCCATTCCACGTTGCCTCACCCAATAGACAACCAACACAAAAATGCACTTCGCCATGAAAACGATGATAAATTCTCTTTTGTTAATTTTCCTCTATCAACGTTAGCTGCACTCAAATTTATTGCGCCACCAAGTCCTTTCAGCGGGATCTAACCTTTTCAAAAATAGTTATGCCAACTACTTAAACAGAAAGACGGAATGGAAACTGTTATCACTCGGAGCGCAAAAGCTGCCACCATGCGGACAAACAAAGTCGCCACATAATCCTGATTGGGGCGACATTTCCCCCACTGAAATTTGCTTGCCATGGCATAACAATAACCTGCAGCAGTCAAACTGGTTAACGACAAGGATGATGACGACGACGATGAGACTGTTTTGCTTGCCTCAAGTAAACATGAACAAGGAAACAAGAGATGGGTGAATACCCCACAGTAGAATACATGAAACGACTTCCTTTATAGACAAATACTAGTTGAAAGGATGCAGTAGGCACCTTGATTCGTTGAACTCTGGAAGGTGGATTTGAGTAACAGGAAAGACATCATAATGTACCAGGAGATACCCTAGATTAATAATAGATAAAAATACTATAGCAAAAATTTATGAAAAAAAACACTCGCTCATAGATGACATCGTTTTGTTATGGTAGAAATCCTAAAATAAAGCAACAAAACCTTCAACTTCAATCAATTTTAACAAAATGAACATAACAATTTCAAGCACCATTGCCTGATAAAAAAATAGAGTACGTACTGTGTTTATTGTCGACTGCGCCTCCTTTTTGCTTTCATCAAACACAACAATGTCACTGACACAAAATGAATTTTCATTGACAAGTCCAGGCGATGCTCAAGTTAAACAAATGAAACCGCGTAGAAGAAAAGCGAATGCAAAAGAAAGATAAAATTACGGCAAAAGTAGACAAATGCGCAAGTAGTGATGGCCAATAATCGATCGATTAATCGATAATCGATTATTTTTTCCGATTGTCGATTATTTTTTAGCAGCTTATTGCAAGTCAATTTAATCGAACAATCGATTCTATTTTTTCGATTACCAAATTTTAAAGCCTATTTGATTTTTGAAATTTTTTATTTTGTATTGTGTATTTTGACGTCGTAAAACCGTATAAAATTTTTGTCGCAAAAATTGGCTTTCCGAGATATAAAATGTTTAGATTTCTATTTTTTCTTATACAATTTCTTCTTCTTTCTTGAGTGACTAAAAATATAGATAAATACACTTTTTAAAAAAAAAAAAAAATCTATAAAAAAGATAATTTTACCATTCCTATTTTTACTTAAAAACCCGATTAATCGTTCCTTAAATCGATTATTTGGATTGATAATCGATAAATTTACGCTTGTTTTTTGCAAAATCGATTGTGCAACATCGATTCTTTTGCCACATTAGGCCATCCCTATGCGCAAGCTGCATGCTGTGGCGATTATCTGGCACAGGGAAAGTTGACGGTTCTGCATAACTGAGGTTGGGTGTCAGCAGAGTAAACTTAAAGCTGCAGGCAAGCAAAATGAAGGAAACGACACGGACTATCAAGACTAGCCATAGAAGCACAAGCAAACTTCATAATCGATTAAAATCCAACCGCCGCAGTCTAAACTGTTCTACGCAAATATTTGAAGCTATCAGATGCACACGTAGCGCACTCAATGGCACACAAAAATTCTCCTGGGCAAAGAAACGACCCCCAAGCCATTGAACCATTCAATGTGACAGTGGATTCGCTGTGGCCACAACAAGAGCACATTGCATGCAATTAGATTCACAATGTAGTGCCACTAGAAATGAACCAAAATGCATAAAGGTGGAGACAAGCAAACGAACGGAATAAATGTCGCTCGCTTTACGAAATTAAAAGTAAAATTTGCATAATAATTTGTGCGAATGCTTTCGTACTTTCCTTTTCTCGTTCGCAATTCAACTTCATATTTTGCTCATTCGAATCGCCTTGGCGGCGCCCCTTTTAATTTAATGAAATGTTGCTATTGACACTGTCCTTCGGGCGCACAGCAACAGCTATGCCCATCCTGTTCACGGTTCGAGCCGGAAATTTTGCCAGAAAGGTGGCAGATATTCTCTGCAATATTTTTTTTTTTTGGTTTGCATATTGAAGCAAGGACGTAGTAAAAGGAAAAATTTTAAATTCATATAGTTTTTTTTTTTGTTAAATTTATGCTTGGTTTTTAATTGAAAGGGTTTGGTTTGGCTTTCTTTTCTCTATTAGACTCTTGAGCAGAAAATTTCCATATTTTATGAAAATTTTTTTATTTTTTGTTGAAGCTACCGACGCTGAAAGGCATTCCTTAACAAGATTATGAATGGATGGTGAGCTATGTCAATCACTGCAGTATTATATGCAACTGAAATCTGATTAGGCAATCAATAAATTATAACAAAGGATTAAGTTGTGAAGCATAAGGCTGAATTAGAGAATTAGGGAAAATATTCCTGACATGAAGCAGACATTTCCTCTAATTGCTCACTAGTTTTTAAAGCTTTAAAAGTTCAAATTTCATGTTTGAGGTTAAATTTTTATTTTTATGAAAATTATGAAAAATTTAAATGAAAAAACCCACTTATATGTAATTTTCGCAACAATTTAATTCCCGGAAAAACATTTCGTTTTAACTGCCAAACATGCACTCACATCTAGCTGACACGTGCAATTTTAATTACAAGAGGCATCATCATCATCATAGCCATCGCCATCAACACGGGCCAAAGCCCTCTTCTATGTGCTAAGCTGAGAACTTACACAAGATGGTGGCGGTACTGTCATTATCTTTTAACATCAGTTCGCTGACCTTTTTTTGCCGCCGCCGCTGCTCCTGTGGTCTGGTGTGGGCCACACACGTACTGCATGTGCTGCATTTCCGGGTAGTAAACGTTACTGCAGTATAAGCTGTAACACGAAAAGCACAGCGATAATAGTTTCGAAACCGAAGTAGCAGAAGAAGAGCAAGTGAGCAACTACAAAACAACAGTGACACGAATTAAGGTACAATTTCACAGCTTAACGCTCCCCGCAACGCACAACTATAAATTCAGCTTACATCAGCGCATCCAGCTTGGAATTTATGTCTTTATGCTGCCACGTTTTCCGCTTGCCTGATTTACTAGACGCTCGCAACGGCGTCGAATGGATGCACTGTACAAATTAAGAATACAGATAAATACATTAAAACAAAAAAACTGTCTAGTACCATCAAACACATCGTGACAGTGGGTCCTTCTGACGGCACCAGGATATGACGGTGAAACGGCTGCAGTTGCCTACGCCACCAATTTCGTTAGGTTTCGTTGCTGCCACCGTTGTCGCAACTGTCGCCGTTCTTGTTTCCTGTGCGAATAATGATGTATGATGCCTTAGCACCCCGTAAAAACTGAAGTTCACAGTAATCAGGTGTGTCGTTGCGGAAGGTGGGAGCGGCTATGGCGTTTGTGGAAATTACCGCATCAATTTCTGGCAAAAGTGGCGTCTAGTTTTCGACACTATCATTTTGCCGGAGAGTGTTGCACTTTAAAGAGGTCAAATTATAAGCTGAGGGAAAAGTGTGTTTGCGAAATAGTTAAAATAAATGACGGCAAAATTTTGAGATGGAAGACTCGCAAAGCAGGATATGGATGTGGTTATAGGGATGGGCTGGCAAGTTTTAATTAAATTCCTGAAATTTCACATAAATGTCCTATGCAACCATGACTTGAGACACTTTAGGCTGCCGTGGATACAGGTTCCAGAGCCGTATTTTATTTTATTTTTTTCCAATAGGGGGCCGAGGCAGTTGAAAATATGACCGTGGTACTATAATTGTATAGTATGCTCTCTTGTGGTCACCGGGAAACTGCACCCAGAAAACAAAAACTGTTGGGGCAGCAGAATTTTCGACCAACCGAATGCTAGCGGCTGTCACAACATCTACTTTCAGATGTTGCAGCATCTACTATCTGTTGTCCCAACATCTACTGTCTGACGCAGCAACATCTCTCTGATACTGCAAAAAGAACGTCAAAAATAATGCTAACGTGTAAGAGCGAGACAACAATTTACTTAAATTGTGCAAATGAAAAAAATATACAAAAAAAAGTATACGAAAAAGAATGTATGAAAAAGAATGCAATTGTGTTTGATGTTGACTTATAAAACTAGAGAAATAATTTTATAATATAATTTTATATATAAACACAAGACTTTTAATGCGAAATAATTCTCAATTCTTACACGAATTTGATGGGCAACATACTTTTTACTGCAAATACATATGGTGTTTTATATCCACAATTAACGCGCTTTCATAAAACGCAATATTTAATTATTTGTTTCAATTCGCAAAAAATTTTGAATGTTGAAATACGTGTTTTTCGGAAGTTAACAAAATAGAAACTATTCTGCACAATTTTTCGAAGCATAAAACACTTCTTTTTGTTTGCAATACATTATAGTTTAATCATAATTAGGTTTTAAAAATATTTTCTAGATGCGTAAAAGATAAACAAGATGGATGCATAATAGTGATGGATAAAATTTATTGCTTAATAGTGATGGGTGATATACTAAAGGGGATGCCACACCGGCGTCAATTGACGCCGAAAGCTGACAAATTTTTATTGTTTGCCAAATTAAAATTTTTGTGGTTTGGCAATATTAAAAATGAACACTAATTGAAAGAGCGAGTGAATATTTTTTCAGGTTTTTTTCGACGCCAGCTTCAAGGTGGGGTTATCAGTCAAAAGAGTGTTATTTTAATTGCTAAATTAGTTAAAGAAATACGTAATGTAATTAAAGGACGCTATTACAAATGAATATTTTACTGAAATATTTTATGAATCAATTTAAAACATATCGATTTTCATCGAAGAAAAAAAGAAATTGTTTGTACATATTGATTAAAATAATCTCTATGGCTCCGAAATTGTCAAAAAAAAGACTTCCATTACCCCAATCTACATTAGCGAAATTCTCGCATACTATACATCGCATACGATAAATCGTAAGTGTAGACCACTTATAGCAAACCTTTTGTGACATAAAGGTAAAAGGTGTCAGATTGACCTGGCGTCAAATATATTTGCATGTGGCACTCATCAAAAAATTAAAACAGCGTAAAACAGAGTAAAAATTCAAATAAATTCAACTATTTTTCGGAATTAGTTTGCAGCCTTTGTAATGGCTGGTCAAATGTTTATTTTTGTGAATTTTGATAAAAGAAACTTAGATTAAAAGGAAGAAATCAATAAATAAAAACACAAAAGTTAAAATAAAAATGGATTTGCAACACTGGTCTTTTGCTTCCTACATGGCATCACTATTAGTTGTCACGGTTCACAAGCGAATTCAGTTGCTACACGCGAGTGTGGATTCGGTTGTGGTAGCATTTTTATTTGAAATGTTCTGTCAGCTGAAAAAAAGTGGCTGCTTCAATCTACTATTCTGTTGTTATATCCGAATTGAACATTTTAGCGTGTATTCTAGTATTACAAGCGAATTTGGGTCTCTCTCAAGCGAAAACTAGAGCTGCAGACAAATATTTGTTACCACAACCTGGCGCCAAGCGATTATTTTTTGTGTGTGTAATTCAACATATATATATTCTGTGAAAGCATGGCTAAAGATTCTTGATCACGGTTTATGATTTTGAAAGAGGCCACAGTGAGGGTGTGGCAGTTTAATTGGGTTCAAAAAGAATTGAAATGGAGCCCAAGAGGTGGTCCAAGGAGGGTTCATGGTGGTCAAAGAGGATTCAATATATAAACGTGGGAAGTCACGGGTAACTTACTGGTATCCTATAAATGTTGATGGTGGTTTTGATTTTGATAAATATCTTAAATTTCGTTAAATGGTAGATAACCTTTAATCGTATCCTTACAGATTTTGGTTCGATTGCATTGACATAGTTTGTGCTTACGGATTTTCGCGTTTTGCTTTCCACTCCTTTTTGCGTTTAGGTCGCTGATAATGGAGAGCTCTTTTTTCTTGATGCGATTTGACCCAGATAACCCAAGAATGTAACGAAAATGCCTGTTAATGATATTTTGAAGTTTTCGAGTAACATCAGCTATCAAACTCCACCTGCCACCAGCTGCAATCATAATAAGTCTACAGGACGACATGCTGTTAAAACAAAAGTTCGGAGTTTATTTTTTATGCTGATGATGCTGCACCTCGAAACTTTGAAGAGCACACCAAAAGACATCTTAGCATTTTACAGCACTGCTGATCACGTTCGCCTCTGTATCACCGGTTGCCGTTACGATGGTGTTCCAATAAACGAAACTGTCAACTGTCGACTAGCCAGTGCTCTTGTGGTGGCAGTGGTTTTTGTTGCCCGACAGGATATTGTCAGTATTTATATTCAGGACCATGTTGCGTGTCTCTGTTTTTGTGCTAGGACATGACGTCATGTTCATTTGATACTTGCAGTGACATCAGTAGGCGCTGCTAAAAAGTAATGGGACTAGCAAGCAGCCCGCACTATAAAGTCCTGTCGATGGAAATTTAACAATCAATTACGAATATGTACCCCATGTTTATGAAGTGTATCTGGCCTCTGTTCCTAGTAGTTATGTGTAGTGGAAGTTTTTCTAAATAAATCTGGAATGTATGTGGCTGCAAAGAATCCATAAAACGCAGATACATATGCCATTCCGTGCTACGTTTTCTCCATTAATTTTGCTACATCAATTCCAGAAAGGCTTTCAAATCAAATAAATCTGCACAGCATTTCGATAGGTGAGCACGATGCATTCGCTTAAGAAATGAATTTATGCGAAGGATGAGAATGCAAACACAAATACATTTCCATAATTCAAAACGAGCACGAGAAAAAAGTAAAGGCAGCCGTAAAAATACAACAAAACCAACCCAAACAAACAGTGTACGAGTATTCGAAAAAAGGGGAAATAAAACAATCAAAATTTGCGCACCATTAAATATTTATGCCACATTCGAGCAATGGAAGGAACGCCACTCAAACGCTACAACCGATTTCAACGAAAATGTTTTGTTTTCTTTTCTTTGCTCCCGATTTGCGTTTTCACTATTTGTTTTTATTCCACTACGCACAAAATAATGCTACCATTAAAATGTATTTCTAAGCAATATTTTTTTTAGCATTTGTGATGATTGCTGTGGAAAAGTGGAAATTGAAATGGTTTTTTCTTCTTTGTTTTTTTTTAAGAGAACATTTTATTTTGCAAATCCTGTTCACAGAATGCCATTGACCAACAGTAAATATATTTCAATTTGAAGTGCGAAAAAAATTAGTTTACCTGAAATACAACTAAAATGGAATCTTTCGAAAAATAATTATTTTTAATGAAAATATTTTCATAGAAACGAAGCATAAAAACAATCTGAATTAACCCGCCTTCACGAAATACTTTCGCATATTTCACTGTAAAATAAGAGTCCATTTTATTGCAAACTACGCTTGAGCTTTAAGAGATTTCCCCTTCGAACTACCGCGTCAAAGCCAATAGTTCGACATTATCGTAAAATCAAGGAACACACTTAATACCCTTTTGTTCCGCTCGGTCTGACTGCAACTTAAAACCAAAAAGAACTAACTAAATAAATTCCATAAAATGCTATTCGTTGTTAAGCTTTCTTATACTAAAACATTTTTTTTTCAATGAAAGCTTGCTTAGGAGTATTCAAAAGGATTTCACTTTTTTTATGTCCATTCTTCCGTTTCCTGTCATAATATTTTCATCAGGATCCAACTATAAATTCGCCTCATTTTCATTTCGTTCAGGTTACTTGCGAGGACTATGAGGTACACTCAGGGAAAAAAACATAGTAAAATCAAGTATGATCGTATTTACTCCTTAATTTGTTCAACTAAATGGAAACAACTTTGAAATAAAGAGAAAAATACTTAAAATAACTATTGTCAACGTTGAAACAAAGTTGGAAAGTTGAAATTAAGTGAAAAATACTTAAAATAACTGTTGTCAACGTTGAAACAAAAGTGAACGATTTTAAATCAAGGTCTGGCAAACTTAATATAAATTGGAAAATTTTTTAAATAATCGGAAAACAACTTTGAAATAAGTTTGTTTATTTTTGAACCTAAGTTATAAATTGAAAACAAGTTTGTTCGTAGTTGTTTCTAAAATTTCCAACTTTACCAGACTTTCATTAACGTTTCTACTTGTTTTAAGGTGGTTATTTTTGATTTTAGGTTGTTTTTTCTCTGGGTGTATGCATGAAGATTCTTCACACTTGTATTTTTCATTGGAAAATGTAAATTTCGAAATTCAAATTCTTGAAAATTGTTTTTATTTCTCACCCTAAAGTATAAGATGGATGGAGTTAACTGATCCAAGGAAATATGGAAATTTCTCATAGTTTTTACTTGTGTGCATATGTGTCGGAAATTTCCATTTGTAAAAAAGCATATTTTATATTTGTGAATTCGAAGACAGTGCACAAAAGAAGAAAAGTTGTGTGGCAACGACGGTATTTACACAGGAACTGGTCTACAATGCCATCGTCCATTGGGATATGAGAAATTTTTTATACGTCATTTCAAATAGACACACATGCACACAGAGAAAAATCTATTTGATATTAAAATTGATTTTAAAATTTTAAAACTGTAAAATCAGTTAAGTCCGTTAAGTCCAGTGTAATTTGAAGTTGAAACAATTTCCAAACAGCCTGCCATACCCTACATTTTATGAGGTACGGTTATATTCACTTTGGTCGGGAGTTTGTAACGCGTGGTAGGTATCGAAAAGTATTCCCTTTGTTGATTCAGTCCTGTTCGTATGTCTGCCTGTCCATTCGCTTTTGGAGCGTAAGCTAGGCGAAAAGCAATATCGGTTCTCAAATTTAAAAAGTTCCATAAAGTAAAAAAATTAAAATTATAAAGTGAAAGTAATTAAAATTAAAATTTATATTTTTTAATTGTATTTTTGAGTTATAAAATAAGAAACTAAAAACAAAATGAAATTAAACGGTTAGGGTTGCGGTTCCCAGACTTTCCAAAATATCGGTTACGTTTTCGTTTCCACGAATTGAAACGGTTCCGGTTTTGGTTACGGTTACGGAACCGGTTCTTTGCTGTCCCTGGTTCAAACTTTGGATTTATCTTGCTTAGGTCCCAGAAAGAGTTACCTCCCGTATAAGTGAAAAACTTGGTATAGGGCATTTGGGGTCGCCGATTTTAAAATAGCGGCTCTAATATGGCGAGCGAAACTTCAAGACTTCATACTAAATTTATGTCCCAGTAGGTGCAAGTCTTTGACACACTGACAGTTACTTACACCCAGAGAAAAAACAACCTAA
Organism: Heteromyza rotundicornis; assembly: GCA_951394025.1. Taxonomy (NCBI): domain Eukaryota; kingdom Metazoa; phylum Arthropoda; class Insecta; order Diptera; family Heleomyzidae; genus Heteromyza; species Heteromyza rotundicornis. The sequence continues at coordinate 69,833,904 of OX596010.1, read as the reverse complement.
AATCAAAAATAACCACCTTAAAATAAGTAGAAACGTTAATGAAAGTCTGGTAAAGTTGGAAATTTTAGAAACAACTACGAACAAAATTGTTTTCAATTTAAAACTTAATTTAAAAATAAACAAACTTATTTCAAAGTTGTTTTCCGATTATTTCAAAAATTTTCCAATTTATATTAAGTTTGCCAGACCTTGATTTAAAATCGTTCAACTTTGTTTCAACGTTGACAGCATTTATTTTAAGTATTTTTCACTTCATTTCAACTTTCCAACTTTGTTTCAACGTTGACAATAGTTATTTTAAGTATTTTTCTCTTTATTTCAAAGTTGTTTCCATTAAGTTGAAAAAATGAAAGAGTAAATACGATCGTACTTGATTTTACTATGTTTTTTTTCCCTGAGTGTACTTCTTTTTAATTTAAAATTTTGAGGTAGTTATGTTGGATTTGGGGTTGTTTTTTTCTGAGTGTATACATATTTTTCCATTGTTGAACAGTCTGTAAGGATGTATGGGCTCACCTTCCTGGAGCCATCAGTTAACTAAGAGATCTGAGATTTTACATATATTTCCAATGCTGTCGTAGACAGGTTATTTAACAATTTTTGATCTTACCTTCAGGTTCATACTTAACAGTTACCCTCAGCACGTATCACCTTAAATCTAAATCATAGCCTCCCGAAGAATTTTCCAAAACGTCCACCTACATACATATATTAAACATAAAGTATTAAGTAAGTGAGCACAAACGAATACATTTTCCGCTGGCCTCCCTTTGCAAATTTATCAACGTCTGTCCAAAGTCGTTTTCGTATTCGAATTGATCGCTTTTTACCCACACACTTTAGCATCAAACCAATTTCGTTTCGTTGGTTTTACATGCGCCTCGTAAAAATTGTGGGAAATATGAATTTCTGGCACATTCGGAACTTTTCTGGCAGCCATCAGGAAAACGAAAGGATCAGAAGTGTATAAAAAGCTCCTTTTATTGTTATTGTAATTTTGATGCGGGTTTCCACATTTAGTATTATTGCCACAATCAGTTTGTATATTTCATTTTTGGTTTCTTTTTTCTTTGCTTTTTTTTTGTGGTCGTAATTTTTTATTGTTTCGTTACTAGAACAGTGTTGCATTTAATGGCATTATCGCAGACAGTATTTCCTCTGCTGTTTCGTCTTCTTGTTCTTGTTTGGCAACAACTTTGACGAAAATTTAATCATACAGTCTTAAATAATGCATGCCACTTCATCATAATAAACGTCGGTCTGTCGCCGTCTTTTTAACAGTTGTATTCTGGCTGTTTGTGTTCGCCCCACAAAATGTATCTTAGGAAAATTCATTTTCGTTGGCGGAAATTCGGCACTTCGTTCCGCACTCAATACTTTTCGGCGTCACAAGTATAACTTTTAATTGAATTTTTGGTTTTTTTCTTCAACAACACTGTTCTGTAATATTCACGAAGTAAATAAAAACTTGCAAGAAAATATTAGTATACTAACAGAATACACGCTCCATTTTACTGAATGGTTTGACAATTGGCGGTCATAAGTTATAAAAAGTTTATTTATTTCGGAGAGTCGAGACTATATGACAAGCTCAGAATAAAAATGCAATGAAATGTTTGGAGCGTCAGTACTTTCCTTACCCGTTCTCAATCTTATCTTCTTTTGTGCTCTGGTATTTTAAACACAATCATATTTAATTTCTCTTCCAGTTTTACTGTGTATTGATTAGGGAAGAGAAAGTGTTTGTATTTTTTATATTTTATTTTTATGCAATTTTTCGAATATTTTTGTGTGGCTGTCGTTTATGGAATGTTCGTGCCAAATTTTTAATTTTGTTTTCCATTTGAGTGCGTGTGCTGCACTCATTCGTACATATTGGAACGGTGCAATGTGCATGCATACACAAACAGTTGTTGCAATTGTGTGAGTGGCAAATCTATGATCAGTGACAGCAACAGAAGCCAAAACCCATAAACTTCCAACGGATTTAGGAATTGAATTTATTAAAAATTCACAGATTACCCACACTGTTTTTCGGTGTTTATTTCATGTTCTGCAGTACCCTACCACTTAAATATTCATTAAAAGCCTTTCATAATGCGATTTACGACTTAATTCGTTTATTTGTTCACTGATTAAATGCTTTTAAATTTTACCATTGCAATTACAATCAGTTAAGAAATCATATCAATGGAATTTTATCAAACGAAATTTAATTCCTAAGTATCAAAATACAACGTGTCACCAAACAAAGTCATCATCTCCATCATCTCTTTCTGGAAAACATTTTTCGGGATAATCCATATATGGAAAATTATCGCATATTCACCAGCACGCAAGCCGCGTCAGACCGAAGTTTCATTTCATTTCATTTTTCAGTCGTAAGCCAAAATGTTTGCAACGATTTTAAGGAAATTATTTTGGCTTAACATGAGTTTAAGACAATCTCTTTGACAACACACCACACGTAATGTGAGAAGAAGAAAAGATTTGACAAATGTGTGTGTGAGTGTGTGTGGATTTTTTTCTTTCAAATTTCTTTGCTAAATGAACAGCCAAAAACCCAGCACACATTTGCGTTGCCCAAGTGATTACTGTCATGTCTAACGGTCGATTTCTTAGCTTCTTAAAATTCAGAACAACTAACACGAGCACTCACACACACACACACACACACACATACACAACCAGCCGAACAAATACATAGTCACAATACAGTAAGCCAGCGTATAGGGAAAGGATGTAGTAAACGAAGCCACTCAAGTCTCGAAGCCAAATTGGTGAGAAACTCTTAAAACGAGCATAGACAAGGGGGAAAAAAAGGAGGACAACGAAGTCCCACCGAAATCTCAGACTTGTGACACAATCTGCAGCGGCCTCATGCTGGAGTTGGATGCGGGCTTCACTCCGAGCGCACGTCAACTAATCCAATTTAAATCTCTTAACATGATTTGCTTCTTTTTTTCATTCTTCATTCCACGTTGACTATTGAAATCCGTTCTTCGTAGCTGGAGGATGAGTTTCTGACTTTTTTTTTTGTTTTGTTTTGCTTGAGTAAATTTTTGTTGCTGTTGTTTATAAAGAAATGAAAATACGCTCGTGTTGGTGGAGAATGAATTGGCTGGACGTGTAAAACGGTAAAATGCTGAAAAGGTAAAGGATACATTTTTGCAAATTTTTCATTCCCCTTACCTGCTAATAGGATGTTGTAAATTTCATAGCACACATGCCTGGGTCAACCTCTAATAAATTTTCACCAAGTGTGACAACACAACTTATGGGCTTATGCGCCTTCATCACCTTTGACTTAGACCAATCGGCACTTAAGTGTGCCTGTCCCTTATCAATTGCAAATGGGCTTTTTCTGTATTTCGTTTTTTGTTGTTGTACACCTGATAAATTTCCGACTGAAATATCCTTTCCAACTCCTGCTCTCACATGCTGTATGTAATTCCACAACTGGTAATAAGACTCTCCACTTTTTCATTTGACCACTTAGTTTGCCTCATTCGCCTAGCACATAATTCTGCAAATTGAATGAAAAAAAAAATGAAAGCAAAAACAAAAACAGCAAAGTTCCATTTTACGGCCTCTCTATTCCATTTTATACTATTCAACTCCATTTTGTTGTGGTCTAGCTTAACGCAATTTGTGCATAAAGGATTACAACCACTCAGTCCTGATAACTGTTAATTAGCAAAATATGAATGGTGTTGGCTGTTTTCACTCTTCCTCTTGTTTGTTTCCGGCCGGACCAACTGTCTGCCTGACGGCATGGTTGTGGTTGTTTTCTTTTATGCTCATTGGCTTATATTGTTCATTGCATATAGGTGTGGACGATGACAGCGCAATTGTGAGTTGTTCCCATGGTGAAATGGGAAAAATCTGTTTATGATTGTAATTGCGTAGTGAATTTAATTAACCGTTTGACTTGAGCGGGTTATAACCTTTAATTGGCTTCGTTGAGTCCGATAGGAAAGTAATGCAACGGAACTCGCTTAATTTGGTGAGTATTTTTAACAACTTAATCGATGGAGATTACAACCCTTAAATATCCTTTTGGGCATTTGGAAAGGGATTTCCAGAGTTTTAACCTCCACAAGAATTAAATATCGGCAATGTTTTGGTACATCATTTCATTAATATTGGATAGGTTAGTTTAAGATTGTGTTAGATGAGAGGAGATTAAGTTCATCTACCTTTTCCTGAACGAGTAACACTTGGACTGAAAGTCTAAGGGCACCGACAAACTGCAACTGCCCTAGCTATGCATTTGATATGAAGACCAAAAAATCATTTTCAGAAGCAGTAAAGAGATGCAGGGAGGCACAGAGACACAGAGACAGCAGCGAGTTACTCGCAGCTAGGTTCCCGGACATAGCGATAGAGAAGGGAAATGAAAAAGCATACAAGATGACCAGAGGGGGTTCTGCTACGGAGATCAGTGTGACTGGTAACCGATACGCAATCAATACGCAGTGATGGACAGTATGGTAAATAGAGCAACAAACTACTAATGGGTCAATAGGCAATACTGTAAAACGTCCCGCCGACAACTATGGCGTAGACTGAACTCGAAAAAAAGAGCGAAACTGCTATTCCGGGACAGGAAATTTCTTAGCACACTGACGGGGGTTATGACTGGACGCTGTGCTGCGGAGATTAGGATGAACTGGAAACTATTCGACATTTTCTATGCCAGTGTTCCGCTCTACATACAATGCGTCAACGAGCCTTAGGCTCCTGGTTCTTTGAGATTTGAGAGCACAACAGAACTAACAGAGCATGCAGTATCAGACCTTCTTAAGTCCATTCGAAACACAAAGTCGTACACCAAATGTTCGTTGACAGTAGGAACACAATGAGATAGATTTCACATATGCATAATACTAAAAAGGGACCCACAATAGATGGCCTCCGAGTGGAAATTGTACACACACCCTTATAAGTTATTAACTAACCTAACCAAACACTTTGACCAGAGAGATCCATTGTGGTGCACGGAATTGTGTACTTCCTTCGTATTGGTAGTCTATGCAGAAGGCTTTGGAGAAGATACCTAATAACTTGTGTAATTGCCTATTAAGCAGACACCTCGAGCCCTTTAATGTTGTCAAATTTTATCTCAACACCTTCACAGCATATTTCTTTATACTGGTTTCATCGCGAAATTAACCCTCGAAACCCATCAAACACTTAACAATCCACTGAAATATAAACTTTTCCCGAATCCAGACAGACAGACACACTAACTAACTCAACGAATCCTCCTAAGCCAAAGTCAAGTAATTAAAAGAGAATATCCGACCCTGTGCTGCTCTACTAAATTCGTGGCAAACCTTGTATAACACCACGAAGCAATTGTAGACGCCAAGCCAAGACAAAATAAAATTGTTCGTTCGTCGTCCTGCCATGGCAAGCCAACATCCTGCAATGGCCGCAAACAGTTTTGAGGATGAGACAGTGTAAGTACCAACAGGAGAATTGATAAGGATTATAATTGAGTTATGAGAAGAAAGAAAAAAAACAACCAAACCAACGCCAGACGTCGTAAGGGGAGCCATGAAACGGCCAGAGCCGACCAGTGTAGTATGATAAAGTAGAGAACATTGGAGCCGAAAGAAAATGAATATGGAATAGCAAAACAAAGCACAACAGTTGGTTGTTGTACGCTGGTGATTTGGAGAAAATTTCGGATTTTTCAAGGGAAAGAACTTTACACACAGATAATTGAGAAAGGAAAGAAGACGAAGCAAATTGAAGACAGAATGGAAAAAATGTATGAAATTTCTGGGTAAAATGTAAGAAAAGTAAGTACTAAATTGTTTTGTGAGAAGAAAAAATCTTCCGAAATAAACACCAGACGCCTAAAAACAAGAGCCGCCATAAACTCACGTGCGCATTACGCAGACGCGTCCCATAAAGGATGTCTGCTGAAATGACTCTGACGGGCCCGCATGAAGCGAGTGGATGCTGCAAAGCATCTAGTATGGCATACGCAAATTCTCACGAGAGTTCACAGTGACGAGAGCGCCCACAGTTCGTATCAGTTGTAGTTCGACTGTCGTGAGATAAAGTTGCGAGAAATGTTGAAAGCGCAATAAAAGCCAGGACAACTGCCGACGGCAAACAATTAAATAGAAAAAAGAATGAGTGCAAAAACATTCCAGGGAGAAGTTCGGCGAGGGGAGTGAATTCAGAACGTCGAAGAAAAGCTACTTAAAGTTTGGAATGCCGCAAGACATTTGAACTGAAAAACATCTTCCTCCGGCGGTAAGAGGTAGACGAAAAGTGAAGTGATACGGATAGGGAATTTTAAGAACCACGCCTATTTTTAACACACACATTGCAATACAACGCAACATGGATTTGCGTCCCCTAAGCTATGAAGAAATGTGCCAAATGGAGATGCTGCATACCGGCTGCACTGACAGCGTCAACACGTCGAGTAGCAGCTCAGCCACGGCCGCAATGCTGCCCATTATGGTCATACCAACGTCGATGATGCCACCGGGCACCATACTCACGGCAGCAACGCCTAGCAACGTCAACTGCGGCGGCGACGGAAGCGTTAGCTATGAGCATTTCTATCAGTTGCAGCCCACACACATTCTGACAACGGCGACGCCCGCCGCCTCGCCATCATCAATACAAAATACTGTGGGCGTAGCGGGTGGAGGAGGGGATGGAGGTGTTAGTCTGGGCACCGCATCCTCAACTCTACTGCAGGCTCAGCCATTTCTGTTGCCCACCGAACAACAATCACAACAACAACAACAACAACAACAACAGCAGCAGCAACAGCAGCATCCACATCAACAACAGATTCCACAAGCAGCCACCGTCAACATTCTCTACACAGGCACGCTAACAAAGCCGCGTTCGTCGACTTCAGCGTCGGCAACGACGCCGCTGACGCGTCAAGCCTTAGAAAGTGCGACGCTGCCGCGAGGATTTCAGCCCAGCTCATTCATGCCGAGCACCAACAATTCCATGGCCGATGAGAGCAGCGACTTTGAGGGCAGCGAATGTGGCGCAAGCGTCTCCACCACCACTTGCATACCACATTTTCGTTTCGGCGGATGTGGGATGATTTTGCAGCCGGCGTCTGTAAATGCGGCAGCAGTGCAGCAGCAGCAGCACCAGCACCAACATCAACACCATCACCGCCAGCAAGAGCAACAGCAAGTCATCGGCTGTGGTTCGTTGTCGCACATGATGGGCTCATTTGCTGCGGCCGCTGGTGGCGCAATGCACTCGGGTCGCCTCGCCGGTGTGGGCGGTACACTGGGTCGCAATCGACGCTCGGCCAGTTGTGTGGGCAACAGCTCAAATTCCACCGATGGCACCACACAAACGCCCAAGCGTGTTTCGTTCAAGGGAGACAATTTGCCGCCGCCACCGGAGGAAGTGCAGTTGGAGGATGGCGGCCTACGTGCGGATGCATTTAATAATTGCTCGTACATGCATTTTGACAATTTTATGGATTATCAGGTGCGTACATCGGAAGGATGCGAATGTGTGAATGTGTTTGGTGGTGGGAGGTTGGCGGGAGGACGAATGTCTCTGGTATATTATTTGCTTTTATGTGTGCGGAATTTTGTGAAATTATTTACGCTCACGCGCGGCATGATATTGGTCGTCCCTTTGTTTCAGTCTTTGTGCCCGGTGTGTGCTGTGGCGTCGAAATTTTCAATTGTTTGTTATTTTGCGTGATAGCAACAACAGCGATTTTTGCTTTGTTGTCAAGTATTTGTTTGTCGGCGAACAAATGCGACCATCAATGTTTTGTGCAAAATATGCGGAGAGAAAATATGCGGGAATAATTATGTGGAGGCATTTCAATTGTTTGGCTGTTGACAAGCTGGATGATTCGTATAAGCATAAAAGGATGCTGCGGAGTCATATTAAATTTGCCATTAACCACCGATATTGGGCTCTTTTGTGTTCAGGTTAGCTTGTGGTTATCAGTTTGACAGCATTTGACATTGCCTTCCGGAAAATATGTATTTTCAAATATTTGCCTACTTTGATTTCAAGTTAAATGTAATAAAATTACTTACCAAGGCAGACATCGCAACCCCACAGAATACAAGAATTTGTTCACGTCTTGGTATTCTGCCATATTCGGACATTTTAATATAACTCATCGTCGATGTTAAATGTGCATTTAATATTCATATTCCAGCTGCACTATGTACATTATTCACGGCTGTCATCTTTGGATTTTGACTCGGCTCGCTTCTGAGGACTTAAGCAGCAGCCAAGCGATATCCTCCAGCGACGTTTTACATTTTATTATTCTCAGCTTGGCCCGACCGAGCGTCTTTTCGGCAGTCTTTGCGTCGATTCCATCTGGGCTTTTTATTCATTTCTTTGGCTCCCATAACTACTACAAGTACAAACGATTATTTCAAGTTTTTTGTGCTGCTGCGGCCCGTTGTGCAAATTGCACAAACGCACGAAAATCACAAATTTCTACAATTTTACTTTGCTTCCTTTTGTTACGCTCCATGGATTTTCTTTTGTTCGTTCATTCGTTCGTTCGTGGCGGTGTGTCGCCGCTGTCTTCGTCCTTGGTCCTTGTGGCCGCTTAAGTGCATTTAATCATAAAGTTCACAAATTGTTATATCCCTGGTAGTCCTTTGGCACTTGCTCCAACGTGCCATGGTCACTGTTGTAGGGGAGCTTTTTGCAAATCCTCATTGAACCGTAATGAACAATGTTCGGATGAGTCTTTTCTTTTCTTCGATTTACAGTGTTTCTTTTCATTCTCATATCCTGTTGGCTTTTATGGGTCGCACTTCGTCTAAAGTCTATTGACTAAAACGGACTAAATGAAGGGCATAAGTAGAATATTTCATGGATCAGAAAGAAGGTAGCTCTTAAAAATGTTTAAAAAAACGTTTGAAAATGTTTGTAGTTAAGGGAAATAGAAATGGAGATTTGAAGAATATACTTCTTACTAGTTAATCGATATCCAAGCATTTTTAGAATGCAAGATAGATTTCTGTGATTTAACCAGGCCACAGAAACCTGGTTGGCAACCATCACGCTGATGATCCACTTAGCAAGGAAAGGCTCAAAAAGTCATTAAACACTAGCTCGGTAAAAACTAATATCGATTTGCATTTTTCTTCACGAAATCTCGATTACATGTACGGGATCAATTTTGTCATATATGTAATGACTAGGGCTCTTGAAATTATTCGAATAATAAAAAAACCGGTTAACCGAACGTCCGATTAGTAACCGTTTGTACGAATACTATTCGGTTAATGATATTCGATTAGTCGCTCAGCTTCGACTATTCGATTAACCGTCCACTGTCGACTAGTCGGTTAACCGTTCATATTCGGTTAACCGAATAAGAGTTCAAATCGAAAGCAAAAGGAAAAGTTCCAACTGCCAAAAGAAAATTACAAATCAAATTAAGTTTGCTAAGCGTCGCACATTGCATATCATTTCTCTTGTGAGTGTGTCATTGAAGATTTCGATTTTTAAATTCATAATATTCGACTAAGCGAATATGAACGGTTAACCGACTAGTCGACAGTGAACGGTTAATCGAATAGTCGAATGCGATCGACTAGTCGAATACTTCTAATCGAATAGTAATAGTCGAATAGTTAGGTATTCGGTTTATTCGGGTAATCGATTATTCAAATAACAAGAGCCCTAGTAATGACGTTAAACGAACATGTATTATGATTTCACAGAATAGAGTCACTCTGTTATAACTGGGCACTATTTTAATGAAAATACACTGCATACGCCTTCACTCCGTAATTCTATAGAAATATGTGCAGTAGATCTACTACTATCGGGTTGATTTTTAAATTTCTATTCCTATACTCGGGTAGAAGATTCTAATCCCTTCAAAGTATTTTCAGCTACTATTGTAAGAAATCTACTCCTCCAAATGTTATGTGATGCAAATCTACTACTCTTTCTACAAATTTACTACCCTGACAGTACACTTGTAGAATTTCTACTACTTTACGCAAGAAATGATATCTACTCCCCTTTCTTCAAATCTACTTCCCTAAATCGAATATCTACTACTTTCGTAGCGGCAAAAAGTGAGAACCCATTACTATTGAAATAATAGTTGAAACTAATTGAATTGAATGGATGAGTGGATGAAGGGATGAGTGCATGAAGGTATGTAACTCACAAATTTTGTTCACGTTTCACAGGTTCTCATTTGGTTTTTAATACAATTTTGTATTGATATGTCACACTTGTTTCTTCTGAATCTTCGACTCTATGCTACTTATTAAAATTTGGTAGGACTTCTAGGCAAGAGATGCCCTTTGCAAACACTACTTCAATTAATACAGTCGAACTTCCTATAATGGATTCACACGGGACCAGAAAATCGATTTTGGAATTCATGAGAATGTCAAAATGGTGGATTTCAGGTTGTACGTCTGTAAGTTAGTGGCGTATACAATGGGCCCATTCGTGGTCTAAGTTATGATGACAATTTGTCATCTGCCGGGAACAACCTAACGATCACCATCTCTCGTTAGGCTACTGTAAAATTACTAGATTTTCATGAGAAGATACACAATCGGACAAGACTGTTGCCGGAATGGTTGCCTGCAATTTACAGAAACGATTTCGTAATCAATTAATATTGCATAACATGAATACACTCATCCATTTATACCTCAATCCACATTTCAATCCAACCAATCGTCCATCAATACCATTAATCATTTAAAAAGTATTTGGTTCATAATCAGTTAAATTTATTTTTTAAAAGCTGTTCCGAACAGCTCTCCAACCACCCCATTGTCGTTACTCTTCGTCCACATTCATGTAAAAGTCCAGCCATGATTTAAGATTCGCTAAATGACTTCAGCCTGTGCACCATGATGGTGCATAAAAACTGAATTTTTATCAGTGTTGATTTTCTGAAAGGCTTTTCCATTTCCATTTGAATTGCAAAATATTAAAATTAATGATCAAAAATATTTTTACAAACAAAAAAAAAGAACCAACCCAACACCGACCTAAAAAAAAACCCGAATGAATACCCATGAAAACAGCACACACCATTTAAACAAAAAAATAAAACAGGCCAACAAAAAAAAAAGGAACGTACTTCTCACCCAAGTTAACGACTCGCAGCAGCACAGGCACTTCCGTTTCCGCGCCAAAGCATAACGAGGAAAGCGTAAAAGCCAAATGCCCCGAATGGGGCTTTCAAACAATTTAATTGAAATATAAATAAAAATGCTTTCAGGCCACTGTCATTATTTTTAAATTATACAATACATGAGCCAAAGCGCCCACTCATATACACTCACACTCGCTACACTCACTTGTGCACATGACGTGCTCGGTGCAAATTGGCTTCATTGTTTTAGATGCCCTCCGGATAAATGACAGACAAATGAATTTTAAATAAAATGAAACTCATCACGAGCTCAACCAACGGACAAGAAAACTTTTCCGAAAATGGTTTCATGAAGCGCTTAGAGACGATCCACATCCAATGGTCAGAGAACTCAAAAAAAAGGCAAAACAACAACAACAAAAGTCACAACCATAAAAAAGTCATCACTGAAAATGGTGCAAAAATGCTGAATAGACTTGGCCCACCAGCCAAGAAATGTTTGCGGAAATGAAGCGAAGAAGCAACCGAATGACACGGAAAACATTGCACGGAAAAGTCAAAATCAAAAACAAAGAACCCACAAAAATGCGCAGAGCAATGTTCCAAAATGTCGTTAAACAATGGCGGCGACCACTGACGGAAGTGACGCTGATGTGCCGTTGCGTTGCTCGTTTGCTCGCTGCTATATTTGTGTTTGGACTTACATCGCCATTGTGCCACTGATGAAGAAGGACATTTGCATTTGTTGCGGCTGCTGTGCCTGCTGCTGAGTGTGAGTGTGGCCGCACAGCTGTGTGTGGTTGAATGTGCTGCGTTTTGTTTTTAAAGCACAATTTACACTATTTGAAAAAGTTTGCCCGCAATCGCCTAACAACGATTTCATTGCTACGCTTTAGGAAATTAATCGTTTTCTTGACATTCTCCTGACTTTGACGGATTTAATGGCCTTTTTATGCTGCGACCGACTAATGTCAAGGACAACCATGATTTATGACGGCCGCTCAACGCTCTCAACTCGAAAGGATAATGTAATTTTATGCACAAATGCAAAACTGAACGGAATAATGGCAAGAAGGGCCAGTTTAAGACCGAGGTGCATAACAACTTCAACGCTTAACTAAGGCAAAAGTCAGCTTAAGCTGAATAGAATTTATTGGTGCATGAAGTATGAAGTTAGTAGGGAAACTAAAAATTCTATTAAAGTTTTGAGTTAAGCTCATAACTGGCAGTTATAAAGTTTTCTATTTGTTACAACTTGGGGTTAATCTACTTGGAATGATAAATCATAAGGGGGCATAAGGCAACATGCGGCGCATATAGTGTTGGAAGGTAAGGAGCTTTTTCGTTCTAAGCTAACACAAATAGAAGGGAATTCTTATGCAACTGTCACCTTCACTACTTATTTATTACTAACTCCATTGTAACCAAGAATTTAATAGTCAGCTCATAACTGCTTATGTAATCACCTGATAGTCGACTATTTTAAGGGCGTAGTAAAAATCAAGGATACATAAAAAAAACATTTGATTGTGAATTTTATATCAAAATAAACAGAGTCATATATAAGCGGTGATGCGGAAAAACCTTGGCAGGGGTATTGTTTTAAATTCCGCCTTTGTTGTTTCAAATTTAAATTTATGCAAACAATGGAAGGATTTCATGTCAACATTCAACAGAACTCAAATATTACAGAACAGGAAATTCATCGAAAATACTATAAAATTCATAATCACAATATTCGTAGTGATGGCATTTTAATATTTGATACACGTGCATTTGGCATGGAAATACCATAAAAGAAGCTCTACCGAAGACAAAATTATTGCAACTAATGTTTCCGAAATAAACCAACTGTGTTGTTGCTTTTGTATTGCCCAATTAGAGAAATTCGTGAGGTTTATTTGTACGGATTAAATCTCTACCTTGAATAAATACATTAAACTATCGGTTTAACTTGGAAAATGGAAAGTACACTTTAATTTTAAAAAGTGCGTAAGGACACTAGCTCCGTTTTCAGTACAATTTTTTGTACAAATGCATCACATCGGGTTAGGTGATTATTTCATTTATCTTTCGGTTTTGCAATTGGGAATTAAAAATAAAATGCTGAGCAAGCAAAATAAAAATTAGTCAATGGGATACAAATACATGATTTCGTTATTACTATTAAATACGAATTTTAATTAGTTTTTCTATTATAGTATGCAGATGAATAAAAATTTCGTGGAGAAATGACATATTTTTGTTGTAAAGTGAAATATTTTCTGACAATCTAAAATTTTGAATTTTATAAATAAAGTTTAACAAAAATGTAAGAAATTGTGGAAAAGTTGATTGTGAGGGATTGTGCCCTTAAAAGTAACATATTAATTTCGCTGTACGGATTGTCAAAAAAATATTTCTAAAATACTCAAAAAAGGATCTCTGATTTTGATTCGTCTGCATATGCCAACCGAAACGGAAATTCCATTTGGTTTTCGCTTCGTGTTTTTTTATATAGCTTTATTATTGTTCAGTACACTTTGAATCGATTTAGTACATATTTAGAGTCGATTCGATACGAAAATTAAATTCTCAAATACCAACACTGATACTAACCTGTAGTTGTACAAAGTAGAGGCTTATACTTTGTACAACTTTCTTGTGGCCGCTGATTTATACCAAATTTTGACAAGCAACATTTTTGTGGAAAGTATTTATACAAAATGTTTTTTTTTTAAATGAAGGCATCGCTTGACAGAGGGTAAAAGTCCCATTAAAATTGCAATATGCTACACTAAATTCTGATTGCATATCTGATAATAGATTCTGAAAGGTCTACATACTAACATCCATATGAGGTTATTTGAGGTCAAAATTCAATGCAAGCTACTGTAACTTATATTAAAAAGCAGAATGATTCTACATAATTCTAGCCACAATCCTTCTAAACAAATAACCCCGTAGGCGGTACACATAGAAAAAAAAACCATTGTAGAAATAACTCCGACCGTACTTTTTTCTACGTCAAAGCGTCAACTTGGAAATAAAATTGACAATATCAAATTGAAATTGCACCACTTCAAAAAAAATTGTACAATTTTGAAATAAAAATGCACGACCTCAAATTGAATTCAACAACTTCAAAAAAGGTTCGCTCCATTTTGAAATGAAGTTTTTCAGTTCAAAGTGAGGTTGCTCGTACTTGTTTTGAGTATATTCTACTTTACTTTATCATGAACGTTACAAGCTTGATTTGAGGTGGTTTATGAAGCTGCCAATATGAAGTGAACAATTTCAAATTGAGATTGAACCACCTCAAATTATAGTTTAAATTTTTGAAATAAGCAGAAAACAACCTCAAAATTAAATTGTCTAGTTCAAAGTGAGGTTGTTCGTATTTCTTTTTAAAATTTGTAACTTTAGCAGACTATCATGACAGTTTCTGCTTGATTTTAGGTGGTTTTTTTTCTGGGTGTATGTAACACAAATTGGCTTTTTGAAGTTGCAAGGGTCATCTCTTGCCCATAATCTCTCCCTCTCGCGTGCTGAGAACTTCAACAACATTGTAGCAAGGGTATTTGTGTTGATCATACTAACACTTATCGCTTTAAAAAATCTTTAAATAATATTCGTTTTTTCTTGTGATAAACTTTGGACTTATCACCTTACTTACTTACGATGCCTTCGAATATTTTCGATGGTTTAAATAAATAAATTTAACACTAAACCCAGTGTAAAAGCATGATGGCAAATAAAACAGTGTTCAGTCAGCACTCCTACAAGTCAGTCTGCATTTTCACCGAGTGTCAAGATTTTGGATTGGTGTTTGGTGACCAACAGGGTGTACAATTTAATTTAATTTAATTCTTTGCCAACTCATCTTTCCTTTAATTTTCTTCTACAGCACAGTAGTACCACGTAACAGCATTCCACTATTGTGGATTTTATGGTTACGTTACAAGCCGTGTATGGTTTCCACATACAATATTTTTACGCACACATTTTTTTAAATATACTCCATGAACTACAAAATAATTACTTCAATGAAGTTCTAGCGGAAGCAGTGTTCCAACAAATGCTAAATACTTTTTAAGTACCTGGTTGTGAACTCCAATTTTTCGATTCACCGCGTAACAATGCAAACGCATTGGAATTTTTTGAATTGAAAAGTTTTTAAACATAATATGAAGCGCTTAAAGTTAACTCGAGCATGTAATTGAAATAGTGGTTTTTTTTTGCTTGTTACTATTGTATTCGTTGGATCCTGTGATTGGTTATGGCCAACATATTACGTATTCAGTAAATTTGTGGGGCTCAAATCAGACAAACTTTTTTTTCTAGTTTCAATATAAATTCAAATTAATATTTCCAGCGAAAGTTTAATTGAAAAATTTGAATCGAGCCAAACAGTTGGCAATTTTTGCCATTTTAAGAGATTATGAACAGTGAAATTAACACAGGAACAGAAGAGGGGCACAAAGAGGAAGTGGCTTTGGATTTTTTTAAAGTTTAATGAATTTTTACTTAAATTTCATTACAAAACCGATTCAGTAAGTGGGAAGCTTTCTTTTATTCATTCAAAAAAAACGCTTTGAAAAATAGCGTAATTAGCACAGAAATCTGTTGAAAAAAAACCGACAATAAACCTAAAATGTGTTTTCCTCATTTGCCATGTGCAAAGCACATGGAAATGTAAGGCAAAAAACGAGCCAGCGGGTCGTATGAGTGATTTTTAATTGCCTACAATGAATTAAATATTGCGTGTGCTATTAAGTGTAAAGGCTTTCATGTATTTTCCTATACGAGCTTGCGTTTTGTAAATTACAAAAGGGTTTTGATTTCCCCCAATGAAAAATGTTAAATAAAATGTGAAGGAAAAATAGGAACTAAAGGAAAACAAATAAAAATGAAAAACAACAACAATCTGCTCAAAGTAATACGTTTTTCTTTCGTTAAAAGCATAGAAACAGAATCAACTAAAAAATAAAAACAAAAACGAACAGCAAGTAAGCAGCTCAGTGCCTCTTTGTTTTTCTTCAATTACTGCCATTTATTCTGGCGCCCTCGCAACTCTTTGTCTGTAAGTATTTTTATATTGTTTTCTTTTTGCTTTCCGCTTTTTCTTTTTTCCTTCATAAACTTTTTGCGTCTTGCTTAATTTCGCTCATGAAGAGAGCTTTGTAGGAAAAATTAAAAACTTCTTGGTTCTATTTCCTTCGCCTGTATTTTCTTAGCATTTTTCTCCGTTCACTGTTCACTGCACTTGTATTTTGTCTACTTGTGCCTTGCGTTATCCTTCTGCTTCTTCTTCTTTTCGATTGTTATTTATTCAGCTTATTAAAAAGTTTCATGTTCTGCTTCATTTTGTACGCTGTCAGCGAACAACTCTCACGTTGCTGTTGCCGATACGCTACCAGAAGCGGTGATGCAATTGCAACAATGCGTAGTGGGTGGATACAGTTCATAAAAATGTTCCGCACAACAACAGCAACTAATTATAAACAATTTTTTTTAATTAAAAGTTTGTTGCGCAGTTAATTAAATGAAATGGTTTTTGGAATATTTTTATGATTCATCAAAGTCCATTGAAATGAAATTGGGTCAATGGAAGAGGGGATTTTGGAAATTATATTTAATAAAGACTGCCTTGTTACGATCCCATGTGAATGCAATTTCTCTTCTTAACCTCTTTCAGACCACCGGTTTTGGCGGCCTACCCGACGTCACCGAACACTCCAACATACGCCGCAATCTCTCCCGCCAGAACTCAATCTCGAACAGTGACTCGGGCGGCGAAATTGCCAGCATACAAAAGTCCAAAGTCAACTTTGGCGATGGCGGCATATCGCCGACATCGTCTCTGGTCACAGCGAATGCGAAACGCAAATCGAAGGCGGCCCAACAGAGCAACGCCAGCGGCACAGTGCAACGCTATAAGACGCGGCGCGGCTCGTGCGTGGTGGCCTTGACGCTGGTCGCTGCTCTATGTTTGCTTGCCATTGCTGCCACGCTGGCATATCAGCATTTCCTGATGACGCCCAGCCGCAATTCGCACGCCCAAAGACTGAGAATCGTGCGGCGAATACTGCGCGAAGTGCCACTGGTGGATGGCCACAATAATTTCGCATGGAATGTGCGCAAATATGCGCACAACAGTTTGGAGCTGGTGCACTTGAGCCACGACTTGGATCAGAAGGCGTCGATGTGGACGCGACCGGCATGGGCGCAAACGGATATGGAGCGGCTGAAGCAGGGGCTGGTGGGCGTGCAAGTGTGGTGAGTAGATGTGATGAGCGAGTGGTGGTGGGGTCAAGTGAAATTTTATTGACTAGATTCGAAATTTAATAATCCAAATGATTGATTAAAGTCTTCGCATCTTACACAGCCCAAATAATGCGGACGTTTGAGTGGCATTTTGAGCTTATCTTGCGTTCAAGCTACTTGAACATAGTCTTCACTAAAATTGATGCAATTCCATATCGCAAATAGCACACAACAAAGCCAAGGAAGTGTTGCCAGAAATTGGCTGCAGAAATATGCAGATAAAATATTCTTGGCAGCCACCTGCCAGTCTGACAGCCAAACAGCAAGCCCGCAAAATACCAAATACGAAATGCCAAGCACGGCTAGTCCTTAATATTTGAATTTGTATTTTTTTTCCTTTAATATTTCGCATGAAAGTTGGTAATAAAATTAAATTCTGCATCATTTGGCAAAATAGGCAGATAGACTGGGAAACTATCTGATGTAGACACAAATAATAGCTGGTAGACACACCGAGAAACAGGCGGACTGACAGGCAAACAAATAGTCAGAAATGCTGTAAGGCAATTTGGCAAATGCATCTTCAGCAGTTTTGGCTCTGGTGGTGCAAACACTCCGCAACCATTTGACTGCAGTCTCCATCTCAGTGGCAGCAACAATGGCGCACCTGGCTTACCTGGTGCTTAGAATGCAAAGTATCGTCGACTTAAGTGCGGCACGTTCACAAAACAATTTGATGCTGTTTTGGGCGCTTCCTCAATTGGAAGGGTTTAAGCGAAAAAGGTTTGTTGCACAGAGTTTCTTTGTAAGAATAATTACAAGTACATGAACATTACTGATACTGCCATTTAGGTGTGGTCACTTAAGGAAATAATACCCCATGTCTGCAAAGAAAAGTCAAGAAAAGAAAAAAATTAAAATTTTCTTATATTGAGGGATTGACATAAGAATCGGTTAGTTTGGGTCAGTAAAGAATCAAACAAAAGTTTCAGCAAATCATCCTTTTCACAACAACAACAAAATCTCAACTTCTTATCGCTAATTCAAACTTGTATGTCCATTTCTCTTTTTCTTTCCTTAACCCAAAACAAAACAAAAAAATCTCCTCTCACAGGTCTGCTTTCGTGCCGTGTGAGGCTCAAGGCTTGGACGCTGTCCAGTTGGCACTGGAACAAATCGACATAATACGGCGCCTCACCGACATGTACAGCATGCAAACCATGCTGGTGACCACCTCGCAGGACATTATGGCGGCGCGTCGGAACGGCCTCATGGCATCGCTTATCGGCATCGAGGGTGGTCATTCGATTGGCTCTTCGCTGGGCGTGTTGCGCTCCTTCTATTCGCTCGGAGCGCGCTATCTGAGTCTGACGCACAAGTGCGATGTCTCGTGGGCGGGTTCGAGTACCTCGCCGCTGGAGAATGGCCTGTCGCAGTTCGGCAAGGCCATAATACGCGAAATGAACCGACTGGGCATGATGATCGATTTGTCCTACAGTTCGGACGAGACAGCACGCGACGTGTTGCAGGTAACGCGTGCGCCGGTCATCTTCTCACATTCGGCTGCCCGTCAATTGTGCAATTCGACGCGCAACATACCGGACGACATACTGCGCCTGCTGGCCGAAAACGGCGGCTTGATAATGATCAGCTTCGACTCGGAGGATGTATCGTGCGGGCGACAGGCGCGCCTCGAGGATGTCATCGATCACATCAATTATGTGCGTTCGATTGCCGGGGTGCAGCATATTGGCCTGGGCGCGGGCTATGATGGCATTGAGATGCCACCCACTGGATTGGAGGATGTGTCCAAGTATCCCGAATTGCTGGCCACTCTGCTGGAGGATCACAACTGGAGTGAGGAGGATGTGGCCATGTTGGCCGGCAAGAATTTCCTACGCATCATGGAGACGGTGGAGAATGTGCGCGACTATTGGAAGCGCGCTGCCATTTTACCAATCGAACAGACTGAGCCGCAGCCCAAGTCGCAGTGTACGTACATGTCGTCGTGACCGCAAGCGCAGGCAGTGCGAACGAGGGCGGCTGATGAGCTGCAAAATAACACACGCGATGGTGTGGTGGCCGCAGCCTCCCGGTCATCGTCTTCAGTTAATATGGGAAGATTTGATTTTGTGGGTCTCGTGGGTGAAGCAGCGAAGAATCAAACTACGAATGCGGCCACAGTTGCGGCCAACTTAGATGTACTCAAGTTTAATCTCTAAGTGCAGGTTAGGAATAATGGAAACTATGATCAAACGTAGGTTAAGTGCTCATGTGTTATGTTCTCATGCGACTAGTTAAGTTGGGTTTTTGGACTTTTATAATCTGTTGTCAGTGCACTGTTATGGTTTAGTGTTCAGTTTAGGAACTCCCGTCACGGAATTATCTTTTCGAAGAAACCATTTTTAGGAGGAAGACATGTTCCCTTAAGGCCATAGTTTACCACCAATTTCAGCCATTTTTTTTACAGGATTCTTCTTTCGTTGCGCAAAACTACTTTTGAACTACGAGTATTATTTTGGTATTTTCCCAAGCCTTAATTTATTACTTCAGCATAGAATTATTTACATAGTTAATTATTTAAATGTTGAAAATACTTTAGTTAAAAAAATTATCAAAAAAAAAGAGTTATTAAATTAAGGTCACAGCATACTTAATTGTTAGGTGGCCGAAATTGGTAGATCTGAGTATTTAGCGTCATAAATATTTACTGGCACACATACACACTCACACTCCCACACACACAAACACACATGCAAATGTAAAATGTTTTAAATATTGATGATTGTGTGGGCAAACATATTATTTGTATTAAAAATTAACAACAAAAAAAGTTAAACCAAAAACAAAACGATTAACAGCAAAATAAAAGTAAATTAAAAAACAGAATAAAACAATATTTCATGTAAAATGTAAATTAAAAGGAAAAAATTGTATTTATTCATTAATTATAAAACACACAAAATGAAGTTTTAATAAAAAAAAAAAAAATGGAACATTCAAATTGTACTGCATATTGAATGTAAATTAGTTTTCGTTTCTGGGAAGTAATTGTTTACCTTCACATGGAAATTAAATACGAATTGAAAAATTAATTGAAAAAAATAAACACACAAATGTGAACATTTTTAATGAAATAAATATTTGCAAAAATGCTTTGAATGTGTTAATTTATGTTTGTTGAAGCTTGTTATCAAAAAGGGTAAGTGGTTGTGCCGGAATGGTAATACAAATTTCAATTAAAACTGAAATTAAAACTTCGGATTGTGCGAGTGAAGAACGAACAATCATGGTAATGCGTGGTGCGTTGGAACATCGCCGCAACAAATAAAAATGGATGGGTTCTCTCTGAGGTACTACTACCATGAAAATAACTGTTTAATAGTGTCACAATTCCTCATAGTACTGGATACACTACAGTCGCTGGACACCGCCTATGATCTTAAAATGTGTTATTGAGCCTCCTGCTCATATATGTGGATTACACTCCATTTTAAGGCAGATATGGGTGGCATAGATGGAGCAGATAAAGCCAGAAAAAAAATGGTCGATAAAATAACCCGAAAAAAGTGTTTAACGTACTGAATTTAAAAATATATGAGAATTGGAAATTTTTTAACCGAGCTGGTAGGCAAATTTACCCGACAAAAAATGGTTAAAAAAAATAGTTGAAATAACCGAAATAATTGTTGTTTTACAGAAATGGTATGTTCTTTTACTGCAATTGTTGGTAAAATTGGAATTTTCACCAACTTGTGCAATTTACCATTCGCGAATCTTCAGTTGAATCGTTGGGATTCAAAGAAAGAAGAAGACTCAATCGTGCTATGAATTCTTTGCCTTATAGAGGCAGCTTGAGCAGAGCCAAACAGAGTTTTTTTGCTTGTAATACTGCAATTTCCGAAATTTTGGAAAATAATTTGCATTTTTTAAATTTATTTTTGTGTTTGATATGATTTTTTTTGTTTTCAAATGAAAAAAAACAAATTTAACGAAAACTAGAGAGTGGACTATCTTCGGCTATACCGAAGCTGAAATACCCCCACACAGTAGGAAGAAGTACCTCGAACATAAAATTATGTGGTCTCAAGACCCCATTTTGAGGCACCTATAAATAGTTTTGGAGCCCGGACAATGTCCAAAATCCGTTTCTAAAAATTTCCAATCAAATCGACCAAAAAAAAAAACTTGGTCTCAAGACCCCATTTTGACCCTTATATATGTGGTTTCGGATCCTCGGACCATGTCAAAAATACGTTTCTAAACATTTCCAATCGAATGCAGCAATAAAAAAACATTGAAAAATGTTAACCTTTTTTTTCGGTGTATGGGAGCCACGCCCAGTTTTTGTCCGATTTGGCTGATTCTCGAACTTGATCTCAGTATTGAAGAGAAAAACATGTACCCAAAGTTTCAAGTCGATATCTCTAAAACTGCGACCGCTATCGTGAGGACGGACGGACGGACGACGGACGAACGGACGGACGAACGGACGGACAGACGGACAGACGGACAGACAGACGGACAGACGGACAGACAGACTGACATCGCTAAATCGACTCCGGCGGTAATGCTGATCAAGAATATATATAATTTTCCATACCGGACACGCCTCCTTCTGGGCGTTACAAACGTTGTGTCAAAGTGAGTATACCCTGCCACAGTGAGTGTGGGGGTATACAAATTTTGTGGTTTTCTTACTAAAAAATGTGTAGCGCAACACATTTTTGCGGTAAGTTTACAATAAAAATAGTAAACCAACAAATTATTAAGGTAACCTTACCTCTATCATCGGTTAAATTACGAACCCTTATTGTAGTTATACCTACACTCAGGGAAAATAAACATAGTAAAATCAAGTACGATCGTATTTACTCCTTAATTTTTTCAACTTAATGGAAACTTTGAAATAAAGAGAAAAATATTTAAAATAACTATTGTCAACGTTGAAACAAAGTTGCAAAGTTGAAATGAAGTGAAAAATACTTAAAATAACTGTTGTCAACGTTGAAACAAAGTTGAACGATTTTAAATCAAGGTCTGGCAATCTTAATATAAATTGGAAAATTTTTTAAATAATCGGAAAACAACTTTGAATTAAGTTTGTTTATTTTTGAATTTAAGTTTTAAATTGAAAACAAGTTGGTTCGTAGTTGTTTCTAAAATTTCCAACTTTACCAGACTTTCATTCAAAACAAAAATCCTGCCTCATCAAATAAAAATTATTTTAAATGCGAATTAGTGAAATCTGTTAAAGAGGATAGTTCTTTTTTGAAGGCTAAAATATATTTAAAGAAGCGGGAAGCTGACGCCTTGTTCGAATACTCACAAAGAAGTAATTGGGAAAAACGTTTCCAGAGACTAACAAATAATATTTAAATTTATAAAGCTGGGCGAATAACAAATTACAGTCAATTCAGAAGAATTTCAAAGATTGGATTGTGTAATCCTCGAATAAAGTGAATGGCTTTGGGCAAACAACATTGAAATGGTTTTCAGGAAATGTAAAGGATATGCAACAAAGAAATGTACACCAATTTCAGTGTGAATTACTTCTGAGAAGCTTAAGAATTTAAAAGGAATCTAATTTTAAGCCCTGCAGGCATTGACAGTTGATACAGTACAAAGCATAACTTAATTAATGTAATTGCTGAATTGGCGCTTCTTTGTTGTGTGTGTGTGTGTGAAGTATCAAGTAATTATTTAAGTACATTTTTTTAATTAAATTGTTTCATACATTTTCAACCTAGATTTTCCCCTCTGCGTGAACTTTGCGTATGACAGCACTCCGCGAAATAATTTAATAATGAAATTAGTCAAATGTAAACAAGAAACATAATAACAGCGCATTTGCCATTACGGCTCAGTGGCGTTGAGTTGTTTTTTTAATCACTTTAACTGCCAAGAACATCAAAAATAATCCAAACCAACTTCAACTGGCTGTGAGTAAAATCTTCGACGCGAACACGTGCGGGCGATTGTATTGGCAAACGTTTTCCAGTTCTTGGCTCTACAAATGCAATTACGGGCTTTGGAGAATCGTCTAGAAACTTTGCTTTCATTTGTTTTGCCCATTTTTAACGCACGATTTGGCAAATTAATACGCAATCAAGTGTTATTAAAGTGGCTGGTGTGAGGCCGATTCGGTTTGCGACGTGATTCACCCAAATGGGCCAGAGAAACGCAAAATAAAAGTCTCGGAAAATTATCAAAATTTTAAACAATTTTTGGATGGAGAGAACATTAAACTCGAATGGCTTCCAAGCCTTTACGTTGTGCAAATAGTCTAGTTGATCGGATAATACGAACTCATGGTTGATTACACTTGACCTTTAATTATTTTGGGTTCAGAAAGAGGCGAATTTTAATGAAATAAATTTCAACTCAAAAAAACTTTTTTTTTATTTGAAAAGTTTTTGTAATTTAAGTAACGGAAAACAACCTACACGTCAGTACATTCACTCACACCAAAATGCAGGCAAATTTTGCTCATCCTTTTAAAGAATTTAAAATGCGTTGGAACTGAATTCTTTTTTTAATAAATACCACAAAGTTATGACAAAGTTTGAAGACACGCACACAGATATTAAATTACGATTTATAAATCAAGTCACCTGCACTATTTTGCGCTTTATTTATTTTCTCTCTTTTTTTGAACAGCTTTTTTTTGTTTGTATGACTTGACAACACTTAAGTTACCAACTTAAAAGTGGAGCGCATAAGGCGGAAATAGAAAGAAACTTCTCCGCAAATATTTCGACACATAAAAACGCGAAATTGCACTTTTACGCAAGTGAATTTCTTTCGTGTACACTTTATATGAGTTTTGGGAAAACTTATGATGAGAAACTAAATCTTATCATGGCCCAAAATGGCGCACATGAAACGGGGCATGAAAGCGTAAGAATGGAAACGCCATGCATGCTGAAATTTATGAAGATATATGTATGAGTTTTTTTGCAATAATTTTTATTTATTCGACGACAAGGAAAAGCACTAAAGACGATAGCAAAAAGGGCCGGAAAAAAATACTTTCATGGAGTTTTCTTCGCTATCTTGACTAGCGGGAAGTCTTGACTTATCTCTGACACTGACTTGTTTCTAGTTGCACTTCTCATTTGGAAATATAAGTTCTATTATTTAAGTGATTTTGTAAATATACAAACTAAGTAAGTCCCCTACAACATATTGCAAACAATCCACACATTATAATTACTAACCCACAAGCATGGAGTAAAACAGTATTATTGCTAGTCATTAATTTGTTTGGCTCAACCGGCCGCTTGTGTGCCTTAACAAACACGAACATTTGCGCAAATACCAAACTCCGTTCCAGGAATCATCATTAAATTTGGCCACTCATTTCGGGCCAATTTAATTAGGTGGTGCATTGTTGTTCGTTGCTTATTATAATTATAAACGTTGTTATCGGGCATATTTTGGATCAGCAAATGCATTGGTATACATTCAATTTCCCTAATTGTAGTTTCGCATCCTTTTGTCCTGCTGTCGCTTATTTGCAGAGTGCAATTTAATTTATTACACTGACTTATGCTTTGTGTGTGTGTGCAGAGAATATGTGTGTAAATACATTCCAGTTATTTGTGAATTGAGCTTACAGTTCCGATTAATTAAGAAATTTTTGGAGTACCTACCTAATTGTCATTGTTATTTGGAATTTTTGGCTTAGTTAACATTATGTCGAATGTGGCCACATATTTCGTGAAATTTGTCAATTTGAGACAGATTACACAGGATAACAATTACAGAAAAAACATGGCCAACAAATGTTACTCATACGCCACCAGAACGTAATTTTGTTCGACCGGCAATTCACTCTCACGCGCAAGCTATATTTGATCAAAGCAATCAATTTCTGCTTGACCGTACACTAGCACATAATATTTGTGTTCGGTTTTCCTTGACACAGCTTTAAAGATCGCTGCTAATTGAACCGGAAGTAAAATCGAGTTTGGAAGTCATCTGAACCGTTCTAGAAATCAATCAATTAAAAATGGTTGGGCCGATGCCGAAGTCGATACTTTCTTTTACAAAAGGCTGTTACCGCAGCCGATGTGAAGTCGATATTGACAGTAAAGAGAAATATGAGACCGACCAAAAACGATTTTTTTTTTCTTCCGGCCGAAATCAAAACTGCAAAAATTTCCTTTTTCATTTCAGCAAGTACCATTTCGAAATACCAAACTGAAATTTTGCCGAAAATCACCCGCCATTTATGCCTTTCCCCCAAATGTGTGGTATATCGAGTACATGAAAGTACTTGTTGGTTTGCAGAAGTGGGTATGTTCACAGCAGCTAGAAGTAAAATCGAAATCGTTTTGAAGCAGACCACGGTAAAGTGTGCAACAGCATAACTTCCTGGAATTCATGGATACCCTTAATCATTTCAATCCAACTCATACATGAAATGCGGCAAAATATTGCAAATTATGAATTTAAAGTTTAAATGCATTTCAAATTAACAAATTAATGAGCTTCAATTGTGCATACGTTTCAAAATGTTATTGGCGAGAATTTTACTTATATGCGAACCATCAGTTGAAAATACTTTGAAATCAGATTTCCGAACAAAAACTTTTCCCTTGAAATAAATTTTCATGGAATTGATTTGAGGAAATTAAATTTTAAGTTATTTTATTTTGAAACATTACATGGAATCGAATATGAATTTGTTTTTTCAAATTTCAACCGCATTTCGTTTTTGTTTTCCATTTAAATTCATTAGTGACACAGAAACTCTTTTCACTGAATTATACCACGAACTAAACCAATTTTTATTTGCATAAAAATTTCATGCACAGCTGCCCACGAATGTAGACAAATATTAGTTGGTGAAATTCCCGGTGCGCTCAGTGTTGCCAATTCTAACTAATTGCAATCATTCACATGTAAAATTCGTAAATATTTCCACCAAAAGTATTCAAATGTCAAATCGTGTCCATCAAATGTTAAATGAAACAAACAACCAACATGAAACTCGTGCTCAACATAATAAATGGATGGTGTTGTTGATTATACTAATGAATTGTGCGTGAATTTTCAATACCAATTTTGAATGGGCAAGAAAAAAACCAAACAATGCAAATAAAATAGTGAGGACCACAGCAAAAAATTTATGTGGCTTTTGTACTTAACAATTTACAGTAAATTTGCACAAAAGCCACTCCCCTCATTACCCATGCACACATAAACAAATCAGTTAATCTTGCATAAAATATTGCAATTAAAATTGTTTCAGCGCCAATTTGTATGCTAGAAATATATGGCGATACCTGAAAGCACAACCATCGTGAAAATCGAGTTTTTGGCATTTTTGGATTTCTGAGAAGAAACTGCATCAGATCGGCTACAGTTCAAGCTTGTGGTGTTCTTTTCCGTAATTTGCTCAAGCTATTTCGTGTCTGCCCCTTTCTGCCATCAATACCATTCCCTTTACCTGCACCGCCTAGCACATTTCAACTCTGAAGTGTTGACTTCCTTCAGGCAAGTGCAGAATTTAGTTGAGTTATGTGCAGTTCGTTACTTTGTATGAATTAGTTCTAAGAAAACCTGCAAAGGTTACATATCACACAGGGTTTAAAGATATAAATCAGCTGATTATTTTGTAGAGAATTTTCAAAGGATCAAACTGCATCATTCACAAAAAAAAAACTAAAACACAGTTTTCGAAATAATCATGCTTAAACACAAAATTTTACAAAAAAAATAAAAATTTTTGATTTTGATAATAATTTAACGCTTTTTATAATGATTGCATTTTTTAGTATTTTAGACCGTTGTTTTCATTGTCGAATTAGCTTTTCAACCCGCCCAAGCCTCCTATAGCCTTCTAGCTGCAGTAATTCAGAAGTAAGAAAAAAACAGCGAAAACACTTTTTTTTTCCATTCTTCGGCACACTTAACCCTATAAGTCCTTACGTCTTAGTCAGAGACGCACTGTATATGAATATATCAGATTCCCATATAAAAATCACTGATATTTTCGATCCCTGCTCACACACAAAAGAGTACTAACATTCATATGATTGCAAAAATGGTCCAAACTACAAAATTGTGAATATTTCCTCAAAACAATGATTGCTCAATAGCTCAAAAGCATACCATAACGATGCCTTACAGCAAAAGTTGCAACGTTTTGCAAAATAAAACAAAAACATTTAAATTTTGCAATACCAATTTCTGTTATGAATGCACATTTCTGGCAAAATAACGAAAAATTCACAAACTGCCTCACAAAAATGTATTAATTACTTTTTCGTAAGTATGCAACTCTGAAATTCTATTTTTCTCTTGAATTTGAGTTTACATTGGAAGTAGAATTTATGTGCCTTCACTGTCAAATAATCTTGACTAACCATTTGTAAGGACATGCAAATGTGTGGGAATTTGAGCGTATGTGCAGGTGAATATCAGTGTGTCTCACTCACATCACAACAATATGCTGGCTAAGGACCTATGGTCCTTTTAGTGCATGCGTTAGTGTGCTTGTGCCCAAATTACAATATGTCTTTGCAATTGTAAACAACTGCACACAAATACTACATGAACCGACAATTTATGTTTATGTGTGCTTTAGAATTTTCGTATGTGTGTGTACCTTGAGGATTTACGACGTAAAAGTTATGCTTGGAAAAGTTTAGAAACTTTTTCTTTTTAAATTTTGTTTTATCCTCCTTACGGCAAGTAAATATTCCTTATCTTAAGTTATTGAACTAATTTCTTATTAAAACGTCACTTAAGGCTGAAACGCTTCTTACATCATGAAGATTTACGGACGTAATTCGTTTTCCATTGAATTGGATAAGTTTTCCTTTCAGCTGATTTGTTTACATGGTTGGAATTTAAAGGTTTCCTTTTTATTTTCTAATTGATTTATATTCACATTTCCCCAAACCCAAAATTGTCTTACTTAAGTCGTGCTTTTATTTCACTCTGCCTAAAGTACATAAATCATTTTAACACTCTGACAATAAAATATTTACTGTCGACTGTTATTGTAGGCGGTTCAATTGCACTAACAAAAGCTATTTTTATTTCATTGACACACTCACACACTCACACACACACACTCACACACACATTTTGTTTCTCATCGTTGAGAAGTGAAGAATATAAAGAAAAGTAATAACATCCACCTTTGTTGAGATGTTGACGTTTATTCGCAGGTGCAAAGGGTATATTTTCTTTTGTTGTATTTAATTCGGGTAAATTGTTGATTTAGGAAACTATAGAAATAAATTGAACATTGCCCAGTGTCTATGGTGGCATCTATGAATTTGTAGGAATTAATTTGTCTTCATAAAAAAAAATGTGTTGTCACAATGATGAAAGGAATTTCTTTAGTCTTCAAATATTATTGGATGGTATAAGCTAATGAAAAAAAGTTAATGGCGTTTTTCATATAATTTTTATCAGTCCCAAGAAAAGCTCCTATATATTCGGGTAGTGTGGCTCAGAATATACAATCGCTCGTATGTCAATATATTTTTTAGCTACATAAAATTTTGGCGCTTTAATTTAATTCCAAATATCATAAAAGAATGTCTTGAATACTCAGAAAAAATATTATTAAATACCAAAGCTGGGCATTAACTAGTTAATTAGTTAATAGTTAATTAACGAAGTTAAATTTTTGGTTAACTTTTAACGTTTCAGTTAATTTCGAAAACCAATAACTTTTTCATTTAGTAAAGTTAAATTTCTTCGATTAACTGGCATTAGTTAACTTTTTAACAATAAAAATTTTTTTTATTATTAAATGTAAAAAAAAGTAAAAGTTAGGAATTTATACTATTTTTTAACTGACTAATTTAAAAATTATTTCACAAAACAATTAAATACACTTGTTGATATATTCCGAAGTATTCCATATTCTATGTTTATGTACACAGAAAAAAAAAAGATGGGTTAATCTAACCGAAAAACGTTGTAAAAAAACAATTTTTTATTTTATATGGAAAACACAAACAACAACTACAATTTTTGTGGTTAATCTAATCGTCGAAAAATTGTTAAATGATTTTTAACTACAAAAACAGGTTAGCTAATCGAAAAAAATTGTAAAACTCCAATTTTACCCAAAAAATTTGTAAAGCAAACAAATCAAGTTGTTCCTTAAAAATTTTTGTTTGTTCGTCAACCAAAAAAATTGTAAAGACCCAATTGCGGTTCGCAACTCAGCTGATTTTGGTTGCTTGCGATGTATGAGCACATGCTCATACATGCTCAGTGGCGTGCTTTCGTGTCTGTCATACTACAACAGCAACGATTTTTGTTTTGTCATTCGAGTATACGATCAGTGCGTTCAGTATGGTCAAAGGGTGAAGTGCATAAAAGGGTAAGTAAATGTAATATTATATTGAGAATGGTTTTTATTATATATTTTTACATTCATTTATTCTTTTGTTTTTACAGATTTTCGTTTATCTCTTTTTTCATTTTTAGCATTTTAGATTTCAATTTTGTAATATTAAATTTTCTTTCTATTTTTCTTTTTTTCTATTTTTCTTTTTTACAGATTTTTATTTTTAAAATTTTATATTTTCAGACAATACATGCGACATTAATAGTCGTGTTTTGGTTGCAAACAAATAAATAAAAAAGCGTCAAGTTTCGACAAGATTGCAACCAAAACACTACTAATGAATGCATTCATTGCTCATATGCGAACAATTTTTCAATGTACGCGAACAATTTTTCATTGTACGCTAACAATTTTTCATTGTACGCTAACAATTTTTCATTGTACGCTAACAATTTTTCATTGTACGGGAACAACTTTGAGTTGGTTCCATTTACCACGTTTTTTGGTTGCTGCATTTTTAACCGTCTTTTTTGGTTAGATTTACCTACTTTTTTTTTTGTGTGTATGAATGGACCATTCTAAACACAATAGCGTTGTCAGCCGTCACGTGAGGTTTACATCGTCAGGATGTTTACATACATCGCATTTTCCATTTCTCAAATTTCTCAAAATGGCGAAAAACTGATAACGCCATTGTGTTTAGAATGGCCTGTGATATTTGTTCTTAACCAAACTTCATTCGTTTCATTATTCTTTAATATTCTATATTTGTACGCCTATATATGAATATAAGTAAATTGTTTCATACACAAAATTTCGCTTTAAATAAAAATTTTTATAATTTTTTTAAAGCAAATTTGCATATAGAAGGCTGAAACCGATCGAAAAAAGGGTATGTAAGTGCAGGCATTCAATTGAATGTAGTTAAAATGTTTTCTTTTGTTTTCTATAGAAAATTTAACTATTTAATTTAACTTTTAACGAAGTTAACTTTCCAACGAAATTAACTTTTTAATTTAACGAAGTTACATTTTTGATTAACTATTACCGGGGTTAACGATGTTAAATTCTCGATTAACTATGCCCAGCTTTGTTAAATACTATTAAATTAGGTCAATATATTCAAATAATTGCAGAAACTAATTGTATCAATAGGAAGAACTGATTAAGTACCAAATTAATGAGTTACTTTAATTAGGACTTAAATTCAAGTAAATACCTTTGATCAAGAATATATATAGTTTTCCATACCAGACACGTCTCCTTCTTAGTGTTACAAAGATCAGATCAAAGTGAATATAAGTTAATACGATCACCCAGCAACAAAGTAAATGCTAAAGCAAACACGCATAGCGGGCATGGCTATTGCTTTGAACTTAATAATTTATACCCCACTACGACTTAACACTGCGCAGGAATTTCTTTTAAAAAAATTTGAAGAATTACTTAACATTAAATACTTAACTACACTTAAAATTGCAGATGAGTATTTTACGCTTAGCATGGCAACATATTTGACTTTCATTGAATACTAAACTATGTACAGCCACCAATGAGATGCAATTCAAATAATCACTATGTCACCAATTTCAGCCCTTCAATAGTTCTTACTTCAAGGATTCATTCATCAATCTAATAGCCACTCCCAACATCCTAACGATACAAACAATTTTCCATTTTCAAAAGTAGTGAGCACAATTGCGCACAAATCTACTTAAATGTTTAGAAGAAAATGACTACAACTCTTAAGTTGTATTTATTTTATTATGCTAGTCTGTATAGGAAATGAAATAAAATAGCTTAAAGTTAACGGAAATTGATGGACGAAAATGGAATTGGGAAGAAGAAAAGCATAAATTCAAGTACTTATTCTATTGTTGGCCAAAAATAAGCATCGACAATTAGATATACAAACAACAGTAAACCAATAACAAGACATTAAAACCACAAGACATACACATGCACAGATGCTACTGAAGAGCTTGTTAGACAAGAAAAGAAAACTTGGACACTCAAAGGAAAACTCCTTAAGAAAGCTCATAACACAATTTGCTGGCATTTGTGAAATATTTTCAAATTTTGTTATGAGTGAAAATTCTCAATGAGTGCAGAAGTTTGCTTGAAAATTTAAAACTGATTTTGATATTCCTAATTTATTTTTCACACAATTTCATTCTCTTGCGTGTATGTTGTTCAAACACACAGCACACATTGATGTAAACACATTTTGTATCGATTTGTTACGCAAAATCACAATACACAGCAATTTACCACTGCAGCATCAGCAGCAACAGTAAATTTCGAATACTGTCATTCGGACAGTCAGCCACTAGTGAAATACAACGTTGTGTGCCTAAACCTAATACACAGTCGGACAAAGTGGAATGTCTCAGGTGTAGTGCTCAGGGATTTATGCGCGGGCATTTGTTGGCATAAATTACTACGTGCGTAAACGTAAATGGTAAATAAATTAATGCAGTAAATTATTTGGGTAAACTGGAGTTTGTATATAATGTATGCATGGATGTATGTGTGTGACTGCTGCTTTTCCATTTGCATTCAAAAGTTAATTAATTGCGGTTTGTCTATGACAATTGAAATGAAAATTGCGCAGATGTTCTTAAAAATATTTTTGATCTTTTCTGGAGATTTTTTTTTTAGTGGACTGCGTTTTTATTAACTTACTAGTAAATTACTTCCTCCTGCACTCACTGAAGCTCACTAAATGTGTGTAAAATCTTGTGCCTAGTGATTTGGAATCGTAAATATTTTTTCGAGTACACATTAGCAGCTGTATGAAAAATTATTTGCTTACGTTCACTCTAGTGTACTCTCCTTAATATATACAACTTTTCCATTACACACACTGCTTTATCATAAGTTTTCCGTTCAATACCAACTTCGATTTCGATCCTATTCAGCCTATGAGTTGCACTTAAGCATACAAAAGTTCTGATTCACAAAACAAAAACTTTGTAATCGCCTTAGAAAATGTTTTCCAAATGAAATTGTTACTTTCGCCCAACCTGTTGTGTGGACTTCACTTCTTTGTCATTTATTTGCCTTGGACAAAAAAAACAACTTCTACCTCAACAACTGTATTTCATTTTCTTGCAACTGAGCCTCATCACCGGAGCAATTCCGAAAAACAAAAAAAAAAACTTAAATGAACATGCACATGTCCATTCACGGATATGTGCCACTTGGAGGAAATGGAATTGTGCAAAATTCATTTACGAAATACAATTTTCCATAAAAGCGAGAGGGAAAAAAAGATCAGGCCAACATTACGCAAACTTTGTACGCTTTTTGTCCAGTGGCAATTGCATTCCAATTGTTCTTTTTACATCCCATTTTGGTTGCAGTTAAGGCCCTTAAAAACGTTGTGAATTGATTCATGAAAAGAATTGATTCACTAATGAGCTGATAGCCCTCACAGCTATTGCTCTCCTCTTATTTTAGTTATAAGAAATATTTTCTTGTAATAATTGGAAATAAATGAAAATGTATTCACTTAAAGTTTTTATGTCAAATTACAAAAAACTGTTCTTTAAAATATAAAACATATAGCAAATTGCGGCTGTAGAAAATATCGCCCAATAAAAAATCGCACAAAAATAAAAATTAAAAATCGCTTAAAAATTTGTCATCATATAAAAATATGAAAAATCACCCCAATTTTTTTTTTGGCGATTTTTCCAAATTTTTGGGCTATTTTTCGTTAAAATTACGTTTAAATTACCTAAAAATTAAAAAGGAAAAATTACACAAAAAAAGAGAAAAATCACACAAAAACTAAAATGGAAAAACCACCCAAAAATTTGAAAAAATCGCCCAAAACAAAAATGAAAAATTGCCCAAAAATTTAAAAGGAAAAATAACACAAAAAAAGAAAAAATCGCCTAAATATCGAGGGAAAAATATCAAAACGGCATGGTTAGGATTTGAAACGGGTATCGTTACAAAAAATTCAACACCGCACAATTCTAACACACAACTGAAACAGTTTCACTTTTTGAAGATGGTATGCGTTACTGGAGCGTGGGTTCGAATCTCAGTAGGACCAAATTTCGGTAAGTAAACAAAAATTTATACCATTTCTTTGTTTCGTAAATAAAATATAACAATGAAATATCAATAAGGTTGTTTAAAAAATAATTTAGAGTAAAAACTAGAGAGTGGACTATCTTCGGCTATGCCGAAGCTGAAATACCCTCACACAGTAGGAAGAAGTACCTCGAACATAAAATGATGTGGTCTAAAGACCCCATTTTGAGCCACCTATAAATAGTTTTAGAGCCCGGACAATGTCCAAAATCCGTTTCTAAAAATTTCCAATCAAATCCACCAAAAAAACAAAATTGGTCTCAAGACCCCATTTAGACCCTTATATATGTGGTTTCGGAACCTTGGACCATGTCAAAAATACGTTTCTAA
The DNA here is from genome assembly GCA_951394025.1 of Heteromyza rotundicornis. NCBI lineage: Eukaryota > Metazoa > Arthropoda > Insecta > Diptera > Heleomyzidae > Heteromyza > Heteromyza rotundicornis. The sequence continues at coordinate 69,799,768 of OX596010.1, read as the reverse complement.
ACATTTCCAATCGAATGCAGCAATAAAAAAGACTTGAAAAATGTAAACCTTTTTTTTCAGTGTATGGGAGCCACGCCCAGTTATTGACCGATTTGGCTGATTCTCGAACTTGATCTCAGTATTCACGAGAAAAACATGTACCCAAAGTTTCAAGTCGATATCTCCAAAACTGCGACCGCTATCGTGCGGACGGGCAGACGGGGAGACGGACGGACAGACAGACGGACAAGAATATATATACTTTTCCATACCGGACACGCCTCCTTATGGGCGTTACAAACGTTTTGACAAAGTTAGTATACCCTGCCACAGTGAGTGTGGGGGTATAAAAATATAAATTTATATAAATTTAATTCTAAAAATAGGCCTTTCCAAAAACCTTTTTTTGTATATTCAATTCATAAACATTTCAGTCGCAAAACAAAAAATTTTCAGTCATGAAACAACAACATTTTTCGTCTCAATTCATCAATGGACAGATTAAATTTATTAATGGGCAGTTTCAAAAAATTTTAAACGTTTTGTTGTCAAAATCAGAACATTGAGTTTTGGATGGAAATTTACAACGGTTCGGAACGTTTTGACAACGTTTCGTTTTGAATTTTTTCTCAGTGTAGAAATAGCGCGATTTTTCAGGATTTATGCATTTATGTGAACTCGTACTTTTAATTTTTCTTCGCCACCACAATACATTTACACGCCAAAGTTGTCCAGCTCTGTTGGTCGTAATGCAATTATGAATACTTCAGCTTGCCTGGCTCGATGCATCTGGAGTGGTTCGTATGATGGACAATGCGTGCCAAACGTTTGTTGGGGATTGTCTGTTGCTCACTCGAATGGCCGTAAAACAAATTATCCTTGTGACCCCGCCTGGCATGGAAAAGTGTGGACATGAGCAGGCATAATAATGATGATGCGTTGATTGTGTTGCCTTGCCTCATCATCACAGCGCATGCTGGACTGAAATTATTTTGGAATTGGATTTTCTTTGGCATTCGGTATAATTATGACAAATTGTTCGCAGTTGCCATTTGAATGGCCAGATCTCTCGAACACATTTGCACAAAAATTAAGTAATTTTTAAAATACCATTTTTCGCAGCGTATTTATGAGCTTTTCTCCGCCAGCAGCTCATATTTTCAGAGCCATTTTCTGTTATCGCAATTATTCCGGTTGTCATGTTTGTGTTGAGTGAATTAATTATCACGCCCAACGAAATAAATTGTTGCCATGATGAATTTCGTGCACAGTGTGTAAAAATATCAAGCTTCGGGGCCTCTCGCATTAAAGGTTTTTAATAAACAAAAAGTAGATGACGACCTACCGAAATACTGACAGGCATTTAATAATAAATTTGTGCTTGCAATTAAACAATAGTAATTGCTCGTGGCCTTTCAATTGAATGCAATTTAATTTCCCATTTAATTAAAATTCTTCTTAATCGCCCTCTTCTGGCCGATATTTTAATTAAATATTTCCGTGTAGATTTTATAGAGATTACAGAGGCTTTAAATTCTCATTTTCTTATTTTTTTTGTCATTGTCCGTCATTACATCTCTCCACATTATCATTTGCCTAATTCACACAAACTTTTACATACAAAACAACTTTCGCTGAGGTCTTGGATGTTTATCTTTGGGGTTTTTTTTTTGTATTTATTATTTTGTTTGTACGTGATGGCGAAACCATGCCATCATGTATTTACTGACCATCAAGCGAACAAACAAATTTCTCAAGCCTTAGGTAATGCTGTGGAAATCATACTTATTACAGCGTATTTAGGGCAATGGCCGTGCAGAAATGTAAGATGAAACAATGTGGAAATGGATATGTTATTTGCACAAAGTAAAATCAAGAACATTTGGGAGATTTAAGACTAATGGGGAAAAGGAATAATGATGATAAGTGATTCAATGAACTCACCGATCGGTTAAATAATTTATTGGAACTGAATAGTCAACAAGACAATTAAAGCAATAAAATTGAATTCATTATTGCAGCAAACAACTTGCAATTCAATTCAAATATCATCAAGCATTCGTTTCATTCCGTTTACGACACGTGGCTGACCGAAGATTTTATCGGAATTTCTATAATTTGTTCAACATTTTATTAAGTCACCGTGTGCTTCTCCAAATTAAAAACTGCCTTCAAATTCACAAAAACTGTTGAAATATTTTTCAATGTTTCTTTATTCATAACTCTTCCCACGATATTTCTTTCCCCCATTCTATTTCGCTTTTTTTTAGCAATGCATGCGCCAAAAGCGTTTCAATTAAATTTACTGAACGATAGTTGGGAATGTTGTGTTTTCCATGTCGAAGCGTAGGTAATCAATATCAACAAAATAGAAAATTCCGAGCTTAGGCTTACATCAAAGTGAAATTCCCAAACAAGCCGTCAAAGTTCCAAAAAAACCCCAAAAAAAAAAAACTTTGTTGATATGCTAAACTTTCGTATTAAACATGAATTTGCTGGTATTTTTGGAATGTTTCCAGCATCGTTATGCGCCAACAAAAAATGCTCACAATTCCTAATGACTGCTGTAATGGGTTGTGAAGGTGCATAATTTTTAATGGGCACTTTAAAGCACATCTCCACCACACATTGGGCGCCTTGGGGTTGAAGAATATTTTACTGAATAAGAAAAAAAATGTCAAAAAGTTATGGTGCCAAGAAGTGGATCTACATAGCGTATTGACCTCTTACAATAGTTTTTACATTTTTCCCTTCAAAATAGTGTTCATGTCATTTATTTGAATTTTTATAGAATTACAATTTCATTTTCACTTGAAATCCTTCTTAAATCTCCGCTCAACAGTTATGTTGCCACCAAGTGCAGGAAGCCATTTTACTCTTACCGAAACCGCCTTCGCCTCATCAACATGCACTACCGCATCCTTGTTGCCATCATCGTCATCATCATCAGCAATCAAATCAGCGTTCTTTTCAGCGAAGTGAAGAGCTCTCATGACAACACATTTTTTGTGTTGCATATTTTTAGGCTGCCACACACAAATACGATACAAAACGAATCATGCACCATCATACACGCTTATGCGAGGCCGCCCGGTATGCCACGTTCTATGGAGCTAATTTTCGTTTTAAGTTTTTCGTTGCCTCGTCAAAATGTACTCGAATGGTGCTTACAGCATTTTGCATGATGTTCGCATTACGCTTTTGTACATTTGCCGCTGGCAAATTTCAGCTGAGGCAAATATTTTCTTCAAAATCTTCAAAATTCCCCGGTAGACACGAGTGTTATTTAGTTCAAAGCATGTTTTTCCCAAACACAAGTGTGTTCTCACTTATGCCAGTTGGTAGAGTTGTGCAAATAAACTGGAACGGTGGCATTTTGTTATGTAAAATTTAAGACATTTCCAGTGTTTATTCGAATTCAAGTAAACTACTTATTTTCTTTTCGTTCTTACCGTTATTGCTTTCGGATTCAGCATCGCAAAATACATAAGAATTTGTCTATCAAGTATATTTAACACACAAACAGTTAAGTTTTGTCGTTGAATTGTTGACACAATTTAATGTCAAATGAAAATGTATGATAAATTCATATTTATGACTCTGTGACGACTTGTGAATGCCCTTTTTAATAGCTTTATCTTCGCATTAGATTTATTAATTCAACAGAATTGTGTTCTTATACTGAACTAAAAATGGAATACTGTCGGAGAAGGTTTAGTTCATATCCGTATAGGTAATATTTACATGCTAAATTTTAACATTTCTCTAATATATGTATTAATTTTGGCAAAGGGAGTACAACAATAGTAGGTTGCTGCAACAATTAGCAAAAATTCAGTTTTAATGCATTTTTCCATTCGCTGCTTTAGTGAGTGGGCGTGGTGCAAAGGAGAAGCAATTATCTTGTGTGTGATACTAATGTTTACTTATAGCGTCGCTTGGAGTAAGTAAAATGCATGAAGAGGATCCGTGGCTGGATCCGAAACAGCACTCTGCCATAGAAAACCACCGCACAAATGTGAGGACTACCTGTAAGAATGTTAACTGCCTCATTGGCCATCATGCAATCATAACCACTCATAATTCAGAGCAAAATATTATGTTTGCATGCAAATCACGCATTATGTACAAGAAAGAACGATAATAGGACTCATTTACTCGTTGCCATTCCTTAGCTTGACTCAACATTAGACTGGCCTAAGATCATCTCTTTTATTTCTATGTTCTGAGGTCTCATAGCAAAAAAATTAACATTTTCAAATCTGAGAAAAAAACTTTTAAATATCGGCCAGTTTACTAAATTTGCTAAATTTGTAATCATAATCAATTAAAGGATTTAACTACCATTTATAACTTCTGCTCAGCTCTACCGAGTTATCTGGCAATATCATCAAGCAAACTTAGTCCATTGATTAAAAACAATTGACTTGATTAAACATTTGAAGCGAAATCTTTTTAACTTTTCTTTTAACCAGTCAATGAGTGTCACTAATTCAAGACATGTATTTAAAAACCATTTTGTAGTATTTCTTTTTTTAAAACTCCCAAAACATTTGCAATATTGCCAAAAGTGTTTGTACAACAAGGCCTACTTTGAAATTCAGTTTATCAGATTTGGTGCACAAATCCAATCGTATTCGATTGCACACTTTTAGGCTTTCGATAATTCAATTTAATTTATTACCGAGGAAATTCCGTTACATTTCCAAATACTTCCCTCGACACATCCGCCAAAGTTTGTTGAAATCTCTTAGCAAGGCATAATAGATTTTTCACACATACACAAGCAAATACTTAGCAGTATTGACATTTCGAAAGCGGCATCACAAAAATAAAAATGAATCAGAAAAAGAAAAAGAAAAAGAAGAAAAGGAAGAAGATGAGAAAATCGAGTCTTCACATACACGCCATGCTCCCCGGGCCACGTATACAAATGCATTAGGCAGCATGAAAGTAAAGCTTATAGAAAGCAATGAGTTCAATGCAAAAGCAGCAATGTAAGAATTGCAGCAGCAAACAATACGGCACAACGCACGGCATTCGACAGGGATAATGTCGGCAGCATTCAATAAGCTCTTGTCACACTGACTCACACACGTATACACTTTATACACACACACACTGTCATATCTACTCGCACACTCTGGCACATATTGTTTACGTGACTTTCGACTATTTATTATATTTTTTGCATTTTCCTTTCATTTCATATCATTTCGGTTTTTTTTTTGTTTTGTTACACATTTTGTTGTGAAAATCCGTATTCAATATTATGTATGTTTGTACGCGTAAGTATATGAATGTAAGGCTAAGTCATCAGCTAAAAATGTTGATTTCACAATGGCGGTGTGGGATTTCGCGCATCAAACGAGTTATTTTTACGATTTCTTGTTGATTTCCATTTTGGGGTTTTTTTTTCGCGCGCGCTGTTATTGACATTTTTGACTTTGCTAGCGATTTGCATGCGAAATGAGCGTCAAATAATGATGCTGATGAGATACAAAGTTGTTGGGTGAATTGGGGAAAGCGATGTTGGAATTCGGATGATATTGGATTCGGTTTTATTGCATGTTGTTGTTGTTTATCGTTTTTTCTGTCATTTGCTTGCTGGGGGACGTATAAGTAACATTTAATTGGTATGAAAACAATATGATTAAACTGTGAAGTTTCGTGGAGAAGGGGAAATATATTTTTGCATAATTTAACAGCGGATGGTTAACAGTGGTGGCTGTGGCTCTGACTCACAAGTGGGAGGTGTCGAGTTCAACTCTAGCCCGAAAAACAAACAAAACCTTTTGTCAGGCAATGCCAAACTTATTACAGAATAATTCGCCGTGAATTAACATCACTTGCAGTTTAAAACCGACACTAAACTGTAAGGAGCCTCTTCAACAGGCAGACTCGATTTCGTTACTGTGAATTACAGAAACGAAGGTGTCTTTGTGAGAAGGTGCGGTTAGAAGTTCGGCCTGGATTCCTTGGAATAATAGTGCAAAGCATTTATTTTTTTATTATAAAATTTAACAGTTTAACAGCATTGATAATGCCAGTTAAGTGGAAATAAAATATCAATTCTCTCTTCCATTATGTTTTCTCCTAAGCGACTCATTGTCTCAATTAAGCATCCATCATATGCTCACTGTCCTTGAAGTAAACATTATTTTTGGATTTCACAAAAATTCTTTCCACTTCGAAATGCCACGCGACGCTTGACACAACCGCCCACGGGCCACAGTCGATCAATAATTTCAATCATTTGCAAACAACACTCAAGTCCATTATTTGAGAAAAGCATAATGAAACGACATTTTTTTTATTCTCAAAGAGAAAAAAAAACTTTTTCACTTTGTTATGTTTTTTTTTTCTTTTCATTTCAAAGAATTCTAAGTCTCTTCCCCTACCAGGCATCATTCCTTTACGCTGCCACTACACAAATGGAGCTTAAGTAAAAGTTTACAAAACGAATGGAAAAATCTGTAAACTCATCTATGAAGCAAAAGAAAAAAAAGGAATAAAATACAATAATACAAATACAAACAAGTAATAACAATAACAAAACAACATTAATAATTTAGAATGAAATTTCCTTGTGGAATTCGGGGAAATGTGTAAACTTTACCACACCGTCGTTGTCTCTTCAATAATTCGTATTTTAAAAAGGAAATTCTTCATTAATGTGGCATACTTTAAGGGGCACGAGCAAGTGTCGTGTCATTATGGCAGATTTTAAAAATGTTTGTGCTTGTGCGTGCGTTCGGAATGTGATAAATTTGTAATTGATGAGGGCGCGTATAAGAGTAAACTTTCATATACAACAAAAAGAATTTTAAAAAATTACACAAACACATGCAAATACATGTAAAATTATTAAATCATTTAAAAGGATCCCCATAAACGTTGGAAAGAGAGAAATATTTAGAACGAAAATATTTGATACTTAAAGGGTTGAAAAAAATCAAAAAAAATCATAAAAGCGGACTAAAAAAAAAATTTCTGATTTTCTTGTATTTCTGGTGGACGCTTTTTTTCAAAAAATTCAAATTCTTTTTAAAGTCGCTTTGTTTTTGTCTTTTGGTTCGTTTAAATATTTTGTCCCATCATGTTGGGTGAACTGGGTTATACTTTCAGCGTTTAAACACCCCTCCCAACCCACGTATTTGTGTAGGCGTCTTTGTTTGTAATTTTTTTTTTTATTTTTGCCTTTATTGTTTGGCGTTGCTGCTCTTGCCATCATTAGGCGCATTTGACATGAGCTCATGTCTTTGCAGTCACGAACAATATTCGTTGTTTCATTACAAATAACCTCATTTGTCTGACATCTTTATAAAAGTAATTATCTTTTATGCGCTTAATATGAATGCCATAAATTTTGTAAAATTCTTCCAGCGAAAATGTTCTCAATTTGAATACAAATCATATTTATTCGATAGCATTAACCAAAATGTGAGCGTAATTAAACGGAATGCTTTAATTTGTGTAACAAATTGAATTATTTCGGTGGAAACGCCAATGCATTGAAGACTTCTGTTAGGCAAATTAATCAAGGCAATTAATTAACAACGATAATGGTGAAAGTTTTACTATGTTGAATTAAGACGCTCATCGATAATGTGGTTTCAGACCAAAAATCTATCAACTGCGACAAATTAGTTTCAATTGAACGGCTATTGTCACATTTCTATCAAATATTATTCAATGCGCTTGGTCGCACAGTGCCCTTTTGTCGGGCCAAATGTTGTAGAAAATCTGTCACTTTTAATTGGTCAAATATTATTTGAAGATTTGTTATATTGAAGTGGTCCCAAACATAAAAAGGATTTACTCTTATCTTGTAAACACGATTGCAGGAGCTAGAAGAAAGCTAGGGATCCCAAATTTTGTATTTATCCTTCTTAGGCCCTAGAAGGAGTTGGTATTGAAAATGGGCGGAATCGGTCGACTGCCACGCCTACCTCCCATATAAGTGAAAATCGTGTTTTTACCGAAATTTTAAGATTTCATCAAAAAAGTATGAAATTTTGTTTAGAAGGGTTTTTGGGGGTCGCAGATTTCGAATTTGATGTCGCATTTTCAAAATTCAAGATGGCGGATATAATGTGGCCAAGTAGGTGTAGGGTATATATAAGTCCGACTGAAACTTACTCACTTGTTTTAATTCTTACGGTGAAGTGCAACTGCCCAAAATGTCCCATAAGAGATAAAAATAAAAATAAAAAAAGTGTTTTCTGGTAAGTATTTGTTTTTTTTTACTCTCTTATACCATAGACCGGGAAAAGTGTGGCTCAAGCTGAAACATAAAAGCAGTGATTCCCTAACACGTGTACTTCAAATATACAACTTGCAAATATTTGCCAAATTGGAAGATACCCGAAATATTTGCCAAATTGGAAGATACCCGAAATCCCGGGATTGCCTAAAAGTCCTCTTTTTCTTTTTTTCTTTTGTATAGGAGTAGCCATGCCCATTGTTCCAATTTTTTCCCAAACTTTAGGGACCACAACAAAATATTATACACTTAATTTCAGAATGATTGGTGGACTCCTTCTACCTTTATCCATCTAGAATCGAATTTCAGACCAGTGTACGGCGGTTTCACAAAGGAGAGAAAAAGTTTAAATAACGGGCAGTCTAATTGATATACGACGATAATGTTTCCATTAACTTGGACAGCATTTTTGTTTCTGATTTAACGAAACGATCACAGTTTCCGTTTTCCTGTACTCAAAAATTTTGCCATCACTTAATTTGTGTATTTTGTTCGAAATTCTTTTGTGTTTTGGTCTTTTCTGTTGTTAACTTTGCCTTCTGCTTGTCTCTCCCAAAACAGAACTTTTCACACCCAACTGAAACCTTTTCGCCTTCGAAATGCTGAAGAATGTATCTGCTGACCAAACATTGTACTTACGACATCGCAAACGTGTGCTGGAGGCCAGAAGCAATATCGACAACAAGCCGCCATTGGAGCAAGCATCGAATTTCCTGCGGATGGGCAAGTTGAAAGAGGACGCCAGCACATACATGAAAATGATGAGACTCAACACCCAACTGTTGGTCAAACTTAACAAGACAATGCGCACGCACGGCCTTGTCAATACATTTCGAAGTGTTAGGCGTGCTTCCTTTGTAATGGACGGCAGTATCCGCAAGAAGAACAACGATTTGCGTGTATTGGAAAAGGAGAATGTCAAGATCGGCATGCGATTGCTCTGCACCAAAGGTGTACTAAATACACGTCGACCACTCACCGATGAGCAGAAGAGGAGTCGACGCGAACGCGAATCACTCATTTTGCCCCATAACATACTCAGCAAGTATGAGCACCTAAAGCTGCCGTCTAGCGTGGACGAACAGCGGCGATTGTTGCGTCCGAAAATCTACATTGATTTGGCTGTTAAGGGCATTCGTTCTTTGGGTCGCATCACCATTCAACTCTACACTGAGGCATCGCCGCAGGTAGTTTTAGAATTTATGCGCATCTGCACGACGCAATCCAAGGATCAGATGAAGCTGATACGGCTCTTTCCCATGCTGTGGATCGAGGGTGCACTGAATACTGGCCCTCTGTCAGTGTTGCACAATAATCTTGAGTATGATATGCGTGCATTGGACCATGGCAACTCGAAGGGCATTCTGTCGTATTCCGCATGTCATCTGAAGGGTTTCAAGCATAACTGCATCAATTTCTCAATAAGTTTGAAGCCGCTGCGTGTGCTGAATGGGCGCCGTGTGGCATTCGGTTGTGTTTTGCGTGGCTTAAAGATACTGGATTGCATTCAAGATTTTGGCACGAAAAACGGCAAACCAACCAAGGAGATTGTTATTATAGGTTGTGGAGTTTGTCGCTGATAAATTGGATGATTGCTAATTTAAAACTTTGACATTGTAGAGGATTGGAAGAAGTAAAATTGTATGTAAAGTTACTATGGAAAGTGCTTAACTTCACTGTGCATCTGTGTAGAATCGATTTCAGTCGTGGGTACGATAACGAAAGTTGAATAGTTTTCATTGCTGAAAATAAAACTTGATTGCAAAGAAGGATCAGATTTTTCAAGTGATTCAGTTTCATTTCCTTAACCTACAAATATATGAAAGTCTATATATATTTACTTTGAGTTGAACGACCTCGTCGTTAAAGTGTTGAACCTATCCAGGTCGAGGGATAAACCGACAGTTAATTTATTGTTGTACACGAAGACCAAACATCGAAAGTTGTTTATTGACAACAACGGACGGACGGACGGAGTGGTTGGATGAAAATCATGTTTGCCAAATTAATTAAAAAATAAAATTGTAATGCCACCTGACGGATATAAAGGATCTCATTAAAACCCGACAGAAAATCAACCACATCGCAAACAACAACAGCAACAACAGCCATGTCGACATCCACACAAGGATGCGCCCATAAAGATTTACGTTAATGTATTTTGTAAAAAGATACGATGCGATACGATGCGATACGATGAAAAGTAAAATAAAAATACAACATTGCGTGATTTTCGAACGAACGAAAATGAACACGCAAGGATTTTCGGTATCCACTTCCGGTTTAAATACGCCCACGGGAGTAATATAATTGCGATGTTACAACAATCGCCTGAAATGGGAAATCATTATGGCGAGCGGCGGCTCTTGTAAATAAATACTGCAAAGGAAAGTGTAACAAAGTGAAAATACCTACTATGAGGAAATAGAGTGAAAGGTATGGCAATTAGTGGGCAATGTGAAGTTTTAATTAAATGGTAAGTTCTTCATAACAAGAGTTTCGTTAGTGAATTTTGACAAAAGAAAGTTTTGGGTGGAAAATTTAAGAGAAAATTAAATGCTCTTTCGTAACTAACTGCGTACTTCACCTTGCACACACATATTACCTAATGAAAATTTCAAATGTCCTTTAAGCTTCCATTTGCAGGCGTTTCACTAACATTTATAATTTATTAGCTATTTGCTAAAGTTTTTCCATATTTTTGCCTTCGTCGTTGTAAATTTAATGAATGGAATGTTAACAAAAAAAAAAGGCAAACAATTAAAAAACGCGCACAAAAAGGACGGCAGAAAAAAAAAATAAAATGAAGAGCATCCAAAGTAATTTAAAAAGCGTACCAACCAAGCGAAATGGAAAGGAGCAGAAATTTAGTAGCTTAAAGTAGAGTACATGGCGAGGAATAAAGAGAAACCCTAACCAAAGCAACCCCGCATACAAAAACAAACAGTCTCTCTCTCTCACCCTGTGATTTACTGCTATTTTAAGCCAAGCGCCAAGCGGTAAAAGATGCAGAAAAATAAACGCAATCCACAAGACGATGAAAGTCCTTTCCTCCATCATACACAAACAAACTGGGCCACTAGCAAAATCCCTCAAAAAAAAAAAGCCACAACCCTGCAGCAAAGCATATCCCTGCGAGTGTAGTTTCGGCCAAGTGGAGATTTTATTTATGAGTCGAATTAATAAAAACTTTTTATTTGCGCCTGAATTTTAATTGCAGCGCCGCTGAACCGAGCTGAGCTGATGCTGGTAGCGTCAAAAAGAGAGCGTACATTTTTTGCTGGTAAAAGGTTTCTGCGTTTTTTTTTTCTTTTATTTTTCTGGGCTGACGCACATTTGTGGATTGAGGATCAAAGAAGGCAGCATTGGCCGGAAAAAAGGATTGATGTCATTCATTTGTTTTTAGTTTAAATGTAATGTTTTTCTTACTTCAAGTTCTTGGCCACACAAAGGAATTTGCTATGCAAAAAGAAAAAGTTTCTTTTGACATGATTTGATTGTAATTCATTTGAGCCCTGTGATTCACTCAATGACTTAAGTTAAATTTCTTTGGAAGACTCAGCCTTCCATCTGTTGAGGATTTTCGTGTGTCCTTTATGTAGTAATCTCCTTTGAAATGATTTCACAGATTCCAGAGATCAATAATCTAATTATTGGCCATAAGCTCTTTCGGTTAAACTTGGCTTTAAGTCAATTTGGTCTTTTTCCAATTGAATTGGTGCTGCTGAAAGTGAAAATTCTATTTCAATGAGAATTCTCCAAAAAGCTGAAGCACAATGCGATGCCATCATAAAAAATATACAACAATCAATTGAAATTGAATTGCATCACTTGAATGCTGCAAAATGGGTGAAAGAAAAGGAAAAAAAATACGAAATGAAATGAAAAGGAAAGGAAAGCAAAGAAACAAATCAAAATGTCAACATATGGGACGCATGAATATTTTGTGGAGTGACTCTGCCACTGGCAGTGTTTCCACTGAAAAACCTCTTCTATTGCAAGCGAATTACCCGCAAATTTCACTGAAAGACAAAACAAACAAGAAAACGTAAAATATTCATCATTTCTGGGAATCACCTCCGCCAGTCCTACCCCTGCTAGCTGAAAAGACTAAGTTACCGCCGCGTAGGATATAACGCTCACGTACGATGGGAATGCATCATTTTTGGCGAAATGAATGAAAAATGTATGGACATAGAGGAACATGTTCATATGTAAGGAGAGGGGGGGTGGAGGGGCTTGTGGTGACGAATGGGTTAGATGCCTTTTACCGAAAATTCTCATTTAAATCGAATGGCAGCAAAAACAAACAGCAAAGCGAACGGACGTTGAAGCGGAAGCAACAGCGGAAGTGTAGCCATTGACGTGCCCATGCATACAAGCATAGCGGAGTATCCTTTCGAAAGGACCATATGTGTGTGTGTGTGTGTGTGTGTGTATCTGTATGGCTGGGACGGTGTGCAGCGTCATGGAAGAAAACGAATTAAGTGGCTTTTCCCACATGAATTTTGTATTTTGCACTGCACGGAAGTGTCGAGGCGGCGAAGAGTTGATTTTCGAAATCAATTTCGACTATTGCCAGACTGCGAATGGCGAAGGCAACAACCATGTTTTCATATCGAAAATTGAGCGAGAATTTATGTTTTCAATTAAGCTGAAAATCAAAATAAAAACATAAAAACTAATCTGACCAACCCAACCAAACCAAACCAAGTTTTACAATCAACCTATTGTTCGTTCAATAGAAATTTTGGTAGCCAAAAAGAAAAAAAAACATATTATTAGCGAAACTTTTTGAAACCGAAAAGTTTTTACTTTCATTCAATATTTTCCGTTTTTTGTGGCCGTTGTTTTCTGTTTTATTTTTGGTTGGATGAATTGTGGTAAAATTGAGTTTTGGCAGCAAATACACTTAAATGTACACACACACACACATACACTCGCACACAGAAAGAAGTTTTGTTTGCGGTTTGGCATCTACTCAAAATTCCCACACAAACAAACGGACGCCACCGCCCAACTACAGTCAATACGATTGGGATGTGTGCCGATACAGCGCCAGAACCTACCCTCTATACCTTTATCAATACAAATGCATACAAGTTTTTATGCCACAACGCACACATACAGAAAAGCTGTCAATTTCAATTTCATATTTTTTTTCCTGCTATGAAGTATGTATTTTCCGCCCCTCTTTAGGCCGCTTACGAACAGAAATTTTTGTTGTTAGTTTTTTTTAATTTTTTTTTTTTGCCAGCGAAAAATTGTGTGAAAAAAATTAGAAAACTTTCGGCTCACAACTTTGGCAGCAGGCACTTTGTCCATGCAACTACGCCAGGCCACGAAATCGAGAATGGATTAGTTTACAACACTGTAATCGAGCATCGTTTGTCATATTTCTCCACACACACACACATACTTTCGTACGAGCAAATTGAATTTGTGTTAGTGTGCGTGTCATACACTTATATAAGTCAACAAGGTCAAGGGTCAATGTTTGAACAAGCTTCACTTTCGTGATAGAAATCGAAAAAAAGCGTCCCTTCGGCTTGTGTACAAAATAAATTTGTGTGCTTCGATTTTAAGTTTAAAGAGGACATTTTGTGAATGTACCAAAGACAAACACAAATTAACTGTAGGCAGCCTCCATGCTAGGGATGTGAATATTTTCAAATGAAGTCACTCTGTTATCGAAGAACGTACGAATGATTGATGAGACCGCTTGGTCCATCAATAAGACTGCCCCACTTTTATTTTGTTGACCGCAAATTAACACTTGCAAATTCTATTCACAGGAATTTCCACAATATCCCATTGCAGCTTTAAACTTTGTCATCATAGCGGAAATCCATTCAAGCCCTCCTGTCAGTAACTTCCTTTATGGCATCAACAATCAGCAATAAATTTCACGTACATAACGCGCACAAAAAATTACAGAATAAATTTATGAATACTTTAGTTTACAATTGTTTCACGTGTTCACAGCGAAAAGTCAAACAAGAACAAACCAGAAAAGGCCACAAATAACCGAGCGAAACAAAAAAGACTGTAGCCAACACACCGTTGCAGCTCACTGCAATTTATCACGATTTAATTGAATTTTTCATTTTTCATGTACGAGCAAATTTCAATTCCCATATCACGGCGGCACATAACCCTTGTCCACACGATCACACCAGTCTGCTTGACAGTTTAATTGGGATTTCCTTTTGCGAATGCGGTAGAATTTATTATAGATTTTACAACGAAAAAATCGACACAGTGGTAAAATATGAAAAGTTGTTCGCTACTGTCAATTTGTGAATAACAATATGATTGAATTTAACATGAATGACCGCATTAAAGCACACACTGCCCTCCAATTAGTTTACTTTTACGGCAATTCGTTCTTCTTCCTTCACTCTGAGAATAGTGAAGCGCTGGATAAACAGTTTTTAGGCCAATTAAGGTTCATAAATGACATTAGACCATGTACCGTGGATCGTGCCAAATGCAACGTGAAATGAATAACGTCGGCGTCATTCAAGTGGCAGTCAAGTGGAATTAAGCGCATTCGAAAGGAAATGAAACGAAAATGCACTTAAGCGTACGGATGTGATGGAGAAACGTGCCCACATCAACGAATTGTCCCATTTCAAGGTTGTGGAAGTTTTCCAGATTTGCTTAATACACAGTTTTTTCTTGAATTTAAAAAAAAACTTGTGGTACTGTAATGTAGAATGGGACAGTTGCAAAAAAATAGAAGAAATACTATATTTTCAACTAAAAGGAAGTTGCAGTACCAAGGATCTAAAAAAGATAAATCCAAAGTGGGCAAAACGAACTTACTTTTAATACCATTACCCCTCAGGTGTAGGGTGTAAGTGAGCGAGGGGCACCGGTTCACTCCGGTTCACTCCGGTTCACTAGAAAATTATTGTTTGAAAACTCAGTGGTGCTTTCGAATGAGAGATCGGACATTGAACACAGAGTTTGATACACTGAAGTACAATGGACGTAGCATGTCCACTAGAGTAGTTCATAATCGTATGCAGAAAGTTTGTTTTTCGCTGGAAATGCATAAGTGGTTTTCTCGACCATGTCCAAAATGTGTTTCTAAACATTTAAAAAATGTTCGCTGGTAAAAAATTTTAAAAATGTTTGCTTCCTTTATACCAACATTTTTGGGTGATTGCTCATTTTTGATTTGGGTGTTTTTTAATTTTTTTTTCGGGCAATTGTTCATAATGAACAATTGCCCTAAAAATCGCGCGATTTTTTTTTTAAATTTTTCAAGTTTAAAAGGATGTGTGTTTAGCTAATACTAAAAACATCTTTGTACATCTTTTTTTGAAATTAAAAATTTTAAAAAATCGCGCGATTTTGTTTGTTTTTCGCTGGAAATGTAAAATTTTTCGCCTTCGGCGCTTCACTGCCACCTACTACTAGCATGCAATAACATTATAGCATTAATGCAATAAACATTACACCATTACAACAACAATACAACAACATTTCGTTGTAGTTGTAGCATTATTGTAATTTTAATTTTAAATCACAAAAATATGATTGGAGCGTGATTGCAGAGATCATACCTTTTTTGCTATAATAATATTATGATTGTTCCGATTATTGATGGTTGGGGTGACAAAGCGAATGATACTGAAAATAATATAAATGATTGGATATTCAATAATGACAACGATAATCATATAATCGGTTTGAATGATAAAGATGTTGTAACAGATGTTGGATCGTAAATAATCGTTAGCCGATTTTGAAACGATTTGAAGCGTATGAGAACCCTCTTGCTTGTTGTTTAGATTAACTTTTGATGCTTATCCAAACTCCAGAGGGTCCATTTCAATTGGTTAAACTTTAAGCCTACGTCTATTTGTACACTCAAAGAATTAATATGTTTGGAGAACGTTTGCTTCAAATACACTACTTTTGAATACCAACTTGAACGAAAAAACAATCAAAAAACATTTGCTCCAAATTAAGTCGTTTTGCCGCAAATAATAAATAATTAAAAACTAATTTCTAGTAAACTTTTACATTGATAAAATTGAATTCGATATAAGCTTTGTTTTTATCGACCAGAACGAAAGTAGCTCAGTGGCACAGCGTGTATGTGCGCAACTTGTAAACCTTATGTCCCGCGTTCGAATCCTGGCTGAAATTTTTTTTTTTCGTTATTTAAACGTTGGTCGCAAACGAAACAACAAACGAATGTTGTTTGTCTAATTTTTCGTTTCTTACGAACGGAAAAATTCTTTGAGTGTATCATACATTTTAGGATTTGTTAAGCTAATTTTTATATTTAAAAAGTGACTATTTCCATACGATATTGCATTTCTACTTTCAACTGCTGTTAAGCTAATTACAGCTCTTAAAATGATAGCCGCCAAACCGAAAACTACCCACATGCCAACCATTGCAAGTAGATGTGTGTGTGTATGTGTATGTGTGTTTACCACGGCAAATCTAATTGCCTGCAATTCGGTGTCTGTGCTTTCTTGCCTCAAAACTTATTTCATTATTCGCACATGTTTTTCCTTATCCTTTATTTATTTCTGCGTATTCTCTTTGAAGTCTTTAATTTCTTCATTTCCGTTCAAGAACTTTTACGAGTGGCCGCCGTACTTGAGTTTTTAATTGGAAAAGACAGGAAAATGGCCAAACGGAGAGGAGGAAGAAAAAGTAGCGGCCAAATGAGACTAAACTGCTAAGAGCAGAAAATTGAGAAATAAAAGAAAATTGTTTACAGTTCAAAACACGAAGATGCTGCTGCAGCCTGCAGGTGGTTAAGGTGGGCCACGCCTTTTCCCAGTAGAATATACACACACACACAACATACCCGCTTGTCAAGTAACTAGCGAAGGAACAATTCCTTTGTTGAAATTTATGAGCTCGAACGAGTCGAAGCGAGAAATTGTTTATGTCCTTAGAACAACAGAGCAGAAAGCAACAACAAGTGCCTTTTGTAAATGTAAGTACGCAGGAATGCGCGCCGCATACGTGCTGCAGCCGTTTTTAATACCTTTTTATTACACTCACTCCGGCTCCATGCAAGGCAAGGGCATTTACATGCCCGGATAATAGATGGCGCTGTTAAGTCGCATAAACGCCGCTGTTCGTCTCATAATCACGTGCTGTGGAGCCTCATTAAACGCTCAGGTAACGACGATGCGGCGGCACCGTGGTGGTTCTTGTTCTTGTATGTGCCATAGTGTGAATCGAGGACGTCCACGAGCAACATGCATAGGTGGCAGTGTAAATGTTTTCGGTGGCATTTTCTGAGTTCTCCTGTCGTGCCTGGCGTTTTCATAATAAAGCCATTGACTCATTTACGTGTTCTTGTTGTCTTATTTCGGCGGCTGCGGTAGCGGCACTGCGCCAAAAGTTATGCTAATACCACCTGCACTTGGCCCGTGTTGGAGTGTCAAAGTATGTGCGAATAAGTGAGTAAGTGCGGGTGTGCTCTTGTCTGTGTGTTCACGTGCATGCAAATTTGCAATGTAAGGCAAAGCCACGCCTCGAAATTGAAAAATCCTCAAAGCCGACATATTTGTGCGTTGCTCTGCCACCATTTCGTTTTTCATTTCCGACGTTGGCGGTTTGGAACTCTCCATCACTGTCAGGCTGAGACATGTAAGATTGCCTGTCTTTCGCTTTTGTTTTCTCCTTTCATTTCGTAATGAAAAAGTAAGAGAACTGTCAGTTGAACAACAAGCTGCCAAAGCATCTTGAAAGGGGATTAGTATGTCTTTTAGGGCATAGCACTGGAATGAAAGTTGTTACACACAAATCAGTTCCAATTCCAAATGTACGACACTACTTTAACATTAAATCCAACATCGTCCCTTCCAGTTAATAGCTGCGAACAACACACCAAAATTGCACTCAATAAAAATTGATAGCTACGCTGGCAAATGGACCCGGCCGACCCACTACCGAATGCAGTACAAATGGCTGCAATCACTTTCGCATCAAAACCAATACTAGAAACTCAATAAATTTCCTTTTTGGGCCGCCAATAATTTTTTTCCACTCCCCGTTGATTTCCAGAACACGATAGCCTGAAAAAGCACACAAACACGTACGCATGCAGCCCTTCAGATCAACACACGCACACACATTTGAGAGGGGAACGATTTTTATCGATGTAGTTTCCCTAATGCTATTTGTACTACTCGCAACAGTTTCCGGTGTTGCCTACTTTTGTATTCGTAGCGGTAAAACACACACACACAAGCACACACGCTCATTCACCCTGAAGTTTTCATGCACACACAATATTTGCGGGCCCCCTCCACTTTTGTGTTATTTTGACTGCACATTTACAGTTCATAAAGTTTGAAATCATTTCGCGAAGACATTTTTGCGCCAGCACTAGCACCGAAGCCAACGGAAGTCGGTCGTCTGGGTTGCCCAAGGAATCCAGCGACTGGTTTAGTGTGCCGCCATTTTTATTATACAGAAGTCAAGTTGCGCGATACCATCGATGGCAGACACAGCGAACACCGACATCATCGCAGCAGCAATGGCTACGACAACGGCAGACGACAGCTGGACCGAGACCGTAAAGTTTGGACTGTCAAATGCAGAGGCATGGTCGTTAAATTGCGGCAGTGTTGCTATTTCACCACTTTATTTTTCTAGTACATTTTTTTTTGGGAGTTTGTATTGTTGAGATGTTTTGTTGCGGATAGGCACATTGATCAGTGTCATTCAGGTTTGTTGCTATTTTGGTTAACGTTTGACTTTCGTGGTTTTAGTAGTTTATGGTGATATCTTTGAAAGATGCCTTTGTTAAATTGAACAATTTCCTGAGTGTCAATGGTATATTTTTAATGATTTTATTACTTTGTACTTGCATTTGTACTATGAGCAATAGATGAGCTAACCTCAATGTGACTTTGGCCACGAAACATCAGAACGGTGACTGTCCAACAACTGGGCATGTCCACTAGCAGGCCAGGCTCCCACAAAATATTTTCTGTTCTCACTTTTATTTTCATATTCCAGGAGATTAAAAAAACCACCACCACCTTCTTAAGTGTTTTACCTACAAGTCATGTTTAGCTTCACCATACCAGCACCCCATTTCCACTTCATAATGGTGATGTAAGCCCTTTGATAGCAACACAAAGAACCAAAAAAAAAAACACGTTTTCTACAAAATACTTAAAAATCTCATAACAAATTCTGCAATAACATAAAAATCCCAACACTAACAGCACCCTAGGCTTCACTTACCCGATTTTTTTGAGTTTTCCTTGCCCACTCCACCATCATCATTCCAACGAAATGTGTACCCGGAAAATACAAATTTTACTCAGCAGCGGGAACAATAACAACAGCAACAACAAGTTGTAATTTTATTCATATCAATGGCTTCTTTAACGCCATCACACAACCAACCAACCAACCAACCAACACCACCACCCCTTCCCATAAAATTGAAGTACTGCCATTGTACAGAGTAGCGCGAAAATTTAAATCTTCCCCACTTACTGTGCAGTCTCACTCAACTCTTCTCCACTCTTACCGGGCCAAGCTGCCTCGTGGGTGGTACGTAATGGATTGATTGGCTTCTGATTGCATCACGGTAACACGTTGGCCCAACTCAGTTTACTTCAGCGTACAACCTTGCATTTACGTCGGAATGTTGGAACAGCATCGTTCGTAGTTTGGCGTAGTTTTGGCCAACGAAAAACGCCCCGCATTAAATACCGTTAACCCGCTCAGTTAAAGCGTGCTCGCATCCAAGGGCGAAAATTGGTACAGCCACGCAGCAACCAGTAGCCAGGGCCGTTAGTCGGAAGGAGCATTAGGAAAATTAAAATTCAATGGAATTTTCAGTGAATAAAATTTTGATTTGAAAAAAGATTTTCTTCGAAGTGATTACACTGACTGCACCTTAATTGTTCGAAATATCATGTAAGGGCCCTTAAAAAATCCACTGGCCGCCTCTGCTTTGTGTCATATCATTGACACGTCTATGGCGCTGGCAATGGGGCCGGTGGGATGTTGTGTGTTTGGGTTCGTTTGATGTTTACAGGGAAATCGCGCCCAGGAGCACTCGAACGTTGGGAATAGCTCGTTGACGTGCTTGTTTGTATGTTATTCCCGTTGCTTGTTGTGACTGTTTGTTGCTGTTGTAGTCTGGGAGAGTTCATTGATTTGCCTGGATTTTATTGCATGTTTGCGGGGGTTTTACGAAGTTATTTCTCCATTAGATGTCTCAGTGAAGTTTATTCCGAAATACAACTTCATTATGGCGGTACTTGTGCGCTGTATGTGGAGGAAGTTGGATGCAACCAATTGGCTTCTCGAGCAACAAATTCAATTTTCGTAGAATTGGCGGGCGAGTTCTGGGCGACTGAATTTTTCTCGTATGAATGTTATTTCATAAAGACGCAAATGAAACTGGTCCAAAAACATAAAGTGAAATACGATGTTAGTCCTTGAATACCTGGCATGACAATACAGAAATAGAACCAGCCAAAATTAATTTCTCTCTCCACTTTAAATTCTAATTTTAATGAATGGCATAAATCGTAGCATTTTATATTTTTGTGGGGAAAATACTGTAAACTCAGTTTCAACCAGCAACCGTGGGCAATTGCCAGGATTCGCCAACCTTGGGTAAATTTCATTTAAAAGCACACAAACATGCTGTCAACATAAATTCGTTCTTAAAGTGACCTTGCGAGCAAGAAAGTCCTTCTAAATTTACAATGCGAAGCATCCTGCTAAGGAAAAGTCATGTAAGCAAAACGGAAACGAATGCACTTAAGAATACGCATGTAGGTGTGTGTGTATGTGTGTGTACGTGGGAGTGTGTGTTGGCCAGCGGCAACAATACACGTTGTTAAACCAGACGAGATATGATTTCAAAATGGAATGTAAGCCTTTTTAAATTTTTAAAAAGGCACAAAAAGGACCTCTCGCAGACGCCCTCAACTACTGTTGTCACATAAAAGCACACAACTATTTTGTTTTGTATTGTGCGTGGGCGAGGACGTGTCGTATGTCTGAGTAGTTCCCTACTATGTGTGCGAGAGGGTGTATTATGTTTTTGTACATCGTAGGACAAAGTCGTTTTGTCAAAAATGACCTTATGGGCCACAAATTGCGTTCATTTATTTTTTTCACTCTTGATGGCTACAATGGCCTTATTTTGAAAATGGTTTTCTTTAATAAAAGAATTTATACTGAAGTCAAATTTTTTAGTAGTTGTATAGAATGTTGTCAGGGTTCTCGATCAAATTTAGAATTGTATATGAAAGGGATTTTGTTGAATGAAATAATGTATTGTGTTGTATTGCATTGTAGTGCCGAACAAATTCAAAAAGTGTAAAATTTTAAGTCGATATTATTATTATTATTTCACTTTATTGTTCACATATGGTGCAGAATGGCAGACAGTTACACTATTGAATGTAATTATTGAAATATTGACTTTAAATGTGGGCACTTTCCGGTTTGTTCGTCCCTAAAAGTATGCAATAAATCTATCTTAATTACAGGGAAAATATATATTGATTTGGTTGATGCAATCAGTTTGGCCGACGACGTTCATCACGAAATTGAAATTGATTCGAGCGAACGAAGAATCTCTTGAACAAGTTTCGATTGAATCAGAGTCGTTGGCAGAGAGCGTGGATGTAACTTTAAGACTTAAAAGAACTCAAATGTTTGTATTATATTGGCATATAATAAAATTATTGCATACCTCCTCATTGGCATTCAATGAACATTTGTCATGCTCTGGAATAGTTTTTAAGTATTTTAAAATGTATTTGTTTAAGTATTTAAATATTTCAGCTGACGCTCCATCAAAGAAACATCGGGAATTTGTGTTTTCTTGACACTTTGTTTTTATCAAAGAATGAAGTAGGAAGATTGTTAAACGGGATTCATGGAAGCATTATGAATGTATTGGAGTGGTTTGTGGAGGTTATAAAGGGAGCGTAGAGTGCAAAAACCATGTCATTGTATTCTAGTAATTACACTAATTTCTACATGAATGCACTTAAATTATTTTTCAGCATCTTTGACCCCTGGGAGTAAAGCTGTTTAAGGAATTTCACAGACTTTGTAAAGAATTTTGTAATTATTCCATTATTTTCGAAGAACCTTTTAATTGGCTTTATTCGTTCAATCAAGACTCTGCTTATTTTATTTATTTACAAATTTTAACTTGAAGGCAGAAAGTTTCATTTAAACATGGACTACTTGCAAGTCAGTTTCAACGAAAACTTTTACATAATTTTCATACATTTCACATTCCATAAATTCACACACACATGCGTTGGAATAAGAAATTGTGACCCTCTCTCATAAACACAATGGCACCGACCCTCACACTTCCTGCCAATTATAAAAAGCTGACATTGTTTTTGATTGCTGTTGACTCAAAAAAACAAACAAGTTTATTAATTTATGCGCTCGTGAGCATGACAACTTTTTGTACTTAGTTCTTTTTTTAGTTTTTAAGGTCATTGTGTCAATGGAACGGGTTTTGTCTGCAAATATATGTACACACATATGCATCTTGTGTTTAATTTTACATTCATATCTAACCCATCCATCCCTTTTTGGCTTGGTTTACTGCGCGCTTTTTTTCGTTTGTAAATGTCCCATCCGGTAATTGCAGAAGCGTTAACAATTAACCATGTTTATTGTGGTGATCGAGTGTAATTAAATTATTCTAAATCAATGGAAATGAGGTTTCCAATAAACACATTTGTTCGTGGGTCAGTTAGGGGAATGGGTACCAATTTATTTTGTAATGCAATTACACTTTAGTGACAATTACAATGAAAACAAATTAATGTGGAAATTATAATGGAAGCAACAAAATACATTTAATAATAGAGGATCAATTACAGGATTTGAGCTAGAGAAAACTGCTTATGCAAAAATAACTACAGCATCTTCCAAAATCCTCTCAAAAACCCTTAAATAACGAAACAATTAGTCTAAATAATAGAGAATTTCAAGGCACTACCAATGGACATACATCTATCAAGAAGGCCAACTTCCGCTAAGTACCTTATTTACCTTCTTGGCCCAAAAAACTTTTATAGTTGCATTGTTAAACTCATCCCATAAGCAAATTTTTTCCCTTAAACCGAAAGGTACAAATTTCACCGAAGTTGAAACCCGCAGATATGGTAAAACTGAGTGATAGGTGGCCATCCTTTGGGAAACAATTGGCAGATAAGCAAACGCAACCAAGTTAATTGTTGATCATATGGTATTTGCTATACAAAAAAAGTTTCTGCTAAAACGAGAAAGAAATACATATTTTCTAGTTGTGGGCCATACAAATGGGCGTATCAAAACCTATTCCACAACACGACTCACAACCCATAGAACACATATATAAATTTTGGTGAAAATCGGTGCAGTAGTTTTAGCGTCCACTCGCGACAAACATATACGTCTCTTTTATATATATAGATATACACTTTGTATTACTTAAACTATATAAATTGCTATCCACACAAATCATTTGCCCCACTTGACTGCCTCTGAACGTTTCGCAGGTACGTTTCCCAAACGAACAAGCAAACCAAAAGTCCACCGCACAAATTATGACTTTAACATGTGAAATCGTCGTCATCAACACCAATTGCAGCAAGCCAAAAATATTTCAGTAGCAACAAGAGCACCGCAATTGTCCCTGCAGTTGCAATCATAACTTCTGCTTAAAAAGCGCTCTGCAACACATGATCACAATGCCATACCCCACTCGCCCCTATCTCACTATTTTTGAGAAATGGGCCACATTTCTCATGCCGTTGGTGGCCAATTCCTTTAGGTGCGGCATTTAGTATATTTTCATCATGAGTGTAACTTGCATGTGTGTGCATGAATGTGTGTGTGTGCTTTTAAAATGCCAAAAGGACCTTGGTGTGGAAGATATTTAAGTATCAACAATGTAGGGGAAGGTGTTGTACCTCGGACCGAAATTCGTATTTTTCCTCTATGTGATATTTCTCTAAGGGTGTGTTTTAATTGTCCTTTTGTATGTGTTTGGTAAGAAATTTGGAATTTTTGATTGGTCAACCGCAATCGGTCCGAGATACAGCACTTTCCCCTACACATGAATGTATTCTCTTTTCTTAAATATGCGGACGTTGTGTTAGTTTTGGGGATATTTTTTAGGGATAAAAGCTTCATGTGGTTTTGTGTAAAATAATAAATGGTCACAGGAAAAATAGAGTTTTTGTAAGTTTTTAATGAGAAATAATTACATGCGGTAGGTACATTTGAATGCATTTTACCATGAAAAGTTTGCTTCTCGTGTATTTTTGTGAGAATTCACAGTGTACTGAGTCACATACTAAATGTATTCCGTGAGCTTATATGCTTTAAGTTGTGTATTTCCAATTAAGTAGGAGGCGTGCTATTCGGTATTAACTCCTGAGTGTATTAAGTTCCGACCTTGGCAAGTAGGATTGAAGGAGCCAGGCGGCTTAACTGGAGATTTCTCTTTTTGAGGTGCTAGTAGTATCATAAGTTATGATTCATAACATATCATAAAGTTGTCATATCATAAAGTCGACATTTTCATTCATTAAACTTCCCTTTTTGTTCTTTTTTCAGGCAATCAGTTGACAAAGTCAAGACATATCACAAAAGAAATGGTAGAATGTCCAAAAATTCATTTTTTCCCAAATATGACCTTTGACTTAAGGAGGGAGACCTTGTGAACTCCCTTTACATGTTCGATATTTCATTCTCCTCTTACCCAAAATTTCACCATAAAACTTACTTGTGGAAGAAATTCCATTTCGAAATTAATATACTAACAATTCTACTAATTAAATCCTATTCTCACGTCGAAATCGATTGCAATGACTCCCAATAAATTAATTGCATTTAGACACTATCACCAACAACAGGAGAATGCAAACAGTTCGTAATTTTGTTATACCACAATAAAGCGTAGGAATAGTAGGGGGTTGTAATTTCACAGAATGTCCAATTAAAATGGAGCAAATCAAATGTAATGTTCGTGAATTTGTATTGTATTTGTAATTAGGAATGAAGCTTAACTAAACCATATTTCATTTATAAATTATAAAATTTTAAATATTGAACAAATTTAATATTTTTCAAACGAATTCACATATAGAAAATGTAAGATATTCTCTTCCATTCAAATATCGCTAATAGCATTTGACTTGCAAATAGAAGAACATTAAATTTCCAAAGGCTCCGCCATAGGTCATCATTCCCCAGCATAAGTGTGGAGATAACCTATAATCAAAGTGCATGTGTTCGTATTTACACTTAAATTGTTTATTTATTCTTAACTTGCTCACACACTCACGTACGCACTCAAGCAAGCATCACAAGCGAACAAACACGCATTCTTATTATTGTAAATTTATATGTGTGTGAGTGTGTGTGTGTGTGTGTGTGGGTTAGTATGTAGCCTTTTTCGAAGAAACTTTTGAAGAACAAATCAAATATACTCGCCCAAGTTAATTTAAAATCTTCCAGCTTACCGCACCTCGGGGGCCATAAGGACGGACGTACTGGTTGTGATGCTGCTGGCACAGTTATCCTATTAAAAGGACTACCATGGGTCTGGCTGCCACTGTATGCATGTGTGCGTCTGTGTGTGTGTGTGTCAGTGTCAGTGTGTACAGTGTACACGTTCATGTTTGTCTATGGAATTGAGGCCTTCTTCGATGTGGTTTGGCGATAAAGTAATTTTACACCCAAAGTCCTCAGGGATATGTTTACCTTTAAGTTACATATCAGCACAGGGCTTTTTTTTGTGATGGCAAAAGTTTAAGTTCCTGTGTTTCTTGTCGTTGTTGTTGTGATTACGGTTGTATTGTCCTGTACGGGTACATTGTGTTATTCGAAAGTTTAATAATGTATATCGGAGAGCACATAAAGGATTAAAGCGTTTGCACAAAAGTTGTTTGCGGACATGTACAATGATTATGAACTTGCCACAAATAATATGTATAATTTGGAAAAATGTTTACTTCCATTATTAAATACTATTAAAGAGTATTCACAAGTCTTCATTAAGAGAGTTTAAAAAATAATAATTTTGTATCTTAAGTGAAGAATGAAAACATAAGACTTTATATTTCAGTCACTTAAAGGACATACAACTTTTATACATTCACATAAAAATACAACATTATCGGTATAAGCTAGCTGTCTTATTTATTTTTAAATCTTCTTGGACCAAGCAAACACAGATAACATCTTTCAGCAAAGTCCGTGGAAAGGTTTCCCAACATTTAAGGGGCGGTTTTAACATTTAAGGGCCGGCCTGTAGTCAATTCTTCTCATGTAATATAGAATTTTAACAGTCAGCCCTCTGTTTATTCATTACCCAACACCACATCCACCTACCTGGAACTCCCCATATTTACGTGCAGTCTCTTTCGAGGCCAATGAAATTTTTATATGCATTTCCAGTCAAGTATTTCTGGATTGAAAAGGAAACAAACATACTTATTCACCAACAGTTTTTTATAATAGTAAAGAT
The DNA here is from genome assembly GCA_951394025.1 of Heteromyza rotundicornis. Taxonomy (NCBI): domain Eukaryota; kingdom Metazoa; phylum Arthropoda; class Insecta; order Diptera; family Heleomyzidae; genus Heteromyza; species Heteromyza rotundicornis. The sequence continues at coordinate 69,773,003 of OX596010.1, read as the reverse complement.
AGAGGAAGATTGGCGTAATACTAAGGCTACAAGATATACAAGGTATCCACCGTTTTATAAACAGAAGTCTCAATATCGATACTTTAAAGAACAATCATACCATGTCCCATTTCATGAAAATCGAAGTAGTGGGTATCGTAATGAAAGTATTTGAATACTCGATAAATAAAAACTCAAAAACTCATTTCCACACAAACTTGAAAATTGTTTGTGTTTCTAGAGTTTTGAAAAATTATACATATAAAGATTGTGCTTTAAGGTATGGATGTATTATACAGGCGTTTGTACTCACAGAATATTCGTATGCTTCAATATGCAATATTTGAAGACATTCGTGTAGTTTACCTGCAAGCCAGCTTAACAGTGAATAAAAAACGTAAATCTATTGCAAGCGAAACGAAACACAAGGACGTTCGCTGTAAGCATAAATCCTTTCGTATGAGAGTATCAATATTTGGTTTTTAGTTTTTGTATTTGCGTCGCAACGTACTATGGCGCTGTTAAGTACATTTGAGACTTTCTATGTACGTCAGTATAACCGCAAAAAAAATAATAATAATACGATGAATACACACACCATCTGGTACTCAGACAGCGCAGATACGACATTATTCTGGGTCCAGGGACTTGGAAAAATTAAAACAACATTTGAATGTTACGTGCTTACAGAAGTTTGCATTTTTAAGAATTTCTTGATTAGATTTTGAAAAGTTAAACAGAAATTTTGAATCAACTGAATTGATATCAATGCATAAAAACTAAACTTTTCCTGAATACAAAATTTGATGTCATATCCTTGGAAATGGCTTCCTACAAACACTAATATAGCTGGTGACATTATTCATATTTTGAGAAGAAAAAAAAAACGTTAAAGCACTCTACGGCGCTGGCCCATCAGTTGACTGTGACGGCAGATGCCTTCACATGCCATCAGCGTAATGGAATATTTGCAATTCAAATTGTAATTTCACTTTGTCTTCTTCAATTTCAATTTCAATATGAACCGAGACGCATTCATTCAGCCAAACGTTTCTATTGTACTTTTTATTGCTCTTTTGTTTAGCTTGAAATGAATTTGAGATCATTTATTTTTTTGTAGATTTCTTCTCCACTGCCCATTCAATTTGTCTAAAGTAATCATTAAAGTTTAATGAAATCTCAATTGACGTAATATTTCACATCTCAAATCAAAATCCACTCTGATGCATTTTTAATAAAGTTCCAATTTGAGGAAGAAAAAAAGGAAAACGTATTTCACTTCTGCGGAAGGCCAATTCAAAGCATCTGCCACCATGATGGTGCGCCTTATGAACACTAATCGCTTTCAATTTGTATTGAATTTACTTGGAAAATCATTTGAGAAAGGTTAATAAATTTTCCGTTTTCAATTAGCATTACGCCAAAAACTTTCCACATTAATTAAACAAAATTAAGTGCTTGGAATGTCGGAACATTCGCAACGGAATTAGCAAGTTACATTTTAATCAGAATTAATCCGTACCCAAATATTCATAATGCTCGCAAGTTTTCCATTGTGGAAAATGTTTGTGGAATCACATTTTGTTTACCGAACTTATGCTTTGCCACAATTCCAATAGAATAAATTCTCATAATTTTCATTTAAAACAATTTGAATACCAAATTAAGTTTTCACCACATGAAAAATAAGCTCACATTTCATCATGTTGACCAAAAAAAAAACCCCAGAAAAGCTACCCTTATGAAGGAGTAAATAGCCACACATATTTATAAGTTTATATGTGTGGCACACACACACACACACACACAACAGTTGGGAATTTGCTATGCTTGCAAAGAGTTCTGAAAGTACACCGACTACAGATCCATAGGAGAAATGAGAAAAACAATAAATTGCCACACCTGTACCGAAAGAATTTAATAGTTGATTGCCTGAAGCGATTGTTCATAAGCAAATTTTGTAAGCTTCAATGTACGAATTATTTATTAGAATTCATTCCTTTTTAGTGGAAATTAAAGTATTTAAATTTTATCTCAAACAATTGTTTTCACACTTGAACTTGACATTCGGTATTTAATTATATTTAATTGCCTAACAACTCATCAATTACACGCACATAAGAGCAAGCACAGCACAATTTTCTACGATGCAGTCTTACCTCGAATGGCGGTGATGGCGCCACATCCACATGACGAATGTGCAAAATTAATTAGTGATTTGAAGCATTAGATCGATAATATTTGCGCTTTAAAATGAGCGGCAAATGAATTTGTTTGGAAATAATTCAAGTAATCAAAGAATTTATTCGTAAAAATGTATCAGATAATTCAGAAGGATGGTTAAGATTACACTTAATTATCATGTATTAATAGTAGGCACACACACACACCACTCGTAACTTCTCATACCTTTGGACAACATTTTTTCTCAGTCCCAGTTGTCAATTTTTCAAGATCAAATCGATTTGTAATTGGAAAATTGTGTGATTTTGTTTTATTACTCATACGCAGTGTATGCCAATTTTGAAAATATGAAACAAAAATATTTTTCCTTGAATTTAAGTCAAAATTATGGTATTTATGGTATGTTACATACCCGGCGTTGCACGGGTTGTATAAAATTTTAAAATAAATATATATAGGAATTTGCGACAACTTCAATGGCGCTGTAGTTGATGGTTTATTCCCCCCGTGAAACTTGGTGCCAGTTGTAATCCCACCCAGTAGGAATCACCCAAAAAAAGTCCAAGGACGCAATTGGTGGCAGTTGTAATCCCACCCGGTATGATTCAGCCAAAAAAAGTTCAAGGACGCAATTGGTGGCAGTTGTAATCCCACCCGATATGATTCACCCAAAAAATGTCCAAGGACGCACTTGGTGGCAGCTGTAATCCCACCCGGCATGATTCAGCCAAAAAAAGTCCAAGTGGCAGTTGTAATCCCACCCGGTATGATTGACCCAAAAAATGTGCAAGGGCGCAGTTGGTGGCATGTACCACTTAATATTCGATAGTTACTATGTTACATTTTCATAATATTTTTTGTTGTATGGGAGGTGCCACGCCCCGTTGCCCAAATCCAACCTGTTATGTCCTATTGCAAATTCCATTACTAACACAATTTTACCTTAAAATTTCAATAAAATCCGTAAAGCCGTTTAACCGTGATATGGGGTAGAAAATTGTATGGGCGGTGCCACGCCCCTTGTCCAATTATTCCCATTTTCGACACATAGCATTACAACTCCATTCCAAATTTCACTAAAATATTCCAATAGTTGCTTAATTAGCTGTTATTTAAGTTACGTGTTGTGTGGACGGTGCCACGCCCCTTGTCCAATTATGCTCATATTTGGCAACTTTATTATGCAACTTCGTGCTAAATTTCGTATTTATTATTCAATATTCAATTCAAATTCAATTCAATAGTTACTAAATTACCTTGTAGACATATTTTGTGTTGTATGGGATTTACCACGCCCCTTTGTCCAATCCCAACCGCATATAGCCAATGTTACATGTCGATACCTATAGAATTTATCCTGGAAGTTTCAAGAGAATCGGTAAAGCCGTTTAGCCGTGATGCTCGGACAAACAGACAGACAGACAGACACACACTCAGTTTTAAAATATATATAGGGATAGGGATAAACGAGTGCCTTTTATAATATTTAACCTTAAATTAAAGGAAAATATTTTTTTTTGTTAAAAAAATAATTTGGCATACACTGCGTATGAGTAATATGTAAAGGAACTGCGAACTGCGTAACATAATCGATTTGATCTTGAAAAACTGATAACGAACAATTGTTTATTCTGAGCCCCAGTATTATAATATATAGGAGTTTGTCTTGAAACTGAGGTTAGGTCGTAGGGATGCCTATTTTTACTTACTTGTTGTCCCATAACCCATTAAAAAATTATGGCATCATCTAGCTGAAGATGAATTGGCATAACTGATAATCCAATTGCCAATTCCCCATAGTTTTCGTTTTACATAAGGAGAACTTACTGGAGTACAACTTCACGAATAGACATAACATACATTTTAATGCTACTGAAATCAACCTTGCCGGATATCTACGAACTAATCCACTTGTGATTGAAACTGAGCTAAATGCTTGGCCATGCCCTCAGAAAAAATTGGTTTACATTAGCATGGCGTGCCAATTATAAATGTTGTACATTCCATTGAATCTGATCCCTCAAGTATACTTCCAAAGATATATTCTTTAAATTGCTCTTACATTGCATTTGGACCACAATTCAGACAATTAGCCTCATTCAACTTAGCATTTGGATCAATATGGCGATCTTAAATATTTCCATTGAAGCTGGTCCACGTTTACACTACAATTCATTTATTTAACAATTTTTCGGTGTAATGGCAACAACAACTGACTTGGGACTGCATTCTGTAAGTCAATTGTCTCTAGAGGTCCGACAGCGAAATTTATCAATAGTCTATGATAAATGCTTCTCATACGGATCGATGTGACCGATGCAATGTCAAGGGGACAGCAATTACTTAATTTTTTTGTCAAAAGAGCACAGTTTATATACAAAATCTAAAAATTCACATTTTTAATATTTTCTCAAATTATTAAATTTCTATTAAAGTCACTTAAAGTCACTCAAAGTCAAGTATGTATAATGAAAGCGCAAGTGAACAATAAATCAATACAAATCAGGCAAACATGCACACGAGTTCATTCCATAAGAAAAAAAAGCACACAAGTACCAAAGCATTCAACTACGCGAACATCTTATTTCATTCTTATTTAGCAAAAATTTTACGCATCATCCTGTGTGTGGCAGCGAAAATTCCAGAACTTTTTAATAAAGGTGTCTAAAAGGCACCAAAACGAACGGCACAAAAACAGAAGCCGCAACCAGGATAAGTATAATGGGAATCACTTGAGCTGCACTGTGTTTGTGTTTGTGTTTGCATAGGTGTGTGTGCGTGCAGAAGCGCGTTACTATGAGTGTGTCTGTGCCCCAGAAAGGTAGAACAACAGCAACAACAGCAGCAAATACCAACCAACCACAATGTGAATTGGTATGTTCCCTCGTAATGCCCTCCCTAGGCACTCGCTCCATTCACCTTTCAGGCGGAGAACCAACAAAAGGCAACAGCAAGCAGCAATGCAAACATTATTTTTCATTATTTTTGGATTTTTATTTGTTTGTAAAAAAAATATGTGCCGCACTCAAAAGGGCAAACACAAAAAGGATCTAGGTACATACATGGTGAAAAAAGTTCATCCGTGTTATGAATTAGGAGCAGGAAAATATTTAAAAAATTTTTACGTGTTAGGTAAAATTTGTAAAATTTCATCAAAATCAAATTCGTGATTATTTTTTATGCTTTAGAAATTGGTAAAAAAAAAATGTAAATGAAATTAAAATTCTCAATTTTTTGCACTGTACTAGCGAAGCGTAGAACACGCAGTAATTGTGGCGAAAGCGTGCATTTGAATTGTAGCATCGTCGAAATGAACCTTTAAGGATTTTAATGAATTGTGCGCTGTTCGACTCAGGAAAGCAAACAGCCAACACAAAAAAAAGCACAACACACAGCAAAAGTTAACGATGATATACGACTGCAAGGAATACAAGCCGGGTGAACAAAACAAAAACCAACGAACACAATACTCAACCCAACCGCATTGCATTTCAAACAAAGTTGCTATGTTTCGGATTTTTTTTTCCCCGCATTTCTATTTAGTCCCGTTGAGTTGTCCTTCTAGCTTTATTATTATCCTTATTACAATGGCGGTTTTTGTGAGCATCAAGTAGACAAAATCATTTGCCACTTAATGTAATGTACTTTTGTGTATGTGTATAACGGTCTCTGCCTGTGTGCAAATAGCATATGAATTCGCTTTTTTGCCGTTTGTGTCTCTTGTCTTTTTACTTCTTTTTACTTCTTTTTACTCACAGATCTAACTTTTGCACACATAAATTATACCGCATTATGCCCACAATCACATTCATATGCAGGCACACACACTTACACCTACTACACAGTCACACACACACACTCGCCGCCCAATATAAAAACAAAACATTCGCCATTAAATACATTATACCGACGCACATGTGCTTTTTGTTGTTATGGTTCTCTGCCGTTTCGCTTTGTGTCCTGCAATCCTTGTTTATATTCCATCAAGTCTGGGACAGCATGCGGCATTTGTCTCTTATGGTTGCAATTGCAAGTAATGGCACGGGACAGTTTTATGGCAATATTTTAGTCAGTTGCCATGAAAGTGATACGAAGTGAAACAGTTTACTAGGTTTGGCCTTTTTTTTTAGATCCTGTACAAATGGCAAATATTATTTGCATTTTGAAAGCATGTCGTTTTGTATTTTCAACTCAGATAGGATGTCGTTCAGAGTAGTTCTTATTGGTATGGGCATTTTTTTTTTCTTCGATATTTGACAATTGCCTACTCGACCTGTAGTCTGCGCCGGAAAGCACTTCGCAGATTCCGCTTTATTCACTTTATCCGTTATTTTTCATTGATTTATAAAATAGATTAACATTATTATTTTTAAAAATTAACATATTTTCATAGATACATATATTGTTTAAAATTCCACTTGCAACAATAGGAATTAGCTGTATATATATGCATGTCCAGAATAAATCCATTGCATTGTATCACATCTTCCTTCATTCAATTTTATCATTCCTTATTCGCTTTTCCCGATAAGTGACCAACATTTGCCTGTAAAAGCTCAATTATGGACTGGTTATAATGGACATTGTAATGACGTGACTTAACATAAGAAACGTAGAGTCAGTTCCCTACGGGAAAAAGAACCAGTCCGGGACAGTCACGTGACAGATCCCTTTTTGACAGGGATCGGTCCCAAAAATGTCACTTTTATATGAAAGCAACCGGTCACTTTAACGTTGCGTTGTCATAAGAGGGGTAATTTGTCACCATACATGCACTTGGAGACTGTCCCAGGACTGTATTAAGGGAGCTTATAAAAGGGCAATTGCCACCATATACACACTTGGGGACTGTCGCAGGACTTTCCTGAGAGACTGCACTGGGGGTCAATTGCCATAATTTCACCTTATTTGAATGCATTAATTGGTTGTGTTTTGGTTGCAATCGCAATCTGTTCGAAACTTGTCGCTTTTTTTTTTATTTGTTTGCAATTTGGTAAAAATTTAAAAAAAGTAATAAAACAAAATCTGAAAAAATAAAAATATGGAAAAAATATGAAAAAAATTGTAAAAAAACAAATATAAAAACCATTCTCAACAAAATATATTTATATACCCTGCTATGCACTTCTCTCTTTGACCACACTGATTTTAATACTCGAATGCCAAAAGAGAAATCTTTGCTTTTCAATGTATGTACTTCATACATGAATTTAAGCAAATATTCAGTTTTTATATTTTTGTATCAAGTACACAACTTTTTACAATATTTAATGACCGAATTCCAAGAGCGATCAGCAGCTACTAAATGAACATCACGAACGGGCAACAAAATTAATGGAGTGATATAATTGGAATTCGTTTTTAAAACCGAAAAAAATCGACAGAAACAGTTGAGCTCAGGTCGAACTGCCACCGTTTGCAGACTATTGTGCATGACTCTGTACAAGTCCTCTTTTCACCGGTCCCAGAACCGTTCTTTTTTTGGGTAATTGACTCCAAATTTCCCGTAGGGTTATAATGCTATATTCCACTACGTTAAGATAAACATCTGTTTTTAACTTCAAATGAAATTTATCTACGAGAAAAGGCCCAATTAGTCACATCGTAAACGTATTTTCGTAAACGCAGTCAGTCTGCAAACCTAACTTATCGCAGAAGTCAGCTGTTTGTGCTGTTTGTTTATTTATCAACAGTGCTGTTGTATAACTCTATTCGCAGAAGAACGATTCCAACAACTTTTAATTTTATATGGATTTTTCTAAGTAATTTTAACCATTTGAATTGCGTATTTTAGTTTGAGTAAAATTGTTGCACAGTGGCAACCCACTTTGTCAGCAAAGCAAACAGCTGACAAGATTTTACATAAAAAATCAAATCTTTGGAAGTCTCTGAGTTACGTTTACGTAATTAGCCCTTATTTGCTCAAGGTTTTCTGCAATAGGTTACGATAATATTAGTTTCGAGTAAGAGTAATTTTGAAAATTTATATTATTATTTGGTTGTTCCATAATTCAAGTTTGCTTTAGTATTAAAGAAATGTGTGGAAAAGGCCATCAAAAAAATAGCAACCAAAAATTTGTATAATTTGGATTTTCTCGTTGAAAATTAACATTGTTAGTACTTACATCTGTTCCCTCACTTTTCTTAATTACTTGAACAGAGTATCAAGGTTTTTTTTAAATGTTCATGTGTCACGAGCTTAGAATCTGGTGCTGCTATGAGGAGCCTCTCCTCGCCCTAAATAATCCTTTTCCGGATTAACTTCGATTCCACTGTAGCTACACATTTAGACTGTTTCCTAAAACCATTTCAAAAACGATTCCTTACACAAACGAAATTCGAGCAAATAAATGTTGGAATGCAATAAATTGAATGTAACCGAACGCGAAGCTAACAAAAGTATTACAAGGGCCATGATTGCACGGCATCAAACAAAAGACCGGGGAGTAGATAATACTCGTAGTTGCCAGCACTAATGTCCAAAAGCGAGTATAACAAACGAACGAGCAAATTAGTCTTTGATAAAATGCGTCATAAAAACACAAACAGCGGGTGGTTGAGTGTGGGGATGGTGAAGCGGACTGAGTCCAGCTAAATTGAAGCACACAAACGATCGAATGGCAAAGTCAACAATAACCCCTCAAAGCGTTGCGCTGCGCTGAATTCAGCTGAACACGCTTCGGACATCGAAATGGCACATTCTATGAACTAAAAGTCCATGATAATGGTTCAAAAAATCACGGATAAACTTCACAAAAAGGGCGATGGTTGATGGTGGACGTTGAACGGTTGTTCGCCTGAAACCGCCCACTGGCCGCCCCCAGCAATTGGTCGTACTTGTACATACATGTGTGGCTGAATGAGTGTGCATGTACTTCATTAGGTCGACATTTGATGAGGTGCCCTTTTGTTTTACACCGACAACAATAACGGTAAAATACCAACTTACTGAAGTACATGAATCAACAACATTTTTCGGACGAAAATTCCAAAACTCTTATGCACCTGATCCAAACAAAACACCAATGGTCGAGGATACGGCTCGCTTCTGTTTCATTTGAAAGCATCAGGTGGCCCCCAGGTGTAGGGCGAATGTATGCAACGGGCAAAACTGAAATGTGTGCGTGCCTCGAGTGCGACACACATTTCCATTCGGAGTTGATTGAATGCCTTGCTTGTTGCTTTCGATACTTTAAAGAGTCATTTCAGTTTATTGAGAGCATGTCCTGATATCGTTGATTATTTTGTCTATACACGAAAGTGTCATTGATGATAAGCTAAGCGATAATTTCGATTTTCGTCGAGCGACATTGTCACTTACACGTCGTGAAGAACATGGTCGGCGGGGTATGGAAGTACTTTAGCAAGAATAACAATATTTGTGGATTCATATAATAGTTTACCCTCGGCCACTGTATCGGTAGCAAATCCCAGTATACTTTCCACTATTCAATAAATTTGCCCATGACAACTTCAATCCTTTAACAAAACATAATTCAATAAATTGGCAAGCATTTCTGCCATAGAAATATCCCACACCAACGAAACTATCGAAATAAATAAAATTCGCCTCTCATCTTTCTCCCCCCTATCACTACAGCTTATCCCGGCTTATGTTTGTGTATGTGTGTATGCTCCGTATGTATGCATTCATGTTCGAATGGATTCCATAACATTTTCACTATCCAATTGTTCTACTCTAATACTGCTGGCATCCCATCATTTGACTATCGGGTTTTTAGTTTTCATTGGTCCATTCAGAAATTCTTTGGAAACAAATACACGGTGCGCTGGCAACTGGTGCTGCTTCTCGTCATGGCATCCTGTTATATTCGACATCATTATGATGTGTGATTGCGTGCAACATTTGCCAACACGTGTATGTATTCTAATTGCATTTGCTCTGTGAACAGCCACAGGCCATGCTGTGAATCGTCATCAGCCGCCCCAGCATTCAGTGTATTCAGTCTTCGACCAAACCAATAGCAACTTGAGCACAGTCGTTGTCCGCAATCTTTCCAATGCTCGCAAGGTTTATCAATAGCACAGAATTGTCTAAGGACTTTTCAATTGTTTCGGTAGACATTTCGTGTTTGACAGCGAATATTTTATAGAAATATGATTCGGTGATATTGGGGAAAATAAATTTTGCCCCCCATTTTCATTGGACGTAGTTGAGTGAACCATACCATTCAGGTTCAAAGCTTCATTGGAGTGTATACCATTTGTTGTTTACTAGAGTCTTCTTACTTCTGCCAAACGCTTTTGGTTGCTTCGACATGAAAATCAAACAGTTGAGGGTTGATTCAACTGATAACTTACAGAAGCCTTTTGCCTGCATGTGTTTGTTGTGGCACTTCGAATGTACCTTGTCCAAAATGTCTTTCAGTTCTTTACGTAACTAGTGATTTCGTCCAACATCATTGGCAGTTGTTTCACCAGCGTTGGGAAAGTGGTTGTACATCGTCCTCACTTTCTATTGAAGTGGTGAAAGGAAACTTTCCACACTTGCCCTAAAACTTTGAAGGACATCATTTCATTTTATACTACCTACTTCGGCTTCGAATATTTATGATGCAAATGCACATCGTTCGCATTCATGAAATCCAATTAGCTTGCATCAATGTTTTTGCAATAGCAGAACCATGCTCATTGTCTGTCGCCGGTGGTGAGATATTTAATTTCTTGCCGTTTACCAATTTTGGAGTAATGGATACATGTAACAAGCCTAAGCAGTTGTGGTCGGTTAATATCAACTCAGAAATAAGCTTATAGCCAATTTTAATAAACATAATTTGTTGATGCACCGTGAGAAAACAAAGCACTTTGCAAAAGAGAAAGTTTATGATAAAAATGTTTATTTGTTTTCTGCAACTTTTTAATGGTTGAAAAAAATTAACAAAAATTCAAAAAATTAAAGAAGTTTTTTTTTAAATTTTTAATAATTAGTTGAACCTTATTTGAAGCAAACTGGTTTCATTTTTCAAGCCCGAATACCGTCCTTCACAAAATAGTAAAAACAACATGTCTACATTCTTATGTTCATACAACTCAAGGTTATTCGTTGTCAAGACCGGATGAGGCTCCAAGTAGCCTGTGAGAAGAAAGGTCAACACCAGCAAAACGGAAAGACAACAAAGACAAGAGCAACACCGACGACAATAAAAAGGCATCACGCATCGCATGTCTTCCTGAGAATCTTTAACAACAAAAATAAACAAAAAAAAAATTGAAATAAAAAACTAATACCATCCTAAAAAGAAAAACCACCAAAGACACACAAAGCAGCCACTAAAGGTCGCCTAAAAGCATACACCTCAAAAAATACACAAGGCAGAACGAAAAAGAAAAACACAACCCGAAATGGGTGTGTGTGTGTGTAAGTGTGTTTATGGATTGGTCTCACCTGTGCATACTTTTGCCTAATCCTTTTAAAAGGATTCTTCTAACAATTTATTTTATTTTGTTTATTTTCGTAGCCGTTTCGCATAAGAACGTGAATTTATGTCCATATACAAATATGTATGAATGTTGTGTGGCATGTAATACATACTTGGTAGTTGGTGAGCTTAGATGTGGTGAGTTCACAAGCATTTTCTTGGCTAAATATAATGGAAAAGTAGATACTTGAGGTTATTTCTTGAGGATACTTAATAGTTTGGGTGGCGGCATCGTAATAAAATGTTAAGCCAACACAACATCTTCGGTTCCTACGGCGAATTAAAGCTTGTTAATGTGTGAAAGTGAAGGGTGGAAGCGGACTAGTACATTGCAGAATACGAAGGGGTTGAAATCCGACAGGAAAATCGAAACTGAATTCTGAGTAAATGTACAGCACTCATACGCCGTGGTGTGCAAAATTTTGTTCCTTCTGAGTAAAAAAATGTATCTGTTATCATGCAAAGTTGTCATCTGAATGGAAATTTAATCAAATTCAATTTCATAAAAATGGTTTACAGCAGCGGACAAAAAATTGGTTTTACATAAAAAAATAATCGTTTGCGAATGAGTGATATTAATACATAACAATTTTATTTTTAGAAAAGAAATACACACGAGTAAGTACTTTATTTTTTGCCTTACTTTGATGTGTGTAAAAATGTGTACAAACAGTAATGCAGCTGTTTGTACACATTAATTTAATTTTTTTTATTTGGTTGGCAATGGTGCCTGGAAATGGGAATGAAACTGGGACGAAATATAATCGGACCGGAACAAAATGGAATTGGAACAAAATTTTGAAATGGAAATTATCAATAAAAATGGAAAAATTAACAAAAAACTAGAGAGTGGACTATCTTCGGATATACCGAAGCTGAAATACCTCCACACAGTAGGAAGAAGTACCTCGAACATAAAATTATGTGGTCTCAAGACCCCATTTTGAGCCACCTATAAATAGTTTTGGAGCCCAGACCAAGTCCAAAATCCGTTTCTAAAAATTTCCAATCAAATCGCCAAAAAAAAAAAATTGGTCTCAAGACCCCATTTTGACCCTTATATATGTGGTTTCGGACCATGTCAAAAACACGTTTCTAAACATATCCAATCGAATGCAGCAATAAAAAAGACTTGAAAAATGTTAACCTTTTTTTTCGGTGTATGGGAGCCACGCCCAGTTTTTGTCCGATTTGGCTGATTCTCGAACTTGATCTCAGTATTGAAGAGAAAAACATGTACCCAAAGTTTCAAGTCGATATCTCTAAAACTGCGACCGCTATCGTGAGGACGGACGGACGGACGGACATCGCTAAATCGACTCAGGAGGTGATGCTGATCAAGAATATATATACTTTTCCATACCGGACACGCCACCTTATGGGCGTTACAAACGTTGTGTCAAAGTTAGTATACCCTGCCACAGTGAGTGTGAAAGTATAAATATCAAAAAATTATCGGAAAATTATCCATAAAAAATCCATAAATTTTCGAGAAATATCGATAAAAAATTGATAGATTTTTGAAAAAATATCGAAAAAATATAAAAGAATTGTTGAAAAAAATAAAAAAATTTTTCATTAAATATCGAAAAATTATCGATAAAATTGTAGAAAAATCGTCATTCCTCCCATACAAAGTAGCTGTAAAATTTCTTTTTTTTCCTTCATCTTGAGAAATATTTAACCGATTTTGACGCTTTTTCTTGCATTTGATTGGAAATGGTATCGGGAACGAAATGGGAATGGAATTGGAACGAAATGGAATTTGACGGGAACAAAATGTAATTTTAACAAAATTTTGAAACGGATCGGGAATGAAGTAGAAATCGAAATTATTTTACATTTTGGTTGTGCGCTAACTGACCAACTTCAAATTTCCATTGGGTTAAACATACATGATCCATGTGCCAGTTATAAAATTTCTTTCCCAACTTTAACTTCATGAGTTCGAAATTAATAACATAGATGCACGCTCGATCAGAGAATAGTTTGCCATCAAAAACTCATTTCGGCCGAAATAAAATTGGCAGTATGTAATAAAAGCCGTCGACGTTCTCTCAAAACGTCAGTTTAGAGAGAACAGCTTTTCGCATGAATTTGTTCTATTGCGACAAGAATTAATATCGACAGTACAGACTTTGTGTTTCATGCGAAATTTGTGGAAAATTAAATCGATGCTATTAAATTCCTTCTCAGTAATATCCAAAGGCGGTCATAGAAAAGTTGTTGCAATATTGTGTAGTAACTTTTTTGTTACACATTTTGTCAGTTTCATATACACGCGATGCTTGGTAGTATATAATACAAAATGTTTGAAACTATTTCACAATCGATTTTCAAAGCGCGAGTGCCATCCCAAAACTCTTAACTGAATTCAACTTTTACTAGGGGTCAGTTTCAATTAAGTGTTAAGCGTTTATTCCTTGTTTCTTTATCAAAAGTCAATGCATGCAAAGACTATATAATGTGACTGACTATGTGAACCGTTGTAGGCAACATCCACTACATAAGCCCCAGTCACCACACACACAGTCGACAGCACAAAGTCCCGCATTTGAGGATTTGAGTTCACTTTCCATTGCTCCTCTGTATAATAATCTCGTACACATGCACAAGCCGAGCGGCGCGTTGACATTCCCTTTTGTTCACTCCTACCCTGCCACTGACTCCAGCTCGTGCTACTTCTTCCACGATTTTTGCAGTAATGTGTTTTAACCATTTGTTTTTCTTACATTTTTCTGCAGCAGTTTTACGCGCAGAAACGCGACCTAAATTTTTGCTAACATACTTTTGCCTAGGCAAAACAGAGAAGCAAAATGAAACAAGTGCATATCTGTGTGTGTGTGTGTATGCACTATTTTTTTTTTAGATCACAGCCAAACGCTTGCAGTGCTAATATTGATGCAGAGTGTAGAGCGCTTGTGCGCACGTTCATAAATTTTTGAAAAATATTCCCTGCTATGATAGTGAATTCTTTCACAGCAGGCATTAAAAAGAAAACAACAACAACAAAAAAGTAATAATGAAAGAGGAGTAGGTTTGTAAGTGATTCTACTGCGTACACACGTTATCCTGAATTCTTTGTTTTTTCGCCTTTCTTCCTCATATTCCCTGTCTTTGTGATGGCAGTCATCACTGCAATTTGCGTTCCACAAAAGCACAACAATTTCTTAACAAAGGGAAAAATGCAAAAAAGTGTAAGTGCAAGTACACTTTTTACTCCGTAGCCCGCACATGTCCCCAGGGGTGCACTATATGTAAATTTATTACAACATTCTCCTTTTTTTTTGTTCTTGGCTTTTTCTTCGTACGGAAAGCGAGTTTCAATGCTAAAGCGATGATCGTGGAATCATACTTTTTTGGTTTAAAGGTTAGGCTCCAACTTTTAAGTAAGAATGTATAGAAGAAAATAGAACATATACATAAATCGTCACTACACTAACAAAAATTGCTGTATGATCATAATTACTTCTTACAAAACTGAAAATTTTTAAGTATTTTTAAACACAACAGAGAAACATGAGAACAACAATAATAAAAATTAATTTTTATATGAAGTGTAAAACCTTACAAACACATACATATTAACTCTACCAACAACACAAAATCATAAAGGCAGGAGTACTGCACTCAAATATGAAAAGTGCTTTTGTTTATGTCGATGCTTAAATTGAAGTGGCAAAAAAAATTGCATTGTTTCTGTCGTTGGTCGTGGGGTCTCTCATTGCAATTTGCAGAAACGAAATTCGTGCTTACATACGAGTACAATAATAGCGCAATGCCACCACTAAAGTACTAAAGTGCCAAAATAGTACAGTAGCAAAGTACCATACTAGTAGTAAATAAAAATAAAATTCAAGTACTTTCCGCAATGAAATACAATTCAATTTTTATTTATGACCGTTCGCAGTGGCGCAGAAATAATGCAACATATTGAAATGTCAACGAATGCAATTGCAAAAGAAGAGCAAGATGAAGTGGCCCTTGTACATATTCACAAAGGGCGTCGAGTGTTGAGTTAAAGTTCATGTTCTAAAAATGTTTTTAAGAAAAAAGCATTCAAAAATAAAGAAAGTTCACCAAAAGGAATTCAATGGATAAAGAAGCACTTGAGAGTGCTTCAATACTCAAAGAAATTTTCACTTCAAAGGACGTTTGAGTTCAAAAGACTTTAATTGAATTTAAAACATTTTAAAATATTCTATGATTTTTGTGTTTATATGCTAGTTTGGAAAAAAAACCCCTCACTTTTATATTTTAAACTAAATATTATTACTCATACGCCCAGTATCCCTAGTCAAGGGATATAGCCATATGTGAGAAGCAATCATTATTTTTGGAGATCAATAAATACGAACAGGCACACTTAATCCTCGTATCTGAAACTATGGATGGCGATCCGATCGATTCGATTTTAAATTTCAAATATGGTATTTACAAAAGAAAAAAATTTCGTTTCAAAGATATGAGACCTCTAGTACCATAGTGGATTAGGTCCATATATTTCTCTCAAACTTAGTCATATAGTCAATTAAATTTCACTTACGCCTGTGCTCATTGGCCATATAGCCCGTAATGTTCCTGAAAATTCTCAAATATCATCAATCGTTGAAATAACAAAATTTTGCCAACTTTTCGCCAAAGCCTAGCTCCCCTCCAGGCCCATTTTGGCAATTAAAACTTTACCGTAACGTTTTACACTTCTGCACTGAACTTTTTCCCGCCACAGGCGCTGCACACACTCACTCATAGACGCACACACACATGCCGATTTCACTAATATCGCACAAAAGTAAGAAAATATTGAATAAATTTGCATAAAACTTTTTCACCCAACTGCAATCGTTGTGCAATTTGCGGCCGATTTAAATATTCGATTTTCCAAAAGAAAGTTTAAAAAAACACATGAAAAAGGTATCGAAAAGGAAATGAAAAGTTTTTCGATTAAGAGGAAAGTTTTCGGGCCATAGGAATAAACACCGCACCGCAAAAGCAACACCATAGACGACATTGCAATACAGTCACATGATTTGTGGTCTAGAAATTAATATTTGGTAGTTTTTGTAGGGGAGCTTGAATTATTGATTTAAAGGTTATCGCAGTTTGTGAATTCACGTATATGCAGAGAGCTGTGTATTGTGTTTCGTTGAAGTTCACATAATTCCCAAAAAGTGAATAGCAAAACTTGTTGTTTGACAACTTTTGACACCTGCCTGAACTGAAATTTATTCCTGTCGTTCCCCTTTGAACGTGATGGTGATGATGTTGTTGATGTGGCTGGTATTTTCGCTTACGCTGTGTTATTCTATGTTGTGTGTTGTTTGATTTTTTTTTTTGTTTCCACTCATGCTTATATGTATGACGTTTTCAATTTTAGCTTGAGTCTGTCGACAGCAACTTTATCGCAATTGATTTTACGCATTTATGTCACGTGACATGATGTTTTAGTTGACACTGTCAAATATGCAAGTGTGTTCGAATATACGTACGTACTAGCGCACGTGATTATAGTCGATGTTTATGTGTGTCTGACATTTATTTTAATAATATTTGAATTTCGGTTGCAATTCATATCACATTTTCGATGACGGTTTTCGAGAGGCAAAATGTTCAAGTCAATTGCAATTTTTGAAAGTGTTGAAAAGTCTACTGGTAGGAGATATCCTTAAATATTTTTCATAAATTTAAAAAAAAATTTGGCAGGAAAGTTACGCTCTGAAAAGTAAAGAATTTTGTTTCGTACTGTTTCTAGGTTCATCGGCTTGGGCTGGGCGGTAATGAGCCAGAGTGAGTACATAACTTAATTTTTCTGCCCTTCTGTTCTATCCAAAATTCTATAATTTCCTGCTTAGTGGTGCGAACCTACAAGTACGTTGTAGATTTAAGCTATGGAGAAAGGCAATTTGTGGCTTCCTTGTGAGATTTCGTGTGCTTCAGTGGAAAATTTTATTTTAGATTTTTTGCTAAGCACACAACTTTTAGTTCAGCACAGTATTCACCGCTGCGAATTCGGTTCGTCATAACGTCGCTAAGCCTGCAAAGTTAGAGTGAAAAATATAAAAATTTTGTTTCAATTAAAATGAGAATCAACAATTAAACACAACCACAAATTCATTAAATACAAGCCAAAAAACACACTTACATGTACAGAACAGTTGTTGTAATAGCAGGAACACACATGGCTGATAATGGAGCATTTAAGCCCTAATAGTTTAATTACATTCAAATTTACGCAATTTCCTTCAACAAAAGTTACAATTGAAGATGGGCTAAAATGGTGAAAGCAAGTTTCTGCACCCGAAGAAGGCAAGGGAAGAAGTTATTTAATTGCAATTGTTGCGGTTGTTGTTGTTGTTGCTGTTATTCTTATCACATTAGAGAAGCCCGCGTGACGACTTGCTGCTCTGGCAAATAAGAAGAAGAAGCGCAGGAAGTTGAAGGCGAAACTTCAGCCAACAGACATTGGCACATGTCAGTCAGGTAGTGGTACGGCGGAAAGGCACGAAGCAGAAATTAACAATGAAAAGGAGAAACCTGCTAATTTTAATTTTGTGTGTGTGTGGTTGAATGTGTGGGTGCGGGAATATGAAAAAACAAAGACGTGAAGAGCGACATACAAGCCACACACTCATCTACTACCGCACGAGACTAATGAGTACGTTGCAAATAATTGGCGAGATGATGACGTTGACAGCAGATGCGGAGTCGTCTGTGTGTGTGTGTGTGTGTGTGTGTGAGCAAAATACGCAGAGTGTGGCATCAATTTAAAAATGGCAGCTAGGATAATTGCTCCGCCATGTCTCTGGCACTGTGTGAAGGCGAGAGACGATTTCATGGATTTTAATTTTTATTCCTCATCTGCATGCGTAATTTGCTTTGCGTTTTCTCCTTAAACTTGATTACTCCAGCAGAACATTTTGCGGGAATGGGCTGTGGGTGGTAAGTGCGATGTGAAGTTATATAAATGAGAGGGAAGGGAAGATGAAATTTAATGTTATCAGCGTTGCATTTAATGGTTTATTTTACAGTTAATTGCAACACTGCGGCAATCATTTGGGCGGACATTTCATTTTGATATACTTTTGCCAAATTACAAACGCAACGTGAGAGAAATATTTATTTTCCACATTAATGATTTGCAGTAGTTGGTTGGCATTCGTTAGCAATAGGAATTTATGTTTTCCATACATATCACTTTTCCATTTTATTGTGACAAGGAATTGTGTCTCTGCACAAATCGATCTCTAATGGCAATGGCTCCTTCTACCTGAATTCATTTCAAACCAAATATTTACAACTAAATTGATGTAAATTTATGTAAACTTGAAATTAAATTGATTTCGGCCACTTCAAAGAGCAATTTACAAACTAATCAGGCAAACAATTTATTTGGCCCCAATGGGGTTGCAACGCACTCACACACACACACACACGCACACGAGACTAATTGCTCCTTACAATTAAGTCGTAAATAATGAGCATATGCGATACCCTTCCGCCTTTTGCCTTGGCATAGGCAAAACCGTATCCAACGGACATGTGCCAGTGGTTGGCAATGTTGTTGTTTGGTTGGCAAGGCGGCGGCATCCCAAGGACCGCATGAGCAGACTTGGCACTCAAGTTAATTTCATTTGGCAATAATTTACGATTATAAAGTTTTGCCATAAATGCAAAATATGATATTATTGCATGCTTCTACCATAGCCATAGGTAACCAACAACTTGGAATATTATGCATAAGTGCTTGGCCAAAATATTCCAAACGACGCCATTAATTCACAAATGCAATTACCGAATTATTTTCGCATTGGTTAGTCTTAAGAAATAAATCAAATCATATGCCAAATTGTTTTTAAATAGAGCAATTTTGAAAATTTCCTCTATTATTTGAAATTTATTTGCACAAACCACTCGTTTTGATTTTAACATAGGCCCGAAAACCACAATACTACCACCATTGTTATGTAACTAACGCCACAACCAACCCCCCCCCCCCCTTCCCTTGTCTTATTCTAAATCTTCTACTCTAATTGCTCAAAAGTTTATAGCCCTTCGTCATGTTGTCATCTTCTCAAAGTTTAACCAGACTTTGAGGAATTCGCTTCAAGAATGTTGTTCAGTCTTATTTCATAAACTCAAAGTAATGACCAAGAATGACAATATTTTAGCCGCTTTTGAAGTTGAAAAGTATTTGACATTTAAATTAGCGCAAGAATTTCTATTCTCGTGGTTTTGGAGTCAAATTGTTTCAAGTTATTTTAGCCCGAATACGAAAAAGATTAATAAACCAACAAGAATACAAATTGTTAGGCTTGAATTGACTTAAATGTAACGAAATGAAGTTTTTGATTTCATTGAAATAGAGTGGAAAAATGTCCCAGCAGTGACATGTCACATGTCACAGTGTCGCATTTCAGATTAATTGATTGTTTTAATGGTTTTCCCAAATACAAATTTGTTAATTTCATGCTATTAATTCATAATTAATCAATAAATAATTTTGTAATTATTTCTATCACACTCTCGAATAGGCAAGAAGGCAGTCTCACACACACACACACACACACACACACACCCATATGAGCCAAACAAAATAATAATAATCAATCATAATAGCAGCACAGCAGGACGAACAACAGCAGCAAAACGGGCCTGTGATATATGGAATTTTTACACATTACTTGTCACATTTGCCAGCATTATTTTTGTGCCATAATTGGCACCATCATAATTAATGAATGCGCAAAATTAATTGAATTATGACATTCAAGGACAAATGGTTCGTATTGAATTCGAAAAGTGAGGAAAATCAATGGGATTACGTCGATTATATCGAAAATAGCATTTAACAAAGTAATTTCATTTTTACACACTTTTATGATTTATTTACTGTCTTTACTTAAATTAGTAAATAGGTTAACGTTAAATTTAACGCTAAAATCAAAATTTAATTTAATTTCAAATATACTCACCCATTTATTTGTTGTGAAAAACAGCTTGTGGTTTGGCCGTTTGCCCTCCCATATGTTGTGTCAAATTCTGTAATAATGTTATGCATGCTGAACCCGATAACATTCACCAATTATATTTAAAATTATTTTCTAGTGCAGACAAACATTGAATTAGGGTAAATATAAATTCTGTGTTAATCCTATTTTGATTATGAAAAAACTGAAAAAACTGATTTAATACAAATTGTATCTAGTTTTTCCTATTAATTAGCTTTCAATAGTAATGCATCAATAGTAATGTAATTTGGTCAATAATTGAAATAGTTTTTTTTTTCTAAGTGTACTATACACGCAGAGAAAAAATATGGTTGGAGCATGATTGCAGAGATCATACATTTTTTGCTATAATAATATTATGCGAGCATTTATGGTTGGGGTGACAAAGCGAATGATTTCAGAAATCATAATATGCAGGCAATAATAAACATGATTGGATATTCAATAATGATAATGACAATCATAAGTATAATAGTTGGCCTGCATGAATACTCACGAAAATGTCATATGATTAGTATATGTATGTATTTAGAACATAATAAATGCAAGGTAGTAGTAGCTAAACGTTCTAACACGCTTCGTCAGCAACCCAAGTGTCCCGGGTTCAAATCTCGGCACGGCCAAACGTAAGTAAGTAAAAAAAAATTTATATGAACTTTTATTTCTTTTTAATATAATAAACAATCAACTAATATTACATTTGAAATATTAATAATATAGTTTAAAATAATTAAAAAGTAGATATTGAAATTTAATTAAAAGTTAACTAATAATTGGTTTACATGATTGTAACCATCATCTACATTTTGGCTGCAACCATGTACATTTTTATTTTGCCATCGTGTACATTTTGGCTGCAACCATGTACATTTTCAGTTTCCAATCATGTGGATGGTTGGTGCAATCATTTCGCCAATCATAATATGTTGCCCTTAAAATATGATTGGGTCAACCATGTATTTTCTCTGCGTGTATTTTCCATTAATAATTAATTTAAAACAAGTGAGTAAGTTTCAGTCGGTCAAAGGCGACTTATATATACCCTACACCTGCTGGGCCATATTGGATCCGCCGTCTTGAATTTTTAAATTTCGATATCAAATTCGAAATCAGTGACCCCGAAAACCCGCCCTATAGGGGGCCCAAACTATAGGTATAGCTTTGTTATAGCTCCTGCAATCGTGTTTACAAGAAAAGAGGACGGACAGACGAACAGACGGACAGACAGACAGACGGCCAGACGGACAGACGGTCAGACGGACATTCGGATAGGGCTAGATCTCAGCAGGTGACGCCGATCAAGAATATATACAGTTTTCCATACCTGTCACGCCTCCTTTTTGTTGTTATAAATATGAAACCAAAGTGAATATACCCATACCGCATGAGGTGTAGGGTATAAAAAAACTGTGACATCTACGCATAAAACTGTGAGCGTGTTAAGTGTGCCACCTCTTGAATATTTAAGGCAAATAGACAAGATACTAATTAGTATATTTTGGCCTAAAACTGGAGCACCACACCACACCACGCATCGCGTCTCGCGTCACGCATTGTTATTAGTTTTTCTAGTTTTTTGCATATTTTTGAATAAAATCATGTTCTATTGAAAATCACTCATACGCCATGTATAACACGATGCAACAAATGGGTCATCATAATACAGATTAGTAGGAAAACGTTAAAAATATAAGTTAACCAATACTCTTTAATGATATTTGTACTTAAATTCAAGGAATAGATTTGTGTTGGTTAAAAATATATATTGGCATACACTGCGTTTGAGTAATAAAATAGCAATCACACGAGTTTGCATTTAAAAAACGTAAACGACTGGATCAGAAAAACTGACAAACAATTTTGTTTATTCTGAGCCACATTGCCATCATATGTGGGAGTTTTTCTCGGGACTTTTAAGAAAATTTTGAAAATTATAAGAAACCGATATAATAAAGTAGATATCACAAAACTCTTTTAGATTTTACTTAAGTAGTAGGAGTATTTCCAACATAACCTCAAACTTCCTTTTTTAAAAACAAAAATGTTCAAAAAGTGTTTTTTTGGACCACACTTGTCATGTTCATTGAGCAAAAAAACAGAAGTGCTACTTGCATGAAAACTTACCTGCGTTATTTCCTTGAAATTTTGTCTTATAACTGCATTTAGCATCACTCACAGCTAGTTGCACCCAAACGCAGATGTCTATGAAATAGCAAACTTCAACTTAAGAAGTGCACCTGCAACCTCACTACTGAATCCAACGCTGATTCCTTCATCTCTACCATTCTCTGAATTGGATGGATTTTGTTAAAGATAGTTGTACATGGCAACGAAAAATATTTAATCTTACATAAATTGCACAAATACGAGGATAAATTTTCGATTCATTTTGCTTTTCGTTTAATATTTCGTAAAATTATTTTGCTGTTACAATTTCAAAAATGTATTGACAAACATGGAGCAACGACAATAGCAAAAAGGAAAACAACGATGAGGACGACGACAACGTCTGTCTGCAATGTAGTGTGCTGAAAATGGAAATGGCAATGACAACAACAGCAGCAGCAGCAGCAACCAGCAACAAAATAATAGCTTGTTGCAGTTAATTGAAATCGAACACACAGTTGTAATTTTCTGGATAGAGTGATGCAATTGGAGATCATTGTTTTTGTGGTCGTTTTTGATAAACCAGCATGTGGAGGTTAGTAGAAAATGGCATTCAGTTTCAATTAAATTTATAGTCAAACATGTTCTTAAATAACCACATGAGATGCAGGTGTATCTTTGGAAAACATAATTACTTTATTTTTCCAAATGATTTTTGAAATTTTCTATTCAATTATTTTTATATTCAAAGTGCTTAAGCCTTCTAGCGACATATTCAATTCATAACAGCTGACGTGAGCGAGAAGGTAGGACTGAAATTGTAAACTTTTGGATTACAGATGGCAATGAAGTCTCACATTTACACCTAATGACATTTCACCAAAAAGGAAATGATTTCTTCCGAGGTCTATGAAATGAGCAAATGAGGAAATATAAATTAAATTTAAAACGGCAGAAGCATTTGAAATGTGAGACAGTAGGGGAATGTTAAGTAAGAAATTGTTAGTTTTAAGTTCAAACACAGGTGGCGCTGAGCCTATTCGAATTTTTAGTATTATTTATCGAGAGACGAATTGAATTGGGCTCAATCGTCGGTTTGAGCGCTTTAAGTTTTTAATTGTATACGAGAAGCCGAAGAGGTAATATATTTTAAAGGAATAAAGCTGAGATTTTTTGATACTGCAAACCATTTTCGTTTCCTTATTTTTCGATATCCGGAAATTTTCCGAAGCAGACCACCCCATTTTTGAAGCTGATTTTTTGGATGTATTTCTGCGGGAATTTCTTTGAACCATTTTGGAAGTCCACCCCCAGCGCAACACTAACCTTACTATAACACACATTCTCGTTTTACCTAATAAGGATTTAAGCCTTATTTATCAAGCGTATGTCCTTATTATGTAACACGGAAGTGAGTGGAGAACCGTTTGGCAATAGTGTGAATTAAATGTTTGTATCTAAAGACATAATAAGCCTGTTCAGTGTTGATAATTCGATTTAATCAAGAGTTTCCAAAAGTACTTCCCGATTCGTTTTCTCCTACCATTTTCCTGTCACAATTGACACTTTGATTTTGATTGACTTGGAGTTTTGATCTACAAGCTGTGCCAGGTGACTTTTTCGATATCTTCCTACTGCAAATGCAGCTAACAGTCATGTTGTGAAACGTTTTCTTTCCTTGAATTTAGGTTGACTTCATTTGAAATTAATTTAATTTTCTGGAAATCTCAACAGGATTTCCCTTTACGGCTTCTGTTTGAAAAAAAATTGTACAAGACTTCACTTGAACTTTTCTTGAAGACCATTTCAAAGGGAAAGCCACACATTGCAAAGAAAAATTCAATCACACACATACA